>OX365948.1:3062918-3725836 GCA_947247005.1 Spisula solida | reverse complement strand
AGAAATGGTTTAGATATTACATTGGACACAACGTTCACTAGAAATAGTTTAACTATTACAGGGGACACAACGGACACTAGAAATCATTCAACTATTACAGGGGACACAACGGACACTAGAAATCGCTCAACTATTACAGGGGACACAACGGACACTAGAAATCGTTTAACTTATACAGGGGACACAGGGGACACAACGGGCACTAGAAATTATTGAATATTTACAGGGGACACGCCGTTTGCATGAAATGGTTGAACTTTTGCAGGGGACACAACGTTCAATAGAAATGATTTATATATTACAATGGGACACAACATTAATTAGAAATGGTATAACTATTACAGAGGACACGACGTTCACTAGAAACGGTTTATTTATTACAATGATACACGACGTTTACTAGAAATGGTTTATTTATTACAATGATACATGACGTTCATTAGAAATGGTTTATCCATTGCAGGGGATAAAAGGTTCAAAAGAAAGGATGTAACTATTAGATTTGAACGAAATGGATATATTACCTGAACTTGCTGGAAGGCGTCCCGATACCTGTGCACCTGTAAGATTGTAAACAAAATACTTGGATAATAAACTTTTGCACAGCGGAGGCCAAGTTCACTAGAAATAGTTTATCTATTTCAATGAGACACAACGGACACTAGAAATCATTTAACTATTCCAGGGGACACGACGTTCACTAGAAACGGTTTATTTATTACAATGATACACGACGTTTACTAGAAATGGTTCATTTATAACAATGATACACAAAATTCACTAGAAATGGTTTATTTATTACAATGATACACGACCTTCACTAGAAACGGTTTATTTATTACAATGATACACGACGTTCACTAGAAACGGTTTATTTATTACAATGATACACGACGTTTACTAGAAATGGTTTATTTATTACAATGATACACAAGATTCACTAGAAATGGTTTATTTATTACAATGATACACGACGTTCCCTAGAAAAGGTTTATTTATTACAATGATACACGACCTTCACTAGAAACGGTTTATTTATTACAATGATACACGACGTTCACTAGAAACGGTTTATTTATTACTATGATACACGACGTTTACTAGAAATGGTTTTTTATTACAATGATACACAACATTCACTAGAAATGGTTTATTTATTACAATGATACACGACGTTCACTAGAAACGGTTTATTTATTACAATAATACACAACATTCACTAGAAATGGTTTATTTATTACAATGATACACGACGTTCACTAGAAACGGTTTATTTATTACAATGATACACGACGTTTACTAGAAATATTTTATTTATTACAATGATACACAGCATTCACTAGAAATGGTTTATTTATTACAATGATACACAACATTCACCAGAAACGGTTTATTTATTACAATGATACACGACGTTCACTAGAAATGGTTTATTTATTACAATGATACACGACCTTCACTAGCAACGGTTTATTTATTACAATGATACACAACGTTCACTAGAAACGGTTTATTTATTACAATGATACACGACGTTTACTAGAAATGATTTATTTATTACAATGATACACATATTCACTAGAAATGATTTATTTATTACAATGATACACGACGTTCACTAGAAACGGTTTATTTATTACAATGATACACAACATTCACTAGAAATGGTTTATTTATTACAATAATACACGACGTTCACTAGAAACGGTTTATTTATTACAATGATACACGACGTTTACTAGAAATGGTTTATTTATTACAATGATACACAGCATTCACTAGAAATGGTTTATTTATTACAATGATACACAACATTCACCAGAAACGGTTTATTTATTACAATGATACACGACGTTCCCTTGAAACGGTTTATTTATTACAATGATATACGACGTTCACTAGAAACGGTTTATCCATTACAGGGGATAAAACGTTCAAAGAAAGAATTTAACTATTTTATTTAAACGAAATGGCTATATTACCTGAACTTGCTGGAAGGCGTCCCGATACCTGTGCACCTGTAATATTATAAACAAAATACTTGGGTAATAACTTTTCCACAGTGAGACAACGTTCACTAAAAATGGTTTATCTATTACACTGAGACACAACGGACACTAGAAATCATTTAACTATTACAGGGGACACAACGTTCACTAGAAATGGTTTAACTATTACAGAGGACCCGACGTTCACTAGAAATGATTTAACTATTACAGGGGACACAACATTCACTAGAAATGATTTATCTATTACATTAAGACACAACGTTCACTAAAAATGGATTACCTATTACAGGGGACTCACCGTTTGCCTGAAATGGTCTAACTATTACAGGAGACACAACGTTCACTAGAAAGTGTTGATTGTGTAACGCCCGCGTGTGTGTGTGTGTGTGTGTGTGTGTGTGTACAGAGGGACTGTATAGAAAGGCACTCAAGTACCTGTGTTCATAGTGCACAAACACCTGTGGCGCTACAACAGCAATCAATTTATGAATGCTCTAGGGTATATACCTAGGTCTAACATTAACTCGGACCGTCAACCCTGGTAGAAAACTGGTAAATACACTGGTAGTGTGTATCACAGCTTAAGTGCGGCTAACCTGGCAACAAGAGACCTGGGTACTGTTTTACTAACAGTGCGTAAATGTCGCGTAAGTTTACGGATATATTTGTCACTTATGCAAATCCTTAAGTGTGTTTTACTAATCGAAGTTGTTGCATACATTTACATAAATATATTGAATATTGATGAACGTAGACCGGACCACAATAGAGAGGTTGCTATTCAAACGTGTACGACTATGTGTACGTGTAGCTACCCGTACATGTGTACGTACACGTTGTAATTAAAATTGGCTTGCGAAACACAACGTGTGCGTTTAACATCACATGGCAGTTGTAACATGATTTCTTCGTGAATCGATAATGAGTGTTTATATAAACTCACTGAGACTACCGGCGTTTCCCGTGCATACACATACCTATGTGACGTAGTACACATTATATTTTCGTCTGTTACACGTCCGTTACTTGTAGAAATTACACATACCTGGATGACGAAATACCCTAAAATAGTATTCACGTACACGTTACACGTTGCTTTTCGCAACCTCTCTATAATATTACCAATATAACGGACCAAAGTGAATAAATATAAATGTACATAGAAGTTCGATAAGTTTTGATGATTAAACATGATTGTTTATATTACTAATCACGGTCTATAATAACAAGTGACGGTCGAAAATCAACAGTGCGTGGCAAACACTCCTCACTACGTTCATAGTTGCTGCTTACGCTTACTCCGACCTTGCGTAGAGTTACGCCAATACTTACGACAGAACATGAGAAAAATATCTTAGTAAAACGCATTTGCGCAAATATGATCGACGTACGCAATGTTTACGGAAAACTAGCGTAAATGCTTTGATAAAACAGTACCCTGGTAGCGGCTAACAACTGTATGACTAAGGCCGTAAAACTGCTTAAATACACTGGTATCGTGTATCACAGCTTGAGATCGGCTAACCTGGCAACAAGAGACCCGGTGGCGGCTAACAACTGTGTGACAATTGCCAAGAGCGAGAGATAAAAGCAAAAATTTAAAAGAGTAAAGACAAAGTTCCTTTCGGCTTAACGTGAATTTATTAGGTAAAAGGGGCTTAACAAATACACAAGAGGGGTATCAGACCAATTACTAATTAATTACTAAATACTAAATGAACGATAGCTCAAAGCCAGAGTCGAACAGACGACAGATGTTAAAGAAGGCCAAAGTTACACGACCGCCAAAATTAATGTCAAATAATGTTACAGATAATGACCTCAATATACATGTAGTCGTAAATAATAATCTTATCAAAGCAATTCAGAATAAAAGTTAAATGAAAAGTTATCAGACAAATATTAACAAAACATAGAGAGCTCAAGAAACACGTCTGGCCTGTTCTGGGGACAGTGACAATGTAAAGAAACGCGCTGCTAATGAGCTGTTTGGTCACTGAAAACCAGAAAAACGCACAATTCAGTGCTCTTACTTGTCCACGATATTTTTGCAAAAATCTTTATTTTCTTTCGCGTTTTCTAAAAGTTTGAATCTTTTGGACTATGAATTCAACAAGCAAAAAAATTCCAGAATCTCGAAACATGTTTGTTTCCAATGAAACAAATGTTTGAATTGACTATTCGATTTTTGAGTATAGATAAAAACAAAATTCCAATTAACTATTGATAGTTTGTCCAACTCTATTAAACTGAATATTGAAACTTTTTCAAATGTTAAAGTTTGTCATCAGGATACCCTTTTAGTACAATAAATCTTTAAATACTCGACACTTAAATAAATTTTACTATTGTTTTGTGTTTATAAAAAGATATATTTCGATTTTAATAGGTAAACTGAGTAGAGGAACCTTCATCGACTTAATTGCCTTTTAAATACTGACATATTAACTGCTTACGTCATCGCAGTCTTGTGGATAGTCATGTTAAATGGAGAATCCACACTCCTGTGAAGTCTTAAGTCACTGGTTGGTAACGTAGCTCACCACATATCTTCAGTCTGATCAACAACATGTTTGATAGAGGAAAAACACGTTGCGATTGATTTTTTTATCATCAAAACAGTATTTTAACCAATTGTTAAATAATTAAATAGCTCAGATAACATAGATTCAAAACATTTTTTAAATGTTTACTATTTATACGTATGCATCAGAAATGGCAATACAATCCATCAATTATAAGATTTAAATCTCTACGATAAACAAATATACTTGTATATATGATACAAACTTGTTTGAACATTAACAAACAACAATGCAGAATCATATTACCGAACAATATTAAAAACATAAAACTTTTAAGTGTTGATAGTGAAGATATAACACTTATTTTCATGGTAACGTAGTTCACATTAAATTGACACACGTATATATATTAGGCATCTTCACCCTAACAAAACTTTATTTACTAGTTAAATAATTCTGTTTTACTAAATTGTAAGCGCAAGTCACCGTTAGTTTTGCTACGAACTGCAAGTTACATAACTTTTATATTCGCTTAAAACCCGACTCCTTTTCAGTCTTCGATTATGCCTTTCTATATGCGAGCCGCTATTTCTGTTCAAATGCTTAAACTGTATGGGTTTATTTGTGCCATAATGTTATATCCTTTTATTATACTGGTACATATGAAAGTATATTACGACTGTCACTTGCAATTGAAATGAACATATCACTGTACGATGATTTTCACAGAAATCAATATCGTTTTATTGATCACTGATTGAAATACAGAAATCAACTTAAGTAAACCATGAAACATGAAAGCATTTTGAACATTATTATTAGAACGATATTTTGTCATTTTAATGTATCTATTTCCATTTTAACTGGTAATGCTAACGAAGACGGCCATCTTGGACGCCATTTTGAATTTCACAGAACGCCATCATGTTTGCAATTTATGCTTGCAGTGTCAGAACTTTCACATATAACAATTCATTTCGGTAGACAGTATACCTTGGTGATCTAGGGGTTTCACCGGAACTTGTTTCTGAGATTGTCACACTCCATTACCCCATCCACTTGTACTGGGTTTTAGGTATCTATATTAAATCCAAAATTGTTTTATTTGTTATCTATGCCACGTTATTTTCATCTGTTTATAATATTGTTCATATTCCAATTACTTTACTATGTACTTTATGGATATGTGCACATAGGTTACATGGAAATGAAAATAAACACTGTCATAAAAGCAGCTTTAGTGTATCCAATAGTGACCCTAGATTTTTCTAGACTTTTGATATGTTATATGCCAATGCTTTCTGATGCCAAAACAGTCAATTTTGGTTTTTTGCAATTTGTTTGAGGTTAAGCTTATTTTACTGTAGAATGACTGGACTAATAACTAACTAACAATGAAATGGTTTCAAAGGAGTATCACGTATATATCAAATATACAGTCACGTATTGCATGTGCATTCAACTCTCGTTGACATCAATAGTTCACTCAGTATGAGTCAAAAGGGTAACGCAGTTCACGTGACGCGTACAACGTTTTGTCATTCACGCATTACTTTACTCCATGTAGAGTCCTTCTTAAAGTATTCATATCATTTATTAGCCTCCTCCCTATCTATGTACGCTTCTGCTAGCAATTTATATTTGGTAAACATCAGAAAAATAGGCATTTATTATATTTTGAACTACGTTACCATTTTGTGAGCTACGTTACCATATCTATATTACTTTTGGGCTGAATGATACATTTGTTTTAGTGGAATATCGGTTGGGAACTTCAGAAACACCTTACATAATATTATAAAACAATACGCAAACTAATTTTACCATGGATTATATGAAACCGTGTTAAGTACTACCTTTAAATACATACAGTGTTGTACGAAAATGCCAAACACTCTCCATTGCTGCTTTACAATACTCCCACCGTACAGTACGGGTGCACTGATACAATTTTGATTGAGCAATAAGTCCTATGCCTGAATGATATAACTTTTTTAGATACAAGTAGTCACGTAGTTCACAGTCACGTTTTTCACGAATTCTTGTTATAAGTGGTACAATTTTATGTGAATCGGACATAACCAAGTTTTAACAACTTCATTATAGATACTACGTTAGTAGCATCACATTCACACTTAAGCACGTTCCTGCTTTTGCTCTATAACAATGGGATACATGGTAACGTAAGTCACATTTAAATGTCAATTTTGACAATTCTAACTTTATGCAATAACTTGAATTTTAATCTTAGCTTTTGTTAAATAGAGGCAAATATTTTTATTTCTACATGTACTCTATGTTTTCTGGGACTGTTAGTTTTGTCGTAAGTACATGTATGGGCAATATTTTATCTGCTCAAAACTGTAACGTAATTCACATCGAATTCTGTGACATGCAAAAATCGCAAATTGTAGTTTGTTTTGATTCCTTAAGATGTCAGCATCATTATAAAATCAAATTTCAACCTTATGTCTAGTCAAAACCATTCTTATACGATTAAACAAGAATATGTATCAGTGTAATAAAACATGACAAACTAGAGCACTGTAGCTTGTGACAGGGTATGTTTGCTTTAGTGTGACCATACATAGTCAAAATATGTCAAACTTGATTGTACCTGGAATTTTTTGTTTCTTATGTGTAGATACTGACATTGCCTATGTCAGAAAACATAAGTTTATCAATAATTTGCTATTTTTCAATAAACAATTGCGCTGTGACAGCTATTTTGGCGAATTGTGCGTTTTTCTGGTTTTTCAGTGTGGTATGCAGAACAGTTTGGTATGGAAATGCCCAGATTAAAGCTGGGCATGGTATCCGGTAAAAAGACTGAACATTACTAAGATAACATTGCCTAAATACATAAAACAATTAAACATACTATTCCATCAGAAAGTACCAATATTTTCTTATCAAGCTTTAAAAAAATATGATCTGACTTCGAAGGTTAGACAATAAATACAAATCGGATGTAAAAACAAATATGGCGGATAAATGTCACATTTTCCAGAATGCTTCGTACATAAAGCCAAATATTTTGATACAACAACGATCTAGCATATGATTAGTAAGGTAAATAGTTAAATCTATTAAATCTAATAAATGTCTAAGTATATCTATGATAGACTAGGGTATTCAAACGAAATGAATATATTACCTGAACTTGCTGGAAGGCGTCCCGATACCTGTGCACCTGTAAGATTGTAAACAAAATACTTGGATAATAGAACTTTTGCACAGTGGAGACAACGTTCACTAGAAATGGTTTATCTATTACAATGAGACACAACGAACTCTAAAAATCGTTTAACTACTACAGGGGACAGGACGTTCACTAGAAAGGGTTTAGCTATTACCGGGAACACGCCGGTCACTAGAAATGGTTTAACTATAACAGGGGACACGACGTTCACTAGAAAGGGTTTAGCTATTACAGGGGACACGCCGGTCACTAGAAATGATTTAACTATAACAGGGGACACGACGTTCACTAGAAATGGTTTAACTATGACAGGGGATACAATGTTCACAAGGAAATATGAAACCTTAGTATATTATTCATTAATCATGCGAAAGTAACAATAAGGCCACTCGAATATAGATGATGTAGACCCGATAAAACCATAATATATTTAGATATAAGTGTACATTACTTCCGTGCCGATACGTTGAAATTACCAAACTAATAAACGTTATTGAACGACATAGACATAGCGTCATGGACATAGCGACTGTTAAGTACTAATATACCGAGTATTTCACTGACAAAAGTGATGTATTACCTCTGTTGGGAATGAACGCTAAAGGTATTCCCGGTCCTGGAACACTGCCTCCTTCAGCCCGACTGTAAAAGACAAATGAAATATATACTATGACTATCATACGGTGTCCCGTTAGGGCCATTGCTGCATAGAAGTTACTGGAAGAAACGAAAACATGAACCAGTACCGTGACACATGACAATTCATTTTATATCGCAAATTACTTTTTTTAATATGTAGATAATGTCAATGTGTCTTAATTAGTTGTATATTCTCTTCTTATTTCTCACCCAAAACACCTCCGTTCATCAAACTACATATGATCTGATCAAATGTAGAAACGATTTCTTACACTCATTTTCTAATTAGTGCAATAGTACCATATTTACAAAAAGTCAGCTTTTTACTAGTGTTTTAATGCAGCTTTTAAGGATAGATTAACGGTGGTGTTTTGGATTTAATTAAACTATGTGATTAAGTTAAACTGTGATAATATGTAAGATAATTATGTACCACTTATTCTTATAATTCTGTATAGAATGGCAATGTATATATATTATATAAATATCAGATACCTGCCTGCGTGACATTGATATTGTCAACCCGAGGGCAGAATGTCATCCCGAGGCGAAGCCGAGGATGACATTCTGTTTCGAGGGTTGGCAATATCAATGTCACGCAGGCAGGCATCTGATATTTATTTTATTATACCGAACACTATTATAAGTCTAGCAAAACGTTCACTGCTATGATTACCATAATTATAAACAGTAGATCTAGGCATGACGGTGTTTTCATACATTGTTGTGTATCAATTTCACATTCTATTGTATGTGTAGGTCTTAGTTCATTTGGTGCATTTCTTTAACTAATAGATCATTTTTAAGAAATTATCTAGAACTTGTGTTATATAAGCTATAAATTAGCTTTTTACCATTTTTGTATACAGTGTGTATATCTATAACTTTAAAAGTGCGCCAAACGTAACGTCGCGTTTTGACGTTATGACGTAATTGCTGATGACGTCATGACGTCTAACATACTTGTACATGATTGTTTTATGTACAGTGTTCTTAATCTGGTGAAGTTGAATAAAGGAAACGCATCGTTTTGAATACAGATTTGTTTTAGTTGTCTTCTTTTGTCAGTCTATTTTTTAGAAAATCATGTATATTTCAACAGTCAAAGAACTAAGATCGACGCAGTTACTTGCCCTTGCATGACATTGAAAATGTCAGGTCGATCACATGACCTGACAGTCAGTTTTTGGTCGATCACGTGTCATATGGGTTGGAACTGTCAATGACAGTCATAATGTCTCTCTCTGGGGCAATGGGACCTTTGCATTGCAGAAAAAAGTGAGGTATAATAAATAACTATATGGATTTTTATGATGTTTTATAATAATTGTATATGTACATTGATGAGACATTAATAAAGAATAATATGACAAAGCCTATTCTCTATTGCGTTACAAACAATAGCATGTATGTGTGTTTTATTGTACAAGGGAGGACTAGAGAAGCGGATACATGTCGAGTATCTTATTATGGAGGGTGAAACCCCCCTTTTCGGTACGCGGGATTCATGGCCTTTTTAGGTGGTATTCAGGACGCAAGAGCGTCGTACGCGGTACGCAATAAAACTGCCTATTGGTATTCAGTACGCAATATTTTCAAAATAAACTGTTTTCTTGAACAAGCATTTCAGCTTTTTAACCAATTTAGAGACAACAAAGCAATGAATTACGCTTCAAATGCGATTTCATGTGTGTTGAACTAAAAATGTTGATGTACATAACGTTTACGGACCTAAGATAGTGTTCAATAACGCTATATATAAGTTACTATATTTTTAACTTTACTAATGAATATTATCAAGTAGAGAGCTAGTATGTGTGGGATACATTTTCCTAGATCGACTCCCTCGCACGCTAACTTTTTGAGTGAATCTTATCAAATTGGGGTGCTTGCTGCTAAGATATACAATGCACTTTTTGTGCTGCTCAGATAAACAACGCTTTTTTTTCTAGCTCGCTTCGCTCGCACAATGCAGGTATCTTGAAAGTAATAGTATCAAGTAGAGAACGTGTGTGTGTGTGTGTGTGTGTGTGTGTGTGTGTGTGCGTGCGTGCGTGCGTGCGTGCGTGCGTGCGTGCGTGCGTGCGTGCGTGCGTGCGTGCGTGCGTGCGTGCGTGCGTGCGTGCGTGCGTGCGTGCGTGCGTGCGTGCGTGCGTGCGTGCGTGCGTGCGTGCGTGCGTGCGTGCGTGCGTGCGTGCGTGCGTGCGTGCGTGCGTCATACAGCTCAGATACAGGATATGTCAACACTTTGCCTAGCTTACATAAGCTTTGCATTTTGCTTACTGAGTAGTAACTTTGTCAGTTACATAATCAAACATAGAATGAGACTTTGGCATGCTGTGCAAACAGCAATGCATGTTTCTAGCACGCTTAGCTCACACAAAAACTTTATCATTGAACATTATCAAGTAGAGAATGAGTTTGTGTGGTAGGCCTACATTGCTCAGCAAAAACGAAGCATTTGTTCTAACTCACTTCGCTCGCTCATATAAAGTAGAGAATGATAGGCAGGCAGGCAGGCATGAAAAGAAAAATATGAATTAATTGATTATCAGAACCTTTTATGAAACCTAATGTTGAGAGTATTAAGGAGTTTCTAAAAATAGAGGTGTCATATTTCTCTAACATGGGATACTCGTGGAACTTGTAAAGTTCATTGTGTTTGAACTCAGATTTCTAACACTGTTCCAGGTTTAAACGTAGGCGTTATGATAATTCAAAGAAGCGTTGTAAAAGTAGGCCTTACTGCATGGTAACTGTAGCACAAACAGCTTTGTAAGCGATACCGGAAATGTACTTTACTACGAACCGGCAGTATATTTTACTACAATGTTTACGTTCATTCATTCATAAATATGGCACGTGATGTTTATTTTCGTTGGAATTTTGAACTACTTTTAAACGCACGTGCTGATGTTCAATGTATTGTGAAGGAGCGAAATACATTTTTGCAGTTTATTTCGTTTATTTGCAGAAACAGCTGTATATGTAACAGTGTATTGAATAAATGCTTATTATGTATTTTACTGAGTTGTTGTAAAACAAAACATGCCGAAACGTTGATACTACAAGTTAATCAATTTCAACGCGTGTTATTGTTGACATTTGTCTTAAATGAGTTGTTGTGTGTCATTTTATAGCGCACAACAAGGTTTGACCAATTTGCTAAATGCAGGGTGTAAATAACTCCTTGGTTTCCTCTATGCGTATATGGATAAAGCCGCCAACCGTGTTGGAATTGAAAATAGACAATAGTGTTTTTTTGTTTAAGAAATAAAATCTGTTCGCGTATTTTATCGGTGAATAAAACATGGGCAGGAGTTCGGATGCGGAAAAATTTAATTTAATTTTCCGCATCCGAACGAGTGCCTGTGTTTTATACACCGATAAAATACAAGAACAGAGTTTTTATTTCGATTCTAAACACGATAATATCCCGAACTATTTAACTGCGCGCATTCCATTTTCTTCCATTTGACATTAAACACAATTCCACACTGAAATTGACCGGCTTACTAGCTGGTATGAAAAATATAAATAAATTGATTATCAGAAGTTTTATGAAACTTAGTTTCGAGATTATATTGGAGTTTCTAAAAATAGATGCGTCATAGCTGTAACACTGGATTCTCGTGCAACTCACGACGCGTGGAAGTTAATAATATAAAGTTTACGTTCATTCATTTATAAATAGGTTTTATTGGGGTAATAATAAAAGGCCCGGTCCGCTCTATGTTGAATGGATTAATCCGCAGATCGTGTTAGAATTGTGTTTTCAGTTTAAACAGTCAGGACATTCTGTTATCATTAACTAGGTCTTAATGTATTTTTATGAGTTAGAGTTATGAAAATGCAAAAGAAAAGTTGTGGCTTGATTGAAACAATGAGAACGTTTTGCCACTCTCCTAAAAGTTATCATCATCAGTAGGCTAATACTATCCATTTCGTTTTAAGTATGAACCGTGAACTTTGAACTTTGAAGCATGAACTATGAAGGCACTACCGGGATTTCGTATTTATGTCAACATTATTTGTACCTCATGTAAATTTGTAAATTAGTGGATTTTTTTTTCAAAAATATTGTGAATTCCGAATTCAGTGTAGCAATACCACGTGACCTTGACATCAATAAAGGCTACAAGTTCAAGACGAAAATTGCTTCGTTTTGAAAACAAAAATTGACGCAAGTTATTTATTTCTTTATCGATTTCTATGAAACATACCGTCCAGTCAAAAGGGAAAAGTATGTGTTTTCCACGAAATATAATATTTATTTCAGAAGAAGGGCCATCTTCTCCAGCACCCTGTGAAACTTTCAATGTTTCAAGTCGTCTTCTTTTTCAAGGTTTCCGTGACATGGCGCTGGAGGAAACGGTCCAGCTATTGATAGGAATCCTACATTTCATTGAAAGCTTACACCCTCCCTTAGACTGGCGTATGTTTCATAGAAATTGGTAAAGACATTAAATACTGACCGCAATATTTTTTCGAAGTGAAGCAAATTTCGTCTTGTATTTGCAGCCGGTTTAATTATGTCAACGTCACATGGTGTTGCTACCCTTGAATTGCATCTTTTTCTTGTCTTGAAACATTGGAGGTTTGTATGTTCGGAATTTCCAATGGCTGTCAATATTCTCTGAGCTAGTATACAATGTATATATTTACCGTTTTCGAATCACTCCAATTATTGCTACAACAACAACTATGATGATGATGATCGCTAGACATCCTAGTATTATGGAGATGACGAGTTTTGTTGACCCAACATTATCCTTGAGTGATGGTTTATCTGATACATTGAGTGCTGGTATATCTGATACATTGAGTGATGGTATATCTGATACATTGAGTGATGGTATATCTGATACATTGAGTGATGGTATTTCTGAAATAAATAATGAGGTCTAGTAGAATAAAAACTATACCAGATATTTACGATCGGAGGTTGATCAAAGAACGATATAATTATTCCAATTATCTTTAAAAAATTGTGATTAAATATACCGTTTAACAATGCATACGTATATGTACATGTATATGGCTGTAGACATTTCTCTTGATATTTCTCTTTCTATAGTTGTACCAAACCGGTTCATGTTTGTAAACATCACATTATCCTAGACGCACTATAATACATGTACGTTCTACATCACATTATCCTAGACGCATTATAATACATGTACGTTCTACATCACATTATCCTAGACGCACTATAATACATGTACGTTCTACATCACATTATCCTAGACGCACTATAATACATGTACGTTCTACATCACATTATCCTAGACGCACTATAATACATGTACGTTCTACATCACATTATCCTAGACGCATTATAATACATGTACGTTCTACATCACATTATCCTAGACGCACTATAATACATGTACGTTCTTCATCACATTATCCTAGACGCATTATAATACATGTACGTTCTACATCACATTTTCCTAGACGCACTACAATACATGTACGTTCTACATCACATTATCCTAGACGCACTATAATACATGTACGTTCTACATCACATTATCCTAGACGCATTATAAAACAGGTACTGTTTCCCTCATAACCTTCACGACAGCCATATAGACACTTACCCACTGTACAAGTGTTTCCTTCATAACCTTTACGACATCCATATAGACACTTACCCACTGTACAACTGTTTCCTTCATAACCTTCACGACAGCCACATAGACACTTACCCACTGTATAACTGTTTCCTTCATAACCTTCACGACAGCGATATACACTCTTACCCAATGTACAACTGTTTCCTTCATAACCTTCACGACAGCCATAATTATATACACTTACCCACTGTACAAGTGTTTCCTCCATAACCTTCACGACATCCATACAGACACTTACCCACTGTACAACCGTTTCCTCCATAACCTTCACGACAGCCATATAGACACTTACCCACTGTACAAGTGTTTCCTTCATAACCTTTACGACATCCATATAGACACTTACCCACTGTACAAGTGTTTCCTTCATTACCTTCACGACAGCCATATAGACACTTACCAACTGTTCAACTGTTTCCTTCATAACCTTCACGACATCCATATAGAAACTTACCCACTGTACAAGTTTTTCCTTCATAACCTTTACGACATCCATATAGAAACTTACCCACTGTACAAGTTTTTCCTTCATAACCTTCACGACAGCCATATAGACACTTACCCACTGTACAACTGTTTCCTTCATAACCTTCACGACATCCATATAGACACTTACCCACTGTACAACTGTTTCCTTCATAATTTTCACGACATCCATATAGACACTTACCCACTGTACAACTGTTTCCTTCATAACCTTCACGACAGCCATATAGACACTTACCCACTGTACAACTGTTTCCTTCATAACCTTCACGACAGCCATATATACACGATCCATTTAACTGTGTACATGTCTCGTTGATACAATTTGTGCTGCATTTATTCTCACACATGTCTCCGTAGTAGCCATTCTCACATCCTGGGTGACATTGTCCATTATCTATGACGTAACCAGCCAAACATGTTGTACAACTTTTTGATGAGCTGCACACAGAACACGCGTCTGGACATTGTATGCATGTATTATCCTCTATGTAGTATCCCGCCTTACATGCTATACACGATGTTGATGATTCACACACGGTGCACGTGTCTGCACATTCTCTGCACGTGAAGGAATCAAGGTAATATCCTTCTTTACATTGGTTACATTTACCATTATATGCGAAGTATTTATCATTGCACATATCACAGCGATCCGATGATGTGCAATACTTGCAGTTCGTGATACACGAGTAGCAGTTATCCATGTACAAATAATAACGATCATTACAAGCAGTACATGTATCAACAGAAGTACACGACGTACATCCACTGTGACACAGGTAACACCAACCATCATTACCCAGATAATAACCATCATTACAAGCAGTACAGGGATAAGTACACGACGTACATCCACTGCGACACAGGTAACACCAACCATCATTATCCAGATAATAACCATCATTACATGCAGTACATGTATCAACAGAAGTACACGACGTACATCCACTGTAACACGGGTAACACCAACCATCATTATCCTGATAATAACCATCATTACATGCAGTACATGTATCAACAGAAGTACACGACGTACATCTACTGTAACACGGGAAACACCAACCATCATTATCCTGATAATAACCATCATTACAAGCAGTACAGGGATAAGTACACGACGTACATCCACTGCGACACAGGTAACACCAACCATCATTATCCAGATAATAACCATCATTACATGCAGTACATGTATCAACAGAAGTACACGACGTACATCCACTGTAACACGGGTAACACCAACCATCATTATCCTGATAATAACCATCATTACATGCAGTACATGTATAACCAGTAGTAGTACACGACGTACATCCACTGTGACACCGGTCACACCGACCACCATTACCCAGATAATAACCATCATTACAAGCAGTACATGTATAACCAGTAGTACACGACGTACATCCACTGTGACACCGGTCACACCGACCACCATTACCCAGATAATAACCATCATTACAAGCAGTACATGTATCAACAGAAGTACACGACGTACATCCACTGTGACACGGGTAACACCTATCACCATTACCCAGATAATAACCATCATTACAAGCAGTACATGTATCAACAGTAGTACACGACGTACATCTACTGTGACACTGGGAACACCAACCATCATTAACCAGATAATAACCATCATTACAAGCAGTACATGTATCAAGAGAAGTACACGACCTACATGTACCGTAACACGGGTAACATGTTCCATTTGCAGGGTATTCGCCATCTTCACAATCCTGGCAGAAACAATAATTCACTGAAACGATTGAAGATCAAATATGAGATAATAGTTGAGTTGTAATTGATAGTAATATAAGAATGAGCCGTGATCTGAGAAAAGGGCCCTTAAGGTGGAACCACACTATAAAAAAAGTTCCTAACCCATATACAAGTTAGGTATCATAATAAACTTTGATTTATTCCCAATTCAATGTCGCGTCTTGTATCTCTGTGCGCGTTCCCATAACGCAACTATGACGTCGTGAAGTTACCATGGAAAAGGCGTTTTGACGTCGTTCCTTGGAAGGCACAGTCGGCAAGAAAAAGCACACACAGGGCTTCATAATTACACGACAGGTAATTAGGTGGTATCATTCGACGCATTATGTAATTGCAAATCTAGTCACGTTAATATAGTTATACTTAATCCAATAACGTGCTAACAAAGTGGGAAAACGTCGTGCCTGGCATTTTGGTGTTTTCAAAAATATGTGACGTCTCGACTTATTGCAAACATTCCGCCCGTCAAAAAATGTTGAAATGTTATTATGTTTAATTTTTGCATACAGTGAATTCGCCAGTAACGGATCAGTATAAACATAAATGCATACGTACAGAAAATAACGAATCCCGGGAGTCTGAAACATATATCATCTTGCTATATATTTTTTTAACATTTAAAGAATAAATACTGTTCAAAACTGCGATGTCGATGTGTTGATCGTCTACACTGTTTTCATTTAGGAGTAATTCGGCCATTAGCGGATCACATGTGCCAAAAACGGATCACGTGACATTTCGTTCTGAGTGACGTTCTCCAAATGAATTTGACCTGTCAAAACTGTCAAAAACCTAATCAACATGGTAGTAAGGGCATACATACCGACATGAGTCAACTTTGACTGATCATATCACAGGTATTATCAAAAGTATTTGATAACAAGTCTGGGATTCTTTAAAATTGGGACTGAACAAGAAACAATTGATTATTTATATAACATTTATTGAGATTGTAGATCTACCTGCAATAAGAAATTATGTTTCCTTATCTAAACAAAGTGGATTGACCCTTGCTTAAATAACATAGTTATCAGAAACATATGTAAATAATGACTAGAATAGCACCATAACAAATATAACATGAATAACAAAGCAGTGAACACATCATTGATTCTATCAAGTACCTCATTACATGTGATCACGCATGTTAATGTGATGTATAGGTCTTTGATTTTATAAAAACAATTATGAATACTTAATATTTAAGTGTATATTATGCATGAGAATGGGATTAACTGCATGTATATCTTAATGTGTGTATCCAGCAAAATGCTGTTACACATAGGTTTATGACCTCGACTTTTTGATAATAATGTGTGGAACTGTAAAATTGTTCACATCTCAATGAATGGAGATGAAATAATACATGTAATATAGTACATGAGATTACTACCTGTAATAAACAAAACAAGTATTGACTGTTATAGAAAGTCATGGAAAAACATATAATATGGTGAGAAGAAATGCATGTATTGTAACATTATTATAGTACATTGAGCTTACAACTTGTAATAAAATAAAATAAATACTGACTGCAATAGTTCAACAGCAAATAAAAACAGGAACCAATATGATCATTAGCCTACTACTTTGTCTTATTATGCATGTATATTTATGATCAACGACCTATATATTACAATGTAATGTATACCTATACATACAATGTTATGTACAGGTCTTTGATATGATGGATATCATAGTAAAACATAATAAGATATAGTAATTTGTTAATTAAACAATAATAAAGTTGTAGTGACCTAACAATAACTGCATTATATGTAAGTAAGGGTTATACTGAATAGTTCACAGAACCAGCTTCATTGAAGAACCCACTGGAATAGTTTTCAAAAGTTCTGAGAGTCGATTGTATTGAGATGTTATCTCTGAATGCGTAATAATATAATTACAGGACAGCACAATACCCCCTCCCTCTCCATGTTGTTCAGGGCAGGGAGAAAAGCTTGGTATAGGTTCACCAGTGACCTCAGCTACTATGTGTCCCAGCTTCCATGATATACCCATGACCTAAAATAGATAGTGTATGGCACAATAAATAGCATGAAAGTAAAAATAACCAGATAATGTAGGGGCCTTCTTCGAAGTTGGATATTTTTGTGATGTGGGGGGGGGCTTAAGTAGAGGTTTAACCATATTTCATTTCAGTGCTAGTCATATATTAATTGTATATGGATTTTTTTTGGAAAACAAGTCATTAAGAATTGCAAGCAATACAGAAGCCCCTAGTGGTTTGAATAAAAACAATTTGTGCATAATCTCCTTATTGCCACCTACACACATACAAAGTTTCATATACCTAGCTGGGAAACTGTACGAGTTATGATAGAATCCATACTAAGAAGTATTTTCACCATTTCTGTATCCATAGCAACCACAATTTTCGTATGAATCATGAATTGTTAAGACGTGAATAATGTCATAATTAGTACCTATCCACATACCAAGTTTCATAAACCTAGGTTGGAAACTGTTTGAGCAGGATCCATATCCAGTATATTTATTGACGGACGCAATGACAGACGGACGGGGGAAAACCTTTTTGTCCCCTCCGGTTGAAAACTGGAAGTGGACTAACAAGACAATGCAAGGGGTCACTGTCTGGTTTAAACCAACATGTCTATGTTTACTGCAAGTTTATTGCACTTAGGCCTACTATCTTATTGAAATATGAAAAAAAAATCTTGCTTTTTAATAATTATACAGGGGTCATTGAACCCCCAAGCCTCTAGACCGGCAGACAATACTAGGCGTACACATACTTTTGAAGCACTAAAATAGGTCAAACATTGCAACCACGGAACATGATTTTTATTGCCGATTTATTTCTGCTAAAACATCTTTGAGAATTTCCCCACAGGTGTCAGTCAGTGTAAAAATATAAGGAGGTCCTCGCTAATCTCGCTCCAGAATCCATTATATATGTAGATGTTTTGAACAATCATACAATTAAACAAAAGTTGAAACATATACCTCTCTCCCAGGGTCGGATTTGATTTGTTATGAACTTCAAGGTACTTTAAATTGCTATCGTCATTCTGTCTGCTGCATTCACACGTGATCAAACGATCCTCGCCAAAAACGCATGATTTGCTTTTCGCCGATTATTTTGATAAACACATCATAAAACGCTGTGCTGATAGGTAAATGAATTGTGTTAATGACTAAAATACTTGTTATTAATTATTAGTTTAATATTCTGTTTGGAATTGTTGAAATAACGAGTGATCCGCTATTGGCGATGATCCGCTATCACCCCGTGTACCCCGATAAGACGTGCTAGCCTGAATACTGCTGTGTTAGCCTACCGCGAAAATTTCAACATTCAAGAGGTTAGGTATTTTGTGCGTGTTTCATTTATTTCGTGTCTACACCAGTAAAACGAAGAACGTGTACATGTGCAGTGGTTCTTCCTCGACACGAAGATGTGTTTTTTTTCGATCTCAAACGTCACATTATATTTTAAACTTAATAAATGTGTCAAAAAGTCAGCAGTTTGGTCTTTAAAAAATAATTAAAAATACTTATAGACCGCGGAGAAAGCTCAAATTTCATGAATATGTAGTGAAATAATAGTAGCATATTTATTCGCATTAATGTATGCACTGGTATCATTATCTTTCTTGAAAATGACAGGTTTTCCGCGCTTGGTGGCATAAAATGGATAGTGCACGAGTTATATGGTGAAATTGTCTAGATACTGCCCGAGTCGTAGTTGGATACTGCCCTTGTTGCTCACAGTTTTAATGTTTTAGGACTGAAAACAACATTTTTACGACACAATTTTCATACAACAATTCTTGTCTATCTATATTAAACATGTTTTTAGTTTTAATTGCATTGATCTGCTGAATTTAATATAAATCCCCATATAATATACTGTCTAAATCCCGTGTACCATTTTCTTAGTTACACCACACATATAACAAGGTATCTTCGCATGGACGTATATATCTAATGCGTTCGTTCTTTGCTTTTTATTTCACAGAAGCGCTATTTGTGCGTTTTCCGTTTATGTAACGAGTGTTATTTTTATCAATTTACCATTTATTTAAAGCAAATCGGCATGTAAAGATACCTTTAACCATTCTTATAAATCAGAAAAATATGGCCTAGGTAATATAGACGTACACATACATATATCAAAATTGTCAATAAGAGTACAAAGATCTTGTCTATATCAACCAATAACCGGTGTGGTGTAATGCAGTCACATTGATCCTGGTTACGCAACCTTTTTAGGGTTTGTTGCAATAGCTGAGCGGTCTAATAAGTTAGTACGCCGCTTGATCACAAGTGGTTTGCAGTTTGAACCTTACATTTTAAAATCACATAGACGCCCCGTTTCACGAATTAGTATCCAATAAGTACCATGAGTTTTCAGTACTCTGAATTAACAAATATAAAGAAACCATTATCGTGGGTTAGATCGCAGCTTATATGAGAAAGTCGTAAACGCTTAATATTTCGCAGTAAAGTCACTGACACTCAATTTAACAACTCGCTAGTGACGTTTTTTCCATTCCCAAAATTATTTAATGTTTGTCTTCCACTTTACATCAAACTGGAATCCAGAAAACAAATGCGGCAAGGCTACTTTCAGTGTACTGCAGCTATTCAGCGGCTTTTCGATAAGATAATGACAGATCGGACAGGGAATGCAGGACTAAACGGAAACAGCTGGGCACGAAACTCACTGTGGGTGCCTACAGGTAGGACAAGCGCTTGGAGATATATAGGTCCGGGTTCAATTTCCGTCTGCGCCACTGCTCATTTACTCGGAGCAAAATTAACCAATAATGTTCAACTCGACCAAGCTGTGAATTGGTACCTGTGAGAGTGGTGTTTGTTCATGTTCGATAGTCTTGGTCGTCGCATCTCGATGTTGTCTTCACACAAACCAGGAGAGAAGTAGTCTCCATATTAGGACTCGAGTGCAGGTTTCCTTAGGTAGCCCAATGCCTAGGGGAAGTCGAAGGGTAGCTTGATTGCTGAAGGAGGCCCTCGAAAACTGGTAACTAAACGTCACATAACAGACAACAACAAAACACGCAACAAACGGGATTTATCCTTTCAATTATCCTTTTTTGAACGCCTCATGTCATCTCCGTTTGTATGAAATCTGCCATTTGCAAAAATGTCTGATTATGAGACAAATGTTACGCAAGTGCTATTATAGAATTATACATCATGTAATTCCACTGCGGTATACCGTAAACCGGATATTGCTAGTGAATGGGAGTAATGTTATCGATTTTCGCGACATGATAGTGTTCACTGGGATTAGTTCAGAGACGATAATTTCCAAATTACTGACTACTTTCTTCATCTCAACTAGGTTTTAATGTATTCGGATATTTTCATAACTTTATGGTACGCCATATTATAACAGGTATTTTTCATAGAAGTGTTTAAATTACTCAGTTATTGTCCGCTGCTCACTCGCAAACTTTGCCCACAACACTTTAAATGCGTTTGAACTGGGCATTCTAGTTATACTGAACTTTAATGTCTTAAGTCCAAATTTCAGAAAAAATGATTGAACTTCAACAAAGATATACACACCAAAATACAAATGTAGATAAGTGCGTGTACAGCATACTGATATTTACTACATACAGAGTATTGCACATTAGCTCACTCTTATTAAACTAGTAAATCAACCAAAAATAATACTTAGTACCAAGTTAACATTATAACTATTTTTATGAACCTCAGAAGAGTGAATTCGAATATTTGAGTGCTGAGTGTAAGTATTGATTGTAATTTTGAACAATACAAAAAAGCGTCCATATCATAGTTAAAATAAGTATATCTCAAACTTGTGTACATATACAGTATTACATATAAATTCTCGAGGGACTCACCTCAGAATTTGTCATTCCAGCATGTGTTATGTACATGTAGTTTTTACACTCTCCAATTTTCAACATAATTATATAGACAAAATAAGTAATATATCTGGTTATACCTAGAATTTACTAAATTTCCGTGAACAATACTCCGTACACTGAACAGCAATACTCTGTACAACAGTGAGCAATACTAATGCAATACTAAAATTCTCAAAATGCACCGTTATTTATGACTCCATTCCTGGTAAAACATTAACAACATATTATGCTTGATCACTGGGATGTTCTTTTGCTCGATTCAAATTGTGTAGCTTAACGAGGAATATAAACAAAAACATCTTTATTTGACAGACCGA
Source organism: Spisula solida (assembly GCA_947247005.1). Taxonomy (NCBI): domain Eukaryota; kingdom Metazoa; phylum Mollusca; class Bivalvia; order Venerida; family Mactridae; genus Spisula; species Spisula solida. The sequence continues at coordinate 3,703,322 of OX365948.1, read as the reverse complement.
GCATATGTTTTGCGTGAGGAACGATACGAGTTTGTCTTTTAAATGCCCTTTTAAGCAGTCACTGGTCGTTTGCCGCTAGATACTTTTGTATTATCATTTACATTCAACACACACAGAAAGACAAAACCTGTCGTGCACTTGAAGGTTGCGAAAATGGATAACATTACTCACCTTACTAGCAATAGCCGGTGTACTGTATACTGCAGTGTTTCCGCATTCTTGTTGACGGAATAGGCCGGACACATGTATTCAATGTTTTTTTTATAATATTATCAATAGCCATGCGAATAAATGTGTAGATGGTAGGCCGATAGGCATCGTTCAATCATGAGCGGGCTTGTTAGTACTTCAAGACAACATACAGCGGGGCTTCTCTTTTACATTTTGGGAGAGCATTGTTAGTAGGGGTTATTATGTCTAGGGGACTAGTGGTTTCAAAATACACATATGGACCTACTCGCAAGTAAAGTGACGTGGAAAGTAATTAACGAAAAGTGATATATTGGGTTCGCATGAGCGGATCAAGCAGACGCTCTGTATAGAATGAACAATCTGGCTTCTCATGTCTTCAACTCTCATGGTGATAACAGGTAGCTCAATGCGCTCTTTACTCGATTTATGTAATTGCTTGTAGATTCTACTCGTAGATTCTACTCGTAAGTAGACAGACTCACAGTACGATACTGGCACCTGTGATTTTACAGGTAACAATGATGCCGAACAATATTAGTATATTATTATCTCTAGTAAGAACTATGTAGATTTCATCCTATGAAAATGTTAAATTATCTATCCCAGGCCTGCATTTATCCATGAAACAAGTATTAAAACAGACAACACAGGCAGTATAATAATAGTTTTACAGTGGACATGTGCAGTATCTACGGTATAACTCGTGCACTATCCATTTTATGCCACCAAGCGCGGAAAACCTGTCATTTTTTATGCCAGTGCATACACCAATATGATGAAATATGCTACTATTATTTCACTACATGTTCATGAAATTTGAGCGTTCTCCGCGGTCTATAAGTATTTTTAATTATTTTTTAAAGACCAAACTGCTGACTTTTTGACACATTTATTAAGTTTAAAATATAATGTGACGTTTGAGATCGAAAAAAAACACATCTTCGTGTCGAGGAAGAACCACTGCACATGTACACGTTCTTCGTTTTACTGGTGTAGACACGAAATAAATGAAACAGGCACAAAATACCTAATCTCTTGAATGTTGATTTTTTTGCGGTAGGCTAAAACAGCAGTATTCAGGCTAGCACGTCTTATCGGGGTACACGGGGTGGCTATTGGCGAATCGACTGTACCTGTAACAACATATCGAAATTTAAAAAAAACTGACCTCGTGAAACTCGATTAATGCGTTTTTGAAGTTCGCTGGAATGTTCTTTAGGAATGACGTCATTATTATAATACCTACGGTACTAGGAATGATAAGTTAATGCCCGGACAATCGGTCATGCTGAAAAGCTAATTAACAGAAAGAAAAACGGGTAGCAATAATTGCCACCATCCCTTGGTTCGTATATAACATATGAAGGTGCTGCGACGAAGGGTACACATAATAATAACATTTTAAAACGTACTTGTAACGTGGGCTGGTCCTAGTCGACATCCTAATACCATGACGTTTCGTCATTTTTACATCTAAAATCTTCTGTACAAACATATGCATTCTGCCATTTGTCATTGCAAATATTGTTCAACGAGAAACTAAGTTTTTTATCTAATAATATAACTACAAATAAATATTGAATTGTATGTTACTAAGTTTCGTGTTCGAGCCATATCAACGTAGCGCCCGATTACAGCTATTACGATATTCAGGGGATAATATCATATGATCTCCGTGAGGTTATCGTAGATACGTCGTGCGGAACTCGTAGGGCCTTGCATGGCTTCGTAGACGATGAAACCTGGCCGTTAAAGCAGGTACTTTCAATATAATCAGAAGCAGGGTATAATGATGATCAAATACCGGTATTTCGGGTGGTATCGCGGTATCGTATCGCGGGAAAATGATACCACGGTAACCGGTAAACCGGTAATACCACAAAACTCTAATCTCGCGGGACTAGCATTTAAAACATTCGAACTTGTAGTTAAATTGTCTCGGTAATTGTCCTATGATAAGTTTTCCGACTAGGACAGTTATTTACGGATAGAATAATTTTGCAAATTTTGATCGTGGTACAGCATAAGTGACGCAATTTATCATTAAAAAGTGTTTTACTACTTTACAAGCAGGCTTGCGCTTTTAAATATATGCACATAGTTTAACATTCTTTACGTATGTATAAGTATATGATACTGTTTCGACCATAATATGAGATATAACATTGCACAAACTTTTACCAAAATATTCATTTCCCACTGAAAATGAATGTTGAACCGACATTATCTAAACTAGTTATTCTTTGTGAAGAACATTTATAGTGTGCATCGGGTGTGCTTTCTGAGCTCTCACACCTCTGGGTCTGTACTAGCAGTATTCGCATGATTATTGCTCCTTGCTATTGGAAGCTGTGTTCGAATAAAGAGTCAGTTCGAATACAATTCATTTTTCAAAAATGCTGTATCCTTTCCGCTACCATAGCGCACTAATGCAGACTTGTCGGGATGACAATTTCGGCCTTCCATAGTTTACGACTTAAATGCCAAAATTCGGGAATTTGCTGTCATGGGTACACATGCTTCCCAGACTAAAGGATATTACGGGCCCAGAGTCGTGCACATGTTTTTGGGCCCGCTTGTCCCCTTTATAAAGAGGCGCCTTTGAACGCAGATTTCCCAAAACTGAAATTACTGGTCCTACCCGCCATTGCAGTACGATTCCCTGTGGAATTGCATCAACATTTAGCGCCAAAAAGTTTATATTTTTCTACAGAATGAATATACGGCTAGACGAAGGGGTCAGGATCAGTTCCCATAACGGGGCCCAAAAGTATGTGACAACTGTCGAATTCTTCTCTATCTTTCACAAAGCGATGGCGCCGTATATTATATGTGCGAATCTCACTCTAGGTTCAAACTGTTTATTTTACAGTCGTACTATTTGTGCCGTAAGGCGGTAATAAAAGTCACTCCCCCGTTCATATTTTAGTTGCTCCGAAATAGCGTGAAAAACAATGAGTGAAAATACTCAAGTGCAAAAACGTAAAGAAAATAGATAAAACTGGAACATAATAGAATGCGCAAAAAATTAACGTTAGGTAGTTACGAATACAATGTTGTTGAAACTCATCCACTAGTCGGTCGGGTGGACGAAACGGCGACTCTATTATTCTCATTATGTAACTACTGAAAACTGCACGTTTCCATCAAATTGGGACGTTCTATATTTAGCAGTCATTGAACTTGCCCATCTTGTCCTATTGCAGAGTTTAGTTTGAATTGCATACATACAAATCCATGCATAAATGATGGTCAGAGCTGCAGATAATTATAAACACTGGGGAGTTGTATTGAAAACATAGCATACATCTATCTCCTTTTCAACAAGACAGCGCTTACCGTTCGAACTGATAGTTCGAAATACCGTCCCTAATGCGGATGCCCCTTGGCAATGTCTCTATTAAAGCATGTACAATAGAATGTTATTTATCAAAGATTAACGATTGTCGTCAGAACGAATGGCGAAAAAACACATTTGCATGGAAGCCCTGGAGGGTACTATTGACTTAGGTTTTGTGACTTGTGACTTATGACTTATGACTTGTGACTTAGAACTTGTGACTTGTGACTTATGACTGTGACTTACATTCTACAAATAAATATGCGCGCACTTCCTTGGGCATCATGGGTGGTGAAGGCTGCTGTCTGAATCGGAATTACCTGATAATAGTCTATAGTGAGTTAGGTAAGTCGGTATTAGTTTTGTTTGATTGAAATCGTCATTGTTGAAGGCATCGAACCGTTATTCTGAATTGTTAACACCATTAACTAGAATACCGTTCAGGTAATAGCATAATGTCACATGGTATTAAACGTGTATATGTGCATACATAATTATAATGGTTTGCTTCCTTTTCGCTATCATTTGTGCGTCTCATTTGAGACAGATAGTTCGGATAATACATATAGATTTTAAGTTTTGTTAAAGTAATAATAATTATATGTTCTTCTACATTTTTCCAGGTGAAGAAACTGGAATGTCCGTGCTGTGTGTGTAAGTTCGGTGCGTTTGGTTCCACAAATAATGTCGCGGTACATACCTATTTTCCTGCATTGTCTTTATATCCAGCAAAGCAACCGGCTCAAATGTAAATTTGGCAATTGTGTGACACTATGGGCTAGAAAATGTTTTGTATGTGATTATGTTGTACCATAATCGTGAAGTAGAACATTTTAAGGTTTTGCAAACAAATTCCAAGTTGTGGATATCAATACATTGTTATTTATGGCGCCAATGAACTAAGCTTTTCTAGATAGCTTTATATTATCCGTATAGGTTTGATTTCATAGTCAAACATCTATAAAAATAATACGCTGTTCTGTCATGTTTTGAAATAGCAGACTCTAAGTTGTCATTTGCAAATGTGTGTTTGTCTACCGTTCATCCTTTGCAATATAATACTGTATTTGTGTTAGCTTCGTATACAAAATAAAGCAATTAAGACCAAAAACACTGTCAATTTCATGATTTAATATCATTCCATGATTTGGGCTTACTGATACCAAACGACGGATAACAAACTCTGTCATATTTAATTACAACATTTATAATAACAACATTTGTTATGATACATTTTGCTGTCTATAAGTTTATCAAAGATAGTGTGTATTTCAAATTTTACACGTCACAAGTCTCACAAGTTACAAGTCTCAAGTTATAAGTCACAAGTTACAAGTCACTAGTCACTAGTCACAAGTCACAAGTCACAAATTACAAGTCACTCGTCACAAGTTACAAGTCACAAGTCTTAAGTCACAAGTTACAAGTCACAAGTCTCACAAGTTACAAGTCATAAGTCACAAGTCACAAGTCACAAATCGAAATCTTAATTGATATGCAGAAATACACTTGACGTTATAACAATATTAGTGGGTTACTATACGAATAAATGAAGCATTAGACCAACATGTCAAAATTATTAGAGCAACATATACATGAACTTATACTAAAGTGGCTCATTATAACAAAACCGACTAACAACATGTCATACTGTTTTAAAATTTGAATTAAAAACATGCCTTTCCAACATCTCAACATCAATTGGAGTACATGTATATCATCAAAGTTGTACTCTAGCATGGTACAGGGTCTTAGGGATCCTATATCATAAACTTTCCTATTTTGTGCCACTCAGTCCAGATCGGTTTGTATTTCTCTGTCGACTATATCAACCATAACGTCCATTTGAGTATATATAGGTTCATAACGAGACAATGATATTTATGCTCAACTTCAGCGGGTTTATTGTAAGTATATGCATTTCTGTCCACCGCAGTAGTGGTGTTCTTCACAGCTTTTATGCAATATTCCACAAGAGATAATTTGAGGATTCCATGACAACAAAAGCAGATTTTCATTTTATCTCCACCTGCAAAAACAAACAAACATTTTAATTACACTTGCCATTCGATTCACCTCTCTTAACCAAAAGATTCGTCACGATAGTGACGCTAAAATTATACAACTATAATCTATCTAAACGTGGGGTATATATTATAGCAACTTCAACACTAACTTTGTATGCAATAACATATCGATAAAGAAGAACTTTAAACCTAACTCTTATGTAGAATAATGATAGTAAATTCGTTTTTATTTTTATAATGCAACTTAAACTGACTTACCTGTCTTGCTAAATATAAAAATCCGATTCACGTATCATCCGTTTTTATCCACGTTATTGTTGGACGTAAAGAAAGATAAAGCATACAAATATATTTACTATTATTATTATTCCTAAGTCGCAAGTTATAAGTCACAAGTCATAAGTCAAAAGTGCCCTCTGGGGCCTCCACAAGTCACAAGTTATAAGTCATAAGTCAAAAGTGCCCTCCAGGGCTTCCATACATTTGATATTTATATAGAGTAACACGCGCGATACAATGGGTTTCTTTTTGGATCATACTTTAGGGTAACGAATCAGTGTCGAGAAATCAACTAACTATATATTTTTACGATAGCCTTGACTAATTTCTCTTACATATTGCCCTCAGTGGACGGCAGCACAGAAAAAATAAATGACGCATTGTAACGTTGTCAAAGTGAAAAATGACGTAATTTCTGTTCACACTATACAACTTTTAAACTATATTGATCGAGTTTCGCGAGGTCAATTTTTCTATGAATTTAATATTTTGTTACAGGTATGCAACATATTAACATAATAAAATTTAAACATTTTTTGACGTGCGGACTTTTTGAAATTTGTCGAAACGTCATAATTTTTTAAAATCTCAAAAGTGCCAGACTCGACGTTTTGTTCACTTTGTTAGCACGCTATTGGATTAATATTGTTACCTGACCGGATTTGGAATTACATAATGCGTCGAATGGTACCCACTACTTACCTGACGTGTAATAATAAAGCCCTGCATGGGCTATTTCTTGACTCCGTTGCGTTCCACGGAACGACGTCAAAACGCGCTTTCCATGATAACTAAATGGCGTCATAGTAACGTCATGGTAACGCACACGAAGATATTTGACGCGACATTGAATTGGGAATAAATCAAAGTTTACTATGATACCACATTTGTATATGGGTTAGGAACTTTTTTTATAGTGTGGTTCCACCTTAATAACATTGAAATGAAATTGAATAAATGCAGTTTAAAGTTACGTCATCATTTTCTGTGCATTTCTGTACAGGGCAAAAAAATTAACACAAATGTTTAATGTTAAATCCCGTTTCATAACTGTTGCCTTGTAACTTATTTAATATGGACTTCCATACTAACATGTAGGGTCTGTATATTTTGGGTAAAACATAACAAATTATAAACAAAAGTGAGGATTTTTGGAATCAGCCGACCACAATGTCATTTATAATCGTATTTTATCAAAAATCATTGCAAGTGGTTTGTAGCAACTTGTAGTACAATGGATCATAAGATTTTATAAGCTTTTGTTCAAAAATCGATCTTTTGGGGTAAAATAATTCAAAATAGGAACGGAAATAGTGATTTTAGGAATCGGTTTACAGCAATGCTATTATTCATGTTATTTGATTATAAATCACTTTGATAGGCACATGTTGTCTTTACGCTTAAGATAATAATAATTTTGGGTCCGAATCTTGTACATCTTGAGTTATTTATGGGGTAAAACTTAACAAAATATAAACAAAAGTGAGTATTGTTGGAATCAGCCGACCACAATATCATTTATAATCGTATTTTATCAAAAATCATTGCAATTGGATTGTAACAATTTGTAGTATAATGGATCATAATATTTTATAAGCTTTTGTTCAAGATTCGATCTTTTGGGGTAAACTCATTCAAAATAGAAACTGAGGCTATTCTTACGGCTCTGTAAGAATAGTGAAATAGCCTCGGACTCGCTATTCTTACGGCAGTTTTATACACGGTTATAGTTATTTAATGAATATATGACACATTTAAAGCGATCACCATTAACATCTTTTTCAAAATGAATGAACACAAGTATAAAAAAATTGCAGTTCGAGGAGTCCTTGTGTAATTGGAATTCCTTTGTATAACTTGTATAAAGTCAACCGGCGAACAGGACAGAAATGACAGATGTCTTTGAAATATAATGGGAGAATTGATCTTCTTCGTAATATTGTCATTATCATTGTACTGTAACTTCGAGTAAAGAAATTACAGGTAATTTTCGACCTGTAACAAAAGAATATTAATTAAAACTTTAGGTGTTAAATTCCTAGTCTGTTCCACAGGAGCTGAATAGCAAACAGTAAATTCGTCGTATAAGGCGTGGAAAATTTTAAAATTCCTAGATTTTGAGCAACTGTGTAGTTGTTGCATATAATCTTAACGCAAAAAAACGCTTTATCACTATGATAACCACTACGGCTTCCTCATTAATTTCGTGCTTGGAGAAAAATCCTCGTCTTCGGAAGACTTAGAAAGTGTTACAGTTGTATTCATAGAGGCAGAGATCGAGTTCCGGTCATAGACATTCAAAGTAAGTCACTGTTTTTATTATACATCGTAGGAGCGATAATTTAACCCCAAATGTTAATAAACAATCTATTGTTAAGGTACAGATCGAACGTTACTTAAAGGAGATCGGTACATTTAAATAAAACAGCCGTAAGAATAGTCTAGTTTCAAGTTTTTCAAGTTTTATTTTTCAAGTCAAGGCACTTTAAGGGCATAAGACATTTATAATAACAAACAGTACAAAAACATTATAAACTTCAAAGAACAAATAAAATAATTACACAAACAAACTGCATAAGAACCTACGAGGGCCCCGCATCCGCCGATACCCGTGTCCCTCTACAACATAATCCACTCATAGATAGATAGAAACATACACCTAAAGAACACACGAGCACCAACAGATACGGAACCCCAGCCGACCCACATGACTAATCAGCAAAAATATGGCAAAAATAAATTATCAAATAACAAAATTTAGTATGGTGGAGACTGAGAAATTATGAATAAAAATAAGATTACAGTTAGGTACAGAGTGACATAATTTTCTTACAAAAAATGCTAGTTTTAGTAGAGTATTTCTATCAGTATTGTTCATCAATTCTGAAAACTTTATTGCGTGAAGTAATGTTGACTTAAATAATTCATTCGATCATCATTAAACTGAGAACATACAAAGAGATAATGAAACTCATCGCCCAAAAGTCCTGAAATCTGCGCTTTTAAATAGGTAACTTGTGATTAATACATCTAAATTTGCAAAATATATTCGCCAGGTCAGATGGCAAAAAATTCAAGTATCTTTCGAACTTAAAATCATGCTTAAACATCCTATAATTCAAACATTTACTTAACTCATCTACAGAACTACTCCAGTTTTGAATATAGTGATCGTTCAGTCTTTCATCAACAATCCTTTCGAAGCTGGCTGGAGAATCTACATGTTGTTCCAAACAATAATTTGATAAACCAAGATTATCTACATGTAGAGTGTTTTTAATGAAACCATTCGCGGGCGGTATCGCTATTCTTACGGGAGAGCCGTAAGAATAGTCACTTCCATTAATCATGTAGTTGGATAATTAATCACTATGATAGGCACATGTTGTCTATCTGCTAAATATATTAATTATCTTGTCTCGAAATGTTGTGCATTTGAGAAATTTTTGGAGTAAAACATAGCAAAATCTAAACATATAGTGAGGATATTCGGAATCTGTAGACCACGTACATCGTCATTAATCAGAGTATTCGTTAATAATGTACTGCGATTGATAAGTAGTAATTTTTTGCTTAATATTAAGAAAACAATTTTGTAGTATCTCATGTAAAATGAGATATTTGGGTAAAAACCTTAAAAATATAAACGAAAACCCTAATTCTTGAAATCTGCTTACTTTAATGTTGTTAATAATTTTATTTGAAAATGAAGCATTGTGATATGTACATGCTGACTGCAAGTTTACATCATCAAAACTGTAGTGTCAGATAATCAAGAAAATTAGATATTTTGGGGGTACAACATGTTAGAAAATAAACAAAAAATGAGGATTATTTGGAATCGGCAGATCACAAAACCATTCAACATTATATTTGATTAAAAGCAATGTAACATTTTTCCTGATTTGGAAGAATTGTAACATTGTAGAAGTCTATTTCATACCTAGATATTATGCCCATAAATTTAAGCATTGTCACAAAGTTTGAAGACAATCGGATGAAAACTGTTTGCGTTAGAGCACAGACAAGGCCAATTTCATACTTATTTAGTAATTAAAGGCCCATAACCTAATAAGGCCTAAGCCAATTTGGCCTACAATCGAACTTGGCCTAGATATTATGCCCATAAGCATTGACACAAAGTTTGAAGACGATCAGATGAAAACTCTGAGCGTTAGAGTACAGACAAACTGCTGGACGCCGTCACAACCCGGACGCCCGCCGAGGGTGTTCCCATAATACGTCCCATTTTTAATTCAATTTGATGTTGATTTAGTACTATAGCTTAGGCTAGCTTTAGATTTTCCCATGAATTATGTCAAAATCACATACTTCGTTGCTTTGGTGACTAATTTCGGAAAAGTACTCAATGTGAGAAAAACAAGGGGTTTGTAGTTTAAAACAGTATTATTTAATGCTTATGAGTGCTTTACCGCGGAATATCAGTGAATTATAATCCGATAATTTCACTGTCGATAATTCCACTGTTGATAATTTCACTCAAACGGACTACTTTAAAATCCCCGAGGAGCGCCCAAATTTGGTTTATACCTATTGACGTCTTAAATCGAAATGACACTGTCAGTGGATACTTCACAAAATCCCCAATTTTGAGGCAATGCAGACGAATAATAGTGTTGAATGGCATTGATAGTAATTTAAATACGCAGATAATGTTTAAAATAATACTTAATACAGGATCAATTTCAAATTAAAACACTGATTAGTTCATTACTCAAAATGTTGACGGCTAGCCTCTTTTAGCGGATGCTGTATGAGAAGATCTAGATAGCGTAGGTATACAAAATGAAAAATGCGTTTTCTTCCATCAGACATACACTTAATAAAATCATCCATATGATTACTTACACTGCAGTTAAAGTAACCTTTAACGCACATTTAATGCACATGAACGTCGGAAATCAACTGCTTATTAAATATCTACTTAATCGAACGTCAGCACGCGCTTTAAAATGACGTCACGTCATAATGTGAGGCACCATACGGGTCAATAAAATTCACTAAGTTAATAATTGGTTTAGATTATCAAAATAAAGCATCCAATAAATAGAATATTTGTGTTTTTCGGTGTGAAAATATTACTTCAGCTGCTCATTCGGTGAAATAACAACCGATCTTACACCGAAAAACACAAATATCCTCTATGTAGCCTTTCTCTGAATGTGAACAATTTAGATTTTGGTAAATTTTTAAAAATCTAAAAGATAATGCTATAATGTGATACCATTTTGAACAATTTATGTCAATATTTGATCAAATGGTGTAATTATGAAATACGTGTTAATTACGTCGAATAACGTTTGAATGACGTTTGCGACGTCACACAAAAAAGCTCCGAATAAGGGCACTACAAAAACAACAGTTACCTCCTAAAAAGGAAATTATTAACAAAATTTATTTTGTATTTTGCTTCATTAAGATTATTCTTTCAAGTAATGGAAAATCTCAAATTCAAAATTTTGTCAAAATAGCAGGTTTTCCTGGAGACTGGATCATATATAAATGCAGAGTAGATCTATTGTTAAATTGAGTATAACTAATTAGAACGAATCGTTGCTATGACAACAGCAATAAGATATAACCAATTTAAAAATTCAACTATGCATAGCATGTATTTGTTATTCTTTCAATATGACTACAAGTCGTAAAACACTAATGGTAAATACACATCATTATTTGATTCTAAATAATTGGTTGCCATGGTATTGAAACGAAAGAAGCACAACCATTTATAAAAATAAATAAAAAATCTAGTCATAGACTTTATTAATATAAAGTCCATATATGTCATTGGTAATATTTTTATGATAATTAGTAGTAAACAAGATTATTTGGTATATTTTAGTCGTTGACGAAATGGTTGCTATGGCAACAAAAATAAAATAAAAGTGTAAAATATTTACACAGAAATGTTACGCCTCACAAAGAAGTACCATTATTCAAATGATAAGTTGATTAATAGCAGGTGAATGCGTGTGGGATATATATAATGCCACTAAGACACAAACAGGACCAACATATGTCAATGTTGAGATGTGCGTTTTTGCACAAAACGTTCATGTCATTGGTTCCATTTGAAGGTCATAACTTTGTGAATATTTAGAATTTTGACAAAAATCTTGTTTTATTGTTTACAGGAAAGATGGATTCGACAGAAAATGCCAAAACAAACAAAATTCCAAAAAATTGTCATAAGGGCCCTTTTCTCAGATCTCGGCTCGAATATGATACACCAAACTGTATTTTGTAAATTGAGCACACTATTACGGATAAGCGGATTTAGCTCAGTGGTAACGCATGGGCTGTCAATCCAGATGTCATGGGTTAAATCCCTGGCATCGAAACTTGACATTTCTGAAATATTTATAATATTTCCCGCTATATCTGGCCGTGTGGTCTGCAAAGTATCTGGAAGTGCCAGGAAACTTTGTATCGGTGCTATACACCGGGCACTTTAAAGAACCAGGCTGTCTATTCGAAATAAGAGCTAGGCGCACCTCTGCTGCGCCGGACATGCTTGTATCTAACGCTCTCCCCTATCAGGGGCTTTCTCTCAGTCTGTCCCTCTGGTCAGATCATGCTGTATCTGCACTGGTAGAGGATGCACCTGCGCCCTTGTGGCTGCAACATGGGTAAAGTGCCTTTGAACGTGAATTCGCATGAAAAGGGCGCTATATAAATCTGGTATATTTATTTATTTTTATTTATTACAAATTGTTCACGCTTGTACCAAAATGTAAAGCTATATAGACTCTTCCACGCGTTACATACTGGTACAACAAACGATGGAACTGTCACGAGGTCATATTGACCTTATTTACTATATATACTATCAATTATGTATGTACATGTACCTTGTCTATATACAGTCTTTATCATACATTTATCATACCATTTTTCATCGATTTCATATCATTACTAACCGCATGGCATTTCTCCGCTTCCATACATTTCACTGGACATTGCCTAGTTTTGGCTTTTGTCTCAGTCCACTGAGCACAGAATACCTTTGCACGTCAGTCATCGTTTAACCTTCGACTGGCGTGGTGTCTTTATTTGTCCCTGTCTCATAAACATACATTTTTGTGCCTTTGTAGGCTGTAACCCTACATACCTTCCGCCGTAGTTAGACTCACGACAGAACATACTTGTACAACCGTTGGGACACGGGATACAACTATCATTTTCTAAAATATTCATCATTGCACGCATGTTCTAAAATGCTTTCCGTTTTGTTTTTGTTAGCTCACCTGTCACAAAGTGACAGAGTGAGCTTTTGTGATCACTCTTCGTCCGTCGTCCGTCCGTCAACAATTGGGTTGTGTCCTCTCTAGAGGTCACAATTTTGGCGTAATCTTTACGAAACTTGGTCACAATGATCATCTGAACAAAATCTAGGTCGATTTCGATATTGGGTCATCTGAGGTAAAAAACTAGGTCACTAGGTCAAGTTATAGAAAAACCTTGTGTAGTCATTGGAAGTCATATTTTTTTATAAATCTTTAAGAAACTTGGTCACAATGATCATGGCAACAAAATCTAGGTAATGTCGATTTTGGGTCATCTGGGATCAAAAACAATGTCACACTGTCAATTATAAAACTCACAATGTCAATTGACATTTTTCTGAGGGCCGTGGGTTCAAACCCCACTGTCCCAGAACCATAATTTTTTTAATTTTTTTAAGTGTTAGGTATTGTTTTGTCTTTATAGCATGTATTTGTACAGTTATATGGCGGAAAATATGTTTTTCCAAAATATTTTGTTTAAATTATAGGTCAAATCATAGAAAAACATTGTGTAGTCACCAGAGGTTACAATTTCAATTTAATCTTTATGGATCTTTGTCCCGATGATCATGTCAACACAATATAGGCCAAGTTCGATTTTGGGTCATCTGGGGTCAAAAACAAGGTCACAATGTCAATTGACATATTCCTGAGGGTCATGGGTTCAAACCCCACTGGGAGCATATTTTATTTTATTTTTTAAGTGTTTAGGTAATGTTTTGTCTTTAAAGTATGTATTTGTACGTACATTTATATGGGGGGCAAATATAGAAAACCCCTGTGTAATCACCAGAGGTCACAATTTCGACTTAATCTTTATGAAATTTGGTCGTAATGATCATCTCAGCACAATCTAGGTTAAGTTTGATATTAATTATGTCATCTGGGGTCAAAAGCTAGGTCACCTGGTCAAATCGTTAAAAAACTTGCAATAGAGGCTGAATTTTCTTATTCAGAAAATGTGTAGGGTCACCATAGGGGTGTGCATGCACTAGTACGACAGGTGAGTGACCTAGGGCCCTTTGTGCCCTCTTGTTTTTATAGGTAATACAAGAAGTAGCAATCGATGCTGCAAGTTTCAAGTGGGTACATACAACGAATACTACCGTAGTAATACATACCACAACCAATTATGATAATAATAAGGATCCAATCAATCGGCTGTGCCTTGCAGATCATTCTTACACCTGAAAACAAATACCATTGCTAGTCTGGATCCGGTCCCCAAATCGTACATTGCATTAGATTTAGGACGGAACCAGACTAATATCATTTCTAGTCTGGATCCGGTCCCCAAATCGTACATTACATTAGATTTAGGACGGCCACCAGATTAATGCCATTGCTAGTCTGGATCCGGTCCCTAAATCGTACATTACATTAGATTTAGGACGGTGACCAGACTAATACCATTGCTAGTCTGGATCCGGTCCCCAAATCGTACATTACATTAGATTTAGGACGGGAACCATAGGCGGATCCAAGGGGGGGCGGACCCGGCGTACGCCCCCCCTAAAATCGCCGGAGCCTAGGTAATTTCTCATATTTTGGATGTAAGAACAATATTGATATGCAATTTTTTTCGCTCGCTTCGCTCGCGTAAATTAAACAATAATCAATTTATGGATTTTAAAGTGAACTTAATGCTGTATGCAAAAACAAGATATCGGACTGATTGGTAGCATGGTGCCAAACATCGGCTACAGAAATGCCGAGATTCTTGCACATTGAAAATGTCCGACAAGACATAAAATATTAATAGATCGAGTTGGCTTTATTTTCTAATAAACCTGTCCTTTTCATTAAAAAAGATACCTCAGAATGCAGCTGACGTGGTTCTATTTAAAAAGTCACGAGGTAGAAAGCCACTGGCCCGTGGACTCCCTAGTCGCTGAATCCCAAGTACTTCACATTTCCACTTAAACAAAACTGAAGCCCTGGAGTTCGCAGGGTATGCTGCTCAGATAGACATTGCCTTTTTTCGTGACGAATTCACAGCAGCTATATATCAGTGAATATTATCAAGTCGATTATCGTTAGTCCTGACTATGCTGTTCATATAAACAACGATTTTTCAAGCTCGCTTCGCTCGATGAAGAACTACGTAAATTCAATGAAAGCTTTTGATTTACCATTGAGTTGTTTGGGTATGCTGCTCAGACAAACACTGATTTGTTTTCTAATTCTGACAATAACTGCATCAGTGAATATTACCAAGTAATAAGAATGTGGTGTATGAAGCTGAAATAGATAATTGCATTTTTTCTTGCTCGCTACGCTCGCACAACCACTAAAAGTTAATTTTTTCAAGTAGGGAATGACTTTGAGGGATATGCTGTTCAAATAATTAATGCATATATTCTTACTCGCCTTGCTCTCACAATAATTTTATCAATGAATATTATAAGATAAAGAACGAAATTGTGTGGAGGAGTGCTTCTCAGAGATACATTTTTTTCTAGCTCGCTTCGCTCGCACATTTTCTTGAGGGGGGGGGTATCAATACATGAATGCACGCCCCCCCTAACGCCAAATCCTGGATCCGCCCCTGGGAACCAGAATAATATCATTGTGATGTTGTACTGATTATCAACAAGAGGGCCAAGATGGCAATGTATAGCTCACCTGTGCACAATGATCTAGTAAGACTATTGGTTAGCGCACTTGTCGTCTAATTTGGCGACCCGGGTTCAAATCCGGGTGGAGGCACACATATGCCTGTCATATTTCAGCAGAAAGCTGACTGGCAAATAAAGACTATGCTCGGCTCGTTATTCAAAATGGACTTGGATTTCGGTTGCTATGGTTACCAGAGGTCTGAATGGATTTCAGTAATTTAGCTACTTTTACGAGGCACAGTCAATAAGTTCACAGACTGCTTATTTTATGCCGTCATGTTTTGCAGCAGAACACTATCATAAATTACAGGGATATGTTTAATTTTAAAGATTAAATCTAACAACAGATTTATATATTTTTCACAAATCCCAAAATATGTTAAATATAATGAAAACATATCAATACATATACGGGTATCATATTAATCTTTATGTACGATATAAGGCTGGATTGTCATGCTACGCGGTAAGCCATATAGCAATATAAAACCCAGAAATATACAGTACCAGTAACTGTATAACCGTCTATCGCTAGTTGACGCAAATATGCTGTAAATTCAGCGATGGGACAGAAACTTGGATATGCGGGTCATTTAAGACATTTTACTTATTGAAACTAGGTCATCAGGTTGGAGCTTTCAGCTTTTTGTATTGCTGAAACTAATCCATTCAGCTGAAACCATGCCATTCAGCTTTTTAATACTATTATTTAACTTTTTAGGACTTAAGACAGCTAAAGCTATATATTTCAGCAGTTTTACTGTTGTAACTTTTCCGCCTTTTGTTTGCTGAAACTAATTCATTCATACTTTTCGCCAGCTTGGACTTGGGTTGAGCTTTACTTGGTTTAGCTAGACATTGTGCCTTGTATATGTGTTATGTTTTCTGTGCTCGGTTGGTTCAGTAAGGCATTGAGCCTTGTGTGTTTTTAATGTTTTCTGTGCTCGACTGGTTAAGTTATAATAATAATAATAATAACGACTTTATTTAATGTGGATTACATATTTGACAGCAATATCAATTTTCAATATGGTCCACTGGGAAGAAAACAGACAGGAGACAAAATAAAAATAACAATAACAATGAAAAGCATATATAAGAGACAATGTGCATAATAAACAACATATACAAATTATACTAAACTTCAGTTATTAATGGCATTGGTGATAAAAGTAGAATATTAAAGAAATAATTCAATGGAATTTTCAATACAGGCTTATTCATATTATAAAAATAGTGCCTGATATAGACTAAGTAGCAATGATGTCAGCCCATTGTGGACATTTGTACTCGATGCATTTTGTTTTAAACGTGTTTAATGTTTCTACATTTCTGATGCATTGAGGAAGAGAATTCCAAAGTTTTGGTCTAGCATATGAGATTGACTTTCCGAAGATTTCTAGATTGGGTTTTTGGCATGCATAAGAGATTGTTTGTGGCTGACCTTAATGTTTGATTGGGGTAATTTGTAATTTGAAATTTTGAACTAAGCTATTCTGGAGCGGTATTTGTCAAGCTTTTAAATACAAGGATGGACTTTTTATAGTTTATTCTTTCATAGATTGTCATCCATCTCAAGCTCTGAAACAGCTCCGCAGATGGTGAATCAAAATCTTTGTCTAGAATAATTCTAGCAGCACGTTTCTGAAATTTTAATAGTCTATCAAGGAGAAAGCAAGTTGAATTTCCCCATATTGTGATACAGTAGTCAAGATGATGAAGAATATAGGAATTGAAAAACAGTTTTCTTGTTAGCTCACCGGTCACAAAGTGACAGAGTGAGCTTTTGTGATCACTCTTCGTCCGTCCGTCCGTCAATAATTCGGTTGTGTCCTCTCTAGAGGTCACAATTTTGGGTTAATCTTTATGAAACTTGGTCACATTGATCTTGTCAACACACTCTAGGTCAAGTTCGATTTTGGGTAATCGAAAACAAGGTCACAATGTCAATTATAAAAATCACAATGTCAATTGACATTTTCCTGAGGGCCGTGGGTTCAACCCCTACTGGAACCATACTTTTTATATTTTTTTATTTTTTTTAAAGTGTTTAGGTATTGTTTTGTCTTTATAGCATGTATTTGGACAGTTATATGGAGAAAATATTTTGTTAAAATTATAGGTCAGATCATAGAAAAACCTTGTGTAGTCACCAGAGGTTACAATTTTAACTTAATCTTTATGAAACTTTTGTCACAATGATCCTGTCAACAAAATCTAGGCCAAGTTCGGGTCATCTGGGGTCAAAAACAAGGTCACAATGTTAATTGACATTTTCATGAGGGTCGTCGGTTCAAACCCCACTGGAACCATATTTTTTATTTTTTAAGTGTTTAGGTATTGTTTCCAATAAATTTTGTTTAAATTATAGGTCAGATCATAGAAAAACCCTGTGTAGTCACCAGAGGTCACAAGTTCGACTTAATCTTTATGAAATTTGGTCCCAATGATCATCTCAAGACATCTAGGTTAAGTTTGATATTAATTAAGTCATCTGGGGTCAAAAGCTAAGTCTCATGGTCAAATCATAAAAAAGAGGCTGAATTTCCTTAAATTTTATTCAGAAAATGTGTAGGGTCACTATGGGGGTGTACATGCACTAGTACGACAGGTGAGCGGCCCTCTTGTTTGGTCAAGATTTAGCATTTTATTCTCAGGAGGAGAAAGAGAAGAGAGTTGCACTTTTAAGGGTTTGTTAGATATGTGTGTTGAAGTTAAGATTGTTATCAATATGCACTCCGAGGAGTTTTTCTGTTGTGGAAAACTGTAAGTGGTCATTTTGAAGCGTAAAGGTTACATGCGTGTTATGTTTGTGATATGCTGATATGATCATGGATTTTGTTTTTGTGCTATTTAAAATCATTGAGTTATGATTGCACCAATCAGAGACTGCATTCAAGGATTCTTGCAATCCTGAGTGTATGTCTTGAGAACTTTTACCACATGCATAAAGTGTTGTATCATCAGCAAACATGTTAGTTTCTGACCTGCTGATATGTAGTGGAAGGTCGTTAATGTAAAGTATAAAAAGGAGAGGTCCAAGCACTGACCCCTGTCATAAGCTGAGGGGTTGAAAGGTGACCAGAAATTGAAACTTGTAAGAGTCGGTTTGACAGATAGGATTTGAACCATTGCAGAGCAAGAGGGCTGCAGTGGTAAAGGCCGAGCTTTTCAAGAAGAAGGATATGATTAACCATGTCAAATGCCTTGGAAAGATCAAGGACAGTACCGACAGTATTGCGCTCATTTATTGCGGATAGCCAGTCATCTATGATTGAAGCTAGAGCAGTCTCACAAGAATGATTTGTTCGAAATCCTGACTGATTGAGAAGTTTATGTTGTTCAAGAAAAGCACGAAGATGAAAGGCAATGTGTCTTTCTAGAATCTTCGATGGCACAGGTAGAATGGATATTGGTCTGAAGTTGTTAACATTCTGAATTGGCCCTTTCTTGTGAATTGGTGTCATTTTTGCATTCTTGAATTTTTCAGGGAAGACACCTTTTCTTATGCATAGATTAAACATATGAGAAAGAGGTTTGGCAATAACATCTGCACTTAAGTGTAAGATACGAGGCTCAAGCTCGTCAAGGCCAGTAGACTTCCTAATATCAAGATTTTTAATTGTTTGAGAATATACGCAGCAGACTTTCGGGATTGGATGCCCGGTTTTGTATTACATGTTCCTGTGCTAGTTTTTTATGTTGGGCATGTTCCGCGCCTTTTCGAGTGAAGTTGTATATTTTCCGGCCTTTTTGTTCTCGCATGTCCCGCGGTTTCTGTTGGGGTAGGTGCTACTTCCGGTAGTTTGGTATTTTGTTTAATTATTATAATATTGGTTTGTATCTGGATTTAAACGCCAATTCCGTTTACAGTCGAGTTTTTCATTTTTAAATAATCAATAATATGCCATAATTTCTCAGTATTTAATGTTTTGATCGGGGCCAAAGGTTATATGGAGCTATGAGTTATTTATTCGTATTTGCCGGTTGTCCTCTTACTATTTCGTCCCCGCGATTCGCATTCTACCTGGTTCGTTCATGAGTCTATGTACAGCTGTGGAGTTATGGATGTAGTGTTCTGTCCCCTGAGGTCATTTTATGAAGTTTTAAGTCTCCTACCGGTTTTTGACCGGAGGGGACTATTGGTTTGCCATCTGTCCGTCAGTTTTGGTTCTGATATGGCTACATACACATTGAAAATAGATTCAAACCGGTAGGGGACTTCTGTATTGCTTGTTATTCTTAATGACTTGTTCATTACGTCATTTTACTTATTGAAACTGGGTCACTCGTCTTAAGGTTTTCAGATTTTTTGTTGCTGAAATCGGGCCTTTCAACGTTTTAATACTGTTACTTAACTTTTGAGACTAAAGGCTGTTAAAACTATGTAGTTCATCAGTTTTACTGTTATAACTAGGTCATTTAGCGTGGGCTTTCTACCTTTTGTTTGCTGAATCTTTTCTATTCAGCTTTTAAACAATGTGACAAGGGGCGTTTAATTTTCTTGGTCGGTAGTGTGTTGGGCACTTCTTCGTTTTAAGATTTCATACAGCTAAAGCGGGGCATTATAGTCCTTTTGCTGTGGAAACTGGATCATTCAGCTAGTAACAATTTATTTTACTTTTCGAAAGCTTGGACTAAGTAGGTCATCCGACTATACGGGCCTTTCAACGTTTTAATACTGTTATTTAACTTTTGAGACTAAAGGCTGCTTTAACTATGTAGTTCAGCAGTTTTACTGTTGTAACTAGGTCATTCAGCGTAGGCATTCCATTCCGCCTTTTGGTTGCGGAATCTTTTCTACTGAGTCATTCAGCTATAATTTATTATACTTTTCGACAGCTTGGACTTGGGCGGATCTGCGCTTGTTTAGTTGGGCATTGTGCTTTGTGTGTTTTTAATGTTTTCTGTGCTCGGCTGGTTAAGTTAAGTAATATAATCTTTTTTCAGAGATGTAAGGAATTGTATATTTCATGTCTGGGGTTAGTTTGTCAGACGTGAAGTTTCGTATTAATGCAACATGAGATGGGCTTAGTGAGTCTTGTGGTTGTGATGCCTTGAAGACATTTGCGAAGTGGTTGTTGAAGAATTCTGGTGCTTCTTTATTATTTGTGATTGGATTGTTTTCGTTGTCACAGATACGAGTTTTGTTATGCACTTTTGATCTACCAGAAAGAGGTTTCAAATTGTTCCACAGTGATTTAGAATTAGATTTGTTATTAATAGAATGTGCATAGTACTGTTTCTTGCTTTTGTAGGAGAGTTTCTTAACTTGCTTGCCCAATATTTATATGCTTTAGTGCTACCTGATTGTTTGGATTCGTTGCGACATGTTATCGCATTTGCTATGTCGGAATTATACCAATCTGGTTGGTGTGTGCGTTTTACTCGCTTTTGTCGTATTGGTGCATGTTTGTTTAGCGTTTCTGTAAATCCTTGTGTGAAATATTGCGTTATCTGGGCTTTCAAATGATTGGACAGATGTTAGAGGCTGATGCGAGAGATCAAGAAGAAATTCCTCTGTATTTATGTGTTTGAACGAGCGATATGAGATGATATTGTGAGTTGGATTTGAATGTTTAGTGAATGTTTTGCGAGTAAAAGATAGAAAGTGATCACTGAGTGTTTCTTTGATAATGTTGGTTTCAAGTATGTGCTGTTGGGTGTTACTGTTGCTGTTGGTTGTAACTGTTAGTGATGCGATTCCATGTATTATTTACAGACTGTCCCCATTAACATAATTTATAGCGAATAAATTTAGCTTAAAGTAAATGTGTCACGTGGTTTGGTCAGAGTTTGAATTCACTAATGGATCTGAAAATTTGTGTTACAGTTTCGAAGTGACAGAAAGATACTGAAAAATGGCCGCCAATAGAGTAATAAAAATGACCTAAAATGCGTTATTCTTTAGCTCATAAATTTTCTTTTATATTTTAATGATGTTTAAAAATATTCCGAAAACTCTAGTAGGCCCATATATAACACACTTTAATAAGGGAGATAAATACTATGTTGCTTCGTATAGCACTTTGATCGACCGACATCTTGGAACGCTTCGAAAACAGAGAGAAAACACAGAATATGACAGCCTGCATAGAATCAGTTATTAATCAACTGATTACGCCATGAAAGTACTTGTTCTTAACAAGTAAAGTCGTATTATTGTACACATAATCAACGTAGTCATACAGTGAAACGAAAGCACGTTCGTATCGTTCGTTTCGTCCTTCGTTACTTCGTACCCAAAAATGTCACAAATTTTCTACTGACTGTACATTTATGAATCATATGATCAGCAATCATTCTGTACTGGATAATCATGTTACTAATACTACTGCTGTGTTTCAATACTGACATGTAGTCCAAGGTCTTTGACGATGATTTTGCCATTTCATTAAAAGGTCGACACGTCAGTGTAAATAAAAGACCATTCAGTTATGGTATCCAGATCTAACTGACATGTAGCTATGTGAATTTATCAAAATGAAGAATTTAATATTTAAGATAAAATTCGCTAAAATAGGCTGTGCCTTAGTTCATATTATTGAAATCCCCAAATAATATTGTTTCTTCATTTTCAAGGAATGTTTTTTCTAAAGTCTGTTCGATTTCAGAGAACCATCTCACCTCAGCTGATGGCGGACGATAATGGTAACCTACTGTGAATATTTTTCGATTTGGTATTTTAATGTCAACCCAGATTGATTCAATATGATCATTTTTTAAATCATTCCTTCTAACACACGAGAAATTTTCATTAATGTAGAGTATTACTCCACCACCGAGAGTGCGTCTGTCTTTTCGAATCGTAGTGTATCCATGTAAATTAAACTCACGGTCCATGAATGAATCATTTAAGAAAGTTTCACATAGTCCTATTATATCACGTCTGTTATCTTTTTCAATAAGAAGGCACACTTTATCAAATTTTGGATATAGGTAATGGATGTTAAGATGGTTGAAATGTATTTCCTTATGCTTTGGTGAATGTTCATGCGAATTTGAAACTTTCTTATCCATGGGTGGGGCATTAATCCAATTTCTATTGTCTAATTATGTTGTATTCTTTATTGCCTCGGGGTCCTTTGGAGAAACCGGGATGGTGGGTTCCCATGGGGTTGCTGGCATCCATGGAAATGGTGGTCTCATTGTCATGTGGGTCCATTGTCGTCCTCGTGTCTGATGGTCGTAGTTCCGGTGTCTGCTTTTGTTTTGGTTGTGCCGAAAATGGGTCCTTGTTCCAAGGGCTCTCTCGATACCATTTCTGAGATTTCTTCCTAAAATGGCACCGCCTTTTGAGTTAAGATGGACTTCATCACGGTATAAACTTGGGTCACTGATTGAATCGGATGTATTGTCTATGAATGTGAAGTCGTTGTCTAGACAAGATTATTTCAACAACACATTCACATTCATGATTTTCTCTTGTGAAATTTGCTTGTCGGTCTTCTTGGGTAAGATTGATGAAATAATAATTTTAATGTCGGGATGTTTATGACCGATTGTATGAACTATATCAGCAAAGTATTCCATGGTAGCACTTGGTGAGTTATCCTGTGTGATATTGTTGATACCAACATGAAGTACTATAGCGGCAGTGTCTGAGTTTATTGTTCGTTTGTTGTATAGGGTAGTAAAATCTTTTTCTAGAGTGCGGATTCTCGCCCTTCCATGGGATCTGATTGTTATATTTAAGTCATCACCTGTCAGCCTTTGTCTGCTTAATATCTTAGTGACTGAGTTTCCTAAGATAGCGACATGTTGTAGACCATTTTGTTCTGTGGCTTGTTGATTTAGCTGGGCAGAGGTTGGTGGTGATGCTTCACTGGATGGTTCGGTGGACGGTTCTATCGTAGAGTTTGGCTTGTGTAGATTTGATTTCTGTTGTACATTATTGTGAGGGCAGTTTATTTGGTTCTTATGTTCCTTTAACTTAAAGTCTAAATTTTCATTTGTCTCTTTGCTTTTTTCTCTATTGGAGTTGACATCTTCTCGGAGTATTTGTACATTTGATATTGTTGCTGTACATGTCAATTTCTCTTTTATTTCATTGAGTTCTGACTTGAGATTTTCATTTCATTATAAAGGCCTGTCTCAAGTTGATGTTTTTCCTCTGATGATTTTAATTACTAGCTTTTGTTTGTGTGTTTTAATGGTCTTCTTAAGAGTTTGAGAGACATCTTCAAGTTTTGAGGGTTTTTCACACTGTTCATCATTCTAAGCTTTCAGTTTTTTATTTTCTTTCCTAAGAAGATTATTTTCGAGTGCGAGATGGTCAATCTGGATCTGTAATTTGGAAATTTCAGTTGTATTGTTGTTTGATGTAGTGTCCGATGAGGTGCCGGTGGATTCTGGATCATCAGTACATATCTCTGATGTGACCGACTCACTGATAGATAGATCCACTGTCCTCTTAAGGTCGTAAGGTACGTTTGCTCATGATCGGAGGTTAATAAGTCAGTGTTGCATGCTGATGTCGGTACTGGTACATATTGGTGTTCTGTTGTCATTATCCCTCCCCCGTAGTGATCTCTGTTGGTAGGCTATTTTGGTCCAGGTTTGTTCTTAAAGGCTCCAAAAAAGACCTTTTGATTTTTTCTTCAGTTTGGAGGTTACATGATATAAAGCACTTGTGGTATGTTGATGATTTATTGATTGATTCGTTGATGATGATGGTTATTCTTAATTCTTCGATGAGACTATCAAGCTTTGTGTCAATCCATATTTTGCAACCTGCACCTTGAACTAACATAGTGTTTGTATGGTAGATTGTTAAAACCACTTTCTTTTCTGAGAGGATAAGCGTTGTAGTTAATCCTGTATTGTCTTTGGTTTTCGTCATGGAATACATCGATTGTAAGATTTGACTCATTTTGACATGTGTTGATTTCTGATGAAATACAATTGAAACATTGTCACTACAATCAGATAATGTTTAAGTTGAACAGTTCGTTGCTCGAATGACTAAGTTGAGTGCTTTTCCCTATCTGACCTAATATTATCTTTTTGGATATGCGGGTCACCCAACAACTATTTCTGTACATTATTTTAAAACCTGACCAGTAGTTGATTCGTTATAATTTTTTGTTTATCATGATTTTCAACCGTTTGCCATGAGGACCAGATTCGTTTAGTTATTTTAGACAACAGCTCACAATGAACAATCCTGTGAAGTTTGGTTGACATTGGTCTGGTAGTAAAGGAGGAGAAGTTGTTTGAATGAATTGTTAACGACTACCCACATCTAGTTTCTGGAAACATTTGGAGCTGATAGTATGGATAAAAAATACAGTATAAATGAACAATATTCAGTGACCGGACCGAAAGACAAAATGGCATCTTATTAAATATGCTAAAACAGATATAAACGTCAATTTGGTGATACCCTGGTTTCACGTCAATCTGGTGAGACCGGGTTTCACATCAATCGGTGTAAAGTATTGCGGGCCATTTAAACAATAAAATATGTCTTCAATTCCCAGCAGTGCGTATGCGTGCTTTTAGCGTCTTTCGGTCATTGGTTCTACACACATTCTCAGTATTCCATCTTTCTTCTCAACAAAGATCTTTCTTCTCAATAAAACCACAGTGATGAGTCACTTTAAGTACAATTAAGCAACAACTATCACTGTATCAGAGATGAGCAAGGGTAGTATAAAGTACGACAAAGTTGGGCGTCTAATTGACATTTGTAAAACATTGCATTTACGTATTTCCATTTTATTTGAAATGATACCGGTATTTAAAGTATAGGAATTTAATTAATTAAAACGTGGCTTAAATGATGCGTATTGCAGTGCAAACTATTCATCTATCATTGCTGGTCAATTTTTGGTTATGGGTCTTTTGCACGGGTTTCCGAAATGAACTCATTTCCCGTTAATTTTCATTTATGTAGCAAACATGATGAATAAGACATTTCATTCTCCTTATACTAGTAGTTGGTACATGTTTCATTAAATATGCCAGTGTCCTAACAATAAGAATGAAACTATTCTTACAAAGGTATACATGTCATGTACATGATTATACAGTGTTAATCGACATAGTGTCACAGCTAGCCTGTGTGGTGTATCTAATTAAAGCTAACATAAGCACGTTTGCAATGCAGATCACTATTTTGTAAGCACTATTGGAATAAAGGAGATTCAACCAAGACATAACCTTAACCTGCCAGAGGTGTCGCAATGTAAAACTCCAAACATATAATTACAAAAGAAAGGTAAAAACATTAAACATGTTCGCCAAACTAATACTGTGAAAGCATTAATTTCAATGGGACAAACGTTCGTGGATTTGGTGATCATTTCGCGGGGGCGTAATTTCACGGATTTGGATTTCAGAAAACAATAGCATGGTAAAAGATAAAATATAAGAAATAATTCAAACATCAAACAATCGTAATTGTTTTATTACATCTTGAGATATGCAAGTTAACGTCTCAAACACCTAGTCTTATATCTGACTGAATTTGAAAGCAATATGGCAGCCGATGTAAGCTTGACATGGTATTTGGTATAACTATTCATTGGGGATTAAGTTTCGTGGTATATCTGTATAATATACACTTAGCAAATCTTATAACTGTGCATGTATATTTACCCGTAACTCGGTCAAAAAGTGTTTGGTCTTGTTGAAATGTTCAACATAGAATAGAATATAGTTTATTTGCATATTTAGTCCTGAAAAGGACTTTTTACAAAGCACCAATAATACAATTAAATAAATAGCACGGTTATATATGGCTATTGAGTATGCGATATTATATTATACCAAATTAGAAAAATCTTTTATAGGTGTAACATGTGAGACGAATTTAGGCCTGGACTCGGGAGACAGTACTTTTAGATAATTTACAGGTGCAGAAGCATATTAACTGATATTATATGTTGAGCACAACCTCACTTATTATCCGAAAGATTGTACATTACATACGATATAATTGTACAAAAGAAATGTTTAATGAATTACAAATGTATAATGTTTCCATTATAATGTTTCCATTATAAAGTTTACCTAGTCGAAATACAAGGCATACTTAATGGTCTGTGGTTACAATTATAAATGATTTAAATGAGTCTATATATTTTTTTGCAACATTTCACTTACAGAAAAGAAATGAAAGTAAATAATTATATTTGTCAGCAGCATGACAGTAAGTATGCCGACAGAGAGTCAGTCAGTACCCCATTCACTGTGTTGCGACAGTGTACCAGCAGTATGTGAGCAGTAGATCAGTAGATGTACAAGCAGTAAGTTGGTCAGCTTTTTCGGCAGTGTGTCAGCAGATGACAGCCATTGTGTCAGCAGTGTGTCAATTAATAAGTAGACATTATACCGGTGGTGTGTCAGCAGATGTCAGCCATTGTGTCAGCAGTGCGTCAGTCAGTGTGTCAATCAATCAGTAGACATTATACCGGCAGTATGTTAGCAATAAGTCAGAAGGTAATCATTTCTTAATCAGTTATTCGGCAGTGGGCCAAACAGTGTTACAGCAGTAAGGTGGTCTTGTGTAACCAGTATGTCGGTCCATGTGTCAGTCAGTAAGTTACAAATGAGTAAAACATATAATACAAATTATGTATTAAACATAATTATATTTATTTTGCAACGATAATTGGATTTTGGGGTCGAAAATGTTCGGGTACGAAACTATTGAGTACGAATAATTTGGGGTACGAATTAGACGAAAAAGGCAAAGGTATTCCGATGCAACTTCCTTCAGCTTCTGCCATCGGAAAAGAGCAGCCGATTTGATATTTATTTAACTGAAATCGCCGCTAATCGCCATTATCGACGACGCTACGAAGTAGGAAAGGCCTGCAAAACATAAAATGGACCGTGTCAGTGGCTAATGAACGGCATATTGAGTGTACACACTGAGGATGATTCGCCTAGAGAAGAAAATATTGAGACTGACCGATCGGGATAAAAAATGATATAAAATCTTGTTTTAGGCTGGCTAACACAGCTAGGGCGTTGTTTTCGAGAGCTGAACGATCTCAATTCGACCCGCATGTTCCGTTATGTAGGCTACTTCAAACGGATGGTTTTTACAGCTCGCCATTCTGAGATCCAGGGGCGAACCTGGGAAATTATTTTAGTCAGACACTGAATCATAATTCAAGCTTGTAAACAACATCTTGTTCAACCACAGCGGCATGATCTGATGAATTAATGCATGTGGAATATTCGTATTTCAGGCCTTGCTATTGTACTTTGGAAAAAATAAATGATTGAAATGATCTAGTCCTATAAATATGACTCCGTTGGTTGTTTAGAAACACGGTCATACCTAAACTATGTAATTCCCTATCGCATACACAGAGAAACATATAATGTTGTGCTGCTGCGGTTGAGCTAGGTTCCGCATTGCAAACTTGCCATTAATCTGTTTTGCAAGTTTTGGATATAATTCGTCGACGGCGGGGTCAATTTATATGAATGATAGTCTTTATCTTCCGGGCAGGAGTGTAGAAATGAGCCAGGTGTGTAAAATCCACTGGGCGACCATGCTTGCTGGCAACTTTTTGTCATTTTCTTTGTTACTCTGGGCAATATTTCAGACCGCGGCTTACCTTCGCAGATTAACTGGCTGCATGAAAACATTCATATACCCCTGCCAGATTGCCATATAATCAGCGTATGAATACATTCTGCAGTTGTCTCCCTTGGAATCTTAAAAGACTGTATGTAGTAGTACAGTATGTCAAAGTGCTATCATGTTTCAGTTGACAGTTGTGGCATTGCAGGGATTTGCAAAATTACTGTCACATTTGGCCGCATTAAAATATATCAACAAATAGTTTGTTTTCGAGGTAGCGGACTTCAAAGCTTAGGTGTAATCGATTATGATAAGTAAATTTGTACGTTTTTGAGACGCCCAATATTTGGTTTCTCAAGTAAACCGGAAATCTATCCTTTCCTGATCCCTAGCATACATATTCACGCTTGTATATACAGGTAGCTTCTGCACCTGCAAGTCGGTGCATCTTAGTTTTGAAATGGATATATCTGCACAAAAACAAATACACTGGCATCAACCATGTGATAAACAATATCAATTATCTGTTTATAAACAAAATTCAAACCCAAATTGAATTTTCTAACTACAAAAACTTGAAAAATCAGCCTTAATGTTACATGCAGTCTGCAGTCTTGATATAAATATTTGTGACCTATAAGTTCGTTCATATAAACTGATGACGTCATAAGAAGCACACGAGAATGATTTGGCAAATAAAAAGTTTTGTAACATAAAGTTTGATATTTTGTCAGTAAGTTGGCACCTTTTTCCGCTCGTAAACATATTGTATATATAATGCAAATTTTGACGTATGGAACGTCTCCAGATTTTGCGACTGGAAGCGGTGAAACAGTGAAATTGTTGCTCTGATAAAACTGTTTTTGTCGATTTTTTTGCATTATTCGGCTGGTAAATGTCTTCTTAATAACTTAAAATAAATTGGGGCACAGTAATGACATATTTAACAAAGCACTAACGTTTACTAAAATGCACAAACTTGTAGGAATGCACGAACTTATAGGAATAGAGGCTACACATAATTTTTCTAGCTTTTGCTTGTCTGAGGGTATGTGCTGGGCTTACCTAAGCCTATTAATTGAGATATTCGGGTAATTACCGGTACAGCTTGTAGATCGCTATTTTAAAGTATTGTCGATTTTCATATATGGTTATGATTCGTTAGTAAAAATGTTGTATGCAATCTGTGATGTTACCAGGTTGGTGTCGACTATGTACGGGTCATGTAGGTAAATAAAAAATATTGTATCCTTTCTAGGATGTTATTTGTGTTTAGAGGTTTGTCAGCACAGTTCCGGAAATATTATGATATTGTCCTGCTCAGCCGTGGTGAGTGGTGTACGGAGTGCATACATCTGGCCGTGTTGGTTTATGATACAGTGGCTGGCATTTCATTTTGAAATCGTGCATCATGTCTCAGTGGGGTTGGTGAATCATGGTTATATGAACATTTAGGCCCTTGCGGTGGGTTTTTACAAGCTGTAGTTGGTGAGTAATCTTGATGAAGGCAGAGTTGCAGAGTGTAGTTTGCTGAGCATTTAGTTAGGAGATTAATGTTAACGGTGCTCATTCGTCATTATATCCGTGCGCTTGGTATGGTGCAGGTACAAATTTATTCAGGGGGCAGGTTCAATGTGTGCATGGTTTGGCGAGTACCATTATGATATTCAGGCATCAATTGTCTAATCTGGTTGGTGCATGAGTAATGTAGACTACCGTTCAGGGGGCATTCCCAAAATCATGAGGATCAGTTACTTGTTTAATTTTAGCGACTTTGATTATGCAGTCATATCTTAAGGAGTTACATGGCCTATAATAGTTTATTGCATGTCACTTGACATGGCCTTAGTCACTAGACATTGTTTCCTAGGCTCATGGATGCAAGTTTGCAGGTATATACCGGATTTTAGGTTTTGAATGTACCAAATAGTCTGTTTTTCTTTATTTTCTCTACATACATGGACAATTTTACAGGATATCAGGTTTTCAGAATTTTTTACTTGCACCCATGTGGGCAGTGTTGGTGTGAGACAAAGCAATTTCTATTTAGTTATGATAGAAGCTATATTGTAATGACTTATTGTATGTACCAGTGCTGGTGCTGCTAAATGTGCACCTCATGGATATTAGGAAAATGATATGTCAGAGTTAAAAGGGCCTTTCCAGGTGTTATCATGATCGGAGCTATAGTATAGCCTATATTTTGAAAGCCTTGTGATCTGCTGTTGACCATATGATGTTGGCTTGACGCTCGTTAATTGGAACGGTTGCCATAGTATAGGCCATTGAATTACTTCACATAAAAACGTAAAAGTATAGCGCAAAAGCCTGATAAGGGGGGTGGGAACCCTTTGGCATGGCAGTATGAGGGCCTAGAATTTTGGAGGACAAAGCCCATGTTAGTAGCGTCAGGTAATAACACGGCCTTTGCTGTGGCGGAAAATTCTAGGCGGCAGTATTCCAGCAGTAATTAAAGAATAAATTCATAAAAGTCGGGGCTATGGCAACACCTACCTGGACTAAATAATTTGCATATATCAATAAACACTCACAATTACCTCCCTTGTCTATTTGGTAGCACCTAGGTGGGATGGTTTTGTTGAGTGGTCTACAATCACCATCTCCGAATTTCAAATTGTTGACATATGAGATTTGGGTTAAGCCCTTACAGCCTTTGGCTAAGTTTACCTGCACATCCCATAAATTGCTGTGTAACAGTAGCTCTTTGGTGCGCTTTGAGATGGTGATATGAATAAAAAGAACGGTTCCTGTGTCGCTACTTTAATGAAAACAGAGCTCTGTAAATTTAAGGGACGCATAATGGCCGAATGGCCGCGCTATAATTGTCCCAGGGACGCGGATTGGCCAATTGGCCGCGCTATAATATTGTCCCACACGCTGATATGCTAGAAATGCTGTGGCTGACTGGCAGGCCATGCGCGCTATCTTAGAAACGGCGATACTAACAGGAACACGTTATACAATTAATGCATAGGGGTTTAAGGCCAACTGGAATCTGCCGCTTGGAATTTTTCCCTCCCTCCAAAGGCAACACCTGGAGGGAGAATAAGCATTGCGATCAATTACTTCCACAAACTTTAAGTACTATGATAAATTGTTACTTTACGAATTAAGATTGTTTGCCATGTGTTGTGATTTGCATAGAAGCTAATAACATCGAGTTTAACTTACTATAGCATTTGTTATTATGGAATCCAGCTTACACAAGCTTAGTAATGGGGTTATTATATGTATCCCTTAGCCTATCGTCTTGCAAATGTTTCAGAGGGGATTGCATTGGGTCATCGTTGTCATAAAATAATACAAATTATGTATTAAACATAATTATATTTATTTTGCAACGATAATTGGATTTTGGGGTCGAAAATGTTCGGGTACGAAACTATTGAGTACGAATAATTTGGGGTACGAATTAGACGAAAAAGGCAAAGGTATTCCGATGCAACTTCCTTTAGCTTCTGCCATCGGAAAAGAGCAGCCGGTTTGCTATTTATTTACCCACCCTCCCATACCCAAGTGGAGGTGATAAGTTTTGTTAACCTCTAATGCTGAAAAAGGTTCCCTGAATGAGTTATCCAGCGCTTATGGGCATTTTCACTGATAATGGTTATTAACATGCTTTTTACATTTCAGTTTATACTGCATATGGGAGTGTCACTGGTAATTATGCTCACATCCAACAGTTTGATGGGTAGGAAGACTGGTCTCGGGGGACATATACCTCACTTGCGATTAATATCTCACCAGGGACCCGCCATTTCCAATTTCTAGAACTTTGCTCTTGATAGCTACATCATGTCTACATATAGCATTTACGCAGTACAGACTATGAATGTGCGATGATAGAGATTTATTCATTATACGCAATCAAGGCCTTCGTCCCAGATCACAAAACTGTGTCCACATGCTACATTTATACAGTAATAATTAGGTCTATGGAGGTGCGATGTAGGGGAACTATTCATTACAGTGATCAAAGCTCCACTTTACAGAATTTTACTCAGATCGCAAAACTTTGTCCCGTGTTACATTTAATAAAAAGAGTGGACATACTACGAAGGAGATTCATATATCAGTGATCCAAACAGTCGCCTTCTGGAAGTTCACTCTAGATAGCAAACATTCTACATGTTTCATTGATTCGAAAGGAGAATGTGCAATGAAGGACTTATTCATTCAAAGTGAAATTTTATTCCCAACCTTGTTACACTTATTTGTTATAAAACAGCATGTATATTCCACCAGATGTGATGGAGAGAAATATGTCGAGCACACATTGACTGATAATCTACAACAAACCCGTTGATTTGACCAATAGTGTTTAAAATTATTATCCCCTAACTTTGACATTATTCCAGATATCATATGAAAGGATCAAATCAGTGATGCTATATATACAAGATACAAACCTCCCCGAAAACTCAGTATTTATACTATACTTTTATCCTGAATAGTTCTGTTATGAGGACATGGCTTTAATGAAGAAATTTTAATCATTATGTTGCAATGCGGAAAATTCTAGGCGGCAGTATTCCAGCAGTAATTAAAGAATAAATTCATAAAAGTCGGGGCTATGGCAACACCTACCTGGACTAAATAATTTGCATATATCAATAAACACTCACAATTACCTCCCTTGTCTATTTGGTAGCACCTAGGTGGGATGGTTTTGTTGAGTGGTCTACAATCACCATCTCCGAATTTAAAATTGTTGACATATGAGATTTGGGTTAAGCCCTTACAGCCTTTGGCTAGGTTTACCTGCACATCCCATAAGTTGCTGTGTAACAGTAGCTCTTTGGTGCGCTTTGAGATGGTGATATGAATAAAAAGAACGGTTCCTGTGTCGCTACTTTAATGAAAACAGAGCTCTGTAAATTTAAGGGACGCATAATGGCCGAATGGCCGCGCTATAATTGTCCCAGGGACGCGGATTGGCCAATTGGCCGCGCTATAATATTGTCCCACACGCTGATATGCTAGAAATGCTGTGGCTGACTGGCAGGCCACATGCGATATGTTAGAAATGGCCCGCCGGCTGGCGGGCCATGCGCGCTATCTTAGAAACGGCGATACTAACAGGAACACGTTATACAATTAATGCATAGGGGTTTAAGGCCAACTGGAATCTGCCGCTTGGAATTTTTCCCTCCCTCCAAAGGCAACACCTGGAGGGAGAATAAGCATTGCGATCAATTACTTCCACAAACTTTAAGTACTATGATAAAATTGTTACTTTACGAATTAAGATTGTTTGCCATGTGTTGTGATTTGCATAGAAGCTAATAACATCGAGTTTAACTTACTATAGCATTTGTTATTATGGAATCCAGCTTACACAATCTTAGTAATGGGGTTATTATATGTATCCCTTAGCCTACCGTCTTGCAAATGTTTCAGAGGGGATTGCATTGGGTCATCGTTGTCATAAAATAAAAGTATTTTATTTTTAACTAGAATTTGTCTCTCCTGTAACACAAAATTGGCATTCGTGTAACGCACAAAGAAGAGTCAAGACTCATAGCATAATCTAGACATTTGATGTTTTATGTTGTAGTTGATATAAAACGTCACACATATCAGCTCTTAGCTATACATATGTTAATGCTATAATATAGTATTTGGTATTTGACCATAATCTATCCTGTTACACTATTTGTCTCTCCTGTAACAAAATAACCCGTAACAGGAGTGACCGTTACATGAGGGAATTATTCTTAGTGATACTGATGACATAAACCTACTGTGGACGTGTGAGATAGCACGTGTAGGTTTTACGCACAATACAGCCTTATGCTTTCAACGTATGTAAAGCATGTCATCCTTTTTTTTTTTAACCAATAAAACACCACAGTTACAGTAAGGGCACTTAATAAAATTACGCATCTACTTAATAACCTTTAATTTCTGTTTTCTCTATTGTATCGAGACTTTTTCAAAATGATACACATGAATGCTTTTTCCGGAAAGATTGTTATTCAACACGAGGGTGGGAGCATTTCACAAATGAAGTTGGGTACAAACTTGAAGCACGTTTATTTTTAAGAGGAAATCGAGGGAAATGTCGCTTTGGGTATTTGAATAGGCTGATAAAATGTGCATTTGGTGTTTGTAAGAATTTCTTTCACATACTTTTATGCGAATTGTTCATACTAGTATATAAACAAAAGAATTCTAGTCGAGGGACAAACAAAACCAGCATAATTTACTACTTCAAGAGAATGTTTATGCTATTTTTGAATGAATTCATGTTTACAAAACTATCTAACCTTGTCGAAATAGGTTAGTACAACTAATCAA
This sequence comes from Spisula solida, assembly GCA_947247005.1. Classification (NCBI taxonomy): domain Eukaryota; kingdom Metazoa; phylum Mollusca; class Bivalvia; order Venerida; family Mactridae; genus Spisula; species Spisula solida. The sequence continues at coordinate 3,668,691 of OX365948.1, read as the reverse complement.
AATTACTTGAAATTACATTTTTGTTATGGTTTATGAAATATTGCAATAGGGCAAGAAATGTTGCAAACATATATAATGACTCAAATAATATATTTGAAATAAAAGTGCAATGACGTTACGCACAATGTTGCGACTATTTTCTGTAACATGACGTTGATGTTATTTTAGTGCAAAATGTACGTCACACACATTGTACACGTTGTAGATTTAGACTGATGATATTGATTAGATAAAAAACATTATCATTAAATGACAAAAGGTACAGTTGTATTATTTTTTTACATTTCGTGGACGAATTTGCGACTATATTGTCCATTATATTGCCATTTAAGAAAATATGAATAATGATGAAAAGAGGCATTATTATTTATTTACATTTCGTGGACGAATTTGCGACTATATTGTCCATTATATTGCCATTTAAGAAAATATGAATAATGATGAAAAGAGGCATTATAATTTTATTTTTTGCGTTATATAGTCATCTTTACTTTTATGATATGCATAACGATTCTTCAACCTTTCTTTTATTTTTTCACGGTATTATTTCATTTTATCTGCCCTTGACAGCACTGTAAAACTATTTCAAAGTTGATAAATTTACTAGGTTTATTGCATTATATTGCTACGAATTCATAATACGCTAGTTCGCATTATAACGTCAAGTATCGCGTTTTTAGTCAGTTTTGCGCCGTGGCTAGACCTAGCTCAATTTTTACAGTTTTGCATGTATGACAACAAAAAATAGTGCAAAACTAACCCTCATAAATGAGTCACACATTTATTGGATACCAATTTCATACGTGCATAGTGTTTTATATGCTTTGGAAATACACACATTTATAGATACCGATGAAATTCATACACAATTTTCGCCGTGACTAGACTTTTTCTAACACATATATCACAATGCTTAACGTGTATATTTCCTTTGAATGTGATACTAACGTCATCGTTATTATGAGATTTCATTGGGTACCAAATATATTATCATTTTCTGCCGTGATTTCTTTGTAAAAACAACTTCCTGCACAACAAGTCAGCTTTTTTTCTTCTGAAAATATCAAATGGGACAACCTATCCATTTTCAAACAGATGCTTACATGCGAAAAAGCCTGAATTTAGGACACTTCCGTCTTCAAGATATTTAATTATACTTCCAACCACAATACTATGGCAAAATTACGGTGAATTTGGCGAAAAATAGAAAAGATATACTATTTTCGTAAAGTGTGCGGGGAAATCGTGTTACAATGGGACATCATATTTTAGCACCCGCGCGTCAACTAAAGCATACTCATTACGGATTGTGTAATTAATTCATCAGACATGAAAACGTTAGATTTGTTACAGTTTCTTTTCTGAATAGTTTGATATCTCATTTATTGATGTGTCTTAAAAAATAAGTGCACTACTAGTTTTTATACCTGTAATTCACGTAATTTCAACATATGTCGCAACATTGTGCGTAACGTCTTTACATGTAATAATGCACATGACAAAATGACAAAAAATAAATGATAATCGACAAATGAGAATAAACAAACATTTAAGATATGGTATATGTACGTGTTAAACATGTGGACCATGGTGAATAAATGTGGCTACGTTTATAATATCAGATATATTTCCACTAGTAATTAACTGTATAAAGTTAATATGTATTTGGATTTCTCCAGTAATAAGGTTGAAGTAATTTTTCACGAATCCCTGAATAAATTGGAAATTAAATGACAAACTGGTATTCATCCTCTAACCAATTGCATGCAATACATAAGCGTTCATTTAAAGGTACCGGTTGGGGCTTTTTCCATCATCAAGTTTCTACATGGAGCCTATGCGAATTGTGATATAGATATTCTATGTTTTTTAATACTGATTATCTCGAGATATTTATTACAAGTAAAGTTAGAAAATGTTTTAAAGAACAAAGCCCTTGATGAGTTTTCTAATCTTGAATTAAAATCCTGAATCCAGGTATCAGGAATCCTCTGTTTTACCAGTACTAGAAAAGTTTTATCATTAACTACGCCTTGGCTTAACCAAGCACCATGAAAGCTAAAAAGATTATATTAAGTCAGACAGGGAAGGCAGCACTCAACCAGCCGAGCACAGAAAACATTAAAAACACACAAAGCACAATGCCCAACTAAACAAGCGCAGATCCGCCCAAGTCCAATCTGTCGAAAAGTATAATAAATTATAACTAGCTGAATGACCCAGTAGAAAAGATACAGCAACCAAAAGGCGGAATGCCTACGCTGAATGACCTAGTTACAACAGTAAAACTGCTGAACTACATAGTTATATCAGCCTTTAGTCTCAAAAGTTAAATAACAGTATTAAAACGTTGAAAGGCCCGTATAGTCAGATGACCTACTAACTAGCTGAATGACCCAGTTTCCACAGCAAAAGGACTATATTGCCCCGCTTTAGCTGTAAGAAATCTTAAAACGAAGAAGTGCCCAACACACTACCGACCAAGGAAATTAAACGCCCCTTGTCTCATTGTTTAAAAACTGAATAGAAAAGATTCAGCAAACAAAAGGCAGAAAGCCCACGCTGAATGACCTAGTTACAACAGTAAAACTGCTGAACTACATAGTTTTAGCTGCCTTTAGTCTCAAAAGTTAAGTAACAGTATTAAAACGTTGAAAGGTCCGATTTCAGCAACAAAAAAACCTGAAAACCTTAAAACGAGTGACCCAGTTTTAATAAGTAAAATGACGTAATTGAACAAATCGAGATATGACGTAATGAACAAGTCATTAAGAATTGCAAGCAATACAGAAGTCCCCTACCGGTTTAAAGCTATTTTGAATGTGTCTGTTGCCATATCAACCACGATTTCCGTCAGAACCAAAACTGACGGACAGATGGCAAACCAATAGTCCCTTCCGGTCAAAAACCGGTAGGAGACTTAAAACTACATTAAATGACCTCAGGGGACAGAACACTACATCCATAACTCCACAGCTGTACTCAGACTCATGAACGAACCCGGTAGGATGCGAATCGCGGGGACGAAATAGTAAGAGGCAAATACGAATAAATAACTCCTTGCTCCTTTTGGCCCCGGTCAAGCAATTAAATACTGAGAAATTATGGCATATTATCGATTATTTAAAAATGAAAAACTGGATTGTAAACGGAATTGGCGTTTAAATCCAGATACAAACCCATATTATAATAATTAAACAAAATACGAAACTACCGGAAGTAGCACCGACCCCAACAGAAACCGCGGGACACAACAGAAACCGCGGGACACGCGAGAACAAAAAGGTACAGAAAATATACAACTTCACTCGAAAAGGCGCGGAACATGCCCAACATAAAAAACTAGCACAGGAACATTCAATACAAAACCGGGCATCCAATCCCGAAAGTCTGCTGCGTAAGTCAGTCAAACTAAAATGGAATAACAGCCAGCTGGTAAGAAATTAACAACCGGACAAAACATACACCACAGTGACAATCCACAACAGACACGGAGTATATGCAATTTTGAAAGATACGAAGCAGCCTTTTTGCTGGACAACGAATTTGCAGAATGGCACATACAAAATTAATAAAGTTTAACAAAAGGCACAGTGGCCAAATATTTTTGTATTTTTTCCAATTATACTATAAAGTGGACAGTACATACACAGAGGAAGGTTGACTAAAGGGCTTCCGCCTTGGAACGGACAGTGACACTTGTCACTGGGGGCTTAAACGTTTAACACTTGATGCCCAATTTACCGTGCAGCTTGGATATGTGGAATTACAATTCAATTGATTTCATTGCAATCTGATAATTATTATCACAAACAGACCAAACAAATGATGACATCTGCAAAAGCTAATGCCATACGTTTTTGTCGTGTGTTCATCGGGTGTTTATCAGGGCTGGTATTCACAAAGCTTCTTAGATAAAAATATATCTTAAATATCCTATAAATTTCTTAGATATGATAAAATTCGTCTTAAGGAGGTACGAAATGCCTTGTGCGCATGCGCGAAATTTCAAAATCGTATTAGATAAGAACAAACATGAATTTTAGTTTCAATGATCGCATATGAATGTTAATTAATGAAAATAAACATAATTTTATCGCACAAATTAGATATTTTTAACTTTTTATTTTTTGCATGTATGAAAAAGTGGGTGGGGAACGGCAAAATTGTGAATAATATTGGTTCACAATAAATTCCTACAATTGTTCAAATGCACATGCTTATATATAACATGTAGTGCATGGTTTAGTTATAAGAGGTAGCCACATTTTGAAATATTTTTAATAAAAATTTATTTCATTACAATATGCAAATTAGGTTAATTTTATGCAAATTTATTCTTAATTAGTACTTTTTTATGCACAGCTCCCAAAAAAGGCTGGTGACCCCTATTTTTTATTTGACTAAACTGGTGTTCTATGTGATACTCAACTTAGGGCCAATTCTAAATCATTTTCGATCGTTAGGTATTTTTTGACGTTCGTTTGAAATCGTTTGAAAATCACACTTTTTTTCAAGTGGGTGGGGTAACTATTTATCATGTTCAAATACTGAATTTGTTCACCAGGCAGCTGGACTTGTGACTAATGTCAATAGGAATGACCACTGTACACACAAAATATCATGCATTGCTTAAAAGTGGTTTCATATAGTAATAATCTTAAAAAGAACATAATGTTGCCATAAATGCAGGAAATAGATAAAATGACCAAAATACAATGGTAGGTCATTAGAAAGCCATGTATATCGAAAACGAGCCTGGTGACATATCATTTTTATGATTTTAATGTTGTTCTAGAAGACTGTTCTGTCATTTTAAGACGTTTCAAGGAAAATTCGATCGTTAGATTAAAGGCGCGCGTACCTCCTTAAGTTTAATTTATTTCTAAGTAGCTATTCACAACATATCTTAAACTTAAGATCTTCTTAAATAGCCAATTTTTGTCTTAAATATCCATTTTCAACTAAGAAATGTGCCTATATTTAAGATACATAATAACTGCTTATTATTAAAGAAGGACATACTGCAGTCTTGCAGGCAACCCTCGATATATAGGTATCTTATCGACTTGAGAATTTTCTTAGTATATTATCGCCATTTTATTATATGCGTTAAACCGATTATTCAGCAAGAAGCACATCGTATCATAAGTAAGAATGTACTTTTATACTAATATACATATTCAAAGAATACGCCTAAACTTATTTTGTACATTTTACTACTATGTATCGGCTGAAATCGACTGTCAAAAAATCGAATCGAGTGGGCGAAATATTGTTCTATTTTTAGATATTATACAAGTACGGTTTGGATGAAAAGTCCGTTATTCCGGAATGTTGATATTACAAACGCAGTTTCCTTTCGTTGACGAACAGTAAATAGCATCTCTTGTGGAGTTATTATTAAAGTATACCCACATGTGCAGCATTGATAGCGAAGACACAAATAGTATTTTTCTTTTGTAAATAATATGCAACTAAGAATTTATAAGTGTTTATTGTAAGTTTCTAAATTTGGGACGTTGTCCCTACATTGTATTGTTAATACTGACACATGTCTGATAGTTACAGATATAACAACAGTATTACTATAACACCCTTCTACTCTATTGCGGGGGATTAATAATGATAAACATAATTCTGTGAATACAAGAAATCCGGGCATGGTGTCCTGCATTGTAAGGTCCCGCGATTCTTAAACATGCTCCGTGTACAGCCCTATCATGACAAGCTAGACTACCTCTAAATATCCAACCAGTTTACGGAAAACACTTACACCAAGAGCGTTTCAGAAATGATAGGGCCCGGTAGACTGGAATCCGTCAGGAACCTCCCGACCCATAGTCAAAAGTTTATTTACTCAACCACCGTTCCATCCTTGGCATTGAGATACAATATACTTTTATGGTAGACATTATTGTTCTAAACGTAAGCTTCAATATCCAGCAATGTATAACATTTTAGCATGCGTCCAATACAAATTACATCCAGATCAAGTGATTCTTCAGGACCATAGACTCAGTATTAGCTATTTGCATCTTAAACTTTACCAAGAACTACTGCTTGATATTATAAGTAACAATTCATTTTTCATTTTAGTGCCTCGTTTGTGAATATATTTGAAGACTTACTTCAGACAGATTTCAACTTCAGCAATGTTAGTATACTAGAACATTTAACTTTCAATGTTCGGTGACAAAGTGGTTATCTAGAGCAGCATTCACAACGAGGAAAACACTTTGCAGGTCTTATCTCATCTAGGCAGCATTTGGCATAGACATAAATGTACCAGTTGTTAAAAACAGATCCCTTGCTTGAAGCTCAGCAAGTGTGGGTAGTTCGAGTAAAATATTGCAAGTGAAACTTATCTTGGTACACAACAACTGTTTCATTAAGTATATATTACATCGATGGTGTTAATTCAGGTGATGCAACAGCACAGACTATGTATGAAGTAATATCGCTGTATATCTACATGCACGTTGTCAGAAGCATATGCCAGTAAAATCGACAGACCCTTTATATGGTTGGACACAATATAAATATATGCTCCACTATAATACAGTTGGAATATGAACTAAAACACAGCTGTATTTTAATCATCATAACACAAAATACAGCTGACCTGTAATTCCAATAGATGCTATGTAGTAATAAAAACTAAAATAAATAATTTTGTTTATTTCATTTTTCAACCCTCATGACACAACCAAGTCAATGACTTCTTATCAATAAATAACTTCTTCAACTTAAATACATATTGTATATGTGATTGTAATAATGTTGAATAATTGTAACAAACATGTACTTGAGCTGGCAAGTAAACTTTCTTTATTATGTTGATCAAAAATTAAAGAATAAATAAGCTGTTCTATGAACAGGTGGATGTCATAAGAGCTGTCCGTAAGACAGTGTGCTCGACTATTCGCCACCATTTTTCACATACATTTAGTTCAAAACAGGCAATAAGTTATACAACATAGATTCAATGCAATATAATTGATAGTTCATGAAATCTAAGTGGTCTGAATGTAACTTTTCAGGTAAAACTTAAACCAATAAACCTCTAAGTAAGAAAGGTAATAACTCGACTTAAAATCAAAATGGAGTTATTGCACTTAACCAGTACTGTTCACTTATGATGATGAACGAGTGTTGTAAGTTGCAATGGTACAGTATTGATAGTATATTAGATATGGTATGAATGTAACTTGCACCAAAAACCTTAATAAAAAAGTCTACCTTTTAAAGGGGCACCACTTCAATTAAAATCAAATGGAGTTATAGCACTTAACCAGTATTGTCGACTTCTAATGATGGTAAGCAAGTGCTGTAAGTTTCAATGTTATAGCATGGATAAAATCTATCATCTCGTACGGGTCTCATACCGACGTGTGGTATCCGAACAGATTTTAACACTAATAGACTTCTCGCATGCCATATCGAAGAGTACTCACACGGACACCGTGTGGTTACCGTACGGACGGACATCATAGGAGTGTCATGCAAGTGCTTTTCGAACCTAATAGCTCCGGACGGGTTCCGGACACCTTCGCTGTGTTATTGTTCGAAAGCCCGGTTGTGACTTCATAGTTCATGCTTTAAACTTTACACTTCGAATTACATGTCTAATATTTCATACTCCACAGTTCACACTTCACAGTTCATACTCTACATTTCACACTCCACAGTTCACACTCATCATTTCCCACTCCACAGTTAAGACTCACACTCCACACTCCACAGTTCATGCTCCACACTCCACAGTTCACACTCATCATTTCCCACTCCACAGTTAACACTCACACTCCACAGTTCACACTTCATAGTTCACAGTCCGTACTTCATAGTTCACACTCCACACTTCATACTTCAAAGCTCACAGTTCACACTTCATGGGTCAAACTTAAAGATAGCTTTATTCATCGTCTGTTTAAAGTTTGATTTAATTACTTGCACTATATAATGACATTTTAATAATGATACATAATGTGTACACAAGTATACAGGTGCACTTTTAGTTTGTAATAGCGTTGTGAATATTTATTAGTCTCTTATAATTCTGTTAAAGCTCGGTCTCCTATACTAGTATCTTCTGGTGCATCGTCGAACTATGTGTAAACTATACTACTCAAACTTTGCTAAGGGCCAAGAAATTGATTTTGATGTCCGTCTCACGTTAAATGTACAACACTGATGAAGAAAACGTTGTGCAAGTAATAAAATATCATCTTATCTGCTTCTAAAGTTCAAAGCTTGATGTCTTGCATTTGATACGCATTGCCAAAATTAGGTCGTTTCCCAGGTAACTGATAAGCCCTTGTGGCAGGGACCAAAGTGGCTAGATTAATATGGAAATTTTTATCCCGTTTTTATTACCATATCGTGTAAGACCCAAAATGCCAAGAAAAAGACCACATTCCGTTACTCCAGAGGCTTGAATGCAACATGAACATTTTAATGGGGTTGGGCTTATCAGCACTTAGACATTAAAGTTCGAAGTAATCTTTATTGATTTACAATATTGCAGATGTAGCATTATGCTTTTTGAAAATTCTACTGGTCAATCTGATTCAATTTGCAAAATATTCAAATGGAAAATTGCTTGGCCCTTATCAAATATTGAGTAGTATATTTACTATGTGAATGTGGGGCTGTAACAAGGGCAGCATTAAAATTGTATATAATGGTACATTGTATAATTATATAAACAGTGTTTCATCTTACATACATTGATAGACATACATGGTCAAATGAGTTGCCACAATTTAATACAAGTGCCATACGGGTCGTTTGCTCTAAGGCTGAAATAGCAATTTTGATTAACATTGTTGATGGCATCATTGGTTTTGTAGATACATTGCTTATATTCTTACATGTTTTTTCTGGTAGAAAGTCGATTATATTCAGTTTTCATAAGTTTTCACAATGCACTAGATGAAGTTTATGATAACGTTTACAGTATTGAACCAGGAAATGGAACGTGCGATGGACATGTGATGGACGAACGATGGACGTGCGATGGTCGTGCGATTGTCGCATGTCATACGCACGGCATTATTTGGGACATTCATTATCGTACGACAATCGCACGACGCACGTACGACGTTTGGGCTGGTATTCACAAAGCTTCTTAGATAAAAATATATCTTAAATATCCTATAAATTGCTTAGTTATGATAAAATTTGTCTTAAGTTTAATTTATTTCTAAGTCGCTATTCACAACATATCTTAAACTTAAGATCTTCTTAAATAGCCACTTTTTGTCATAAATATCCATTTTCAACTAAGAAATGTGCCTATATTTAAGATACGTACATAGGTATCTTACTATTTAAGAAATTTCTAAGATGAAAAAAGAAGCTTTTTATTATGTGTTTAAAACCGGTTTTAAAGCTTGGAAATCATCAAGCAATGGGTAACAATGAAGAACCGCCCTAATATACGTATTAAATCATTCTTTTAGACCAAAGAACCTAGCAATTTATCAAAACGTCACGCAAACGCCCAGTTCAAGGGAAATAACCCGGTGTCGCATCCGCCTAAAGCGAAAGTAGAAGGTTAGGTGGAAACTCCGGACACAGGTTTTCGGAATTCGGGATTATTGATGCATACATGTTTAATCATGTATAGTCTCAAATATCAACATTTTGCATTTATAATATGTTGCTAAATTCATCGTGCATTATATGTAATTTACAAAGTGTAAATAAGTATATAAGAATAATCACGCTACAATAATAACTGGCTAACACAAAGTAGGCCTATAGTAGATCTATAACACTAATGTTTTATTATGCCTATAGTAGATCTATAACACTAAGGTTCAATTATGTCAGCATACGCTTATACCTTGGTCACATTTATGCGACGAGATATACACGGCGAGCTGACTTTTGCAAACTAGTAGGCCTACGGCGTCCATAAGCCAATGTGGATATGGTAGACTACCGATCATCTTAATTCGTATATCAATGAAAATGTTTCACCGAACTCCCGAGTTGTACACGTATTCACTGGGATTTCGAAGTCGGGAACATCTCGTACGGGTCTCATACCGACATCAAACGAGCTGTGTATGATATCCGTACGGATTTGAACACTAATAGGCTTGTCGATGCTCGCATGCCTTAACGAAAAGTACTCAAACGGACACCGTGTGGTCACCGTACGGCTTTACGTACCTAATAGCTCCGGACGGGTTCCGCACACCTGACTGTGTTATTGTTCGAAGGCCCGGTGGTGACTTCATAGTTCATGCTTCAAGCTTCATACTTCGAACTTCATGTCTAATATTGCTTTATGTTTCATATGTTATATGTAAACACCCGTACATAGTTCACCCTTCATAGTTCACACTCCACATTTCACACTCCACGCTCCACAGTTCACACTTAATAGTTCACAGTCCTTACTTCATAGTTCACACTGCGCACTTTATAGTTCACACTTCATAGCTCACAGTTCACACTTCATAGGCCAAACTTAGAAGTTCCTTTATTCATCGTCTGTTTAAAGTTTGATTTTAATTACTTATACTATATAATTACATTTTTGATAATGATAAATATATTAATATTATGTGTATACATGTATATTATAGGTGCATTTATGATTTGTAACATCGTTGTGAATATTAATTAGTCTCTTATAATTCTGTATTAGAATGGTCACATAATAATGTTTCTGTGATATATAATGTGATTGTAACTGAATCCACTCTGTGGCATTGTCGAAATATGTGTAAACCATTAGCTGTGTGAATGTGAGGCTGAAATAAGGGCTATATAATGGTACATGTTGTTTATAACAATGGTCCATCTTACGTAAATTGATAGACATACAAGTGTCATACGGGTAGTTTGCTTTAAGGCTGAAATAGCAATTTTAATGGCATCATTGGTTCGTAGATACATTGCTTATGTTCTTACATGTTTTTTTTCTGGCAGAAAGTCGATTATTATCAGTTCTCATAAGATTTCACAATGCACTAGATGAAGTTTATGATAACGTTTACAGTATTGACCCAGGAAATAGAACGCGCGATGGACGTGCGGTGGATGGACAATGCACGTGCGATGGTCGTGCGATTGTCGCACGTCATACGCACAACCTTCTTGCGGACATTCGCACGAACGACGTTTGCACGACACTCGTAAAAATATGGCGTTCGACAACTGTTCATCGTAGGGATGCTGTGTGTCATCGTAGAACCGTCGTGAGTCCGATATACGACAATTGTGACCGCACTACAAAATTACAATTTCAAGACATATGCCGATGAATTTCGGTGTAGATTCGGAAGCGTCGGGAGATATAGAAATTCCTACGACAATTGTGAAAGGGAGTTAAACTTTTGTAGAGAGTTATGACTGTCTCACCTATACCTTATACAGCTTAAAATACTCGCAAATCGGCTTTACCCTCTTCCTTCTAGATACTTGTTCCTTACATTAACAGTGTATGAAATCACACAAGCACAAATAAGTACCAAGAAATATGATACAGTGTATTCTGTGAAGAGATCCCACATAGGATGTATGTAAAAACTTACAACTATTACTGGGTGACATCTACAATACAACTGCATATAGCATTTGTACATTAAATAAGAAATCAGAACAGTGATTGGCATTATTCGTCTCTCTGAGTGGCGGCGGCGGGCAACCCAGGGGGAATTACACATTTTTGAATTTTTGATGTCTAAATCCCCACCATGGAGACAATGCTCACTGTCTAAATCCCCACCGTGGGGCATATTTTTTCATCCAGGTACTTTAATAAAAACACGTATAAAAGTAGGCCTATCGATGTCGCCTTTCGTGATGTCAACATTCCCTTTCACGGGACTCGGAGTCGATAAGGTTATCAAATTCGCGCCTGTCGGGAAGATTCGTCTGTCTAATTCCCCCGGGGGCGGGCATGATATTGTCTGGTGCATAAGTAACTTTATAAGATATTCGACTAACATTTTTCTCAGTGGGTCTATCAGCTACTATTTTTCTTAGAGCGGTGCCGTAATTACACTCGCAGCCCCCTGACAAAATATGTATAAGATACACTTGATAACAACATGCTAAAATTCCACGGGGGTTCGGAACCCTCCGGATCCACGCATGACTTCAGTAAAAACAAACTACATGTATTTTATACACACAACTCTTCAAACACGTAATTCAAACAGAATGTACCACATGTACGTAAATATAATTTAGTAATTATTTTTATAATAGACACCCTGTTTTACATTACACAAATTAATATTCATGAAACCCAACTAATTTTTTTATATACATGTATGATTTCAAATGATAATAAAAGCGGTTCGAAAATGAACGAGGACTAATCCCTCCCTTGGAAGGAGTCCTCATTTCCGTTACTATTTTTAGAGCGAGAAAATCCCGTTTTACATAGCAACCACTCTAAAATATTTCTTAGATTTAGGATAATATTTTAGCTAAGATATTTCTAAGATGCTTCTTGAATACAACTTAAGACAAAAATAAATTTTATTCTTAGCTAAAATAATTTCTTATCAGATAAGAAAATCTTACGAAAATATCTAAGAAGCTTTGTGAATACCAGCCCTGATTTACAGTAAATTACTGTTTTAAAAATAGAATTAATTTGAGTCAGATGGGAAAATCCCGTACACAGAGTATATTCTAACTGTCATGAATTGTCTATGTTCATACTCATCTTGGATAAAAGTTTCTGTGATGGAACTTGCTGATACTGAGATGTGGTCTGGAAGTGGGTCGTCAAGAGGTAAGTCTGGTTGATTGGTAGGTCCATTTTGTTCTGATCGTGGGGATGTAGGTGGAGAAATCGGTTAGGGTATTGTCATCTTTCTTAGAATCTTCTTGATGCTAAGTTTTTTGTCCTTTGGTATGTTTGTAGATTGGATCCATGGGTTCTGTGGAGGTGTTAATCGAAAGTTGGGTTTTATTCTGGCCTCAAAAGCACGTCCAAGGTTGTAGTTTTATAATATCTTCGTAGTTTTTCTTTTTGTTGTTATAGTCTTGAAGGTTGATGTGTTAGAGATTTCATGTATTTTTAGTTGGTGTTTCTTGAGGGAGTGTTTTCTAGCGTATTCTTTATTGCATAGGTTGATGGTGCATCTGAATCGGGTCTGTTCTTCTGAATGTTTACTTTTGTAATGTCTTCTAAAATTGCTGCTTGTTCCGGTAATAAATTGGTTACATCTTCTGCACTGTCGTAGTTTATTGCTAATTAGTTTGAAGTTATCTTTGTTCAGAGGTTTCATTGTATTAAATTGAGTCCGTTTGGTGATTTCGTTCTGAATTTCATGATCAATGATTCTTCTGTTCTGAGTCGTGTGTTAACGTTTCGCTCTGTTGCCGCGACGACCCTGACGTCGATATCGTTGACGTTTTTATTCCAGCTGATAAAATGCCCCGAAATGGGTTTTACGTTGTTTCCCGCTCTAATATCTGCCATGTGTCCGTAAAGTCATTATCTCATACTGTTGCCTGTCTGGCCAACATATTGGATTCCGCAGTTTTTACATGTGATGACATATATTATGCTTATAGATTTGCAAGTGAATGATCCGTGTATTTTGAAGTATTTGTCTGTGTTGTTGCATTTGATTTCGGTTTTGCTGGATATGTGTTTGCATGCCACGCAGTTTTCGGTGCATGGGTGAGATCCTTTCGTGCTGGAGATTTGGTTCAAATTCGATTGTACGAAGTACTGGCGTAGATTTCTTGATTTTCTGTATACAGTTATGATGCGTGCGTTTTTGAAGTGGTCGAGAGAAGGTGCATCTTCCAGAAGGTGTATATATTTCCTGATGATTTTGTCGGTTGGTATGTTAAAAGGGTGTGTGTTAAAATGAGTGGTATGGTTGTTTGTGTCTGTATTTTTTCCGTGATATTTTGGAGTGTCATTCTGTCGAGTAGTTCTGCTTTCATATCAGTTGCTTTGGGTACCCTCTTATTTCGAGATTTTCTTGAAGTTGTAGTGCGCATGTTTTGTATGATTTGTTGGTGCTGCAAATTCTCCGTAGGCGTACTGCTTGGTTGTATTGGATGCTTTTTTATGTAAAGGGTGGTAAGTGCTGTAATGTAGATATAAATGCGCGTCTGTAGGTTTTGTGTACAGGGTTGTTGTCAAATTTCCTTCGACATCTTTTGTTATAGTTGTGTCTAAAAAGTTGGCTGTTTTTTCGTTGATGTCGACTGTGAATTTTATGGTTCTATGGTAACTGTTTAAGGCCATTATGAAGGAATCTAATTCCTCTCTACTGTGGGGCCATATCATGAAAATATCGTCAATAAATCTCCACCACACTAGTGGTACATATGACTGTGTTTTTAGGAAGTCTCTATCTATGTATTTTGAAAAGTTAAAAACCACCATGTTGTTGAGTGAAAAATCGCATATAAATTGTGTTTTTGGCCTGGGACGAATTGGCAGACGGCCAAATCCGAATTCCTAAAACTCCCAATTACATTACATGCGCATACATGCTCAATTAATGTAGTTCTACTCAGATCTCACTAACCCGCCTTTAAAAATGCAGAACATCACTCGTTTAAGATTAGGATCTTATACTTTGGAAATTGAAGCTGGAAGATATGATGGAACTGACAGAAACTAAAGGATATGTAAATTATGCACCCAACATGTTGTTGAATATGAATATCACTTTCTTTTATGCTGTAATAGATTTTCAAACATTAGAAAAACATATTTAGGTAATATATCATGGCCCACTACTAATAAATTTATTTCCCTAATGTCAAAAATGCTAAATATAGCTAAATTCATAAAACATGCTATGTCTCTTAAATATTTAATGTTACTTGTTATTATGTCATTGAATTTGTGCTTGCATGTATATATTTTTGTATATATTTTTTTGTAAAAATGTTTTTGCCATATTTATTTGTTATTTGTAAATGGTCAAAAGCAATGTTCTTTGCTGATTATGCCAATAAACTTTGAACTATTTAACATGACATGATCATGGACAAGTGTAAGAGAAATAGAATGGAAGCCAACGTTGCATTGACAATAACACTACATGCGCAGTAACAGTAATTTTCTCGGTCTCACTAACCCGCCTTTAAAAGTAGCAAGGGAGATAACTATGTAGGAGTATAAATGCCGTACGGACCGTTCCAATTGCATCATTCTTAGACTGGATTACCTCCCCTATCACTACGTTTACAATGCGATGTCGTCATTTTGTGAGCTTGGCAAATTAGTATGATTTGGTATACTGATAATTTTGATTATTGGTGATCACGTTGTTATAGTGCAGAAACGGAAGCATGAAAAGGTGACCGTAATTTCGATTTCCATTGATAATTTCGTTAGGCTTTTCGCATTACTTTCCAAAACATTAATAAGGTAACACTACATTCTCGATATCGACATTACACGGTAAAACCCGTTTTGCCTGACCAGGAATTTTACGGTCAGGGGGGTAGCGGGCAATATGCCGTATAGTGAATACACAAATATGTGTAAAATTAAAAAGTATGATTACAATAGGAATACAATTAAATCAATAGAATCAAGTAAACATGATCAAATATTTTTTTGGTTCAAGCTGAAAAAATTTTAGAGTTGAACTAAGGTTGTTAGCCCAATTGGTATTGATAAGTGGTATGACCTGTATAAAGATGTGTTTGCTTTAGATGATGAGCTTGTTGATAATTTCGATGATTTACCAGATGTTGATGGTGATATGGAACAATCACTGTTCAATGATCAAATATCGAATGATGAAATTCTAACTGCTGTTAGTTCTTTGAAGCTGAATAAATATTGCTCTGGCAGCCTCACCACAAGACATTTCACCCTTTGTATAAACAAACTACTGCCATACATGTGCAGAGTATTCAACCTAATATTTACAAGTGGTTATTTTCCACGGAAATGGTCGGACGTTGTTCTTGTTCCAGTACATAATAAAGGTCCAATAAATGTAACAACTATACGGGTATTGCCCTGTTTGATATATTTAGCAAGATTTATATTCATTTTCTGACTAAACGGTTAACAGATTATGTTGACATATTTGACAAAATCTCCGAGAGTCAGGCCGGGTTTAGGTCGGAATATTCCACAATAGATAATGTATATGTCCTATACTCTGTCAATCTCTGTCAAAAAATCTGTCTATGAAAAAACCTAAAGTATACGTTGCCTTTATTGATTTAAGAAAGATGTTTGACTCAGTCCAGCGAAAATTGTTGTATAATGCATTGTCAAATATAGAAGTGAAAGGTAAACTGTTTAAAGCTATACAAAGTATCATTTTGACTATACCTGCTCTATGCGGTATCATGGTCTCACTAAGTCACTTAAATCCAAACTTCAAACAACCCAAAATAAATTAATAAGGTTTGTGCTTGATTTAGATGAAAGGTCACACTTAGGAAGTGAACATTTTAAATTCCTTAATTGGTTACCTGTCAATAAACGTGTAGACCAGATCATTCTGTGCCATGTTTTTAAAATAAAGTATAACATAGCCCCGGACTACATTGGTGACAATTTCACGCCACAGGATTCTGAGCATTCGTACAATACAAGGTTACGTCAGTCAACAGGGGGGGGGGGGGGGGGGGGTTGCAATTCCTAAAGTTAAAGGGTTTGGCACAAAATCCTTTTTCTATTCAGGTATTTGTCTATGGAATAAATTGCCTGCTTGTATAGCACTGACTGAGAAATTGCCTGTTTTTTAAGCCAAAGTTAAAAAACATTTGTTAGACAATTTAGTATAAATTTTTAGTGTGTTAAAATGATTATTTATTTATTTATCTATTTAATTAAGATCTAAGAGATTCAATATTTATATCTATTTTATCATTTAATTAATTAATTATTTTTATTTATTATTTATTATCTTGATAATCTTTTATTTTTATTTATTCATTTAGTTATAAATTTATGCTTGATAAAGACTTGCATTATTTGTACTTCTTAAACTTTAACTTGCCTTTTAACATAACTTGACTGTTGATTCCGATTATCTGTGATACAATATAGTTAATTTATTTGTGCAATAGTCAATGATACATAATAACTTACATAAGTATGCCTCTCTATGTCATGCCGCCAACACTAAAGGACCACAATGGAAATAAGAGTTATCCCTTTTTTGTGTAATTCTTAGTGTTGGTGTGCCTGTCGTGGTTATTTATAAATGCATGTATGTATACTTTGTTTTATTATACATGTTGATTTATATATCCATGAATGTACATTCAATACTGAATAAAATCTATCCATCTATGTGACTGTGCATGTATGTGGGTAGTTGAGAGGGGGGATAATGGGATTCGGAGACCTCTTGTTTATTACTAGTAGTACTTAAACAGTACAGAGGCTAGTTAAACATGATCAATAGATTAACCCTACAACTTTCTAAGGTCACGTACTGGCAGTAAAAGAGGACTTTAATTTATACAAAACATTTTTGACCCGTTTACATTTACTTCAGTTTAGTCAGTAAATTGCTCCCCAAGCGAATAACGTTTAGCCTCAGGCCTTCAGCGTTTGCAGCACTATGATTTTTTATGTAACGATATATCTAAAATTCTAATTGACCATAAATAAAAACAATTTGCACCTTCGCGTAAATTTCTCGGGCTTTTTGCGTATTTTGATGTTTCATGGGTCAATAGCATTTTATTCAATAGCATATACACGAAAGTTCATGCAAAATATTCATAAATAAAACAGTTTTACAGGAAAAACACGTGCTCACTTATAAGATTTTTTAAGTGTATAGGTGAATATTATAAGATTTAATTGTGTACACTTACTTGTATATAGTAACTGTATTAGATACCAATAATGCATACCATCCAGACTGTATCACTAACAGAATCTGCACATACACCACGCATCATCTAACATTTATTGCAAATAGTTATAGTAATTGTGCTTTAACAAGTAAAGGATTTAAGTCACTAATGAATAAGTGATCGGTTTAGTGCGCATGCGTCCTTTGTCATAGTATGTCATGTGCCCTTTTATGGTAAATATGTTTCAAAATAATCTCAATTGAACAGTTTCGATAAGTATTATGCATTTCGTCTGTATACATAATGTACACAATCGTTCCATGAGATATTTCTCTGGAGTTGAACGATATACACCAAACGCAGCATTGGCCAGGGAAATGGCCGGGATACCTTCAGTACGCCAATGGACGTGCCAGAATGTGCAATACTCCAGAAACTAGATTAAATAAGAGTGTAGCACTCTGGGCTAACAGCAAAGCATGTAATGGTTGTAAAAAATTGGATGCTTGCTGTAAAACTCGTTATACCATTGTTGAATACTTAATGTATGTTTATATAGATGATTGGAAAGTATCGTTGTCAAGGGCTGATGGGAAATCTGGAAGAGGCCGAAATAAACTCAGTGATTATTGTACTATTAATTCATGTTTTGAAGTCGAGCTGTGCTGTTGCACCAATAAGAATTGAAACCGGAAGAAATGAAAACTCAAGTGTATTTGATCGTAAATTTCCCTTCTGTTACAAAGTGGAATCGGAGATCCGTGTATTGTTTAATTGACGTCTATTGCAGAAAGAAGTGTCGATTAATTTCGAATTTAATTCTTTTTCTGATATTGATAAACTTACGTTTATTTTTACAAATCAGGCAGTTGCTAGAATTTGTGCCAAAACCTGTTATGATATTTTAAATTGCATCTAACAATTTACCACTGTAAAATGCCCTTATTATTTACAATTAGATACGTTTTATCTGCATACAATAAGAAGCTGATAATCAGTTCATCTACGGCCTTACCGAGGTGTTAATCGTTTTCTTAGGCCAATTGTAATTGAGCATTAGTACTCATTTTCTGTTTCAGTTTTTTTATAATCTTCAATTTTAATACAGTTTTATCATGAAGATTAACAACTGCTCCTTGGTTGTTAATAAGTTATCGTTAATTGTGTATAAATTCTCTATTAAGAGAATGGATATTTTATGTTTTATATAGTATAGTTACTATATAAATATGTAGGGAAACAATATTATATATGCTTTGCTTTACATAGTCTTTTATAATTCCTGTTAGAATGGCTTTTTGTAATGTTTTACTGTAATTGCATATTTATACATCTGTAGTGTATGTCAGTTGTACAAAGATGAGACGTTAATCAATAAATCAATATTTGAAGTTGAAAATACAAATATATCATAGATCTCAATAGCTAGCCAATAAGGGTGGACAAAAAGTGTTGGATACTTTGCTGTTGTATATATAACAATAGGAAGGTGCATTTAGCACAACAATGTGGATGTCGAAATATTTTCGATACCAAGTTAAGACAATATTACACCTGTTATTTTAAACAAGTAATGATTGGTCATATTAAAGTACATGTATGTCAAACCTTATTTACATTTGTTCACTAATACAGTCATAATCTGAGGCAACGATTTTGATAGATCATTAACCAATTAAGGTCTTGCTAACATATGTGCTGAGAGCTGACAGCATTATCATTAGAGGGTGAAGGCTATAGTAGCGTCTCTGCCTACAGTACAACCTCCCTCGAGCGGACCTCTGTAGTGCAACAACCTCTGTATAACAACACATTCAAAATATCTTTAAGTTATTATTTACTTTTTAACGTTTGTATGACAACAACCTCTTAACATTGACACATATTTGCAGCCCCAAAGGGTATTACTCTACAGAGGTTGTACTGTACTATTGTGTCTTAAATAATAACTTAAATATCACCCTCTCTTCTAAGACAACAATTTAGTTCCATTTTCATAGATTAGCTTATTATTTAACCTGGAAATTAAAACCAACTAAATGTTTTAGTGGTCCCAAAGGCGTCTTACGTTTCAACACTACCACAACCAAGAATTCACAATTAACGACCTCATCTTAAAACCATCTCAATAGGGCTTGCACAATTGTCAAATAACAAATGTTATATAAATAACACATGGCTGCGAAGGTGATAGTAAATAATACCAACCCGAGAATAGTTATATCACCCGAGGCGAAACCGAGGTTGATATGACTATTCAAGGGTTGGTATTATTTACTGTCACCCGAGCAGCCATGTGTTATTTATTTTATTATACCGAAAAAAAATTACAAGCATTTTACAAAATAAAATATCAACAAATGTAAGCAAAACTTAGACTGCCGTTATGATAATTTTACATGTACAATCTCAGTCCGTATCAGTTTCTAATGATTTCAAGCTATTTTTAGTAAATCTTGTCAATTTCAACCATAGAAATTAACAAGATTTACTAAAAATAGTATGTGAAATATACGCAAATATATAAATAGCATACGGATACTCTCTAGCTGGGTGTTTTCCGGACTCAAATAGTACAAATTTCTATAAATAGCTCAGCCTCGTTTTTACTAGAAGTGATCGAACAAAATTCACATAGTGGTCGTATATAAATAACACATTGCTGCGAGGGTGATAGTAAATAATACCAACCCGAGAATAGTTGTATCACCCGAGGCGAAGCCGAGGGTGATATGACTATTCAAGGGTTGGTATTATTTACTGTCATCCGAGCAGCCATGTGTTATTTATTTTATTATACCGAACAAAATTACAACCATTTTGCGAAATAAAATATCAACAAATGTAAGCAGAATTTAGATTGCCGTTATGATCATTTTGCATGTACAATCTCAGTCCGTATAAGATTCTAATGTTTTTTTGCTATTTCTAGTAAATATTGTCAGTTTCAACGGTTGAAATCCACAAGATTCACTAAAAATAGCATGTTAAATACACCCAAACATATAAATAGTATACGGAGACTCTCTAGCAGGGTGTTTTCCGGACTCAAATAGTACACATTTCTATAAATAGCCCAGCCTAGTTTTTACTCGTAGTGATCGAACAAAATATCACACGGACGGTCTATGGGGAAAATACATTGAGAGGTAACGTGAGGTATAATAAAATACTATACTAGTATTTAGATGCAGTGTTTTGAATATTACAAAAGTTTTCTTTTTTCAAAAGCATGAAACAAATACATAGACAATTCACTATAAAGGTAGTGTTTCTAGCAGCTAGTAGAATGTTAAACTAGGACAGATTAGGATGCTTAGAGAGTTTATCAGGTATGTATTTAATTTCAGAGTAAAATTGACAGATGACTAGAAAATAACATTCGTCTTCTACAGTATTTTGAAAGTAGTTACAAAATCATTGATTTCGCGGTACTCCCTGACGCCTACCTACTTCTATCATCAGGTTATGAGAAGAAGATCTAAGTATGACTAAACAGCGACGATATATTTTATTATGGCTCTACAATTTTCAGAAATCAGTTTTAAAATTAATATAAAGAGTCAAAAGTTTACCGTTGTTGTTACAGTGATCATTCCCCGTTTGGAGGTACTGATCTCTTAAACGTTGAGTATATGTCTTAATAAATAATGTTTTGTCAGGTACACACTGTTCCCCCAAACAAACCCAAAATTATTTTTATCTAAATGTTCACGAATATGTGTTACCCAGTGTGTATTACCAAATTATCATACAATTTCATAACAAACTTTTGTATAACTATCTTAATTACATTCAAGTATTCTAATCCAGTATTTTATACAACGTATAGAAGCAGTTATTCGCAAAGGGTAACAACCTAACTCGCCCATAGTTGCATCATTACAAGCACAGTTTGAAGCATTAAGAAATCGTTTACAAGCATAAGTATGTATGTTTTCAATTGTGGTCATGTTTTGTATTCCCCACAATTCGCACCCATATAGTAATATTGAAGTGATTTTGTTTCAAATATCTTAAAGACAATTTAAGAAGTCAAATTCGAAAGTTCAATAAGTCTTTAAGCAGTATATTAAGAACGTTCTTGGCTTTTAACGTATTTGTTCTGCCATTTTGAATGATGAATACTGAAGTAAATTCCAAAGTACGAAAAACCAGATTGAGTTCCGTTATAAAACCATTGTTCTTAGTTTTAAATACAAGAACTTTAGTTTTGTCTTTGTTAACTATGAGTTTATTGTCTTCACAGACAGTACTAACTGAATTTAACTGTCTTTGTAAACCCACTATTGTGTCCGACATTAATATAAGGCTACATCATCAGCGAACATTTATAAACATATTTTAATAAAAGTGGGATTTAATTGAATGCCATAATTAATAAACAGTGAAAATAGAACTAGGCTTAGATTACAACCTTGTCTTTTTAAAAACCTGTGAAGCTACAGAAATATTCAGTTTGACCGGGTTTAATGTCCCCCAGACAGATAATTTTACTGTTTTATAAATAGCTTCCATTGCATTTGTTAGCCTTCCGTTTATATTATTATGACTCAGGTTTTGGAATAGTATGTTTCTATTTACTGAATCAAAAGCTTAACATATAATTTCCTCCCTTTCATATTCAAATATTTCCGGGCTATTGACTGTAAAACAAACGCATTGTCAATTGTACTGTACATAGCTCTGGCTGAGTTTATGACTCATAAACTTTGTCAAATAATTCAGTAAACATAGTAATTATTTTATTCAAGAAACTGATATAAATGTATTAAAAAACGTCAAGAAGAGCAATTCCTCTGTAATTATTATCTGTCCAACCTTTCTTATGAATAGGAATCAGAATCAGACCGTGCTTCAGGAAACACTCCAGATAAAAATATTTTGTTGACGAGCTGTACTAAAGTAATAAATAGTGAAGTCCATACACTTATTGTGCTGGTATAAGTGTACCTGAACAGGATTTATTCAATTGCAAACGTTATTTCATATGGTCTTATTTCGTTTCTAAGAATATATGTTTCTATATCGAGGTCCTCATTTTCGTTGATATCTGTAATATCTACGTTTACTTTATTTTGAAGGCCACCTTTTAAATACGATCGGCTCAAAATTGAGACCCTTTCCGTTCCATTTTCATCTCTTTGCTCTGTGATGGATGTTACCTTACAATTATTGAGATACATTTTTAGAGTTCAAAGAAGGAGTTTCATTATTGAGGTATTACTGTAAATATCTTAACACTTAAATGGTTTATCACATCCAATAAACTGTTTGGTTTTATGCGAAGTGTACCTGATAAACAAATATGTTTTATACATAGTCTAAGTCAGATATAACTCTCGTAGCTGTTATATAAGGATTATAACTCCCATATACAACAGCTACGAGAGTGCTATCCTATTCAACGAAATAACGGTGTACATTCCGAAAAATACATTACACAATAGGAGTGTGAGGTAAAAAAATGCTATTTAAGACAAATGACTAATAGGTGAGTCAGGTTTGTGTTCATGTGTTTTCGTGATAGTTACATGTTCAATGAATTTCTTTTAAAATGTTTTCATTGATTTTCATAAAAATAATATTTGAACATCACCACCAATTAACTAATTACAATGTAATTATAAATAAGATTCATACGCACTTCAAACAGAGCTAAATACTCGGAAAACTAGCTCGATGACCTAGTGTTTTGTATTTACCATTTTCCATTGTTCGATTGTATAAAAACAATGGATAATCTATGTATAGCTTATTTATTTCCTTGTATAACAATTGCTTGATTTATACCAAGACCCTTATATTAATGACCTGCAAACATGTGCTTATAAAAATTTTGAATTGATAACCTAAAATCTTCCTTATAAATATTGAGATAACAGTATAACTTATACTATCTGTGTGTGCAATGTATGCTTTATATATATACCATGATGATTGTAAACGTATGATTTATATATACTGGAGCATGTGTATAAATTCTATGGGTTTTATCATATTGTTGACCTTTGTCGATGTTATGTTTTTTATGTTTAAAGTGTTGCCCATTATGTGTTCTTTCAAATTAGGCAACAATTTGCCACATTTAACATTGTTTTCGTTCTGTTTTAGGCATAAAGCTACCCCTACCCCCCTTAGGAAATTATGATTTTGTTCATACAAACTATGATACAAAATTGAGAAAAAAATGTAGGTAGTCAAGGCTTTGACACTTACGAAATGGGTTTTCATATACTATATGAAATAACCTTTCAAATTATGTACCAACTTCTTTTAGCCTTTAGCCTCCTTCGTTGCAATAAAAGTCCGTGGGCTCTCGTACTAATAGTAAAACGATCTAGCGTTGGTTCGACTATACGTTAATAAGTGAAAGTTGTTGCGGTCTCAACCTATGGTGTCCACAGTTAGCGCCAAAACCCAGCAGGTCACTCATATCACTTACATTATAGCGGCATATAAACCTGCGGCGTGTAACCTCTGCAACATAAACATGGAATTAGTGGACGCATTTTGTCATAGCCGTCTGCTTTCAAGATATCATTCATTATTTAAGTACGACATTGCTGGTTTGACTGTCATCCTTGTGGTGTTTTGATGTATGGAATTCATCCTAGGTTTCTTATGCCGCGTTCCATCTTCTATGACCGTTTATAAATATTCTAAGTGCGGATGCATTGATAACCTGTACCGATTTCTACAGAAATCTGAAAACTCCCCACAAAAAGATTATATTAAGCCAGACAGGAAATGCAGCACTCAACTTAACCAGCCGAGCACAGAAAACATTAAATTTAAAAAAAACACAAAGCACAATACCCAACCGAAAATACGGCATCCCGTCCAGAAAGTCTGCCGCCTCAGTCAGTCAAACTAAAACGGAACGAGAGCCAGGTGAAGAGGAAAATAACAACTGGACATTACACACCACAAGGACAATCTACAACATACATGTATATATATTGTACATGCAATTTTGAAAGATACGAAGCAGCTTTGTGCTGGACAACGAAATTGCAAGAACTGCATATACAAAATGAACAAAGTTTAACAGAAAGGCACAATGGCGAAATATTTTTGTAATTTTGTATTTGTACTATAAAGTGGACAATACATAAATAGAGGAAGGTTGACAAAAGGGCTTCCGCCTTGGTACGGACAGCGACAATTGTCACTGGGGCCTTAAATGTTTTACATTGCACCAGACCTCACACTTACCCAATAGACAACCTTATAGAACATTACAGTTTAAATACAAATTTCCCGCCATCTATCGCTATAATATAATATAAAATGACGTCACACTTGCTGTCATGTTTTACATTATCTGTCTCTGTGGCCGTTTGGTTAGGGGGCATTAAATGGTGGGAAAATTGTATTTACACTGCCCTGTTCTATAAGGTAGTACATGTATGTGGAGGCAAACTCTTTTTTAATCATTTTAGGTTTAATATGTGTCGAACCCCTTTGCCTAAATTTTGAATGATTGGACTGCTGTTTTGTGAGAGTTTATTAAATGATTTCTTCTTCTCAAATAGGCGCTTGTTAATAGGTGGTGCTTCAAAACAGGAAGTGACGTTATCATTTTCATATGGCGTCAATTCCTGTTATTTTTGCTGATTTATCTTGAACATGTCAACATTAGATAAAACATTTTTAGTCTGAGCGTCCATTTTGAGACAACACTGTTTTGAAGCCTATAAGACGTCGCCCGAGAACCATAGTGTTCTATGTGTCTTTTTCTTGTTTTCGAGAAAATCAGGTTTTAAAATTCAGGGCTTTATAACTTTTTTGTTTGTGGCCGAATTCTAACAGAAATTGGTATGTGTTTTATTTATGTAGATCTCAGGAACACTTCCAAATATCTTGAAGAATCGTTGATTCAAACATACCGCACTCGAAATCGTTCTTCTGCAGAAAGAACATTATACAAAACGTAATCGCCTTGTCACTTAGAACCATGATGTTCTATGTAGATTTTACACAGAGAAACATGCTCAAGTGACAAACTTGAGACCTCTAAAGCGTAAACTGTAAAGGACAGATAACTCATAAATATAGGTAACATAGTTACAAGCTTTGTCTGTATGAACGCCCCTTGTGATAGTAAATAACTATGTTGAGTTTCCAGTGGATACCTTTGATAGTCTTCGAGTAATTGACATTTTTGTGTGAAGATTCAAATTCAAAAAAGGAGAAAAACTCTACTAAAATGATGTATAGAGTTGTTTTCTCCTGTCAGTAGATGTAGATCATCATATTCCACAAGCGTACAGTAACTGACTTTCAAGTTGAAAGCTTTGATAGTGTTTGAAATAAAATCAGTTTATGTGTAAAATTTGCCACTATTTATATGTCCAAACAAGGGTAAATAACTCCATAAATGTAGGTCACAGAGTTATCAGCTTTGTCAGTATGGACTCCCTTGGCATGGTGAATAACTATGATTGCTTTTGAGAAAATGACTCTAACAATAAACCTAACCAACACAGACGTAGACGCACACAATTCCCTCACGACAATAACTCGACTTGTTTTCTTCGAAAAGTCGAGCAAAAAATGTTTAAAATGTATACAGACACGTTCCTCAACATTATAGGGACCCAGCACAAATTCTAGGGACCATGATCTACCTGGCACTTGCTATTGTGTATCCCTGCTACATCGGCTTGTACTATGAATATGGCCAGTGTTGTATTTCAAGTCCCTGCCAATGAAACATGTCTATGAGAAAACTCAAACCAATAGATGTTGCAGCCACTCTATCTTCTTTGATCGTGCTCAGTGCTTTTGGAGACGTCATTGAAGCGTACAATTGAAGTGAATTACTTTTGTCCGAATACTTTTTCACCCAAATTTACAACACTTACGTTTCACAGATTTAAAGTAAATGAGGCATTCATAGAGCAGAACAACTGCACAAGAATATACGAGTTTCAAATAAAAAAACATTACGTACATAAATACTACAGCTGTTTGTGATTTTTAGACTTAACTTAAAATTGTTTGGTTAAATTGCATGATGTTAACTCTTCAGCCATGTTAGTTTACATCACGTGACTTGATGGGAGCAATCCATTGGTCAAAACACAGATAAAACAATTTGGTTCTCAAAAAACATGAAAATTGCAGATAGAACAAAATGGATCTGTTGATAACTAAATATCTACATATATTATAGAGATGGTCCCGAAAGAGGACAACGTCACAGTGACGTAGCTCTCATCGAGAGCTTTCCAACGGTATATAAAACTCATTTTTGGCAAAAATGACGATATAACACTATGGTTCTCGGGCGACGAAGAGGTGATACGAATCTTGTGAAAATCCAATAGAACTAAGCAACAAAAAACGAACAAGAGCTGTCCACGAACAGCGCGATCCACTATTCGCAGTGCGATGGTAGGATGGTATAATCGTTATATATTCAAAACAAAATGCTTCATATCAGCAGCATTACCCTCTGCTGTGTAGAGGTTGGGCCTCCTAAGTCGAAAAAGGAAGATAATTCGGACAAAATGCAGGACAGTTACCTACTCACGTGTAGGTCCTCTGCGTCATGAAGGTGGACAAACAATCAGTTCTAAGTCCGAAAAGGGGGCATAATAGCATGGGGTCGTATTGGTGAACAAGTATGCAAAGTATCAAAGCGATATATCAATCCATGTTGAAGATATTTGAGGTTAAAAAACTTGTACCTAACTTTTAACATTTGCATTTCCAAGTCCAAATAGGGGCATAATTTCAACAAAATGCTTGATAGAGTTATCTACCCCTGTTGGGTTGGGGTCATGATAGTGAACAAAAATACAAAGTATCAAAGAAATATGTTAATGCACTTTGAAGATATTAGAGGTTAAACAACTTGTACCTAAACTTCAACATTTGCATTTCCTAGTCCAAACGGGGGCATAATTTCAACACAATGCTTGATAGAGATACCTACCCTTGTGTAGGGGTTGGGGTCATGATAGTGAACAAGTATGCAAAGCAATATGTAATTGCGCTATGAAAGTATTAGAGGTGAAAAGCCTGTACCTAAACTTTAACATTTGCATTATTTGCACAAAATAGAAAAAGGGGGCATAATTTCAACAAAATACCTTATAGAGTCACAAACTCTGGCATATAGGTTGGGGTTGTGATTGCGAACTAGTATGTATTTTACGAATAGTGGAGCTAAAAGTGGGAGAAATTGATACTTGCGCAAGGTTACACGCTTAAAACCCAGGAATTTGTATGAAAGGAAGAGGGGGGGAGCCTAATATCAAATGGTTGCTGAATTTTGCAACATTCTGTATTCCGATACATTTTATTGAAATAAAATGATTATTAAATTTATGCTTACATTTAAAATTGCATATGTATTCGTCCACATATGCCCAGAATTTCCCTCAAACTTGAGGATACGCCTGATTACCGCTGACCGTTAGGCACAGTACAGTGTTACTAAGATAAATTGCTGTTTTATTTACTCTAGAGTATCAATTTCAAGTTTGGGAATTCTAGATGCTGCTGACCACATGTGATTTATCAGGTCACTCTTAGAATTAGAGGTGAGTGGAATTTAGGAGAAAATACACTCCCAGAGATACATGTACATTTAAATCTGGATATAAATTATGATATGTTAAATTCTATAGTAACCAAGAACAACACACTATTATGCCACTATATTAATGTTGTTGTTTGTGGCATAGAGGTCGAGTGGGTAGCGCTCCAGACATTGGATCGAGAGGTCTCGGGTTTGAATTTCGGCCAGGACACTTGGTCAATTTTTGGTGAACTAAAGTTAGTCTCGCGTGCATCGGTGATATAAATGAACCAATGGGTCTATTGTGAAATAGCTCATGGGTATCGCACCCATATGCATATCACAAATCTTAAGGTTGTGATCAATGACAATATGCACATACATCTGTCTCAGTAGATCGCAAACAAACACACATACAACTATAAACTAGAGCTGTCAACAAACAGAACACGACACATTATTGGCCTTATTTTAGCTCCACTATTCGTAGAATGATGGGAGGTAGCCTATTGCAGTCACCCGAGTGTCGAAGTTGGAGTTGGCGTAATGCTTATGTTAAAGTTTGGGTTCATGTTTTTTAACCTCTTATTTTTTCAAAGTCCTTTGACATATTGCTTTGATATTTGCATACTTGGTTCACCACCATGACCTCAACCCATACACAGGAGTAGGTAACTCTAACAAGCATTTTGTAGAAATTATGTCCCGTTTTTCTACTTAGTGCAAATGTTAAAAATTAGGTACAAGTTTTGTAACCTCTTGATCTTCAAAGTGCATTGTCATATTCCTTTGATACTTTGTATACTTGTTCCACATCATGACTCCAACTCATACACAGGGGTAACTTAAACTCTGTCAACGTTTTGTTGAAATTATGCCCCTTTTTCAAATTATTGCAAATGTTTAAGTTTATGTATTCATATATTGCTTTGATACTTTACATATACTTGTTCATCATCATGCCCTACACAGGAGTAGATACATGTAACTCTATTTACCATTTTGTTGAAATTAGGCTCCCTTTTGGACTTTCTTCAATTTCACCCTGATTTTTTCATGAGGTCTTTCACAAAATGATAAAATAACAGAAATACAAACTCTGTATAAAACTCTCAAATTTCTAGACAACTTGGGCTTATCAGCAATAAAATCAACATATCTTTGAAGAAAACATGGTACTGACCACCAGTCATTATAGCTGCCAATCAAAGGGGCAATTAGGGTTTGTCCCCAGCAGTGATATAGCGGTACTGGTAATCCAGCGTATTTTTGGTTTTGAGACAATTTCTGGGTTTATGTGGAGAATGTAGACATTTATATGACTTTAAAATGGTGGTAATATTTTTCATTTTCAACTTTTTGTTAAATCACTAGATTTATCTGAAGTATGAAATATTACAGCAATTGGGAGAACAATTTGAATTTGACATAACGCTTGAAACTAGTCACATGGTGTAAACAGAAATATACTGCTGCATGGTGTTTATACCAACAAGCAAGCATCCAGGATTACCTTTGTATTATCAACTCACTGGTTGCCTCATACACCATTTAATGTATGCTGGTATAGTATATTACTCTACAACAGGTTAAACCTCACCAGCTGATAAGCCCGCCTACTATCGATGGTGGTAGGTCCTACCGAACACTGGGGTTTAATTGACACCATACTTGTACAACCTCCGCGCCGAGATTTTGACGTTTTGTACCAAGTAATCAAAGTACTGGAAGTATTTTAATGGGGGAAAATCGCAATTCCTGGTAATATAGGGATTCTACTTTAATGGTGATGTATTTCACATAGTGTCACACGGTTTATGAGACGCGGTGAATCATGACTCATTCAAATCACCCGGATCACTCACAATACTACAGCTTATCAAGGCAATACACCTACAGTAGTCTTAAGTTATATATGTCACATTATGTTTTCGATTCCGTGTTTCGCCGTGTTTTCCGTTTTTCACTTACATAACGTTATGAGATGCTCGTTACAAGAATAATGAACAACAATATGTTTCCATTGACATCAAGAGTCATATGGTTTGGTACAGTATCGCAGGGTGCGTAATGAATAGAATATAAATACTTGTGGGGAGCGGTGGCCTAGAGGTAGGGCGCGCGCTTCGGAATCGAGAGGTACCGGGTTCAATCCCCGTCTGGACCACTGCTTAATATCTCGAATAACCCACATGCTCCATTCGACCAAGGTGTGAATTGGTGCCTGTGAGGGCTGTGTCTGAACATGGTCGATAGTCCTGGTCGCCGAAGGTCCATGTTGGCTGCACACCCACCAGGACAGAAATAGTCTCCACAGGGAGACTCGAACGCAGGTTTCCATAGATAGCCAAATGACCAGGGGAAGTTTAAATGTCAAAGGGTGGCTGAACGACTGCACTCCTGAAAGCAGCCCTAGAAAATTGGTAACTTAACTTCTTCTTAACTTAAAACAGTATCCAACACCCCGTTGAAGCACAAATAATGTTGATGGTAGTAAAACAAGAGCATAAGTAAATGGATAGCGGTCGAATGGGTTGAAGAAAATGAAAACAAACTAGCGAATAACAACAACACAAATTCCTAATTCGATAACTCTTCAGCTGCATACATAAATTAAAAACGAACCGGATAGGATACAAATAGCGCAAACGAATCAGATAGGGGTCGAAACACAAATATGCCGATATGGTCTGGACTCTCGGCGGGAAAATTGTACACGCAGCATCGCTTGGAAAAGGGTTGTTCTATCGACAGACGCAAACTATTTTACTGAAGATATGTGGTAATTTAATGGATGAAACGTCGATCAATACTTTTAACAAATGAAAAATATTGTAACTGGTCAAACATAAGTGCACGTTGTAATAGGAGTTTCTAGCTTAACTGTAAAATGAACGTTATGAAACCATGAATTGTGTAAAAGGCGTCTGCTCAACCGGTTACTTTAACAGTGACAGTTGTATCACCCCTCAAGAAACCATGAGTCATTTCACAGCGCGTAGGAATGTTTTACACAAATACATTAATAATTCATCGAAAATCATCGAAAATAATCTTTCCAAAAGTTCACACTATACAAAAAATAAAACATAAATCAATTGCTAGTGAAGATGTTCTTAAAAAAGGTTAAACATTACGATATTGGTTGAGATTTGCTGACACTCGTTTCTTGCTCGGATGAATTGACTGTGGAGAAATTACCTGATTACTTGTTCAGGGAGTTCAAATTCATATGTGATTCAAATACCGAGGATTCCCACAGTGAAAGCCACGTTACCCAAGAGCATTTCAAGATGGAAAGGCGAGCGTTGCCCATATAAGGTTGGCAAGTGTGGTTACTTGTACTTAAAAGAAATGGTCAGTGCTTAGAGTCTGGTCAGAACAACGCTTTATAGAAAAATAGCTTGTTTGACCCGGGCTTCCTAATTATTCGGATCACTTCTGTGATGAAACAAGAGGGTCATTGGCCCTATAGCGCTCACCTGATGACTAGCAGTTTAGGCAGAATCAGTGACCTGATGACCTAGGTTCTTACCCCCAGATGACCCAGTTGCGAACTGGACCTAGACTTCATAAAATTGCACATGACCCAGTTACGAACTTGACATAGATTTGATAGAGACAAACATTGTGGCCAAGTGTCATAATGATAATGTCAAAAATGTGATTTCTAGAGTGTTAACAAGGTTTTTCTTTGATGTGACCTAGTGACCTAGATTGACACCAGATGACCCAATTATAAACATGACCTAGATTTCAAAGAGACATACATTGTGACCAAGTTTCATTAAGATTATGTCAAAATTGTGACCTCTATAGTGTTAACAAGGTTTTTCTTTGATGTGACATGGTGACTTAGTTTTCAACTTAATATGACCCAGTTACAAACTTGACCTTGATTTCATAGAGACAAACATTGTGATCAAGTTTCATATAGATTAGGTAAAAATGTGACCTCTATAGTGTTAACAAGGTTTATCTTTGATTTGGCCTGCTGACCCCAGATGACCCAATTACGAACTTGACCTAGATTTCATAGAGACATAAATTTTGATCAAGTTTCATTACGATTATGTGAAAAATGTGACCTCTAGAGAGTTAACAAGGTTTTTCTTTGATTTGACCTAGTGACCTAGCTCAGGTGAGCAAAAAAGGTAATTGATCGAACCCCTAGAGAAAAGATGCTGGACCCGACACATGACCCCTCAATGTCATAATGTATAAGAAAGTTTATGTCCCCCATAATTGGCGAGGCGTATACTGTATTCCCAGATACTTTCGCGGATACAATATTTCGCGTTTTTCATACAGTCGGCATATTCGCGGCTACAAATTTTCACGGAATCATAAGGTCCGCGAATTCCGCGAAACTAATGTCGCTACGGCATAATGGTATGTTTGACACATCTCGCAATTTTAATTGGACTGTTTGTCATCACCATCCGTGTATACATGATCAAATTGAATTGATTGTGACCTTAACTGACCTGATAACAATTACGATGATCAATTAATCTCTTCATAACAAAGGATTTCATAAAGTGTTTTCACTAGGTGTTGTCAACATAAACCAGTAAATAGTAATAATTGCTCTGAATGCTCGATCCCATTATGCTTAAACTTAATATTGATGTTGTTCATCAATATTTAATGACATCTATTAATTTTAAGGTCAGTGGGTCATAGGTCAAGGTCACTCTGACATTTGACGTAAATAAATAGTCATAATGGTTTCCGATCAATAACTCAAGAGCTGTTGGGCCAGGATCTTCAAATATTTTAGGTATGTTGGTTACTATCAGTAGTTGATCCTATTGATTTGAGGTCGGTAGGTCAAAGTCGCCGTCATCCTACCTTAGTAGCTTATTTCTGACAATCCTTGTTTGTGGTTGTACAAGCAAAGGACAGTGACTTTTACAAGGAGTTGAACCCCTATATAGTTATCTTCCTTGCAAAGATATAAATATTTGCCCAGAATGAAGGTTGGAGTTAGTGCCTAGGTTGCCAATTAACGTGATCTCTGGCAAACATCTGGCGGGTCTCGTGATATCTTGGTGTTAAAAGAGGACGTACTACAGGGCAGCAAGCACGTACATTAGCATTGTGGACACGTTTGCGATATTTTTGGGTCGAGATTCGAGCACCGAATCAGTTTGGAAGTCTCTATTTAGAGGACCTGTTACAGCTGAGTCAAAAACATGAGGTTTTGCTATGACAACGATGGTACGGTCTTCCCGCGTAGATGTTGACTTTGGACATCCACTCTGAGCACGTCTATCGATGGCTCCTGTGTCAAAGTACTTTGCCAAAGTTGGTATTACACGTTGGCTAACACCATGCTCGTAGGCCACCTCCCGTTGCATTTGCCAAACCAACAGACGACCGACTGATCCGGCTGCTCTGTGTCTTCAAGGCATCAGTGGTTCTCCACGATAATCAGGTCTATGGCGTAACAGACGGTTCGAACAAATGATGCTAACATAGCACGTGAGATAAGCCTTCTTTGCGTATATTGATCTTACCATATTTTATTACCGCGATAAAATATAGCTGATTGATGACTTCACATTTGACGTCATAAAGTATGACAAATGACGTAACGGTGACGGTAACGTTCCTAGGAAAGAAAGTAGTTTGACGTCAACCTGTCTTGTGGTGGTATAAATGGTAAATCATTGGCGATGTTAGAATCGAAATAATAAACAGGAGATGTGCTTTGTTGTGTTATAAAATATAGGCACTCGTTTGAATGCGTACATTACATTTAATTACTACGCATCCAAACACGTGCCTATATTTTATTACGCAACAAAACATAGCTACGTATTCATTATTTCTTAATTCAAATTCAACATTGCTCATATTACGATGACTTTTTCTACACTTGATTTTGACTTCATTTTGATTGGTGGGTGTGTTTGTACGGACCAGCAGGTAATATTTGAACTGTTTCGGGTAAAAAAACCCATACAGTTGGGGCGAATTTATCGGCGACGAACCGTTTTGATTTATGACGGTTTTATGAACCAGACAAACCAGGAGACAACAGTTTACTGATTTCAGTTCATCCAGTCAGCTATAATTTCAATTTTAAACTAACATACTTGTGGCCTACATGTATTTGAAAATGTGACTTTGTTTGATAACGTATTTATATTATTATATAACTATTATTCATATACTGAATATAAATTTATTGTTCGCATTGAACCATTACATTTCTATGTTGTTTGTTCGTGTGTCATTTTTTAGCTAAACAATCTTTAGTAATTTATGTTAAATTTAGTATGAATAAACTTGTAATCTTGTATTATACTTGCTCTACCTGTTCAGACAATGGTTGTAATATTTTGTGTACACATAAATGACTACGTCACTCTCACAATATCCTAACTGGACTGTATGAACATTTTTGCATTAGAAAGATACCTTAACCCTTAATTTGAATTATAATAATTAACGTTACGTACATAATTTGTATTTAATTATGTTTTCCTTGGGAAATTCCCCGTTATTTCACACTGTATCAAAAATTGAACTTACTATTTAGTTGCGGTTGTCTTTCAAATAAGTATGTCATTTAAACCGCACTTACCCACCTTTTTACTCAAACTTAATATTTTAATAAAGGATTACGCAATTGATATTCAAAATTGTAATGACAACACATTCTTGTGGTTAATGCTATGTTTTGGTTTTCCTCGAAGCACAACCACTACTTCGAAAGATTTGGGGATTTCTATAATTTGAATTTTGAAATACTTAGATCCTGAAACATCTACTTATAAATGTCTAGATGTTAGCATTGCCTGATCACTTTAACACAGACGTCGTTTCTACATCTGACATAGAAGTTTTATCTTTAAACATGGTAAGTGCGTTATGTTTACAATCTCGTTAATTGTACATGTCACTGCTGGTATGTCGTACATATGGGTTAGTGAAGATATTGTGTGATTGTACACATGGGTTAGTGAAGATACTGTGTGATTGTACACATGGGTTAGTGAAGATACTGTGTGATTGTACACATGGGTTAGTGAAGATACTGTGTGATTGTACACATGGGTTAGTGAAGATACTGTGTGATTGTACACATGGATGAGTGAAGATACTGTGTGATTGTACACATGGGTAAGTGAAGATACTGTGTGATTGTACACATAGGTTAGTGAAGATACTGTGTGATTGTACACATGGATGAGTGAAGATACTGTGTGATTGTACACATGGGTAAGTGAAGATACTGTGTGATTGTACACATTGGTTAGTGAAGATACTGTGTGATTGTACACATGGGTTGGTGAAGATACTGTGTGATTGTACACATGGGTTAGTGAAGATACTGTGTGATTGTACACATGGATGAGTGAAGATACTGTGTCATTGTACACATGGGTAAGTGAAGATACTGTGTGATTGTACACATGGGTTCATGAAGATACTGTGTGACTGTACACATTGGTTAATGAAGGTACTGTGTGATTGTACACATGGGTTAGTGAAGATACTGTGTGATTGTACACATTGGTTAATGAAGATATTGTGTGATTGTACACATGGGTTAGTGAAGATACTGTGTGATTGTACACATGGGTTAATGAAGAAACTGTGTGATTGTACACATTGGTTAATGAAGATATTGTGTGATTGTACACATGGGTTAGTGAAAATACTGTGTGATTGTACACATGAGTTAGTGAAGATACTGTGTGATTGTACACATGGGTTAGTGAAGATACTGTCTGATTGTACACATGGGTTAGTGAAGATACTGTGTGATTGTACACATGTGTTCATGAAGATATTGTGAAAGCTTACACATGGGTTAATGAAGACACTGTGTAATTGTACACATGAGTTAATGAACATGAATTTATTTGCATAACTTATAACATGAAAGGGAGAGCAGGAATGTAGAAATGTGTCTGTGTTTATCAAAAATGTATAAATTATGTGAAGTGTTCCCAGTCAGCGACCGTAATTGTTTACAATCACCAATGTCGAGTTTCCACCGTTCCTCCGAATGTGGATGAGTTGCTGGTTCCTTTTGGTATGGTAAGTTTGTACTGTAAAGATACATTCCAGGAAAAGCCAGGATAGGTGTATATGTCGCTGTACATGTCACTGAAGAAAGTTAAGAAACGTCATTACACTCGCATTGACAAAGAGTTGTGATCACCAAGTGTATGTCATTTACAGTTGCAAATATTTACATAATTGTCACCATTTAATTACAATAATTGTACATTTTGTATAGGGATCTAGAAGTAACGTGATTATATGTACGATATTCTGCAATATTTCAGAGGGTCACATTATTCATTATTATGATACTGATGTGTATGGAACTCGCACCAACTTCCGGTTGGAGACGACGATCTAGAAAGAAAAAGACAACTATAAATGTTGGTGTAAAGAAGAACAATGAAGGACACAAAGCTACAGTTGGTGTAAAACATACAGGTAACGGATGGAAAGGATCATTGGGTGGATCTCTAGACTCGAATGGTAACTGGGGAGTTAGTGCCGGTGTATCCATAGAGCTCGGTAAACGGAGTATTCAGCGGGTACGATGGATGTATTTTTACACGAATTTACGTTCATAATTATGCTGCAGTTAAGGGTTAATATGTCCCAATGATATAATTATAATCTGTTCAATTTGTTGTATATGAACACTGTATTATCTTAGAAAATAATTATGTAAACCAAATCTCACCAAGTTTGTTCATTGTGTATCGTCTCTTGAATATGCAAAATTAAAGTAACAGAACGTGGTAGAAATTCCTTATTAAGCACTTTGTCGTAAATGTCACTGGAGTTTAGCATGATCTGATGGTAAAATTTTAGTATTTACAGAGTACTGACTGGTCAGCCAAGCCTTTTTAAAACCAAAACATTCCTAGTTTTGTCATTATCTGAAATCAGGCACTTTACCATTGCTCCGAACTTCACATGCACAATTTGTGCAGAACTGCTACATGTAGCATTTTCAGTGAATCAGATGTGATTTTCGGCTAAGACCGCAAGTTATAATTTGGCAATTCAAAGTTATAAACAACCGTCTTTTGTTCTTCAACCGATTTCAACGAGACATCCTCGACACCCAAGCCGATAATGAGAACTATCCACGCAACTTAATTTTTTTGTGTAAAAAACCCAGTTTTTGCCCGAAACAGTTACTGACTCCACTGCCTGGTAAACTTAGCGTACTTCCTCTCGCGAGCTTAGTGATGATAAGAATAGTTTATTTAACAAATCATGGGGCATATAAAATGACTAACGAATGAAATTATTAAAACATAATGGTTAGTTTCAACCAAATATGCATATCAAATAAGGATATTAAAGGAAATAAAGCTGAATTGGCCTTGCATGGTCAAAACACAAATATCATAGATTAAATACATAATAAAATAATGGGAAAACACAAGGCAATAAAAACAGGTTATTGATATCTAATTATTTAACAAATACATCTTAATATGTGAATCTTGATTGTGGTGATATTATAATTTCAGAATGGTAAACATTATAGCATCACATTTACTGTGGATCAATGTAACTACAACGTGTATGATAGAGACGGTAACGGTTATATAACACAAGAAGACATTCAGGCTATATTCGGAGATGTTAAACAAGCCAAGGACTTCTTTAACGACCTCAACCTCACTACAGGTATAACATTCAGCGTGTTCTCAATTTTTAAGTCCTAATACTTTGTTTATCTGACGTCAGAGGAATTTGAAATGTTCAAGTTAATTTCGAGATCGTTCTACCATGGTTCTAATCACTCTATTATTAAATTAAACTATAAGAGTAAGAAATTAACATTGTACACTGCGTGCATCGCTCAGATAAAATTGAAAATGAATTTAAATTTGAGATTAAACTTTTTTAACACCCTGTACTTATTCCTGAGATTATCACTCAAAATATCATACGAATAATCCGTCAACCATATAATGCTCTAGTGAAATTTAAAATCTTACAAACGTATTTACGCCTTCACAAAATAGCCTTCTAAAACCCCTGTCACACCAGGGAGGCGTCCTCGCGGCGACCGTACGGCGTCAAAAATATTTTCAGAACGCCGGCGCAGCGCAGTACGATCGCAAGCATCGCCGCAATATCGCAGTGGCATCGCAAGTGGAGGCGGTGGGATCGCGCAGAACGCCTAGTGACGGCGCGCTTTTTTGGTATGCTCAAAACAATCGCCGTCGGTCGGCGCTCTGAAAAGCGCGCGGTAGGGTCGCCGTTGAAGCCCGATACGATCTCTATCAACGCCACGGGAACTCCGTGGTAGCGCAGAGAGATCGCAGCGAGAACGCCGCAGTGGTACTTGGCGTTTGCACATAGACTCCACGGCGTTCTATGAGATGTCACTGCGACTCTTGTGCGCGTCTACGGCGCTTGTATGGAGTGTATTTTATTTTACTGCGCTCTCACAACGACTCTACGGAGTTGTCACTGCGATCATTGAAACATAGCCAAAGGGATGGATGTAGGCTTATCTTTACCTCATTTGCCCAATCGGCGTAACGTGTCCTCTCTGTTGCCCTGGATGGGACAAGCAGCTCGAACTCTTTAGTCTGGAAAGCGACGGATTGTTCTTCCCTGGTCGAGATATGGACTTATTACTCCGTCTTGACTGACTGGTGCTGAGACTTTCGGATGGGACGTCGTGGCTTTGTAGTTGCGTTTGCATCGCTCAAGTCATAAATGAGTCCGATATTTCTATTTCACATTAAGAATAGTTCATTTTACAAATTAAATGAAACGTTAGAAAGTTCGATCTACTTACACCGACTGTTGGTTTCTTCTTGACTTCGATGACATGTGATTTCAACCAATCGAAGTTCGAAATGATCCAATGGTCACGCTCTGTCAATTCGGTCGTGCCACGTCCAGACTTCCTGTGCATAAGGCGGGTAAAGCGAGTGCGAATAGACCTGTACCAGGTCTTTAACACCTGAACTATCTGCTTTGGAATACCATAGAGCATCGTTCTTTCTGATGTCCTTGTATGCGTTTAGCTTTTTGTTATACAACTGTTGGTTATCACTTAACCATATGGCCATATCCTCCTCTTGGTCAATAGTCAAGTTTGTAACAGGCTTGGCTTTCTTTTGGGGCTGGATGGGAATGTTTGATCGAATGCTGGAGCGAGGTGACTGCGAATTTGGTGATTCATGTCGAATTTCACGCATGGTCTTGGCTGGCTGCTGGTCGATACATTGGGAAGCACGGCTGATGTAGTGCCCGAACATAGGGGATCCTTGGTTGATGATAGTTTATCTATTGTGCTATCTTCTAACGATGGAGGGTAGAGTTTTTCGTATTTATTTTCTGGCTTTAGCAGATTTTCCTGCGCTTTTTGCTGGCATTGTCTAACCTGTTCGCGTGCAAATATACAAATGATAAAGATGTTATTGTTACAAATACAATGTATTGCAACCGTCTTCAACACACCTTTAAACTCAGTGTGGGGGCTTGTACGAGCGCAGCATACACGCCGTGAAGGCGCATTGAACGCGCAGAGAACGCAGTGGATGCGCTGTGAGAGCGCCGACAGTCACAACAAGAACTCCGTAGGCACGCAAAAGAACTCCGTAGGCGCGCAATAGAACTCCATAGGAACGCCGAGTGAACTCGGTAGCAACGCATTAGTCGCCGTGCGAACGCCATGACTTAGATATTAGATTTTTCCGGCGATCACACGGCGTTCTGGAAATTTTAACAACGCCGGGCTGACGCGGTGAAAACGCACTGTGGTGTGACAGGGCCTTAACCAAGTAAATTTTAACAATAATGCATAGCTGATGTGTATAAAGTTAAGCATGAAAATCTCAAAATCGTGAGAGAAAAATAAGCGCGATAGGCCGGTAGCTTTCAAATTGGGAAAACTATATGCACGATAATTTGACATACAAAATTTATCAACAAATTGTTAAATAATTTCATGTGTAACAAACCAATTTTCAAGACACTTAATTGCATATTGTGACTCCCTTGTTCCATATAATATGTATATGCTTATAAATAAAACCTCGTATCAGTTCATTAAAAGGTATTATCATAAGACATGTTTTCAGTGTTCAACAATATCAAAGATCATAAACCAATGCAGCTGCAGTCACCTGCTGTTTAGATCCATGGTCTCAATATTGCCTGGCGCTCACTGAAATTTCGGACAGTTCTGATTTCTTCGGTAAATTAACTATTGCAATGCGACAAAGACCGATGTTATCCGCATGGAATAATGGAATTAGTCTGGTTCTAGACATTCTTACGAAATGCATCTTTTTTTGGATTTATATTTTGAAATCGTAAACCATCGAGAACAGGTCACGTGCCCCTCCATGGGCTTTTTACTTAAGGCAATCCAATATACCTGCTCGCTCAAGACTCGCAGGTAATAATACTTGTATTTAAATATTGATTTATTTTGGCAGATATACGGCCGTGTTACTCGTTACAGGCGCGTTACGTAATGAAGTCGATTTTACAAAGTCAAAAAATATTTCACACAATTTGTTCATGAACACGTGCATATTGCAACGCAACAAACACGTATCCATTAACATTTAGCACAACCGATGTCAGCCCTCCCAGGAAAACACGTGACATGCCGAGATTGACACAAAACGAACTTAGATGAAGTTTAAGAATCTTATAACAAAATTTCACAAAGATTATTTCAATGAAATGTCAATTTTGAAAATTTTGCTTGAGTGTTGATTTCAAAACTTTAAGGTTTCTGTGAATGAAAAAAATGGAAATAATCATTAAAATAACAATCACAAACGAAATAGAAAATCATTTTTGTTATAAAAACTAAGGGCGGCAACTTTATCCAAACTGATGACATCCCGACAGGTCAATTGCGTTCTGTTCGTGACAAGTTGTGTTTTTCGCGTAGGATAATCTTCACTTACATCAAAACCGTACATAAAAAGGTGCTTTTCGACGCAATTGCATTACACGTGTAAATTATTCTAGATTACGTAACGAGTCTAATACGGTGAATTAGACAGTAAGAAGGCCAAAATAAACAAATATTAGGCTTCATTGGATATTCTTATGTCATTATGTAAAATTTCGTGTTAATAAATGCATTATTAAAAAATATTGATAAAATGAAAAAATGTCAACTTGGAATTGTGTTCACAGTGGTTTTTCGTAATCTCATTAGTGTTCTTCTCGAGTCAGTTTCGGCATTTTATGTGTTTTTTCAAGATGAACCGTCATCAGTAATGCCGATTTTGTTTATGGGTGCATGAATTCAAGTCCACACGCATTGCACGTGCGAAAATGCATTATTACGCACTACACCGAAAGCACTGAAATTAACTGCTAAACGGTCAAAATAAACCAATACTCCGCTGCATCTCTTAATCATATATCGGTATGCGAAATTTCAGGTGAATACAATGTCATGCATTTTTCACAAAACGGGAATGAAATATAAACTGGTGGGTTAGAACTTTTGAGGGACACTTTTGTTACACGTGTTACAGGTGTTACACAAACCCTGGAGGCACACTTGAGTAACACGTGTTATAGAATTCCTTGAGGGACACTTTTGTTACACGTGTTTCAAAAACCCTGGATATTTATTATTTAGTATAAATTGGCTGTCAATGTTAATAATTACTTCTAGTTTTTGTTCGGTTTGTAACTATATATAGCTGTATTGTTTTGTAGTTGACGTGATGATAAAATAAATCATGAACACTTGAAACACGGAACTTATTTATACTTTCTCGATGCGCAGTTACAAAACAATACAATCTTTATTTTAAGTATGATACATGTACTAAACAAAGAAACAATAGCTATTGTCCGACATAATTATAACATGGACTTTGGAAATATAACATATCTGAGTTGTAGTAGGGGACGCCCCTACAATCATCATCTGTAACAAACAACATTTTAGTAACCACATGTTATGTACAGGGTGTCCCAAAAGAACGGGGACCTAGGCTAAATATTCGTAACTTTTTTAGTAACACATTGTCAATATGACAAAAATTTAGGGATGCATACAGTTCAAAATACCAACATCATAATTGTAACTATTTAGTCCCCATATCCATAGTTATCTCCCTTGTTTTCAATTCCATTAGCATACAGTGAACATCGAATTTCAGTGTGTTCATAGATAGATTTACATGTTGACCGCAAATGTCATCTCAGATGTTCCATAGTCAAGGATAATGGAGATGCATACACGTGTTCATCATGTATGGCAAACAGATTCAATATTTGGTCCGTCTCCGAGCCAATTGCCCTAAGGTATGAGGTCAAATGTCAGTAATTTCTTGCGAATATATCATGATTTTGCTGTTGACTTGTTGTAATAAGTGGTTTCTGCTTTTTTATAAATGCTGACACACTATATGCCTCTGATATACATTTATGAACTTTTGATTTGGATATAAGTTCACATTATTACCCTTTGCTTCTTACTAAGCTTTCTTGTTGATTGTTCTCAATAATAATAAATGAATCTTTATATTTTGCTTCTTTGGTGATTGTTAATTAATAGGTTAAAGTTTGTCTGCTTCCCTTTTATTCAGTAAACCTGTCACTTTCTCCCCTCTTTCATTATTTTATGCAAAGTTCTTCGGTTTTTAACAATATTTTCATCACCTCTGTGACTTTAGAACAGTTACTTTGTTTTTTAAATATGAACACTCTAGACAACAATGCCGTATCTAAAGATAACATTTTCAAGACAAGTCAGCAAAAAATGGAAATGACGCCGTATGTAAAATGATGACGTCAATTCCGGATTTAAAGCAATACCTATTAACCAGTACCTATTTTATAATTAGAAATTAACACTTTTATACACTCTCACAAAATTCAAGTCAAATTCATAAAAAATCATAGAGGATTTGGTAGGTCCCCGTTTTTGGGACACCCTGTAGATCTAATAACATATTGAATGGCTGTTTATGACAGGTTAGTGTCAGCAAATGATGTATGTTTTCAATAAAACATGTATTGAGAATAGCCTTTATTCACCAGTTAGCTTTTTGCTGAAATATGACAGGCATACGGTAAAGGTAAATAGGCGAGTCATTTAAGCTCAAAAATAGGGCCAATCTCAAACTAATTGCAACACAAAGATTTTTTACAGTTTCATAATCTACAAACTATTATACACTCTAGAAAAAAAATCCTAATTAAATATTTTGCAGGAAAGTTGGAAAAAATCTACATGTTTAAGGCCACTTTTGACCAGTTTAAGTTTAAGGCCAGTTTAGCATGTTCATTTATTCATAGTACGAGGGACATTTTAAGTTCTGATAATGCCTCAGTAGGTAGTTAAATATTCACTAAATGTACATAAAAGTGCATATTTTCTGAAAAATACAACATTCCTCTATCGAAAACAAAAATGATATTATCATCGGAGAATGTGATATCCACCTGTATGGCATTATACATGTAGGGGTAATACCTGTTGAATTGTCGACAAAGTGAGTCATATTAGCACTCGGAAGGGGTAACATCAATGTTAATCATTTCTGTAATTTCAATCCGATTGGTTTATAAATCACACATACCATGTATTATATACCTGTGTATCTAAAGTAAATACTACTTCTTGTTCAGACAGTATAAATGGCTGAAGATGCCCAAAATACTCCCGAATATATTTCTGTTAGCAAAACCGTGTCCGCTCTGTAACTTTGTCGCTTCTAACTGGATTTTAAAATTGCTTGGTACACATGTTGACCACGTCAGGACAGTGTGCCATGTACACCACCATCTTCCTAGCTCAAAGGTTAAGGTCACACTTAGAGGTCAAAGGTTATATAGTCATTCACATCTTGTCGCTATGTGACTAGATCGTTTTTTACTGGATTTTAAAAATCCTTGGTACAAATGTTAACCACATCACGACGGTATGTCATGCTCAAGACCCAGATCTCTAGCTCCATGGCCAAGGTCATACTTAGAGGTCAAAGGTTATATAGTCATGTAAGTCGCGTTCGCTCTGCTACTTGTCGTTTCATACAGGATTTTGAAATTGCCTGGTACAAATGTTCACCACATCAAGACGGTGTGTCATGCGCCAGACATATAGGTCCCTAGCTCAAAGGTCAAGGTCAAACTTAGACGTCAAAGGTTTTATAGTCATGCAAGTCGCATCCACTCTGTATCTTTGTCGTTTCTTACTGGATTTTTACATTGCTTGGTACAAATGTTCACCACATCAAGACGGTGTGCCATGCGCAAGACCTAGGTCCCAAGCTCAAAGGTCAAGGCCATAATTAGAGGTCAAAAGTTATATAGTTTTTGAAAACCGTTTTTTAAGAAAATTATGTTCCGATTTCAAAATACTTTGGCACACATGGTTGTTTGTTGACCCTCTAAACTAAATACATAAACAGCGCTATGACTCGAATTAATACAAGACCACCAGAGGGCGTGGCACATTTCCTCTATAGATAATCACATATTATAAGGCTTAAACATCTTTTTTTAAACAACTGCTCTAAATTAGAATTATTTTGGCACAAATGGTCATTGGGTAACCCTCTTCCAAAAATCAGAAACTAACTTTGATTAGATGTTCAAAAACATGAATATTAGGAAGTGA
Organism: Spisula solida; assembly: GCA_947247005.1. Taxonomy (NCBI): domain Eukaryota; kingdom Metazoa; phylum Mollusca; class Bivalvia; order Venerida; family Mactridae; genus Spisula; species Spisula solida. The sequence goes on along the minus strand of OX365948.1, from coordinate 3,623,740 downwards.
ATCCCATTTTCCCTATATGGATGTACTAGCATTTACAACTTTCTCAGTCGTTTTCTTAAGAACCTGCAGTTTGATTTTAAAATAAATTCGCTCATAAATTACTTGGGTGATTCTCTATCTAATCCCTTGAAATAATTGAGGTTCGTCGAAAGACAATCTCGCTAGGGAATAAATTCCACTTTTTCGTAGTGGTTGTAATAGAAAACATTGGACACTTTCTTCGCCGAAACTGAATATCTCATAGAAAACAAATGTTACAGGACTGTTCCTTGGTTGATTCACAATTATGGTTTACAATTAAAACGCATTAAACGTGAAATACTCATACAAGTCAAGACATATACCCTCCAAAAGAAACAAGTATCGCGAAAACATGTGCCAATTCAATATTATGAGCATATTTCGAAAAGCCAATGGAATTTTTTCTTAGGACTTTTCTTTCACGGTTAACATTAGCTAGATGTACAATTTAAAACTATAAAAATTTGTGTTGCAATTAGTTTGAGGTTAAAATTTAAAATGACTCGCCTATAACCACTGGGCCACTGTCGCGGTATGAGTGACTCCGTCCGTATTTGAACCAGGAGCAGGAGGACATAACAACGACACTTCATTGAAGAGTTTACATATAATTATACAATGTATCAAACTGTTCATGGCGAACCATCCGAAACATGTTACTGGCTTATTGATGAAATTGTCTCCGTTTTTACTACGTATTGATTGACTCAATAACGGCTCTCAATACAATTTCTTACAATATAAATATAGAGGGACATTTTTTCGAATCAATAAGTAAGTTTTAATTTAATGAATAGAATATGGACAAGCGTGCAATAAATATACATTGGATAAAAGACTCGCCATCGGCTCTCTATTTTATTAATGTCATTGCATATTAGCTTTAAAAAAAAGCTAGAAGTGGCTCGGTTCGTACTTTTTAACCGGAGAGCTGTTGACATGAACAGAACAATGTGCTTAGATGTTTTGGGTTTAACGCCGTTTCTGAACAATGTATCAGTTATACATATGATTTCCATTATTTTGTTATAAAACATTCCAAAACAAATTTCGTACATTCATTAAACTATTTATACTGTCTTCACTATAACTTACATGTATATTTCTATGGTTACAATTAAAATTATTTCGTCGAACATAACAAAAAAGTCCGGATAATCATGACTTTTTGTCTCTCTACACCATGGAATTATCGGTTATATGATTTTTGTCTACACGTACATATTACATGTACTCGAGTAGCTGCAGCAGTTGTTAGTGCACTGGATATGCAATCCGGTCATCCGGGTTGGACATCCAACTGTAACAGGTCGTACTCTTCCATGCAGTAGTGTCCATTTCCTCATGTACATAAGTTGCTGTTAAACTGGTAAGGTTAATCGAAACCATATTATAACTGATATATTGTTTAGAAACCCTGTTAAACCTACTTTTTATTTGATTATTATTTTGGCTAATTTTACTTTAATGTAACAATGTAAAGCATGTGTTTGGGCTTAATTAATCCAAGACACTACAATAAGAGACAGAGGTATACGAACCGAGCAACTTCTAGCTTTTTTAAAATCTAACCTTATAACCACAACAACAAATATGGCCGCACCTGTGGCACCCGTGAGAAATCCTAATTGGCGCAACCGCTTTTGAAAGGCCATTTTTCATTGGCTATTTTTTGTCTCTACCAATCGCGATGGCTGTTACAATTGTCGGGCCATCTGACTGTTACCTGGCTTCGTTTAGGTGATAAAGGCATAAAAGCGCCGAAGCTGGATACCACATTTGGAAGTGTTCGAGGTTTTAGGTGGGCCATCTGACTGTTACCTGGCTTCGTTTAGGTGATAAAGGCATAAAGGCGCCGAAGCTGGATACCGCATTTGGAAGTGTTCGAGGTTTTAGGTTGGTCTTATAGTAAATTGCTATCGTAATGCGAGCCAGCATAATAATATTATATAGTTCAACTCAGTTCGCACATAGTAAACCGCTCTATTGTGGTACGGTGATCGAGTGAGTATCGCTCTTGAAAACTATTTAAAGGATCCTTACTTTGAATCCCGACCTTTTCATGTGGGAATATATCATTTAATATTTCCGATACAACCAGAGATGAACTGAAAACCAGAAGACAACGCTGCACGTACGACTGTCTCACTCCAACACAAACACTGATATACGAGTATATGTATCAAAATTAACCAAAAACAAGAATAGAATTTTACAACGTGTCCGGATATATATTTGTACAGATGTAATGCTGACAGGACGACGGGAGATAGTTCTGTGATTTATTTGGTCACCTGGCCCACCTTGTTGTGAATTAGTGATTGATTGTTAAACTAATGCAACAGCCCATACAGCGACTTGTATACTTACAGTGTATAAACGAGTCAACTTCCAGTTATCGCAATAAGGAGTACATGTTGAATTGTATTGTCTTGCAATAAGTCGTACAGTGATAGGAAATCACCGGATGTTTCAATCACAATAAGTCATACAAGTTGAATTGTATAGTATCCCAATAAGACGTACAGTGATTTGGTTTATACGCGATGGTACTAAGTCCAATAGATTGACACATGTCCGCCTTGTACACGGTATGCATCCCGATACACAGCTTGTCAGTTCCGTCAGAGAAGTGTTCTGTTCTCATATGGCTCTGACGGTACTCAGAATATATGGCATTTGAGTTCCGCCAGAGCGTAACATCGGTATTCAGGTCCATCAGAACGTATCAAAAAAGAATAATTGCCTGACGGAACCCAGGTTACATGACATTTGAGTTCCGTTTGAGTGTGATATCGGTATTTAGTTCCATACGAAATCAGAATAGTTGCCTGACGGAACTCAGGATATTTGAGTTTCGTCAGAGCGTTACATCAATTTTCAGTTCCGTCAGAGCCGTATGAAAACATAATAATTATCTGACGGAACTGAGAAGTATCGAGATTCCTACCATGCAGTAAGCGCTTCATGAACACACGCAATCTCTGAACTGTATGGTTTCAATTACTGTTTGTATCGAACTCGTGCTTACAACACTATCGTCATAGACAAAATCAAGCGCAAGTGATTCCCCAAATGGTTTGGAATATAGTTATGCCTCTTGCAACTTATGTAGTTTTTATCAGGAGAAATGACAAACAGTGAACACACGTTCACTTTATTTATAAATGAGAAAGTCGAGTACGACAATCGATTAAAGGGCATATAACCAAATGCCAATGATTGAAATACGTGGTGGTCTATGCCGCTGTACCACAACAGTTATTTCAAACATTTCTCCCTAATCAGCCTCACAACGTAACTATATACATGCACATATAACATTGTATCCGCGAAAGTATCTAGGAATACAGTATTCAAATGGAGCAATCAATACTCCATGTGTCGGTGCCATATCGAATAAATGACTGGTTTGAAAATTGAAATGGGACCGTCCGGGTATAGTCCACCGATGATAACACCAGCCTTAATAACAAATACACATGGACCATTAAATGCATTTCCGTTGCCGACTTTTGTTCGATCTCGTGCTATATTACTTTTAATTCATATTACGCTTTCAATCTACGCTTGAAACAAGCGTTCAGTTGGTCGTGCAGTGCTGATTACATCTATTGTATTCACCATAGTTTGTTCATTATGTGTTATGTGTTTGATGTCACCTGAGAATAGCACCGGTAACAAATCCTCGGACCAGACATGTCTTGGTTCAGTACGTTACCCAATCCTGTTCAGAAGTCTGCTGCACTCAATCAGTTCAAATCCCTATAAATAAAATGGTTCTATACTATGAGGTAACACAATGTGGGAAACATTTTGATACCTATAAAGTCATGTTCATATACACTTATGTTGGTATGTAATGAAATTGTAGTTGTTATGTATACTATAATAGTAGTACAAAATATCAAGCGTATGGATATATTATGAAACTATAAATATGTCATATAATTTGTTTAAGATGGTAGACATGACAGTTGTTTAAGTTAAATAATTGTCGTGTCTACCATCTTAAACAAATTATATGACATATTTATAGTTTCATAATATATCCATACGCTTGATATTTTGTACATACTAGTAGTCATTAGACTTATTGATGTTTCTGTTGTTTCAATGTTTAACTTTTGAGGGCCTTACGACAGAGTGACAGTTATTTCAAGTATGTTCCCTCTATAAAGAAAGCCTTTAATATTATTATTACTAGTAGTAGTAGTTGTTGTACTCAGTGTTTCTTACGTGTCAAAGTAGTAATTTTCGGCTACGTGAATATTTTGTCAAATTCACAAAATATTAGTTTTTACAGGGTACTGGTTGCCATTTACGAATGAAATATTGTTGAAAAATGATGCGAGCATGAAATGATTAGTACCGCAGTACGTATGTTTGGTGCGTATTCATTTTAAGTTGCAGGTGACTCACTGTCGTGTTCTACCCATATACTCTACCGCTATAGTACATGTGTATCTTTATTGATTGTGGCCAAAGATGCGGGTTTATCATAGCATATGTTTGTATCAGTAAATGCACAAGGATTAAGCGAGTAACAAGAAATCAAAACAATAAAGCTGGAACAATTACAGACGTATCACTTGTCCACACGGAAAAACGAAGGGTAGAATGTCTGTGTTGGGTTGAGTGTGGTCTGGTATTGAACCGGTGGGGTTAACTATTCGGGCGTAAAGTTCTATACTTTTAATCATGAAATAATCCAGGTAAAGGGTGTGCATTTATACAAATCAGAGTCGAAACATATATTGGAAACAGTAACCTATATCGGCCACCTTAACGCAGTTGGCTAAGCTACGGCTTATGGATCTAAATTCAGATTGTTGCTTGGGTTTGAATCCCACAAATTGTTAATATTTCCCCGGTATTTTGGCACGAAAAAGGCCTCGCACTTACACGACAGTGCGGGGACATCCGTAAGGTATAAACACGAGACAGTTGTCCCTCTATTCCCGCCATTCCCCCGGCTTGTAGGGCCGTGGTTTAAACTGACTGGTGCGTTAGCAATGTTAAGATTAGCAATACATACAATACACAATGCGGACTTAACTTCATATAAATGAAAAGAACAAATTTGTATTAAGAACAAAGCATACTTATCCTTCATAGGTTAATGAAATATATTACGGTCAAAATATTGAAAAAGAATAATATGAACTAATGCACAGCATATGTAGCGGACTATGTCAGTTGTCCTACATTATTTGTAACATGCTCATCTAGTACTGGATTTTTTTGTGATGCATTACTTCACAAAAAATTGTTTGGTTACGAAGTTACGAATCTGGAGCAAGCCGTTTCCAAAAAGCGCTACCGAGCGCTTTCCTACGTCTATGCAACCTATCGAAGCGGTTCGTTGCACAAGAAAGCGCGCGATAGCGGTTTGATACGAAATATTGGGTACAAAGTAACGAAAGACGATACAACCCTGCTATATCGTTTGTCAGTCCGAATGAACACGAATAATACACGTCTTTCAATTTGTTTAATTCTAGGTCTACTTAATTCAGGGGTAACTAATTTAAAAATGAATAATTAGATATAAACACAGATAAAAACTGATTTCTAGGCCTTATTTAATATTTTATCTTTTTTTAATGGGTTGCATGAGCATACCAGATAGTACCTTTGTTCAAAAGAAAAGGCTATTTTTATTTCAATCAAAAATATTACGATTAAATATCAAACATCTTTAATCTTAAACACCTTTTTTCGTTAAATAAACCCTGCAAATCGTCACAACATAAAAGAGATTTAGACGGACAATTACGGGTTTTATTGTATCCAATAACGACAACAACAACATGTAATTAGTTTTCGCGACCTTCATCCCGCGAATATTTTTTGACGATTTTGGAGGGATTTTTTAATTACAACTTGGCGAGGAATTACGAAAATGCATTTGTTTTACTTTCTTTACAATAACCTACAACTACGATGTGGATTATCATCGTCCGGTCTAGATACGTAAATACCCGAAACGGCCTTTAATTAATTGTATTGCAAACTTTGTGATGGGAAATAACCGAAACTTGTGTCTTTTTCATTAGATTTTCTTAAGATTGGTTGATATTACGCGCATATGAACGATTCCCGCTCGACTTACTTCGTTATCTCAGAGTAATCATGTGTCTCATAACAGTTTGGAGCATCGTTTATGCACTGAAAATGTTAAAATTTCCTTCCGAAGTGGGAAAAAAATGGCTGCCTTTTTTGTGTCCAAACATTTAGGAAATAGCCCTCCCCATAAATACCCGAAACGGACTTTAATTAATTGTATTGCAAACTTTGCGATGGGAAATAACCGAAACTTGTGTCTTTTTCATTAGATTTTCTAAAGATTGGTTGATATTTCGCGCATATGAACGATTCCCGCTCGACTTAATTCTTTATCTCAGAGTAATCATGTGTCTCATAACAGTTTGTAGCATCGTTTATGCACTGAAAATGTTAAAATTTCCTTCCGAAGTGGGCAAAAAAATGGCTGCCTTTTTTGTGTCCAAACATTTAGGAAATAGCCCTCCCCATATAAAAAGATTGGTTGCATAGCAACCATGGAAGACTGATAATTATTATCTTTTCTTTTCTAGACAAGGGCCTACGCTAGTTTTTGGAATATTTTAAACATCATTAAAAAATAAAAGAAAATTTATGAGCTGCCGAATATCGCATTTTAATTGTTTGTGTTATTCTATTAGCAGCCATTTTCTAGTATCTTTGCTTCAGTGCGGGATTTTAACACAAATTTTTAGATCCATTAGTGAATTCAAACTCTGACCAAACCACGTGCACACGTGTTATCGTAAAGCGGAACGACATCCGCAGGCCTTGTGGTCTGCGTATTGTCCGCTATAATTAGCGGACTCGAAACCGCAGCCCATATAAAAAGTATCCTCCTAAAAACAACGTTTCAACAAAATAAGGTACGCATCTGGTACTGACTTGTACTGGAACCAGAATTTGAGGATTAGTTTATAAAAAACGAGACCCGCTAAGGGTACCCTGGTTTATAAAATAATCCTCAAACTCTGGTTCCAGTACATGACTTATCAGAAATTTAAATATACAACACGTTAAAATGGTTTCTTTTTATCAAATTATTTATTTGCATAAAACTGAAAATTAGACATAAAACTGAAAAACATAATATGCTTAGACAGCGAATGGGGTTTCTGTATCCTCACAACCTTTGATAGTTAAAGGTGCCATGGCAAGGAATTCATGTATATCCACTTTACCGTCACCTGTAAATACAAGTGTAACATCGTGCTAGTTTAATACAATAGAAGCATATCAAACGACTCACAATTTGACAAATGTTGGATATTAAAGGTGGCAAGGACCAGAGTATTGCTTTATCAAAGCACTTAAGGAGATCGTGGAGTCACGCATACATTTAAATTCTTCATAATTCTTGAACAAAATTAACTTTATGAACATACGTAGTTTGAAGCAGCGCATTTACTGAAACATTATTAATTAATTTTTACAAACCCCTTACCAAAAATTGCAACTGTAAATGGATTGCGTAGGGTTTAAATTTGAGCGTAACTTTAAGATTATAGTCCGTTCTTTGATAAAACAGTACCCAGGTCTCTATTCTTACAACCCTACTCTTATTTCTGATAATATTTTGCTATCTATTTTGCCTCCATGATAGACACACCACGTGGCTTTATAAATGCCTGGGTCAGTAGCTATCAATTTTATATTCGGTACTAGGCACCGTTGTTGTTTTGGTCGTGTATTCGAATTCCACCCAACGGGTGAGGGTTCATTTACGACTTTAAGACAAACTTTTAGTAATCAAATTTAGATTGGCTTTATACCCGTCCATTTACAACAGTATTCAATCATATGGTCAAACATGGGGCCAACTAAATGTGGTATCTCATGTAAATCAAATATGTAAGAAATGTAAATAAGTTTTCCGGCTGCACTTTTACATATGATAGATGAGTGATTGCACTTGTACCAAAATTACGTCAATCCTAATCAGTAATATCATATTAATTGATTTTTTTACCATACTTGTTGTTATATCTAGATCATTGTAGAAGTTGTCCGCTTTTATATCATCCTTGAATAATTCCCGAATTTCATTCTTGGTAATAAAGCCATCTCTATCCAAGTCGTATACGTTAAAGATACACTGATCTATGTGTAATGTGATGGTGTAATGGTGGCCATTCTGAAATAAGAATAAACAAACAGTAAATGTATGTTACATATCAAATTATTGAAGGTTGGACAGTTACGGTACCAAAGTCTCATAACAAAAATAACCCAATCCGGTAACTATATATATATATTAATATATCCGACCCATTACATTCGAAATGTTGTTCTCCTTCCAGGCCGGATTTCATTGGCAAATTAGGCAGGAGTAAAACCGAATGGCACTACGCCTAGGGTTATTAAAGTGTCCAGACTGTTGGTTCAAGCTAAGGCTGGTAAATAAAACGGTAGTTATATACATATGTAGCTCCATTGCTGAAGGAGAGCAAGAGTAAGACGTTGCAAGCCTCGACCACTGTGACAGAAACAAAATATTGCCGACTTCGTTATTACTGTTTTTATCATTTACTGTGAGATCAGCGAATGTTAGCAACTTACCCAGTCAATGCTTCGTTTCCCGCCATCAATAGAAACTTTCGAATTAACTTCCAACTTTCCATTAGAATCTACAGAAGCATCTACGCTTCCTGACCATCCATCTCCCGTATGTTCAATACTTCAACTAGCCTTAGTCCCTTCATTGCCTACTGATACATTAACTTCTATATTGGTTTCAGTCTTACTACTCTCTTTCTTGCTCTTACTGCTCTGGCTGCTCTTACTGCTCTGGCTGCTCTTACTGCTCTTACTGCTCTGGCGACTCTTACTGCTCTTGCTGCTAGAACGACCGCCCCAAAAGGCGGACGTTTAATCACTGCACATCAACACAATGGTGATAAAAACAAGTAGTCTCTGAAATCATATAATTACAAATGTATAATAAATGTGGTTACTTGAACATATTTATTTCAGGTCGACTGCCCTCTTTTTTTTAAAACACTCTCGGCACCTTGCCCCATTCCGTGTTCGGGAAAAGAATATAATATGTGTTAATGTAAGAGCATAATGCAAGCGAGAGGATAATGCAAATACATGTACTTCACGATAGGATTCGTAATGTTTTAAACTTTGGTTGAATGAAGAGTTTTCTTTCATACGTCGGTTCAATCGTCTGTACATCCCCAATTATTTAGTCTCAAGTCGGCTGAATCACTAGACGTCGATAACAGCCAGCAGTATCAGCATATTGACCTTTGGCTCTCCCAGTTACCCATTCGTACAACCGGGTCGAATGAAGAATGTGGGCTATTTTTCGTTGAAGACACAGACGGGGATCGAGCCGATTTTAACATTGATAAAGAATTATTTTACAGAAGTCGATATACTATTATAGATTACATAAATTTTATAAGAAAATCATTTTTTATTCGTTTTTAATGGTACAATTACCTGTGAGTCTAACTAATAATCTTACCAATCGTACGCATCTAAAATTATTTATAATGTTTAGACGTCCTGATCACATTTGAATTTCTTTGTCTTTCGACAAATGTTTACTATGTTTAACGTTTCATAGAGAGCTTATAAAATCTACGCGTCCAATTTACTTTACAAATCATAATTATGTAAACATATCATGAAAACGATTCCGTAGTAAAACAACGTTCTCGATGCAAGTTTAAGTAGAGAAATAAAATGATGAGGACGAAGCTTAAGTATTGTAAATGCCATGTCAGTACAAGGCAGACTTACCATGCTTAAAGTGTTGTTGAATATTTCAATGAAGTAAGTATAGCGAATGCAACATCGATTGAAAAAGTACCCTTTATATACCATTTACTTGGGCTCTCGTATTATACCGAGAAATATACATGTACGTGCTTAAATTTCGTAATATTTACGCATTTCCCTAATGAGTACCGTAACAAAAACCATCTTGCAAAATACCTTAATTAACAAAAACACATATACATAAATTATCTTTGTGGTTTGAATATTAATTAGTGTCTATTTCACGAGAAACATGGAGTGCATCACCGCAGAAAAAGTGCTGAGATATTCGTATGAATCTTAAATCCTTGGGAATGTTAAGTTTGCAAAATGACGTTCGGTAAAACCGGGATAGTCGTGCGATAACCTGCTCACCACTGGACCAAATCGAAAAGAATAGGTTATACATGTAGTTGAAATGTTTTGGTAAAACCTCGATCAAATCCATTTAATTATCTGCCAGATTTGGTCATATTTTTACGCGCCATACTTAAATGGGCATGTCCAGAAACTGGAGTGGCTTGGTTTGCATTCAACAAAATCGCGTTAATCACTTGTAAAGCCAACTATTACCGAAAAGTCAAAGAAGAATTTGACTTACAATCGCGCGCTTAGAGATTTTGTATATCGTTTTGAATAAAATACTGTCTGCCTTTTATTGATGGCAATGATATTTAGTTATTCTTGAAATATTTTTTTTAAACTAGCGGGATATTTCGTAACTTTTTACAGGGTTTTCATTATTTGACTGAGATATAAAAATGATATAGAGGATATTTGTTGATTTTGGTGTAAGATCGAATTTTATTTCACCGAATGATCACAGAAAATCAATATTTTCACGAGTGGCGTAGTGAAATAAAATTGATCTTACAGCAAAATCAACAAATTTTCTGTCTATTATATGCCTCAATTCCTCTTAAATAGGTGTCGTAATTGGCTTAATTGGAAAAATCACGTCGAAATTAGAACGTCACGACGTGAGAGTTATGACGTCATGATGACGTCAAGCATATTTTAAAGCCCGGTGCCGTTGGCGTTACGTTTCCTTTGAAGCATGATACTGGAACCAGCATCTCAAACAGTGAAAATTAGAAAGTGGTAATTTCACTGTAAAATATTCACTGTTTATTTCACTGAAAAATCTCCATAATTCATTGAAAGCAAATAATAAACCAATTCAATTGGTATTCGAGACACGTCAGTTCAAGGACATGCCCCTTTAATATAATCTGTTAAATACAATGTACATATAAAGTGTTATGTAGAATATTAATTATGGTACAGTGATTTCAGTCGGTGTTAAATTTAAGGGAATTCCCCTGGAAATAATGACACATTTAGCGCATTGAATTACACTATGCATGATAAATCTGCACTCGTGTATGATTACTAGCAATTCTTTTGTTTCTTTGTTGTTTTAAGTGGATTTTAATATCGCATCCACACTGAATACCTAGTTATAATTGAGCAACACTGATATAATACCTTTTATGATGACTATTACTACCACAGCATACATCATAATGTAGTCAAAATGATGAATGTCTCATCCTGTCTTGAGTCTTGTAAGAAATCTGCGCGTCATTATATTCATAAACTATCTTTTGAACGCGAGTTCGAATTACTATTACATTGTAATATATGATTTATCATTATTTACGTTACATGTATTTCTCTTTTTGTTATTTGTGTTTTCCAATCAAAAATCAAACCTTTATTATGTTTTGTCTCATTTCATAAACGTGTGTATATATTTGAATGTAAGTATAATTATGCCAGAAAGGGCCCATAATTGGAACAGACCATTAAAGTATTATATTCTATTCATTGGGAAGAGTGCAATACGGAGAGAAATGGCTGTACATGTACATGTATGGCTCCTTGAAATAGTCATCAAGCGGTGATAACAACGGTATCTTAGTCAAGTTTTACACTATAAGGACAATGACATACTCTTAGGAAATGGCGTAGGGTGTCTATCGTTAGTGTGTTCTAGAGTGACGAATGACGTAGGGTGTCTCTCGGTAGTGTGGTCTAGAGTGACGAATGGCGTAGGGTGTCTATCGTTAGTGTGTTCTAGAGCGACAAATGGCGTAGGGTGTATCTCGGTAGTGTGTTCTAGAGTGACGAATGACGTAGGGTGTCTCTCAGTAGTATGTTCTAGAGTGACAAACGGCGTTGGGTGTCTCTCGGTAGTGTGTTCTAGAGTGACGAATGACGTAGGGTGTCACTCGGTAGTATGTTCTAGAGGGACGAATGACGTAGGGTGTCTCTCAGTAGTATGTTCTAGAGTGACGAATGGCGTAGGGTGTCTCTCGGTAGTATGTTCTAGAGTGACGAATGACGTAGGGTGTCTCTCAGTAGTGTGTTATAGAGTAACGAATGGCGTAGGGTGTCTCTCGGTATTGTGTTCTAGAGTAACGAATAGCGTAGGGTGTCTCTCGGTATTGTGTTCTAGAGTGACAAATGGCGTAGGGTGTCTCTCTGTAGTGTGTTCTAGAGTGACAAATGGCGTAGGGTGTCTCTCGGTATTGTGTTCTAGAGTAACGAATAGCGTAGGGTGTCTCTCGGTATTGTGTTCTAGAGTAACGAATGGCGTAGGGTGTCTCTCGGTAGTATGTTCTAGAGTGACGAATGGCGTAGGATACCGGGTCTCTTTGTTGAGTGTTCTTGGGCGACAAATTGCATTAGGGTTTGTTTGGCCTAGTGTTCGAGAGCGGCAAAGAATAGCATCAGTATCTTAGTGAAGTGTACTTGAGCGACAAGGTGCATTATATGTCCGGGTAGGGTGTTCTAGAGCGACAAGGGATACTAGTGTCTGGAAGTAGAGTGTTCTAGAGCCTCAAAGGATACAAGTGTCCGGAAGTAGAGTGTTCTAGAGCCTCAAAGGGTACTAGTGTCCGGAAGTAGAGTGTTCTAGAGCCTCAAAGGATACTAGTGTCCGGAAGTACAGTGTTCTAGAGCCTCAAAGGATACTAGTGTCCGGAAGTAGAGTGTTCTAGAGCCTCAAAGGATACTAGTGTCCGGAAGTAGAGTGTTCTAGAGCCTCAAAGGATACAAGTGTCTGGAAGTAGAGTGTTCTAGAGCCTCAAAGGATACAAGTGTCCGGAAGTAGAGTGTTCTAGAGCCTCAAAGGATACTAGTGTCCGGAAGTAGAGTGTTCTAGAGCCTCAAAGGATACTAGTGTCCGGAAGTAGAGTGTTCTAGAGCCTCAAAGGATACTAGTGTCCGGAAGTAGAGTGTTCTAGAGCCTCAAAGGATACTAGTGTCCGGAAGTAGAGTGTTCTAGAGCCTCAAAGGATACAAGTGTCCGGAAGTAGAGTGTTCTAGAGCCTCAAAGGATACTAGTGTCCGGAAGTAGAGTGTTCTAGAGCCTCAAAGGATACTAGTGTCCGGAAGTAGAGTGTTCTAGAGCCTCAAAGGATACTAGTGTCCGGAAGTAGAGTGTTCTAGAGCCTCAAAGGATACTAGTGTCCGGAAGTAAAGTGTTCTAGAGCCTCAAAGGATACTAGTGTCCGGAAGTAGAGTGTTCTAGAGCCTCAAAGGATACTAGTGTCCGGAAGTAGAGTGTTCTAGAGCCTCAAAGGATACTAGTGTCCGGAAGTAGAGTGTTCTAGAGCCTCAAAGGATAAGATATTTGTATATAAGTATAGTACTAGGGTAGAGTTGTCCAGAAGAAAGTCAACAATGGTCATACAGTTTCTCTTCGTAGAGTGTTCTTCGTAACATTTTAGGGAGAGACTATTGGCAGAGTGTTGTATTGAGTAAAATGATAGGGGGACCTTATTACCGGTATATCATTTAACGTGTTTTATAGATTTAACTGTATAATCTGAATTCTTAACTTACAAATGTTTATGTAATATAATAAATAAAATATGGAATGACATAAATTATGTACTGGTTTGATGCGGTTTAAGTTAATTTTAACTGTTTTGTTCCGTACCTTTTTTCTCCAACCTCAAATTTTTTACATTCAAATGCAATTGAAACAACAGTTCCTTATTTCAAAATATGCTTTCGCTTTCAAATTACTCGAAATGCCACAGCTTGGTTTGATAGAAAGAGAGTTACCTTTGCGAATAGAAATAACATTCAATAAAACAACAATATACAGTTTTAGAGTTTACAGGTTTTTTTTGCAATACGTTAGGCATTATGCCCATGAGTATACAAACATACAAAATGAACATTTCAAATAAATACATTTCACCCAAGTTGTTGTTTTTATCTACTTTAAAATTCGTCTCTTCTCGCGTATACCAACTCAATGAATCTCTGTACACTGTCCGTAGTTTTACGAGTACAAAATGAAGCTGCGTAAACCTTATTATATGCTTTTGAAACAAGATCATTTAGCTTTTTGGGACTTTGGCGGATCATTTTCTCGTTCGGTTGTGTGTTGGGCAATGTGCGTTGTATGTGTTTATGTTTTCTGTGCCGTGCTGCGTTCCATGTCCGACTTAATATTATCTTTTTGTTAAAATTTTCAACTTGCCACATTATAGATTGTATTGGCGATAAACGCTGAAGTTGAAAGTTGGAAAACCTTGTTTACCACGATAAAACAAACATGTAAAATAATACCAGACGGTGTGTAAACCAAGGGAGAGAAATCGAACAAACAGGCGATAACAATATTCCGTGAGTTCAACACGACTAACATGCATGTAATTGAGTGTAATATGTTCTATCAAGCAATCTCAAGTCAAACACGAACGCGCAAAACTGTGCATAGTGTAGATTGAAATATCCTTAACAAAATACAAGAATGTTATGTTCACCAGTATATACGCAGATATTAGAAGTGGTGATATTGTCGGTCTCGAAAACAGACATTTGTCACCAGAAAGAAACATCTTTAATAAATTTATAATACCGTCCAACCTGTCTATAGTGATCACCCAGGGGAATTGATATTATTATACCGTATTGATATAGCACTTTTATCAGTAATTGCACGTTCAAAAGTGCTGTACAATCACATTTAAGACATGGTTAAAACAATTGGACATGGATATATCAACAAATGTATAAATATATGAGCTAGTCTCCAGGAAAACCTGCTATATTGACATTAAGTAATTACTGCATGTAACAATGTTTTGAAAGGCTTTCAAATAAGAAAAAAAACATATCTATAGATTCAATTTTAAGTCATTTATCCATATATTACTAACCTTAGCTTTAAAATGTCTTATGCATTATGTCGAAATCATTTACTTCGTTGCTATGGTGACCAATTTCAGAAGAGTACTCTGATTGAGAAAAACGAGGATATAGTTGTTTAAAACAGTTACTGTAGTAGTCTTTCTCCAAATGTGAACATTTACAATTTGGATGTATATTTAAAAACTTAAAACATCATTCTAAAACTTGATACCATTTTGACCAGTTGATGTAAATAATTGATCAAATGCAGTATGTATAAAGTACTTGTTACAAAGACGTCGAATAACGCTTGAATGACGTTTGCGACGTCACGCAAAAAGGGTCTGAATAGGGTCTCAACAAAACAACTGTAACTTTCTTAAAAATCAAGATACTAACAAAATTTCATTTGCATTTTGCTTCATTAAGATTACTCTTTTAGATAATAAAAAATCTCAAAATCAAATGTTTTGTCAAAATAGCAGGTCTTCCTGGAGACTGGCTCATATATTAAAGTTTAAGGATAAAATGTGAATGTTCAGCAGATAACTTGTAACTAAAACATAATAATACTTTTATTTCATTTAAGAAACAGTACTGACTCCAAAGGAATAGTGATACTTCCTTTAAGGAGACAGGAGACCCCCAACTTATAAGACACTATTTACTACTGTACTAGTGTTTCAAGAACAGCGTCACATACCACTTCTACAAGAAATAAATGTACTACCTTTTAGGAGACCTTTAAGAAGTCAAACTAATAATCAGCCAGAATAAGCTTTTGTAAAACCGTGTGTTTTTAGCGCTTTCTTGAAATACGGTAGTGTTTTACTATCTCTGAGTGCTGTTGGCAGTGCGTGAACTGCGGCGGTATTTTGACAAGTGGCTTATTGACGATTTGAGTATTATTGAAAATGGTCAGACCGAAGGTGTGCTTACTAGTACTGATCGCTGAAGACATGATTTATCAAAATGGTCTCTGTTTGCAAGTACTCTTGAAAGTAATCTTCTCGTTTGATTGTGTGTTGGGCATTGTGCCTTATAAATGTTTGTTTTTTTGTGCTTGGCTGGTCAAGTTTAGAGCTGCCTTCCCTGTCCGACTTAATTTTATCTTTTTGCACACAGATGTGACTGTACACGCACTTACAAGTAGTTGTGCACCTTATTGACTGTCGTATCAGGCGGACTCATGCGCACCAAAGGACATTGATGCGTCCTATGATTTAAATATTATGTTGACATACACATGCTAAGACTGCATACTACTTGTCGTTTCAACTTCCGAGGTCTCTCAATGCTGTACTCTGTACAGTAAAAATGTACTTTTTGGTATACATTGTACTTTTATTTTTGTGTCCATTGGTACACTGTACCACAGGTCCGTGAAAAGTGACCTAGCCCATCTATTTCAAAATATTTTCGCTTCCGCATTTCGTCATTTTACTGTCCCGCAGTGAATCACAGAATGGCAGCACGTGTACGTCCCATTGTAACATATCTTTTCATTGGACCGACCGATAACGGGGTTAGCCAATCGATAGTTAGTATTTTGGGCACACCTTGGAACTTTTGTGCTAAAATATTGTTGACATCATGAAGGCCCCAAAATGATAAGAGTACTGCTACAGCCTTCGACAACCGTCTAGAACTCAGATGTTGTGGTGTGTGACCTAAATCAACCAGTCTTCACGAAAAATTATTTATTATGAGCGCCATATTACGTCATCACAAACTGTGTAAAACTAAAAGATTAAGATGTCAACACTGTAAATCCACGTCGATATGATAATATTTCAAGACGAAGGAGGGTTCATCAGAGGTGTTTGTGTATACAATGGGGATGCTTGTGGTGTTAGAACTACCGTTGAATCGGGCGGCACGAAATACCCAAATATACCCAAATACACCCAAATATACCTTAATTAGTACGATATGTAAGAAACTGACCCATATATTTGTCATTTTTACAATTTTCTACATTATTCCTTGAAATGGATCAAATACGATGTAAATAATAATTATAATCCTTGTGGTGATGGTGACTGGTGAAGCTAGTATATTGGATACAAAACGACACAGATTGAAGTTGAAAATGGGCTTTATTTATCAAAGCCAAGAACATTATATACAGTATAAGTTCTTAAAGTCATATACTCATTCAAAATAGGCAAAACATAATTAAAAGCTAAATACAGTATATGACGTGGCGTTTAAATTACAACATATATGGGCAGAAAATAGCGCCGTTTCAATTGATTACTAAAGGAGTCAGTAAACCCAGAGAAGCCAAATATTCGAATTGGCCATGGTCAAAATTGTAAATATAAGACAAAGGCTGTGTTTCTGAACCATTCTATCATTAGTAAGAATAATCCAAGTGAGTTTTGTGTTAAAATCTTGAATAACTACATGTTTGCAATAAATTATTTGCAAGGGTTATGACCTTTGTAGTGTTTTGAATGAGAACTGGTGAAAAACTGCGAAACTAGGCTTTCTAGCTCTGGGACCGGAAAATACGGCATTTTCTCTGGTAGGTTTACATTCATGAAATTTGTGGAAAAACGGTCTGGAAACCCTATTATTTTGGATCCAATTGTGAGTTAAGCATGTATTAAGGAAGCCAAACAAGTATGCTGTTGATGGATACCAATCCGATAAGCCATTTTATTCTGAGCTGAAGATACGGAATTTTGGCGTCTTTTTCACATGTTTTCGCGACCCAAACAAACGACTACTTGGTGCCTCAATGTGTCAAGATGTTGTTTTGTGGCTATTGTTTTGTGTGCATTTCTTTTCAGGTGTGTGATTAACTTCAAATCTACTGACGTTTTGGTGAAAGGTGTTTGTCGGCCAGACAATTCTGTGAATTCTGGGTTTACCGCTCCCTTTAAGGTAAAAATGTGAATTATGACATGCAGTAAAACAGGTTGTTATTGTACTTTTCTAACAATATGGGGTTACTGGACCACAAATCTGTGATTTTAAGGAGCCTGGGTCTATTCAAATGAAAATTATAGGGATTTAACTAAGGGAGGCAATCAAAGTAGGAAAAATTTACCAAATTATGAAGGCTTAATAGAACTTTTTTCTGAGTTTTTATGTAAGCTCAAAGCAATTATGCACTGCTAGCTGGTAATGTTTTTAAGAAAACTGCTTATTAAATAGAAAAAGGTACCTTTTACAGTATTTTGCTAATTACAGCTGTAACAGTCGACCCCGACTAGTATGGCCTCTGCATTTTACCGACAAGCGCTCTGTCCCCAGCTTGTTGTGAACTTGTCAATGGCTCTTTCCGATAAAAGTCACCCGGTAGATCAGTGTTTGCTATGGACCGGTCCAACGGATAGATATGGCTATGGTGTGCACCGGTTTTCCGTGAATAATAAGCGGCTCCGACTGCTTGTGCACCGGCTGTCATTTTTTCTCTCCGTCCCAACTATTCGGCTTGATCCAAAAATTCATGTCTCACATGTTTGTCACAACAAGCTTTGCATTAAACCTGATCACCTGTCATATGAGTCTGCCACTGTTAATAATGCTAGGAAATTGTGTCAATTAATTGGTGAATGCACAGGTCACAGGGGTTACAAGAGATGTCTTCTGAACCTGAATGCGGTAATTAACATAGTTTGTCCAGTTCCATTTCTGTTGTTTGAGTATTGGTTTAGTTCATTTGTTAATGTTCACACTGTTAAACTATAGTTATGTTCAATAGCACTGCCAGAAGCTACATTCTCCGAACTGTATAGAGAGTCTTTAAAAAGAGCTTTGTTCATTTTTCTCTTTCGTAGATAATGGCGAGCTTGTTTATAATTTGCTGAGGCTTTTCGAAGGCGATCATAATGTCTTAACCTATCCTTGGCGGTTAGTTTTATGTACATTGCACTGTTTTTGTTCACTTGAATTCCACATTTGGCAGCTAACTACTCTGTGGTGCCTTGTCCTGGCCCTTCAGTTCGCGAGTGGGTTGCTGAATGACACAGGGCGGTAAAATTACGGGTCCAGCATGTTGATTTGGGTGCGTAGTTGAACACTGTAGAATTTAAACTCTCGCACATGTTTGTGTTGAACAATTTAGATATTTCTTGCAGACCAGTCCGATCAAAGGCTTTTGCTATTTTTGCTTGTACGGTCTGAAGATCAGCTTTGCTCAGTTTTAACGGCTCGCCATATGGAAGATGATTGTACTGCATGCGTAAATGGCTACAACATGCTTGTGAGAGTTGTCGGCATAGCTTGTGATCTCCAGAGAAGCAGTTTGTAATGTTGTCGAGCGCTGCACTTGCTGAACGAAGGAATTCCGCTGTGTCGTTTTTGCATTGTTTGTTAATCCTCGTAAGCTCGAGTCGAGCTCGGACTCGAATGCTAGAAGCAAGTTTGCGCATATAGGATTGCTTGTCTTGTTTTCGCGGAATACTTTTTACATCCAGTTGTGTTAGATTCCTTTCAAGGACCCGTAGTTTGTGGACAAGGCACTTGTAATGAATGGCTGCCTGTCGTCGTCTGTCATTGTAGTAGTCGCGTATAGCTTTTGCCGACTGCGTCCCTCCGTCAGTAGTGATAGAAATAATGCTCAAGTGTCCGGCATTGACAACGCTCTCCAGTGACCTGTGCAAAAGTATGCGTTCACTTGATGCAATTGATGCCTCAGTCTGGAAGTTCTTCTGGCAATCCACATGCTTACATCCCTTCTTCTTGCAGTGCTTGTTGGCTGTAGCAATTGCGATTGGAAGTTTCCTCGTAGTTGTGTGTTCAATTAGGCGCCGAAGCTCTGAGCCGCCTTTTCGCATCCGCCCTGTGGTCGACAGGTGTAAGCCACATCAAATTGGACCTCTGCTCCGGCTATTTGCTGCACACGGGCTATATACTGTTGGTTGCTTACCATTTGCTTCTCATTCAAGTCTACAGCATTGTTTGCCATGCAGTTAAGTTTCTTTTGTAGTATTGGTTTGCTGGGGGGCTTGACATTTAGGCATGTCAGTACATTTCTGGCATCTTCCTGTCCTATTTTGGATTTTAACACAGGTAAAACCAACATGCTGTTTAAAGCACCTGCTGTCTTGTTTGCTGGTGTTTGAATGGTGTCTGACATTGGCATCTCTGGAGACTTATAGCCACAGTATTTACATTTCACCATGACGTTTTCTCTAATGACGTTTTGGTGAAAGGTGTTTGTCGGCCAGACAATTCTGTGAATTCTGGGTTTACCGCTCCCTAAGGACGCTAATTACTCCGACCAGTATCCTGTCAAACGGCGTTTTCCATAATATTTTCACGTCGTGAAGATCACTTTGTCTTATTTTTACATTATAACAGTAATAGACACTATGAGGCATACATACACTATGATGCAGACATTCTAGCAGTAGCAGACATAATGAGGCAGACATTATAGCAGCAACAGTCATTATGAGGCAGACATTCTAGCAGTAGCAGCTATTATAACATTAACATACATTAATAGGCACAGACATTATAGCAGTAACATACATTATGAGGCAGATATTATAACAATAATAGACATTATGAGGCATACATTATAACTGTAATAGACATTATGAGGCATACATTATAACTGTAATAGACATTATGAGGCATACATTGTAACTGTAATAGACACTATGAGGCATACATTATAACTGTAATAGACATTATGAGGCATACATTATACCAGTAATATACATTATGAGGCATACATTATAACAATAATATACATTATGAGGCATACATTATAACTGTAATACACATTATGAGGCATACATTATAACTGTAATAGACATTATGAGGCATAATTATAACTGTAATAGACATTATGAGGCATACATTATAACTGTAAAAGACATTATGAGGCATACATTATACCTGTAATAGACATTATGAGGCATACATTATAACTGTAATAGACACTATGAGGCATACATTATAACTGTAATAGACACTCTGAGGCATACATTATAACTGTAATAGACATTATGAGGCATGCATTATAACAATAATAGACATTATGAGGCATACATTATACCAATAATATACATTATGAGTCATACATTATAACTGTAATAGACATTATGAGGCATACATTATACCAATAATATACATTATGAGGCATACATTATAACTGTAATAGACATTATGAGGCATACATTATACCAATAATATACATTATGAGGCATACATTATATATATGATCTTGCATGAGTGCTCATTACATACGAGTTTTATTAAACGAGTGGACAAAATGATATTACACGAGGCTTTGCCGAGTGTCATATTGTTTTTGTCGACGAGTTTAATAAAACTCGTATGTAATGAGCACGAATGTAAGATTCTATTTATCACATAACCTTAAAAATGCACGTTATTGTTCAAAGGAAAATGTGCGCTGCATATTTTTCAGCCAAAATTCAGCGGTACATAGAGCGCGACGTCATGGCGACGTTGATATTATCCTGACGTCATTGACGGATCAACGCATGGATTGGCTAACGCCACGTCAAGCTAATTTAAATATTTATTGCACAGTCTGGGAGTGCCGAACGATATTTACGGCACGGCTTTACGGCACTCCTGGACCGCAGGTTATGTGATAAAACAATAATGCACATTATGAGGCATACATTATAACAGTATTAGACATTATGAGGCAGACATTATAGCAGCAACACACATTATGAGGCAGACATTATAGCCGGAGCAGACATTATGAGACAGACAGTATAACAGTACTAGACAATATGAGGCAGACAATTAAAATATATCATTCTTGTAGTATAACATGAGTACAAGAATTGTTATTAATCATCACCGTATATACATGTATCACCGTACTTAAAATATACTATCGCAGGTCTTTGTCCGAACTATGCTTGTAGCATTCTGTATTTCCTTTGTTGGTAGTTTTCCAACCCCGACACCTCATTACTGACAATTTTATGCTGAACGTCAAGCAAGTGGAATAGTGGCTCCCTTTTTACTTCATGAAGTATGACGCGGACTAGGATTGGACCGGTACCTCCCGTCGTCGAAGAGTGTAACGAATAATTTCATACCATTAATGTACCTATCGATATTTTGACGGTGAATAGACTCAGAGGAATTAGACAATATTTCTAGGTCTATTTTCCAACCACAGAGCCTGCTTATTTTGTCTAAATCATCCCAGTGGAAGTAGTCTGACATACCACTGACGTTATTCATCTATATTGGTCTCATTAGGGAGTTGACTTTGATATTGAGGTTATAGTGAGTTCTGTCGATGTGTTGATTCTCGCATGTGAGGGGGCCAATTAGAAACCTGACATATGCATATTGTAGTGCACTTTCTACACGGGGTCCGATGGGATCGGATCTGCACTTTGTTGACGCGTGTACTCCATGAGTAAGAAACTGAAAACATGTGCATTTACGAATTAATTGAAACGCGATAATACACTCGAATATAAATCCTTTCCGCTACCATAGCGTACTAATGTAGACTGGCCGGGATGGCCATTTCGGCCTTCCGGAGTTTTCGACCTAAAGGCCCAAATTCGGGAAGTTTGCTGTCATGGGTACACAGGCATCCCAGACTAAAGGATATTACGGGCCCAAGGTCGTGCACAGGTTTTTGGGCCCACTGCCCTGTGGTCCCCTTTCAAGAGGGCTTTGGACGTAGATTTTCTAAAACTGAAATTACTGGTCCTACCCGCCATCCGCAATTGCGGTACGATTTCCTGTGGGATTGCATTAATATTAAGCGCCAACAAGTTTTTATTTTTCTATATAAGGCTAGACAAAGGGGTCAAGATCAGTGTTCTAAGGGGGCTTAAAAGTAGGCCTACGAAGCTAAAAATAAAGTATTCACCGTCACATCGTCATTTCCGGTGACCTTTAGTCGAAATGTCGACAATTTTTCTACTTTCACTTTGGGGCAGGTGTGAAGTATCCGGATTTATCGAGTTTTTATCAGTGCTGCAAGTCAATAGTGTCTCAGGGACGGGGTATGAATTTCTCATTGCCCTCCAAAAAATCGTGGTAGCGGAAAGGATATACATGTAGACTGAAGTACATTATGTGTAAATATCGCTGGTTTAGAATTAGGAGGTTCTAAGTACAGAATCAAAATTTTTACAAAAAAGGAAAACACTGCCTGTTAACAAATAATTAATTCTGGAAAAACAAGCCTTTTAAACTTTAACTTGGCCAACATGACCACTTCCGATTTTCATTAAACTAGGCTCACAAGAAACGCCTCGAGAAGCAGATTTCAAATATGCATACGTCTTATCAGGTCGTAAGAAGTACTTACGACCTTCTAGTTCTAAGCCAGCGATATATACATTTATATATTGTACACACACAAACTAATTAATCTATTGTTAATTAATTACGCGCTAGCTTATTTGGTAGTAAACAGTTTCATATTGAATTGGATCATTGTTTAAAGGATTGTCCACATATGTTAATTTCTGCCATGAAGATAACTATCGTCTTTTTAATCCATACACATTTCTCTTTATGATAAAAGCCAACTAATTAACAGAGTGTGATATGACGGCCCAGTGTGCTATACCGTGTAACAGTTACCGATACAACGAAAGTGTATCTGCTCTCTCAGCATGATGTCAGTGTGCGGGCCCTGGTGCTATACGATATAACTATGTAGTATCGAACAACGTGCGTCCATTTGTCTAAGCATGTCGGTATGTGATCACTGATTTTATGATATGACACTATTATCTGATATATCACACGACGCCCGTATGTGACAGGAAGTTATAAAATTATGACCGAACTTGGAAATGGGTAATAAAAATGTATCTATCTAATACATGTGAATGTAAAGCAAATTAAAAATGCCTAATCATGTGTTAAACTGTGAACGGATGACCGACAGAGGTAAAGTAGGTAACCACTGTACCTGCAAATTGTAGGTAAAACTTATTTCCGAATTGTTGAATACATAAAAATATGCGAGCTTTTTTTGCACAACTGGTCGATGTTGTATCAAACTATTGGTCACTGGTCAACTTAATTACGTCATATATAAATTCCTAAATATGATTTAATGTACCATTCAATTTAAACGCGCCCAACCCCGGGAATGGGCGGGTGATAGCGTGAACTGTCCCGTTTTTACCCGTTCCGATGACTCGCCATGCCGTGCGAGCGCAGAGTTTTTTGCGGGGAAATATTGCCGTGGCTTTACCCGTGATTTTAGTTATTGCAGGAGGGCGATCTCCGTAGTTTGACCAAATAGACATTCATCCTTGATGTATACATACATCCAATGATCAAGTAGAAATACACATAATGAACTGTTTAATTGTGGATATTGTGAAATATTCTTACGGCGGACATGCGACAGCAATGTATACGATAATCAGTTATGAGTCAGTACTGTTCGTGTACACATCAGCTCAAATTTATTATTTACAAGATGGTTGAGCAGGCGGATAGGAGATTGATTCACGCAGTCTCTTATACGTTGATATAATGACACGTGTCATGAATACATAGTAATGTTCTGTAATTTTAGCTGTCCTACGGGTATTAACGTAATGCGTAGAATGAATTAATATAGATCTAAATATTAATTGCTGTTTGCCTTCAGTGACTGCTGGTCATTGCATTATGCTAGAAATACTATACTGTTAAAACATCTGTAGATATGTAGATCTATAAGAATAATCTCTAATACGACGATCAACACTGATATTTCCCGTCGCAAGATGTACAATACCCGTATCACACACGGCAACTTCAAGGCGTGTGTGCAAAACATCAAATCAAGCCTTGCTACGCCCCTGGAACTAATTCAATTGGTCACTCCACGAATGTTTGGATTTATTTACCCTCGCCATCGGGATAACCCATATGGGCGAGCATAAAGGTCACACCTAGTTCATCATCATGCTGTTAACCCTTATCGTGCTAGATTCCCAGTGGGCTTATCAGCTGACCAGTGCTAAATAATATTAGCAGTCTACTTGAGATAAAAATATCATCTGATAGTGACTCTGTTTAGTACTTAATTAATAGTATTAATTATCAAAATACTGATATAAACCTGCATGAATTTAAATAGACAACATTTTACTGCATAACACACGTTTGATGAATCTGTTGTCTGACTGCTTAATACAACGGTCTATATTACACGTGCCCATTACATCTATTGCACGCATGGTTGAACTTATACTTGCAAAACCACTACCACCACAAACGATTGTAGTTTTCGTTCCACGAATATATTTTCGCGGTTATTCCCCTACACAACTCGCGGATATTGTTATCATCAAAAAATATAATAAGCTGTTTGTTTTTGATTCTTAGGCACAATTATACGAGGAATTCGTTTATTAATATATCAATGGAAAATTTAACAATTCCAATTACGAAATATTCTGCCTATATAAACGAATCATATAGTTCGTTTGTTAATTCATACCAATTGTTCGTTCCATAGCATAGCCGCCAATATGGTAAGATATTATACTTAGTATCCTTTACACTATAAATTGTTTTAACTTAAATGTTGTAATAGTTTCTTATTTTGCGTATTAAGAAAACAACCATATTCTTGATGTAGCTATGTAATCTTTTTGTACTGGTATTATTTGAATTGAATAAAAAACCAAAAAAACCCATGTTATTCACTAAAAGAAATGTAAATTAATCAGACCAGTCATTCGTTTACATATCATTGTGTACATAAACATTGCAATTTCACTTATGTTAAAATGTCTTATTTTAATACATATCATGTGTATCGTTTGTGGCATTGTGAATAATGTATTAGTTTTAACTGCCTTTTCAATTAAAATATTCAAAACTATAAATTGATATGATGATTTGTAATGCTATCTGTATAGAATTGACATTCCTGAATAGACAGACAGCAAGTCATTTAGATTTTTGCTGGCAAACGTTCGTATATTATCAACTTTTTATATTTATATTATTATTTTTTAAAATCTACACACAATCTGTTGGCGCGTTACATTCAGCACAGTCTCACCTATAGTGGTTGTTTTATTTTTAATGACACTAAGCTCTATAAAGATCTCTTGAAGAAGTAGGTAGGTTCCAGGTTGATATCAATGTAAGACTGCCATGGAATATTTGGCTCCAACTCTTGGATATCCCACGTACATCATTCTGTTTGTATTGTCATATTTCTATCACTGTTTTAAGTTTAGAAAATATGTGTTACTAAACTATATTTTACAGTTTATGTCAGAAATTAATACATAATACATGTACCCATGGATACTTCGTACAATACTCTACAGTTGTGTTTGATTTCTTTTACAGCAGAGAGTTGTAGTAATCGTTCTATTAGTATCATCCTGCCATCACACGACAGCATGGTGGGGTGGTGGTTCGTCATCGAGAAGTAGCTCATCATCGAGTAGAAGATCATCATCGAGCAGCAGTAGTAAGCCTAAAGGAACATCTGTAGAAGTAAACGTAGGAGCTACCAGTGATGGTGGAAGATCAGTCAGTGCAGACGTCAATCATCAAGGTGATAATTTGGGTGGTGGGTTTGGGGGATCCATTGATAACATAGGCAATTGGGATATTGGTGGTGGGCTTTCTGTCTCAGATGATAAAACATCAGCTAGTGCATCAGGAAGTATAGACAGTGGTGGTCGAAAAACGTCATCCATCGGTGTAAGTCATACGGAAAACGGATGGACCGGATCTTTTGAGACCAGTAAAGATAACTATGGAAATTCTTTAACGGAAGCAGGACTTTCTTTTTCCGACGACAAAACATCGTTTGGTGTAACTCACGGTAGAGATAACCACGGAGCTCATTCCACATCACTAGGGTTAAGTCATAAAGACAAGAACTGGGAAGCTGGTATATCAGCTGAAGCAGATTCCTATGGAAATGTTGAGGCTAAAGCAGGTCTAAAGATTAAGTTCAAGAAAAGAAGCGTAGACATGGTACGTACCCAATTTTAATACATGCATGCACATAATAATAACTATATACAACTATACATATTACAAGATTTTTGTTTTATGTTATGAAGTAGGCAATATTTAAGTATGGATGACTCAGGCATTTCGCTCAAGACCAGTAACAGTTGTCCCAGAAACGTGACCAGTTAAACAATTTGACTACATACAATGTAGTTGAGTATTTTCTAATTTTTAAAGAACTTAACTTTGATAGAAATGCATACTATTGATATTGTTGTGTCCATTTTGCCAGAATGGTCGTTTCTACACCGTGAAGGTTCGAGCAGACCAATGTGACTTTGATGTTTATGACGCAAATAAGGATGGTGCCGTTACACTTCTTGAAATACAGTCAATATTCGGACAAGACGAAGATGCCAATACACTGTTTAATGCCTTAGATATAACAACTGGTAAGACAACGTAGCTTTTCTACAAAAACAGTTATCTTACAATCATTGTCATTTCTATGTATGTAATCGTATCAGTAGCAGTATAACAGTCATAATGCTGTTTGGCAAACGTTAAATATCTACTTAAAACGGATCGAAAACCTGGTGGTGGAGTGTCTGCTTTAAGTGCTGGAGAACGTTAGTTCCCACCATAGTCGCGAAATGAACATGATTATTGTCAGTATTCCACTGCGTCTGGCTCTAGGAGATCACCATGTTACTCTTCTTTCATAACTTCGTTGAGATGGATACCATCATGAATGAGGTGTTCAGAATGATAGTAGAAAGCAGAAGTTGTGTTGTAAAACGTACCTTAAACCAATAAGCACACACTCTTACACACTCTTAATAATTGTATGCATTTCTTAAACACATTTGAGACCCACACGAATGTCTCCAAACTTTGCCAGGTGTCTTCCGAGACAATTTATCACAGGTAGTGTATAAATAGTTGTGCCGTTCTGATAGATTGTACGTTGAGTTGTTTCCTGTCATGTGTCATTGCTGGCATACAACCACAGTAAAATGTATATATATACATATAATAAACAAGTATGTGCATTATACGAGGCATGTGTCATATATCGTATACAGACATTTTCAATTTCACGTAGTGTGGTCTTTGCATATTGTTCTTGTCCGCAGGTGGTTTGTAGTACGGACTGTTTTGAACAAAGATCACCTGTCAACAATAACAAGCATTGTCCACAGGGTAGCAATACCACGTGGCTTTTGGCTACAATTACAAGTAGAAATTTGTAAACATGGGAACACAAATATAGCCATAAGTATTTTGTTTCTTCATCGATTTCTATAAAATATACGCCACGCAAAGGGAAAAGTATTTGCTTTCCGTGAAATATAAAAACTGGTCCAAGCAATTAATATACGGATTGGACCGTATGTACGTATTAATTAATCATTATGATTTATTGATTTCAGGTGACGGTGTGGTGGTTAGATCAGAGTTTGAATATATGGCGCCGTTAGTGATCAAAGATTGTGATGCAGAATATTAACCTCTGCCGGGAGATACCGGCAAGAACTTACACGAAATAATACTAAATCTCATGTTGTTTTCTCTAAGAAATAAATCATAATGTTTGAAAATAGCGTTTACTATATTTTTTGTTTGTGATAACGTCGGACTTTTCCTTCGGCTTTTTGTCGTTGAAAGGATCAATTGCCAAATTATATGATGATACACATGTCACAGTTCATTTATATATGGTACAGTTATGGGTCTGTATATAGTGGTGTATCTGTATAGTCAGACAACCTTGTTACAAAGTAACCTGTACAAATCCGAGGGGAGGGTTCTCACCACAGTCTTATATCGTGGAAGACAACAACTGTAAATATATTGAAATAATATATTTAATAATGGAAGATAAAGCAATAGCATTCAATCGATGTGCAATACATCAATCATACACAAGTTATGATTTTACATATAATTACATAAAATCTACATCACCATGTAAAATGGCGACAATGACAATGACGGAATTACGGACGGTTTAAAACATGACATAAACCTATAAATATGATTATAAACTATACATATAATTAGCCCAAGATGTAAAATCAAGTAATAGAAGTACATGTATATTGTTATGATAATTACCTGTAAATATATTGAAATAATATATTTAATTATGGAAGATAAAGCAATAGCATTCAATCGATGTGCAATACATCAATCATACACAAGTTATGATTGGTGTCTCGACATCGATTGGTCACTCACTAAGGTAATTACCATAACAATAGACAGAGATTAGGTATGCAAGGTGTTATTTAAGCAAGTGTATACTACATGACATGGTCGTACAGTCACTACTGTTGTACCCTGTACCCTATAACTACAACTAACTACAACCGGAGATCGGGACGTAGTCAAGGGTTGGAGTAGGACTCGAACCCGACACAAGGTTAAAACCAACCTGTGACATACTTCCTCCCTCCGGGAAATGTCGTCCTCGACATTACAGTACATGTAGTACATGAGTGATTGAAAAAATCACGCAAATAAGTAAGAATAACAAAAGGGTAGCATATTAACAGACATATATACATAGTTTTACAAGTAAGTATACATTTTAATTTCAAATTAACAATCAATCCAAAACGTTTCAAATTTCAAATCTTCAGTCTTCAAATCTTCAAAATACAGTCCCACTTTGGCGCCATCTTCTCGGAATTCCCCATATAAACGTCTAGATACATGTACCTAGATCATAAACAACAATTATATAAAAAAAATTGTATACACACAATATTGAACACAATATATAAAACTACAACAAAACAAGTACAAATTCACATAGTTAATGCCTATATAAGCACTATGTGATAACAAAATATATACTATATGGCATATGCTACATCAGACTGATGAAATATTTATGAGCACATTACAGACTACTACAGTTTCGTTTACATAACGTATTCACCCGTCCTCGTCCAAGCTGGCTGACTTCGTTGCCGCCGTGGCAATACCCCAGGCTGTCCTGGTTGCCGTCGATGTGGAGGGCGATAAGCCGCACCCCGATCAGCTTCGGATGAGTCCGAGGTGTCTGCGTTTGAACTTGAAGAAGCACCAGCTGATATGTCTGACTCTGATGTATGAGCATCGTCAGCAGGTACTGAACAACGGTCAGATGAGGTTGTCGGTACTGGCAGGGACATGAATGGCAGGAGCATATTCCTGTGTAGTGTTTTTGTCCTTCCTTCGCCATCAACTCTTCGTACTACAAAGACGGGTAGATCTGCATTAGGTTGACGCTCAACCACGTACACATACTCCTGCCAAACATCTGCCAGTTTGTGCTTCCCTTTTAATCCAACGTTCCGCACAAGGACACGATCTCCGGTTACCAACTTAGTTTCTTTGACTTTGCGGTCATAATAGTGTTTGGCCCGGTGCCCGCTTCGGACGGCCTTGTCGTTTGCCATTTTATAAGCGGAGTTGAGGTTGCCCTCTAACTGCCGCATATAGTCAGATGGCGAAGCACCGCCTACAGTTTGGTCCACTAATCCTAGAAAAGCATCTATTGCCAATCTAGGATTACGGCCAAACATTAAATGATATGGAGAATAACCGGTACTTTCATGCCGAGTTACATTATAAGCAAGAACTAAAGGGGGAACCGCGTCCTTCCAGTTTTTCTTTTTGTCGTGCTCTAAAGTACCTAGCATCTGTAATAATGTCTGGTTAAATCGTTCCGTCTGTCCGTTTCCTTGTGGATGATAAGGTGTCGTTCGGGTACGTTTAATACCGGCTATTCTACAAAGCCTCTGAATGACACGGGAAAGAAAGTTTTGACCTTGGTCACTATGTAGTTTCTCCGGAAATCCATAATGGACAAAGTAGTTATCAAAGAGAACCTTAGCTGTGGTTCGAGCCGTTTGGTTCCTGGTCGGTATGGCCTGTGCATAGCGAGTGAAATGATCGGTTATGACTAGCACATTCTCAAAACCACCCTTGGATGCCTCCAACGACAGGTAGTCAATACACACAAGCTCCATTGGTGAGGAATACTCTATATTGACTAAACCTGTCGCGAAGCGTGGTGATGTCTTTCGACGAATGCACCGGTCACAACGACCAATCCAGCTCGCTATGTCAGCGTCCATACCAGGCCAGTAAAAGCGCTCTTTGAATAAACTTATGGTTCGATCCCGGCCTTGGTGACCCATGTCATTATGCAGAGCCTTGAATACCGTATCTCTGGCTATACTTGGAAGAACGACTTGTTTGACACGTGTCTCATTGATGGTGCACCAATGAATAAGGACATCGTCAATTAGTTCAAGTTGCTTCCAAGCACGCAAATGTCGTTTCACTTCGGCTGGTAATGTATCAATTTCCTGTTTTGATTTTGGACGGACTCCGGAACGAACAAAGTCTCGAACTCGACTGATCACTGAGTCAGTGGTTTGACCGGAAATCCAATCTTCAGACCTAAGTGCGTTCGCTTTAAGCAGACTGTCCGGTATTTCAGATTCAACGGTACCATCGTCTGACAGGGCAGAACCAATTTCAAACGGTGCGTGTACAGTCTGCTTACACAGTAAAGCCCTCACGACTTCTCCGTCCACATGCTCCATCTCAGCTGTCTCAGTGTGTTGTCGAGAAAGGGCGTCGGCATCGATGGTCGTTTTACCACTACGGTAGCCGATGGTAAAATCATAATTGGCCAATGCTGCTTCCCATCGATGGCCACATGCATCCAGTTTAGCGGACGTTTTAACATACGTCAACGGATTGTTGTCAGTGAGCACCTCGAACTTCGCTCCATACAAGTATACATGGAATTTCTCCGTTACAGCCCATTTCAGTGCGAGAAATTCCAGTTTACTTGAATGGTAGTTCCGTTCAAAGGGCTTGAGACTTCTGCTGGCGTACGCTATAACCCGATCTAACCCGTTCTGCTCCTGATAAAGGACTGCACCTAGTCCGCTGAGTGACGCGTCTGTGTGCAGCTTGAAAGGCTTGGTGTAATCAGAATAGGCTAAAACAGGTGCTGAAGTGAGCTTCTCGATTACTGCTGAAAAAGCTTCTTGCTGTCTATCACCCCAGACAAATGGAACTTTGCTTCTTTTCTTCTTGTCTTTGTCTAGACCAACCAGTAGATCGTTCAGAGGTCGTACAATACCGGCGAAGTTTGGTACAAACTTCCGGTAATAACCGGAAAATCCCAAAAACCTCCGAACCTCTGTAACATTCTTGGGAACGGGCCAGTTCCTGACAGCGTCAACATTTGCAGGATCAGTCTTGATGCCGTCTCTTGATACAACGTGTCCCAAATAGGTGGTTTCTGCTTTCAAGAACTCACACTTAGAAGCTTTTAATTTCAAGTTGTGAGTCTTAAGGCGTTCAAACACGGCTTTAAGACGGTTGAGGTGTTGTTCGAAGGATTCGGAGAAAATAATGATGTCGTCAAGGTAAATCAGACATTCCTTGAGATTCAATTCACCCATGCAACGCTCCATCAACCGCTGAAATGTAGCGGGGGCGTTACATATGCCAAATGGCATTCTGTTGCACTCGAAGAATCCTAGACTACCGACTTGAAAGGCTGTTTTCTCCTTGTCCTCCTCACTCATCTCGACCTGCCAATATCCTGCCTTTAAGTCTAGTTTGCTGAAGCATTATGAACCTGATAGAAGGTGAAGGGTGTCGTCGATCTTCGGGATAGCATAAGCATCCTTATGTGTCCGATTGTTAAGCTTTCTATAGTCAATACAAAAGCGTATGCTTCCGTCCTTCTTCCTAACGATCACGACATTGGAGGAAAAGGGGCTACGTGATGGACGTATCGCACCCATTGAGAGCATTTCATGTAAATGTTCCCTCACCTCGTTGATTAATGCCGGGGGCACCCTTCTGTATGGTTCCTTAAATGGCTTCTCTTCAGTTAGCTTGATGTCATGACTCACAATGTCAGTTCGGCCAAGATCAAGGGGTCCTTGAGAAAATACATCTCTCCATTTAAAGAACAGGTTTTGAAGCTTATCCTTTTGGTCTGATGGTAAATGGCCCAAATCGACATTCAAATTACTCAGGAAGGTTTTCTTACTCGATTTGGTTTCAGATGACTCCGTATCATCATATATAGTTTCGTGTTGCTTCTCATCCGGCTCACAGGAACGTAGAACCTTGGCGTCTTGTAATTCGCATAATATGGTTTTCGGCTTGATCACTATGGTCTTCGCTGACATGTTGAAGATTCTTACTGGAACCCTGGCCGTTGCTCCTGGCTGGTCTATTTTGACAATCCTTGGACAGACACCAATTCTGGAAGGTGCTTCTGTCGAAGGCCCATTTATAACAGAATCAGAATCAGCAGACTTGCGAACCATGCCAGAAAGAGTAGCAGTGGCAAATGGTGGCAGTTCGATATCTCTGACGTTGGTCGATTTAACCACTCCGAGTGACTCTGTACCTGTCACAGACATTAGAGCCGTTCTCCATGCAGGTGTTAACCTGCTTTCATCAATATCTGCCAAATATCTGATGACGTTCGTACCAACGACAACTGGAACACTTAGACTGTACTCGGTGGTCGAGACTACAAGTACCGGCACTGTGTACACTTCCTTACTGATATTAGGAACTTCCACATCAACCTCAATGTAACCAATGTATGGTATCTCATCACCACCTGCTCCAGTAATAGATAAATTCCAAAGGTCTTTGCAAGAATGTAATTCTGGTTGTAGCTCCATTGTCTTATAAAAATCTTCACTAATAGTTGTAACCATAGACCCACTATCAATAAGTGCAGCAGTGCAAATTCCATTTATGACAATTTCCGACTCATTTGCTACCCCTATCAATTTTTCAAAAATATTCAGCTTCTTCTTAGTTTTAATTGGGCTTGTCTTCTCGTTCTCCAATCGCCCATTCATAGAGAACCCTACCGGTTTAAAGAATCCTGTGTGTTCTCGTTTTCTGCTTCCTGTCCATGACGTTCTGGTGGTCTATCTCTCTGGGTGTTTCCTCTTCCTCGTCCTCTCGTGTATCCACCTCTGTAAGGCCTCCGGCCTCTTGACTGTCCTTGATTATGATCTTGATATTCATTAGTCTTTCCTTGCTGTAGTTCATCCACCTTTCTATCCAAACTTTCTATCTTATTGATGAGTTCTTTCAGTATATTGTCAGAATCGGTGGTGACATCCTGTGTAAATATTCTTGATTTCTGGGCGGTACCTTGTCTCTGTTTAGATCCACTTCTTTTTTTAGCAATTTTTATTTCGAACTCCTCGGATCTAACTTTATTCCTTAAAACTTCAAAACTGACACCACCCTCAAAATGTACTCTTGTTGCATCTCTCAACTGGTCATTCCGGAGACCTCTCCAAAACCGCTTCCGGAGCATTTCCTGCTTTTCAAACTCTATCAGGGTCGCCTTTCTTGATGCTTGGAGCAACATCTCCTCTAAGCGTAGGCCCCATTCCACCACAGTTTCGTCGACTTCTTGCTCTGCCATGAAGAAGTGGCTCAATATACAGTCACGGCTGGCAATGTTGCCGAAAGCATCTTCCAGTTTTTGCACCACATCATTGACCATGGCAGTAGGACCTAAATGGAGCATAATCCGTTTGGCCTGTCCCCTTAACGATCTCCTTACGACCTGCATAATCACAATCTCTTGGTAGCTCGCCTGCACATTTTGAACCTCCATCTTCCACTCTTCAAATGTGGCCTCGTTCTTGGGTCTCGGTTCTGTACCTGAATACTGTGTCAAATTCAATTTTATATTTAAATTGTCATTCATTCTAGGTAAACTAGTATGTACTCTTGATCCTGTACCTTCCTGTTCATGACGTTCTGCTTCTGCTGTGGTACCCAACACTTCTTTCCTAGCCACCAACTCCTGGATTTTCCTGTCAATATCATCTATAATCTGTCCATGTCCACTAACTTCATTCTCCTTCATCTCCAAAGTCTCCTCTCTTCGTTTCACTTCTGCCTCTTTCCTGTTGTACTCTATCTCCCGTACTTTCATATTCTTGTCCATTACATCAAACTTTTCTAGCATAGTCCTTTCCATGTCATTTAATCTTAGCTCATAGCCTTTCATGTCCTTTTCGCTTTGAGCTATTTTCTCTTCCAGGTATGTTTCCTTCTCTCTTAGATCTACTTCTCTACTACTTATCTCCAATTCTCTCTGATGCAAAAAACATTTCATCATTTCTAACTCCTCCTGATCTTTCCTTTCCCTTTCTTCAATTTCACTTAACCGTTTCTCTAATGCCGATTCTCTGTATTTCATTTCATTCTCCACTATACTGTGTTCCATATAACTTTCTACTTAGCTCTGCTATTTCTCCATCCACCTTACTGTTATCTGTTATCTCCTTCCTAACCGCACCTGTATTCGGCTTAGTGATACTAGCTGTACCGTCCCCATGAACACTATTAGCTACAGATACCCTGCCAGGGGTTTTAGCTCTTGTAGAATCTAAATAACTAATCTTTCTTCTTAACCCTGTCAAGGAACTGTCTAGTGTTTGGAACACTTTACTTTCCTGGCGCTTTCTATCATCAGTAGTCCTTTCAATCGATTCCGGATCACTACTTTGTCCTAGATTCGCAGATTTCCTGATGTGATCAATGAATATCTTTCTTTGCTCTCTAATCTTTCCTATTTCCTTATCCATGTTCCTCTTATCAAGCCTATCCTGTCTATCACTAGGTCCTCCAGTAGCCATGTTTCAATATAACAGAACTTCACAATAATAAGTGTCTATTGTGTACCAAATTTCACAAATCGTTCTCAGTGTATCTATCTGTCTCTACACTTTCCATATACTGTTCGTCTATTCACCGTTCGTCGCGTAAGATTGACACTAGACGTGATGTCTCTTACACAACACCATACCCGTTGGGCGCCAAATGTCACAGGGTGAGAAAAATGTGCAACCAGACCGGGGCTCGAATCCGGGACCCTTCGCTTACAGGGCGAATGCTCTACCGACTGAGCTCAGACAGGTTCAGACCGTGACATACTCCCCCGTCATAATGAAATTCGTCCCGAATTTCTGACAGGTCTAGAGAACAAGGTAAACATGATCTCGGAGAAATACAGTCACGGTCCCCCGTTGGGCGCCAGTGTCACAGTTCATTTATATATGGTACAGTTATGGGTCTGTATATAGTGGTGTATCTGTATAGTCAGACAACCTTATCGAGTTTTTCATTTTTAAATAATCGATAATATGCCATAATTTCTCAGTATTTAATTTTTTGACCGGGGCCAAAAGGAGCTAGGAGTTAACTATTTATTCGTATTTGCCGGTTGTCCTCTTACTATTTCGTCCCAGCGGTTCGCATCCTACCGGGTTCGTTCATGAGTCTATGTACAGCTGTGGAGTTATGGATGTAGTGTTCTGTCCCCTGAGGTCATTTATTGTAGTTTTAAGTCCCCTACCGGTTTTTGACCGGAGGGGACTATTGGTTTGTTGATATGGCAACATACATATTGACAATGGCTTTACACCGGTGGGGGACTTCTGTATTGCTTGCAATTCAGTACGTCATATCTCGATTTGTTCAATTACGTCATTTTACTTAATGAAACTGGGTCACTCGTTTTAAGGTTTTCAGATTTTTTGTTGCTGAAATCGGGCCTTTCAACGTTTTAATACTGTTACTTAACTTTTAGACTGTAGGCTGCTAAAACTATGTAATTCAGCAGTTTTACTGTTGTTACTAGGTCATTCAGCGTGGGCTTTCTGCCTTTTGTTTGCTGAATCTTTTTTATTCAGTTTTTAACAATGAGACTAGGGGCGTTTAATTTTCTTGGTCGGTAGTGTGTTGGGCACTTCTTCGTTTTAAGATTTCTTACAGCTAAAGCGGGGCAATATAGTCCTTTTGCTGTGGAAACTGGGTCATTCAGCTTGTTAGTAGGTCATCCCACTATACGGGCCTTTCAACGTTTTAATACTGTTATTTAACTTTGAGACTAAAGGCTGCTATAACTATGTAGTTCAGCAGTTTTACTGTTGTTACTAGGTCATTCAGCGTAGGCATTCCGCCTTTTGGTTGCTGTATCTTTTCTACTGGGTCATTCAGCTAGTTATAATTTATTATACTTTTCGACAGCTTGGACTTGGGCGGATCTGCGCTTGTTTAGTTGGGCATTGTGCTTTGTGTGTTTTTAATGTTTTCTGTGCTCGGCTGGTTAAGTTGAGTGCTGCCTTCCCTGTCTGACTTAATATACTCTTTTTGTTACAAAGTAACCTGTACAAATCCGAGGGGAGGGTTCTCATCGCAGTCTTATATCGTGGAAGACAACAGCTGTAAATATATTGAAATAATATATTTAATAATGGAAGATAAAGCAATAGCATTCAATCGATGTGCAATACATCAATCATACACAAGTTATGATTGGTGTCTCGACATCGATTGGTCACTCACTAAGGTAATTACCATAACAATAGACAGAGATTAGGTATGCAAGGTGTTATTTAAGCAAGTGTATACTACATGACATGGTCGTACAGTCACTACTGTTGTACTCTGTATCCTATAACTACAACTAACTACAACCGGAGATCGGGACGATGGTCAAGGGTTGGAGTAGGACTCGAACCCGACACATGATTAAAACCAACCTGTGACACACATGTAAATGGGACAATATTGCAGACTATTGCATTATCTTATAAAACCATTCGGAAACCTTCAACGAACACATTTCAACGGTAATTAGGCGGTACGATTACTGTGCATACAAATTAGGTGGTACGATCCCTTTACACACACAATTCCAGATTCAAATATTTATTGTACAAATGGCCTCCGGCCCATAAACAAAATAGTTACACAAAACATGCATAACAATCCCTGTACACACAAATTAGGCAGTACGGCCACTGTACGCACAAACTAGGCAGTACAACTAATGTGCGTAATTATGGCGTACAATTTGTTCAAAAGTATGTTAATGCCTACGGTAAACTAAAATATGTACGTGTACGTATAATAATATACGTACACGTATAAAACATATTATGACACTAACGCGCTTCAGTAGTCTGACTTATAGCCGGAATGTCGTAAGAATAACCATTCGTGGTACAGTATACTCCCTCAGAACCGGACCCTGTTATCGAGAAATAGCTCGTCACCGAGTAGAAGATGTACATTCTTGTATGTTTACAAGTGCATCCTGTGTACAATATATTCATATTGTCTGACCAGATTAAACTGAGACTCCTTGCATAGTTCGTTCAAATTATAAAAACATGTCAGTTCTTGCTATATGTGGTTTTATTGAGTTGCTACTAGATAACAATCTGTGATGGCTCCGTGGGTAAGTATGTGGTGTGTAGAACACAAGGTATTGGGTTCGAGGCTAACTAAAAAGTACGTTTCCGGTTCCGGTTTGAGAAGGATGTGTGTTTTTGTATCGATAATTTGATAATTGTAGTGGAATGAGGATACTATAACTATACGGACTAAATGATATAGGTAACGGACATCGTAATATATTCGTATATATAAGTAAAATGCATTATTCAATGAGATAGAAGCTGTATAAACATGTCTTAACAGAACTACTCAAAATAACAACAAACACCTATTGCATTGGCAAGATGTACGCTATTTATTGTGCGACGTAATAAGGGAGACGATACCTTACATATTCGTGTGATATGTTTAACATTATACATAATTTCATTAAAATGGCTATGATTACATTTCTAGTATAGTTGCTGGTACATAATATCATAGCCCATCGCCTCCCATCTCTATATCATGCTCAAGCACAGTCTGCTTCGCAAACGATGCTATATTCTTCATATGGAATGCTCGACGTACACGAAAAACCCCCGGTGGAGGAAACGTGGAACCGTGACTCACGAAGTCTTTTGAACTCCGGCTTCCAGACCATTCCTCCGAATACTGAAACTACGGAACTTTTTCAGAAGCATGTTTCTGTTTCATGTACTTATAATCGAAACTATTTATTAATCATAATTTGAATAGCATAAAGTCGACGTGACTCGTCTAGCGTCTTGCGTAGAACTGATTTAATCACCCAACGCTATTTCCCAATACCCGCCAAAAATCCCGTGCACAAAACGGTCCAATGATTTTGTGCATCGCTATGTTAAGACATATGTTCTCGGCTATACTACCGTAACGCGGAGAACTTCAAGTCTTAACAGAACTACTCAAAATAACAACAAACACCTATTGCATTGGCAAGATGTACGCTATAGAATAGCATAAAGTCGACGTGACTCGTCTAGCGTCTTGCGTAGAACTGATTTAATCACCCAACGCTATTTCCCAATACCCGCCAAAAATCCCGTGCACAAAACGGTCCAATGATTTTGTGCATCGCTATGTTAAGACATATGTTCTCGGCTATACTACCGTAACGCGGAGAACTTCAATTCTCCTTTGTTATCTCCCGAATTCAAATTCAAATTTTGTTACCCCACCAGTAGAAGAGGGGTCACGCTCAATGTGGCAATATATAGCCTCAGGGCATACATGTAACGGTTTAATCGGATTAGTGGACAGAGTGCATAATGGCTAGCAATTATT
The DNA here is from genome assembly GCA_947247005.1 of Spisula solida. Lineage (NCBI taxonomy): Eukaryota > Metazoa > Mollusca > Bivalvia > Venerida > Mactridae > Spisula > Spisula solida. The sequence goes on along the minus strand of OX365948.1, from coordinate 3,584,248 downwards.
CATCTCCGGACATCACAATGCCCTCAATGCCTAGAGCTATGTATGTAACGCAAAACCTGACATCTCCATTCAGCGACACTAGTAGTAACAAGGACTTTGAAACATTAACAGCTATGTCGCTACATTTTCCAAGCCAATGGGGTGATAGTCAAATCATTCACGATGAAACACTTCTGAATAATTCGCAATGAGATGATACACAAATAACTGTTAACGAGCCCGACTGCCTAACATCTCAACCAATCAGCAACCAGGAATTTTTCCTTGTCCTAGACGAAGTGCTGCATAATTTAGCCAAAGACTTATACATAGAAAAATTGGTTGCGCTAACTCACAAGAGGGACGAGGACATATCCATGTACAGAAGCATATTGTTTAAACGAGCTAGAAACAATAATAACTGTTCACTAGGACCTCTCATACAAAGGCGATCGACAAAATCAGAGGAAAGCTATACGCGATATGCTTCTGACTGTTATATTCTGCAAAGCTTCATTAATAACGGAGATCCCAAATGTCTAAACGAAATTCTTGTCAAAAGACGGGCAACCGTCAAGTCAGTGTCAAAAGACGACACCATGCTCGAAACCATTACCAGCAACATGAATAAATCGCTGCAACAAGAATTAGCCCACATGAAGGCGAATATTCAGCTCCTGCAACAAGATGTTTCGATGCTGAAACAAGAACGTCAGTACGACCAGAACAAAATACACGTTTTAACAAGTGAGGTTGAAACCCTGAAAAACCTTCTTACTGACGCATCCAAGAGGATAAGAGATTACGAAACATCGATAAACAAACACCTACTTCAATTCGATGCGACATTGCAGAACTTAAAATGACAACAAAGTCAACCCTTGTCTCTTTACCAACCTACGCAAGTGTCGTCGTCTCGCCACCAAACCGCGCACCTGTCAACAAGTCTAATTTGTCAACTTCTGATACTTCCCTATTTGAATCAATCAGGCGTAAAGATTCGATGGTGACAGTTCCACAAACGGACAATGCAGAGCAAAATAGCGCGATAAGTAAACAACACACAGAATCAGATGTCCACGATAATGTTGAAACCCCAGCTAATAATATTACGGGCGATACGAACTGCCATCGGAAGTCTCCTCAGTCCAACACTTACAATAACATTGAAGTACACGTTAGCCGCAGAACACAGCCTAGTGAACCCCAACGAAAATGCTATAACCCCCAAGTCAAGTGAATCAATATACGGATCATGGAATGAAAACATATCGAAACATAGTGCTTAAGAAACGAACGCAGTGTTTGGAAGTATAAGATCACGTAGAACCCGACGATACTATGTTGGAGGCATCGCGTCCTACTCCATCAGGGCTGGGATATTTGAGTTTTTGCTTGAACCTGCTGCTGTGAAACTAATAGACACAAACCGTGGCAGTTTAGCTACAAAACTCACAATCTACCAGTCTGATTGTGATCAAGTTGAAAACCGATATTTCTGGCCGCGGAAAATCTACTGCCGTCGTTGGTACTCCGAGCACAACTGGCAGAAGAAAGTACAGACCACCAGTTGAAATGGAAACGACGGTGTTTACGACGACCAAGTCGTAGAAGATTAATAAATCCGGAATAATGGCAGTCTTAATCATAAGGTTATTACACTTATTGCTTTTATCAAACCTCACATATAAATACAAGTACAGTAACAATATGACTGACAACGCATTTAACACACACTGCAATATTCTATCATGGAATGTCCGCGGAGCAATGTCATCTGCGGGGTCAATCAGTTTTCTCCTAGACAAATATGATATCGACATAGCATGCGTTATTGAACATAAACTCAAACCAAACAGTTGTGCTTTTTTTAGACACTTTACACTCTGAATATAAAGCAGTAACAACGTGTGAACGAATAGACAATGACAGTAGAATCGGGAAAGGCGGAGTAAGCATACTGTATAAAACTTCTTTATCTATGTCTATAAACGTGATTTCCAATTTACAGACTGATATAATAATTGGTGTGAAACTTAGTCATGTAAATCGCCAAGTTACTCCGACATTCATATTCGCAGTGTATTTACCCTCTTCTAACTATTCCAATGATGATTATAATATATGCATTGATAATTTACAGAGTATATATGATTCTTACGCACCAATTGGTAATATAATTCTGTGGGGATATGAATGTCGATGTACAGCGCGAACGCCATGCTACTCGTAAACAAACTGATCGCATATTGAATGCACTCATAAACGTTTTAAAGAACAGTAATGCTGATGTAGTAAAAACCTTTGGAGTTCCATTTACATTTCGACCAGCCGAAAGAACTTTAGACTACATTGTGACGAGTGATACTCAAAAAGACAATATTACTAAAGCTAGAGTTATAGATGATGCTTGTTGTACAGTGTCTGATCATTTGCCACTTCTTTGTATATGCAAAATACCATTACAACATTACACTTTACCCAACGCACCGAAAATCGCATGGAATAAATGTAATGCTGATGTTTTAGCTCAGTTCGCGGCAACACTAGAAAGTGCTCTTACAAATATACCTCTAAATACATTACAAAATGACCCGGAGAGTATTGAGCGTCTATATAACCATACAATTGATAGTATTTCCGCAGCGACAAGCTCTTCCTTACCAAAGGTTAAGTTCAACCGCAATGCAAAACCTTACTGGAACCAGTCTGTTAAAGCAGCCCATAAAAAGCAAATGTACGAACGTATGAAATGGATACAACAAGGTCGTCCACGTTCACGTGATAACGTAAACTATATGAACTACAAAACCGCAAAAAGAGCGTTTATAAATGCACAGAAAAAAGCAATTTACGAGTTGAATAGTAAATTCTTTAACGATCTCAATAAAACTGCGGAATGCGATGTCACATTGTTCTGGAAACTTGTCCTGAAGAATCGCACAAAACGGCTATCCCGATAAATGAAATAAAGAACGATACTGGCGTAGTACGAGACCCGGAAGTAGTCATCGACATTTTTAAGTCTTACTATGCAAATGTCTTCACTCCAAAACACAGCCCTAGCTTCGACCAATCTCTCTTCGAAAAGTTAGACAATAAGGTCCAATAATTCTTAGATTCGGAAGACCATTCAGACGATAGTATACTCACTGCACATATATCTGCAAGTGAATTAAACTCAGCTATTCAAACGGTTAAACTACGCAAGTCCCCGGGAAATGATATAATATATCCCGAACAAATAGTCCATGGTGGGCTTACATTACACACGTACTTACGAAAGTTATTTAACATGATAATAACTACAGCCTATATACCGCAAAAATGCAAAACTGCAAAACTGGTATAATAATACCAATTTACAAAGACGGCAAACCCCGCACGGAACCTAAGAGCTATCGCCCAATTACCCTTCTTCCGGTAATTTACAAATTATTTGAAAGGGTGCTTCACACCAGATTAAACAAGTGGTGTTCGTACCGACACACTGACTTTCTAAACGAGCAACAAAATGCTTATAAAAGGCACCTTAGCTCAATAAGTGCTTCTTTTAATCTCCAGGAAGCAGTTAACGAATCTATAGAACTCAATTTAAATGTATTCGCCATGTTTTTGTGTGGCGTAAACGCCACACAATGATATTACCACTTTTCAGCTTACGACCAATTTAACGCATTAGGCCTCGGCAAATAAATAGTTCTATGATTTGAACAATATTACAAGCATGCAACACAGGTTACACGTATCATTGGACCTGATTTGTTTACATTACCAACATTTACTTATATTACGACCAACAATTATATCAGACTTTTATTTTTAGAGGATATTTATAGCAAATCATTCCGCAACGGACTATATTTTTACTACCAAAGAATGTTCTCACTGGTGGCGGGAATCTAAAATAGTTCCCACGGTTTTCAATCGTATACTGTAACGTATGTAAATCACACCGCCGCTGCACATTGCAGACGATTACCTAATTATGTTGTATACAAACATTGATGCTATATATAGCTGGTGGGGGGAACTGAAATAGTTCTACGTACATATCGATTGGCCGATTAACAATGTTACCGCGGTAAGCGTTAAACGCACTAGTCAATTTCTACCCTGCTTTATATAAGACCTCATAATTTTCGTATCTATTATCCGATTTTGAATATTTAAAGCTTGTAATAAAGCAGAGATATATGTCTCGCTTTTAAACAACATTCAACACGATACCCTAATTATTAAATCCACGGCGACGAGTAAGAATCCGTTCCGCGTAAAAGTAAGTTTAAAATATCCCGTTTTATACCAAATAAAAATTCAATCAACGGTCGAAAATCATCAATTATTAATTTAATATTCGATCGATTTTGTTCATTAAAGCTTGTTTTAAAAGCTAATACTTTAAGGTTTTATAAAATGTAAAACTTGTTTTTAAAGCATTAATCGGCCGATCGATATGTGTGAGCGACGCCATGTTTACCCCTTTTACATACGTTAATATAGAGTGTCATATACATTTAATTAACATGCGTGGTCATACGGAGAATAAACAGTCACTTATCGAATTCTCCAAGTCGTTAAAAATGGTATTTGTAAATATCCCTTCATTGATGCTCAGCATAGTTACTTAAGTAAGTTGCAGGTAACTGCTGGTTCTCTTGGTGTCTTTAAAAATTAGCAGCACAAATGTTTGAGTAAGGGTTGGCTTATCAGAACTGTGACATAAAATTATGATACAACCTGGATTCGATATTGGATTTAGTGGCATCAGTACGCCACACAATAGTACTTTCAGTGCTTTGATTTGACACAGCAGGCGCTTTTGATAATGTACGCCACAATGCGTTATTTGTGAAAATGATGGAACTCGGTATCAAAGGAAAGTTCATGCGGTTATTTATAAATTCCTTTACAAATATATACGGGTGCAACCGCGCAAATGGCTTTACGTCCGATACTTTCCCAATATTGCAAAGTTGTCGACAAGGGGGAGTAATGTCAACATGGAGTTACTTGCTCTTTATCGACGAACTCCTTAAATCACTCCAAGCTAGCGTGAACGGTGTCCAATTAGGTTCAATACACTGCGGCAACCCTACTCTAGCAGACGACCTAACTGTCTTAAGTTATTCAAAGTTAGCCCTAGAGCAACAGCTAGATACCGTTCGTAATTATGCTAATCGCTGGGGTTACGAGTTTAATTTTGACAAATGCAAACTAATGATATTTGGGGAAAAAACCAAAAACATAAATACATCTGTTAAATTTATGACTCTCAAATAACCCCAGTGAACTCAACAGTTCACGTTGGTATTGTACTTAATACACCCCTCACGTGTACAGATACAATTGATGCCCGGATAAGAAAAGCCAGATCGTCACTTTTCTCAATCTTATCCCTGGAAGAAAACATAAGTGACATCAATCCGCTTGTGATGGCGTCACTTGTTCGTAGTGTGGTAATTCCAACTGCGCTGTATGGCGTAGAATTATGGTACAATATTGCAACCAATGATTTACTAAAGCTTGAAAAGCTTTTAAGGCTTGCGGCTAAAAAGATTCAACATTTACCGACTTATACGAGATCCGATATGGCCCTCAGCACAGTAGGTTGCTTTGCTTTCTTAAAAAATTGTGTACAATGCCATCCGAAAATCTATGTCAGAAAATATTTTGCTACAGACTCCAACTGTTCATACTGAAGGGCTTTAAAAACCAGCGCGGTTTCATTCCCGATATTTTCAAGTTACTTGCTAAATACAAATTGTTGAACTATATTCAGCAATAATTATCAGACACATCGTATCCAGGACTAAATTCGTGGAAAATAATTGTAAATAAATCTGTATATGAATTTCAATTGCGTAATTGGCAGGATAGAGTGCATAATGACGATGAATTTCGAAGATTCAGACTTATTCATGAATCAGTCTCACCTTCTGTTATATGGTCGTCAGCAAATACTCGCTCTAAATTAATATACGGGTTCACGGCAGTTCGAATGCTGACATAGAGACAGTTTCAAAACAAGGCAAAATGTAAATACTGCAAAACAGAAACTGTCGACATAAACTTACATCTCTTGGCACAATGTATGTATACTCGCCGTAAAAAAGTTTTATTCATACAATGCATAACACACGTCTGCGGAGAAAATGTAGGGACCTTTCTAGACACAGCTGATAGCGGGTCCTTTACCCAATGTTTGTTTAATGCACAATTGCCCGTATTATATTCATTGTCCCATGACTTACAATTAAGCTTTCTTGAGCTATCAATTAAATACATACATTACATTTGTACATCGCATTCACGTAAATAATTAGTTACCTAGAAACGCATGTTCACTAATAGACACAAAGCAATGACATAACATGTATTTGTAAAATGTGTTTGTTTCATATTATATTATTCCTATGCATTCGCTATTCTTTATATTTCACATGTGCTTTGAATATATTAATGTTGTTCTCTATCAATTATCACTATTTCTATTGTTTATAAAATGAATGTATACATCACTGTAAAGGTGGTTTAAAATCGTATACATGTATATATAAGTTTGCTATTCTTGAATTATAATCATCCGTATGTTCACATAATCCATTACACAATTCAGTCATACATTAAATTTATAATGGCCAAGTTGTTGGAACATTTTTCATGTACTTGAAATAAAAAAAATATGCAATTGAAACTATTATAAAAACCGATAATAAAGACAAACTAATATAAGAACGTACGAGAAATAGTTTTGATCATAAAACCCTAAATTCAAGGATAGAAAGTTGCAGTAAAAATATAAATGTCAATAGGTTACAGTAAGTTTGGAAACTGCGACCACTGGCGTTAAAGGCGCAAACGTTTCCACTGCGCTACTATTCATGCTTGATTTCTTTCGATTTTGTTTCAAATGCAGAGATTACTTCACATGTAGTAAATAAATAAACGAATCGAAAACAGCCGAGTGCAGTCGGGCGTATACGGACTTTGATCAGAGTCTCAGTTAAATCTGGTCAGACAATACGCTCTTACGTGACAGTAAAACTGATTGAGTCGGAATGTCGTCAGAATTTGAAATTTGAGATATATTCCTTGATAATTGAAGTAATTCTAAACAAAATGTGTACATTCCCAGTCTATTTGATGTATTCAAATCCATTCTGGTGGCCACTTCAAATGTTCACCTCTTACAAAGACAGTTTGTAATGGCTGCAAGAATGAGCCCGACTATATGGAACGTACTCAGAATACAGGCGGATAGATTTAGAAACCACTTTGAAATCAAGGACGATATTCTTCCACTGGTGTGACTAAGGATTCGAGACTGATTCGAAATACTTTTTTTTAAAAGATGTTAGGCCAATTCGACTTTTACTCCCGAATGTGTCTCGATTTTCATTTTATTTTCATTACGGCAGATTCTGACTAATTCTTGCTGATTCGAGATTAGTGTGACAGGTGTAGTACATACGAGGGGTGATCAATACATTCGTGGACTTTTCATCTAGCAATTTTATATTGCCAGTTAGGCACAAAAACAATGTATTATCATTTAGAGTAAGACCGAGAATGCAATTATTACACAATTTCATTCGCCCAATGAACGCATGGCGTGGGTCGTCACGTGGCGCCACTCTATGCGCTCCCGTTTTAAGCGTACATAGCTCCTTTTTGGACTCATATCTGACCCCACATGGACGATCGTTTTACATTTAAGACAGAAATAAGTAATAAATAATCACCTCTCAAATGTAAGATGGAAAAAAAACAGAGTTTTGGTACGTTATTGGACATCAGACAAAAGACGGTTGTCTTAACGCGGTCGTATCATCCCGATGGAGAAAAAAGCACAACCTAGCAAGTTTGGGGCACAATTTCTAAAGAACCCTTTGTAGCTGGATTTAAAGGTTTATATATTCGTAGTCAATACTGATCGCAGTTTTCGCCAGTAATATATGGTTAAGAAATATGCCTTTCATTTCACAGAATATAGAGGAGAGTGTCCCTACCATGGTGATAATTCTTCCGTTTTTATTTGTTTGGGTTTCCCAAACAAATAGAGAAGTCAATCTCAAACGCGAGTCCTTAATATCTGAGCGAAAGTAGTCCAGAAAATTCAATTAAAGACAAAGTAGTTCCATATATGTGCCTTTTGTGTGATCAAAATATATTTTCTCATATGAGTTAACTATGCTGATGATTTGAATATCATAACAAGGTTGTTAAATTTCAAAGAAGGTAAATAAATAATAGAATATGAATAAATTAAAATTATAATGCGCAGTGATTCTAAGCGTATGAAGCCACGGCGGTTAAAATTTTCCCCGAAGTACTACGTACGTAAAAAGTAGTTCGTTTTTCAATGCGATTTTTTAATTGAAAAAAGTGATTATAAAAAAAACAAATAAAAACCCATGCAATATTCTTTAAACGTTTCAGGTGTTGGTGTTATCCAAGTTATCTATAAACTGTATGTCTAATTAAAAATAGCGAGTATGAGTATCATCTTCGTTCCTAATCTGAACGGTCCGAATTCACCGAATTGCCGGAAAACGCCGGAAAGCACCGAAATGCCGGAAAGCAATTATTTTCTGTATATATTTCAGTAAGAGTTGGTCTTGGGGACGCATTTGGGGTTTCGTATCATTAAATATGGGCTTAGGCACCTATATGTGCTATAATTACAAAAGAAAAATACAAATCTCATCAAGTAGACATATTGATGTCTATCCGAATGCTTTCCGGCATGAAAACGGCGAACGTGTACATTTCTATTAGTTTAACTGTTATCATTCATATGTCATAACGAGTTATATATGCACATATTTTAGGTTACAAACTCCTCCATGTGTTATGTGATTACACAAATAAGCGAATGATTAAATTGATACGATATTGTACCAGTCGAATAAATAGCTGAAGTCCATCAAAGTAATTTGCTTTTCGGCCCAAGCGGTGATCGTGTATATTTCTACTAGAGTAAATGGTGTGCAGGAAAGCAAAAAGAGTATATTAAGTCGGACAGGGAAGGCAGCACTCAACTTAACCAGCCGAGCACAGAAAACATTAAAAACACACAAAGCACAATGCCCAACTAAACAGTAATCAGTATCAACATTTTAAAGTATACATGGATGTCTGTCTAACAGCAACAGTACCAGTCCTGAAAAAGGAGATCGGTAATTTGCTTTCCGGCTCCTTCGGTGATCAATTAAACGTTGATGTTTGTACCGGAAAGCAAATTAGTTTAAAGAATGTTCATGTAATTACTACGTATTAAAGTGTGTATGTATGCCTGTCTAAGTGTACTAGTCGAATATCATAGAAAATTAAATCAGAAATTTGCTTTCCGGCTCCTTCGATGATCAGTTAATCGTTATTTTTTGTACCGGAAAGCAAATTAGTTTAAAGAATGTTTATGTAATTACTACATATTAAACTGTACATCTATGCCTGTCTAAAAGTGTACTAGTCGAATATGATAAAAAAAGATATCAGTAATTTGCTTTCCGGCTCCTACGATGATGAATTAAACGTTAATTTTCGGTGCTTTCTGGTGTTTTCCGGCAATTCGGTGAAGCGGGTCGGGTCCGACCGGCATTTATACATGCGAGAAAAGATATTTATAGATTTTTTTCCGATTACACGACGCTAGTACTTGGTAAGCAAGGAAAATCGCCTTTATCACTCACAATTAACGTACTTATACAATAAAATCAACACCCGATGCCGTGTGTGACTGTCAGAGGTTTTCGTAAGTACAAATAACATGTCGTACCCGCAACTATTCGACCCCAAAAAATGCAAAATGACTCTTTGACAATGCTATGTCTGTATTGTGCTTTTGATAGCAATCTTTTTGAGATTATAGTAGTACTGTGTATAGGATTTAAGGGAAAAACTTGTGTAGGTGGCTAGCTTGACAAGCATGTCGTCTCATTCAGTTGTAGCTTTTTTGAACTGTAAACTTATTTACTTAAACTGTATGCGTCCAATATGTTAAACAAGTGGCTTGATAGCTCAGTCGATACAGTATTCGCTCTGTAAGCAAATTGTCAATGGCCAACATGGCATCTTGCCTAGTCAAACCAACTTGAGGTGTGTACAGTGTAGTCCCAACCGAGACCAACCGTTTCTAAAAGGAGATAATAGGTCCAACAGTCTTTACAAGTTAGGTCCCATGGTTTGGACCGAATATTGGAGCGGCGGGGGAGGGGTATCCCCTCCGTTTTTATGAGGAAATTTTATGAAATCAGAGCGTAAATGGGGCTATTTCCAGTTCTTTCAATATGTATTCCGTTGGATGAATTTTTGGATCGTCCGTGTATGTTAGTCATTTTTTGGTATCATTATTACCAAATAGTTATGCCTTATAGGCATATAGTTGCTGAATTACATTCATTTGGTGCTGTTGTAAATACAATTCAAATATAAGATATTTCAAATTCATCCTTCACTTATGTACCGACGGCATTGACGAGTATCGTTATCGAACGCTACCCTTCGATGCATGGCATTGAATGCATGTCTTTAGAAACCACTGACCCTTATTCGTTGTTTTGCCGCTCCAATTGGTAGCCAATATTTCAGCTAAAAAATTTTAAATTCTCATGCATATTTTTATAAAGTTTTGCCTTTACTCGCCTTTGGTGTATCCACTGAATCAAGTGACTGATCAAGACAGACAAGTATTCACAGACAAGTACAATACATGTGTAATTTCAAATATAAAAAACATAATTATAAATGTTTTAAATCATTTGTTACTAGCTTCATTAAGGTGAAATTATAATCCCAAAAAGTTTAGAAATTCCCTGCCTGCCAGTTTAGAATTCAATTATTGATATTGAAGGAAGAAAGCTGTGTCCAGATAGCAGGCTCAGTTGAGCATTCGCCTTTTCTAAGCAGATGATTCTGGGTTTGAGCCCTGGTCCAACTACATACTTTTCAAATGTTACATTATTAACGTTCCCACAGATTGTATTAGTTTCATTCCATTGTTTGAGTGTTGTATAGTCACAGTGTCAAAATGTCAATAATATTCCACGCGGTATTTGTCACAAATATTGCGACTAAAAACGGTCAATTTCCGGTACATTTGTACCAATATATATAATGTTTTAAGTTGTTCAAAGAACAACTAGTTTTAATACATATCAACAATTGCAACCCATTTTTACTGCCTGAAACATCTTTTCTATGCCACAAATGGACAGTGCTACATTAAGGAAAGTAAACCGGTCAGCCAGCAATTTCAAATTTGCATATCTTTCGCCGATGCAAAGGAAGCATGTAAACCGGCAAAATAGTTCTCTAGTTACTCTACAACAAGTTGAAAATCTGTAATATTGAGCACTACTCTTTATGAACTGTTACATAATATTTTATTAGGTTTGATTAATCAGTCAGTGGCGTAGCCAGCAATACGGACGTATGCACATGAGTAACATTAATTTGTACAGCAGAAATATAATATGGCAAAAATGGCATTAAAGTCCCAAATTTCACAGTCCTGAGGACCCCTAACCATAAGAACCAACTTCAAGGCTTATGCGCCTGTCCGTAGTATCTGATTTTACACGTATCTGAATTATTTGGCTAATTATTCTGACGAATGAATTTAAACGTGCACCCGGTGACCGGTATAAATTCGATCAGCATCCTAACTGCCGAAAAACACATCCTAAGCATTTCTAGTTAATTATCTGGCCTCAGAAAACTGTTTCACTTGTACTTTCTCTGCATGCATTCTTGTTCATTCTAATCATGGAAGATCGAACATTTCCGTTTGTCTCCGGTAAATATTGCCAATGCATAAAGGCCAAGGTGATCAGAATGGCATTCAATCGAACAACCTCAGGGCTTTCAGCGCTTTGATTTCTATTAACCGTTCAATACATGTAGTTAATATGCATACATGTTTTCAGGTTTTTTTCGCATTAATATATAACAGAGGCCTATAAAAGGCCCCTTCCTGATTGAATATGTCTTTAAATCATGCAGTTTTCCCAAAAAAGTTATACCCAACTTTTTTTCCATAATCAGGAATACACCAATATTTTTCCCAAAATGTAGAGACTAAGGATCCTTCCCAAAATGAACAGAAAAATCCCTGGTTTCTTTATGTACGCTGCACATACATACTAGATACATAGAATCTAAATTAATCAATATTCATAAAACTTCTTCGTTAAAGGCCGCGCCTTAGTTCATATTATCGTTCAATGTTTTGCATGCATGATTAATATTCCCCGCAAAAGGCGAAGTGATAATAGTAATTGTATGCGTCCGTCTTTCTGTCCGATATTTTGTCCAGGCATAACTTGAAAATTATTTAAGATATTGATTTGAAACTTGACATATGAATAGATGACAACTAGGAGAACTTCCGAGAGTGTAGCGAAAGAGAATCATAACTCTATATGGTTCACTTTTGAAATTATCTGCCCTTGTTTAATTTTTTAATAGATTTTTGTCCAGAGCATAACTCTAATACTATTTGTGATATTGACTTTAAACTTGATATATGAATAGATGGCAACTAGGAGAAGTGCAGTGACCAAGAACCATTACTCTAGAATACCCAGTTTTTAAATTATCTCCTCTTGTTTAATTTTTAATAGTATTTCATCCAGAGCATAACTCTATAAGACTATAACTATTTGAGGTATTGACTTGAAACTTGGTTGGTGAGTAGATGGCAACTAGGAGAAGTGCAATGACTAAGAACCATAACTCTATATGGCCCAGTTTTGAAATTATCTCCCTTTGAAGTTTAATTAAACACCCATTAGTAACAACATTTATGCTGGGTTGGCCATGTGAACGTGGCTCTTGTTAAAGTTTGCAATAACACCCTCTAATGGTCAGAGATTCATGAATATTGCATTAAACCGATTGTGTCACGTGTGAAGAAAACATACTCTACACTAGTCTATCAGTCTCTAATTACTGTCTATTGCCTATTCTGCGCTTTCACACACAACCGCACTGTCCAACAGCCAAACTAGAAGAGAGCCACCACTCAACTCACCGAATAACATGGCATTTCAGACTTGATAAAACCTGTACCCAGCTGTACTGTAAACAGACCGGAACCCCAGAATCACTACACTCCCTCCGACTTTGTCTGAAAGCGCTGGGATTACAACTGAATTCAGAAATTTAGTCCCAAATGCTCAAAAAACACTAAACATAGGCAATTTTAAAACTTTAATTTAGATTGCCCCATTCAAAACTTAAAACTGATTCGTTTTTAGACATTATTATTATTATTCACTGACGGGATTTTTTTTTAAGTGTCTATCTGTCCGGCACGTTACAAAAGAGAATTGCCATGTTATTGAGGACGGAAGATTTTTTACATTTTCATTATTCAAACCCAAACAAATACCGTGCCTTCAGCGCTTTGATTCCTTATTTTATCAATGCATCTGCTTGACAGGGTAATCCCCCTACATTTTGGTTATGTCATCTTTGAGATATCAGAAGGATTTTCCAAGATTGACGTAATTTTTACTGACATGCCGTTGCTCTGTGATAATGTATTGTCCGACATGCTCGACGGCGCGTGCTGCACACGATCACGGTAAGTGACGTCATCATGTTAATTGACCCTAGGATCAATATAACAAAAGTTAGAAGGAAAATCCACGAATATATTGATCACCCCTCGTACATAAAGGTCAAGATGTATACACCAAGACTTATCGTGTAGACGCACCTTGACATAAACATCTAGATAAAACTTGCGCGTCTCCTCGATAATCCTGCCACTGTTTATTGGATGGACTGATATGTTCCCATATATACACTAGGAAAGTTTTGTGAGTTCACATGTCAAAGTATGACGCTCTCTCAAATATAACTGATCCGACGTCTTCATCAACATGACGTCTTATAGACGTCACCTTTGGTTTTGAATGCCCTGCATCAACATGTATTATAGCATAAAAACGGTGGTTTTGCCCATACGTTAACGGGACGAAACCCATGCGTAAACATAAAGATTCACGCGAGAACGCGCTGTTAACGTCCAGTTTTACGTATGCTCATTTCAGGGCCTCACGGACGAAAATAAACGATTTTACAACGTCTTATGAACTGCAATTCCCATTTTATTTGTAACTGCTAATTAATTTTCTATAATATTTCAATTATAAATTTAAACAAACCCGCATTATCCATGTTTTCTTGGTATTTGCCGATCCCGGAAGTCGACGCTCATAACAAAAACTGTAATGACGTAATAGCGTTTGTTTTCGCGACGTTACGTTTGTTTACGCGACGTCGCCACAAAATCTCCCGCCAAAATGTAATTATTTCGAAATACAAACGCATATATTGATGTTTTGTGTGCTATAATAGCGTTTACGCATGTTTTTTCGTGCTATAACATATGCAGAGTCCCTCGGGACTCTGCAGATGTTATAGCACGAAAAAGCATGCGTTAACCCTACAAACAACATCAGTTTGCTCCAGTATTGTAGACTTATACCCTTCTTCATGTACCAAGGTAACTGAGTGTCTGTTTGATGGATATATGTATTAGTACGTTAAACTTTGTATTTCTCCAGAACAATATAATTATGTACAGGACAAATGTTATTGTCTCCCTGTCATTGATCATGCCTTGATGCTGTACAGTTAAAATATACCCAAAAAATCAGAATGCTATTTTAAATTTCTCGATATTTCTGTGCTTTGCCACCGATATGTATGAAGGCATTTTTTGTGCTGTATATCATGCGACACGTGTGACTATTGTACGATCACCTTGCGATGTATGAGGTCTGTCTGAAGGTATGGACGTTGAAGTTATGTACTGGTTTTACCAATCGTATGTAATATGAAGGGCCGTTAAGTATGGATGTGCGTATGCTGAATTTTGATGTAAATTGTTAAGTAGGTAGAGTTGTATTTGATTTAGAGAAAAACCAATTACTAGTTAAAAGTACATAATTATGTTGTTACGATTTATGCTAATGCATATAGTGACAAATTATTACTTGCTAACAAAAGCTTGTGAAGAATATGAAATTATAGTTTGACTTTGAAAGGTTAATTGTAAAATGATTTTTCTAGTATTAACACATATTGTCAGCGAATTGTTACAGTGGCAATTTAAAAACCTTTTCAGCTGTGTCAAGTTGCGTACCGAATATACATGCTAAGTCATTAAAATAAAATTAATAATACATGGAACAGTTTTTAGCGTGTCACCCTTGTTTCAAATTCAAAGAGTTGATCACATGTAAATGAGGAAAGCTAATTGGAAACTGTTTCAGATCTATAGTTTATAACGTTAACTTTTATGTCGTCTACATAATTCTCGAGTATAATTCTAACGTTGATGTCAAAGTTTAAGATTTGTATTACGGTAAATCTATAGTTTTTTCTCTCGAGACACAGACTTGTGAGAAATGCATTAGTCCGAGACAAAATCGTTCAGTATGAGACATTTTTAAAAAATAGTGAGTATAGTTCCGAGTAGCGTTGTAGCAACCAGTTTTGTAATAAAAACCAGAATTGGTTGAGACGACAAAAAATGTAATAACTTTTATTGCAACCACTTTCGTAATAACAACCAGAATTGTAATAATTATTACAAAAATGGTTGAGATGACAAGACGTGTAATTGTAATTTACTTACATTTACATTTATCGCAGTAGTCTAGTGTTACAAATGGTAAATACAAAGGAAAATGAATAGTCAGTAGCCAGACAAGGGCTTATCAGCAAATATTAATTTCTCAAATTTTCAACTTATGGTGATTTTCAGAAGTAGACAATGAAATTCAAAGCAAAAAATGAAATATGAAGCCTAAAAGGCTTATCGGTAAATTGCTTTTTTCGGCTTAAATCGATTATAGTTTTTATTCGATTAAAACACTAGTAATTTTTAACCGTGGTAGCGTTAGGTTTCAAAGTTTTGAAATACCGGCAACATCAACCAGAATTGTAATACTGTAATTATTGCAAAACTGGTTGAGACGACAAAAAAATGTAATTATAATATTTTTTGCAACCAATTTTGTAATAACAACCAGAATCGTAATAATTATTTCTAAGAATTGTATTTTACCCACATAGAAATTTATCGCAGTAATCAAGTGGTACAAATGATTTGTACACAATATAGTAAATAGTCAGTAGCCACCCAAGGGCTTATCCGCAAAAAGTCAATGTCTCTACTTTTCAACTTGATGTTCCCTGTATTTCAAAACTTGTTCTTTTGTGTATTTTCACGTTTTATAATGTCTGAACTATTATCAGAAAAAAACCCTGTCCAGAAAGTTGCGGAAGTACATGTACCATAAAATTTGAAGAAGGTCACTATACTTTTCAAAAGTTAATTCCATGAAGATCTGGGAGTAAAGTTATATCAGTATTTTAATGTTAAACACACACGCATGTTAAACTATCAAACTATCTTGTTGCTAGAAGGAATTTACTAGCACAATATTTTCAATAAACCATATATTTCATTTTTAAGCGAATAATGTGATATGAAGGGGAAAATATACCCCACCCAATTTTCGGAAAATATGATAATTATTTTTGTATCATAACAAATGAATTAATTTCTTTATTTGGGTAAACATAATTAAATGAGAGCATTTAATTAGTCCTTTACTGATACTATGTGCCAGGACCTTAATTTGACCCACATTCGCGTTGCCTTGGCACTGATGAAGTGCAATATTAAGTCCGAGTTCCTCTGGTAATGCAGTTCATTTATGTCATAATAAATATACCAGCAATACATTAACACCAACGTGGATTGAACGTGTCTGACGTTTTATTAATTACATAATAAGGTTATGTAAGCATATTATAATATAAAGTTGGACAGGACAATGTGCAGGTTTGATCTTTAAACACACAACATGGTTGGTAACCCCTAAAAATAGTTAAAGACCGGTACATCAATTCTCTACGCTCTGAAATCGACAGTAAAACC
Organism: Spisula solida; assembly: GCA_947247005.1. Lineage (NCBI taxonomy): Eukaryota > Metazoa > Mollusca > Bivalvia > Venerida > Mactridae > Spisula > Spisula solida. The sequence continues at coordinate 3,567,303 of OX365948.1, read as the reverse complement.
AATTTATCGGTGATGTTTTTAGTACAAGACTGACCATATCTGTTGATTTATTTGGACGTATAACAGATCATTTTCAAAATGATGCGTTTGTCGAAAACACATTTAATGCAGATTTGCGTCCCATCAAAAACATGCGCGAAATGCCCAATTTATCAAGAACAGGATTGCGCGCTCCGCTATCCACAGTGCCATGCAAGTATAGTACAAGCCAATAGTTTTCCTCGGCCAGACCAGTATTTACAACAGTAACTTTACTTAAGAAATAATGAATGTGTACATGTGCTTTATCGTAGAATAAAGCACATTCACTAGTTTGGATGCGCACCTGAACAAGCTTTATTTTAGATAAAACACAGGTACATGTTTATTAATTCGATTCTAATATAGCCAATATTCCGCATTGGGTATTACAAATAGACGTAGTAACAATAGTACTACGTTCTTCATCGAACGGCTTATTTGCAGTTGTCAGTCGTAGCTGTATTTTATCGATAATTCGTGCACACCATGATTTCCTCTATGTGTATATGGCTGAAACTGCTTGTTGGTTAGAGTACCGGTTAATCCTACCTAATCAACGTGGAAACACTCCATAAATTCTTTTGGCCTAACCATTTTCAAAAGTAACAAAGCAGACCCCCTGTCGTGATTCAAACATTGAGACCATTTACAGCAGATGTGTCTAGACGGTACATCTCCAGAAACTGTGTGGTAGAAGTATACTACATATAACTACACAGTACATTTTTAAACCAAAATGTACCGTCTAGACTCACCTTAAGTTAGACTGACACATTAGCCAATCAGGCATTGACATGTGGTCACGTGCTCCTCCATAGTCAATTTTCTTTTGGCATTCCAATATACCCTCGGCCTCTATTCTTCATAGCTGCAGTATTACCCTCGTCTATGCAGAGGCTGGGACTTTTACGTCGAAAATGGCAGATTGTTTTACCAAAATGCTTGACACAGTTACCTACTACTGTGTAGGTCATGACGTCATGATGGTAAACAGGTATGCAAAGTATCAAAGCAGTATACCAATGCACTTTGAATATATATTGTATTACAGGTTACAAAACTTGTACCTAAACTTTACCATTAGCATTTCTTATTTCAAAAGGGGCATCATCTGGACATTATAGTGTGAAAAAGGTCCAGAGCGTTTCTTGGTTTATTCGTGTAGATGTATGTTTGAAGGTTAATTTTAGCGAGGTAGGACATCTGAGATACTATAGGTTACCATGGAAACCATGATGACGTCAAAATTTCCCGCCAATTTTTAGCACACATCCCATCTTAATCTAACCTTTCTAAGTAGTATGTACAAACACATATCAATTTTATTTTGTGTTATGATTAAAGTACCAGTATAGACCTCTGAAATGATATGTGGGTCAAGGTCATTTAATGTCGCGGTCAAGGTCATTTAGAGGTAAAAATACCAAAAAAATACAATAAACGTTATTTCGTATTGACAGGGCGAATAATTATGAAATAAGAAGGAATTTTGTAACCCCACCCCAATTTAAATTTGCCATATATTTTGATTATCTTGACAAAACTTTGTGCGTTGCATTTGCTTCACCAAGTGTAAAAATGCAAAATGTACATACATATTATTGTATGTACAACCTTATTACACACTGATATCTAGCTCAGCATTCAAATTGATATGTTGACCAAGGTCACGAAGGTGAGGGTCATTACAAGACGAAAGTTAAAGACTTCTTCAAATCACATTTTGATGTTGTTAAACGTGCAATAGCTTTTGTTTCTTTTGCTTCAGCGAGTAGTATTCCCTCAAAGCATGCGTTTTTTAAATTTGTTTATGTAGGCAGGTGTTTGAAGTTTAATCCTAGAGAGGGTGGATAGTTGAAATATAGTCAGATACCATGGAAACCAAGATGGCGGCCAATATTATAGTATCAGTATATATATCAGTCAAAATTTCATAGTCCTGCCCGAATACACAGAAAATTTATCTAATCTTTCAATGTTTTTTTATTAATGATTTCAGTAGACAAGACCGTTGGAATGGAATTTCTGACGGGTGACATTTTGTCACCATTGAGAACATTTGCAAGTTAAAAAGGGGGTATACTCTCAACGAAATGCTTGATAGAATTACCTACTTCTGTGTAGGAGTTAAGTCATGGTGGTGTACAAGTATGCGAAGTATCAAAGCAATATGTCAAAGGACTTCGAAAATATAAGAGGGTATCTGTTCCTGTACATCAAAAATAGCGCAAATAGTAGGTCCAAGTACATGTATAATATGCAATTTGTTGGACACACGGCGTCCCATAGTTAGTAAATTATTTCACAGGACCTTGTATGAATGTCTTTAAAATGTTTTAATGTTAAACAATATTTATTTCCATAGTTATGCATTATTATGTGTTACATAGACAAGATTATTTTTATGTTTTAATTTGTTTCTATATGAACAATTGCAATGTTTTACTACATTTTGCTTTATGTGAAATGAGTATGTGCATGTTTTCTCCAAACTATGTTTTAATAATAGATTTTGTTATCCTGTCGTATTTCCTGTCGTATTTCCTGTCGTCTTAAATACACGTATGGATCGCCGTTGTACTGGGAGTGAAATACGCATTTCCCTGAAAACGATCTTAAATAAATAAAATAAATATACCAGATTTATATAGCGCTTTTTTCATGCGAACGCACGTTCAAAGGCACTTTACATTATCGTGTTGCAGCCACAAGGGCGCCGGTGCATCCACTACCTGTGCAGATACAGCATTATCTTACCAGAGGGACAGACTGAGAGAAAGCCCCTGAAGAGAGAGAGACATTAGATACAGACATGTCCGGCGCTGCAGAAGTGCGCCTAGCTCTTATTTTGAATAGACTGCCTGGTTCTTTAATGTGCCCGGTGTAGAGCACCGTTACGCAGCTCCATGGCACTTCCAGATACTTTGCAGACCACACGACCAGATATAGCGGGAAATATAATAAATATTTCAGGAATGTCAAGTTCCGATTGAACCCACGACCTCTCGATTGACAGCCCAGTGCTTTACCACTGAGCTAAATCCGTTCATCAAATGCAATGGGGATTATTTCTGTGACTATATTGGAAAATTCTCTACACAAAAATGTGCAAATAAATCCTTAAATTGCAATTTTGTCTAGGTTAAAACCTAAAATGACTGGCATAATAGAGGAATAAAAGTTAAACTCATTTAAATGTAAATACTTTTAATATTTGACAATTTTCCCGCATTTTACCATAAGTGTTTGTGGCTGTACATGTTAAAATACTACACTGTAACAGTAAGGGTGCAAAGCTTCCATATACACATGTAATGTTATAAAATGACTATTTCATTCAAATGTGGAAACATTTGAAGCGGATATTAAGCTTGAATGCTTAAAACGAATTACACATACAGTAAAGTATTCAAAAATAGCTTTTCTTGATGTTTTAGAGACAAAAGATAAGGACAAAGAATTATTAGTGCTAGATTTCTGTATTAAAGAGCTGAAATCGAATGTAAAATTGAAAAGACAAAAACCTGCCCAAATTTGATATTAGCTCAAATGACAGGGAACGTTAATGTAAAGTTTCAATCAAATATAAGAATTGGTTATTGAAATATACACAAAGTTCTTTAGTGTGGCGCCGACTATGGGAGAGGTGTCTCTTGTGTAGACTTACTAGAATTTCTACTGCTGACTTCTATAAGTTTGCCTTCTTCCCCAGACCTTTTACAATTGGAATAGCCTACCACACCAAGCAGTCAGTTTGTCCGCCATAGCATCGTTTAATGCGGCTGTCAGTCGCACTGATCATGTTTCACCGTAACTAGTCTTATGACTGTTTTTGCTACTTTTTAAACCTTCCTTTCTACTTTTATTATTGTATTATACCGTTCTATACTTATGCACTGTTCTTTTATTTCGTTTATTCCTCTCAGCAGTTTGACGCGTAAAATGTCTACGTCCGCGTAATGAGTTCGACATTTAATTTAATGGGAGATAGGTAGATAGAACTGTGAAGGTGAGGTGATACTGGTTGGTAAATATTTATTCAAATGTTCGCAGAAAATAACTAAACGTCGTTTGAAGAAAACCCATAAAAAACTCGAATATCTCTCTACCATTACGAGGGGTGTTCGAAAGAAAAATCAACTCCATGCTAATATTTGTATTATCGGTGTTGCCATGCTTCAAACTTGGCATTTGTACCCATTAGACTATTGTTTTGATATGGTTTAAATTTGGTTGACTTCAGTTTGGTCATAATGTATGTTTAATAAACGCTTTCTAATTTGTACTAAGCTACAAAAACGTTTAAAAACCGTATGTCCAAACTGACTGAAACTACGCCTTACATCGAAGAAAGGTCTAAAATTGAATAAGTGATAACTTTTTATCATATGTTTGACGTCGCGGCAGTGTTATAAAGCCATTATTTATTTTTGATAATACACTAGTGTAATAAAGCTTTGACGTGACGTCGCTTAAAGTATAGGCGACGTTGTCAAAGTTGCTCGTTTATTATAGTGAAAAGAAGTAGTTATTATATGTTTGGGACAGAGATGGTTAACATATGATAAAAAGAACATTACATTTGTGACTTTCCACATTGGATTTATTAAACTCGTTGAATAAAATCGATAAAACGCTCGGCAAAGCCTCGCATTTTATTATTTTATTCAACTCGTTTAAAAATTCAATATGAAAAGACACTCATGTAATATCCTCTATATACATGATCAACTTTGTTAGATAAAGGGACATCATACGGTGTCGTTAAGCATTGTAACATGTTTCAAAGAAGGCAAAGAGCATCTGAAAGATAACAACAAAAGTAGTCGACCGAAAACATCACCAACCAAACATAAGCTTGATAAATAGTCAGATATTAGTCTCAAAGCTGCAATGTTGACTGCTGGACTGGTAGTTGCTTGTAAATGTTCGAGTATATCCCAGGTTAATTTCATTCGGAAGAAAATGCTCGAAGTAAACAACACTTGTACCCACTGGATACTATGCTCATTACGTGGTGAACAAAACGTAATCTTACTTAAGATGCCAAGACAATAGTTTCAAGAAAAGTTTTTACGTGGTATGACAAAAAAAAACATCATTATGAACCAAGACTGAAGCAGAAATATGTTATATGTGCTCCCAGAAATTCTAAGACGTCCGTAATTGTAAAACACACACAGTCCATGACGAAAGTGATACATTTGATTTTCTACATCCACAAAGGACCTGCTACTCAAATACCAGAACCAATGGGCAAATATGTAACAAGTAGGTTCTACAGGTAGTTTGTGCAGGAACAACTTCAGACATATTTCGTTAAGCGTGAAATAGTTAATGGAATGGAATATATGTACCTTTTACGGGAAAAAACTCTTCACACAAGGCATCTAGTGGAGATTAATTTTTGAGCGAATACTGCATGCGTACTCTTTATCATCAACTGTTCTTTAGACATAGTCCCATGCGATTAGTTTTAAGTTAATGACTTACATCGCATGCAGTAGATCATAGGTACGTTTCCAGGAAACCTATGTGGTCGGCCATATTGCAGTACATGAGTGTTTTACCTCTTGCAGACGACACAGCATAATTTTAATCGTGAATTGAAGAAGTGTACAATGTGTAAAGGGGCGTTCCATAAAGATTTTCTGGAACTTTCATTGTACATTTTGTAAATGATTCTGTCAATAAAAAAGTTAGAGAGTCAGATGCATTTCTTTTCGATCACCCCTCGTGTCTTCAATAATCACCAGTGGACATACAAACCATTAAAACATCCATACAGCTATAATACATAATGATAGGGCGTAGGTAATAAAATGCATTTTACTAAAATGACCTGCCGTATTGTTGAATACGGTCATACCAGATTATTCCAGTAGCTTCGTCTGGGTTCCGAGGCATCACAGTGAACAACCCTGATAAGATAACCCCTCCTGTTAACTTGTTATAGGACCATCCCCATCAATTGCTTCAAATTCTGTTTGCAGAAGTTCTACTTGATCACAATAATACATTTCATTGATGAACGTAGGCGTACTAAGGAAACAACTCATTTCGTAAACAGTCGTCAATTTTAGCAGAGTAGTTGACACGAACCCATCACCATTCTGCATTTTCAGTATTCGCCCACCACGTGTTGGATTAAAATTACGATTCCTAACAAATTCTGCCTCAACAATATATTTAGTATTTTGAATTTCAATAACCCAAGGTTTGTTTTTAAATTGTTTAATATTCTGTAATATATTGATTGGTCGGACCTTCTGTATCAATTGTTGTAGTATTACAATGATAGAGTCCGTCATGTGGGGACCGCCAGTAGGACTGTGCTCGTAAAATGGACCATTGTTTTGGCCAAGGGTTTTGCAAATGTCTTATACCCCTAATACCCGATAGTTTTGGAAACACGTGAGTGATGTTCATCAATTGGGTGGATGTAAGCAGTATCGGTACTAGATCGTCGTAGTTATACAATTCCTTAGCTACAAATTCACAATTGCCAGCTGTAGTTAAAAACCTTTCAGATGAACAGAGTAAGGGTCGGCACTTGTTTGCAACCTGAAATAGTTTGTACAAACATGGACACATGCTAGTTGAACATAACTGTAATGGGTTGTAATTTTGTAACATGTTCGCATACAATTATTATTATAATTTATAGAAGCGTTATGAATGAGAAATACTGTGATCGTTAAACGTTCTGTCACCGTTTATGTTAGACTCAAATACAGTCTAGAACTGCAAATACTTGCTAAATGTTCTTTGCTTGTACTTGTTCTAAATCCTACAAAATGGTGACCCCTTATTTCCCAGCAGCTATGTTCGCCAGCTAAGTTCGCCAGCTTTTACAAAAAACAATAAGCACATGTGTAATTGCGATCTTATATCGTTTGACGGCAAATTATTTAAAAATCTGGTACGCCTAGCCAATCAGACAAAAGTACTAGGTTATAAATAATACTTATGTAACTAGCTACAACTTTGACCCTCAATAATAACTAGTATATACAGCGCCGTGTCATAAGTGAACGTAAAAATGTCGTGTATTTGATACCTTTGCGCAAAACACGTCAGTGAAAACTTTTATTTTCTCTGAATAGTATGACTAGAGATAGCCACATCTGTCACCTGGATGTTAATACAATGTACATGCAATGTCAGATAGAATGCTCTTACTCTTCTCGTTAACTATCATCAAAAGTCGGCAATCATGACCATTTTCACTAAATTTTACAGGGGGACCCTTTCTTAGCATCTTCTGTACATGACCACGTTGCCAAAATATATTAATGATTCATGTCATGGTAGTCCTAGGAATGCCTAACACGGCGTGATATGGCTGTTTGTCTGAATCATGGGTAGAACAGTGATACGGAGGTATCAGGAATATGTTCATTCTGACTTCCGACCATGTTTGTTTATCTCAAATCGAAAGCATACCATAGGCGTTTCTTTGATGTTGATAGTCTCAAATATGACGGCTTTATTTAGAAATAAAACGTGATTACCTGAAGAAGCCTTCTGGGCGAAACGTTATGATTAAATGAATTTACATTAAATGTTATTCGTGTTTGGTGGTTATATTCTGTTTTTGTCATTATTTAGACAAATAGTAATTTTGTCTAAATGACACAAACCCTACATCTTTTAAAGTTCAGAACTCAAATTAAACCAAGCGTCATTTCGAAACGACACTTTAACGATCATTTCTGATACGACTCTGTATATGTGAATGTTAAGATATACATGTTTTAACACATTTTGGGAATTTATATTTAAGGCACAAATATTATTGGGAATTGACGATTAGAATGCATTAACTCACACAAGCAAGTTTCTGTGATGATTCAGTGTTTGGTGGTAAACTCAAACCTGGCAGTAGTGATGTGTCTAAAAGGTACAACAGCCTGTCGCCTGCCATTCCGGTGATGGCATTTATAACAGAACAAACCTCATTCTTCAGTGCATCTCTGTCTACACACTTGACACAAAATACATTAGCAAACACTAACCCGCGTATCTTATACGGAGATACCAAACCACTGTAGCAAGCAGTCAATATCTCATCTCTAGAAAACGGTACACCAGTATGTTTCTGGGAAGTCGTATTTCGACACCACGAATTTTTGGAGACATTGTTATTCAAACACACTAAATCGTCAATGTTTTATTCAAAATAAACAATACAGTTGTCTATTAGTCTGTTGCCGAGCAATGAAGTACTCGAAGAGTAGCTGACAAAGACATTCCACGTAACACCGTCCGTAACGTCATAGGCGTCTGCACAGTGTTTGTGTTTATAGATTTTATTGTGAGATTTTGAAAACACAGGAAGTATACTACCCGTGGTGCTAAACCTTTTCACCACATGTTTCAATCGAAGACGTATTGCTCTCATCGTTTCGTTTGGACGTTACCTTTTTGTAAGCATTGAACCTTTCAGAAGGTGGATACATTTCCGATATACACTTCGTAGTACTTTCCTGTGACTGCTCTTGAAAGCAACACTTGTCCGTGTCTGCACAGTATGGAGAACAGTAGCAACCTAAATATTAGATCACTAGTACACGTCGTATAAAATTAGCTGCAAAAATTACTCAGATATTCTCGTATATAATAATTTTCTTACGAAGTCATTACATTTTTAATTGTAATTTGTTTTATTTCTGTGCTTATTTGTCGTATAGTTACTGCATAGCACATGCAAATCATTGAATAGTAACTGGACAAAAAAATGGTACAAAGCCATTACTGGTAGCAACCCTAGGTAACAATATTGAAGAATAAGAATATTTTATTCAACCAATCCGGGCTCATGTACAACGACATGGTAAATTATCATAATAAAACATAGAGATAAGCTTTAACTAAATATAGTTATAACATACACATCAAATGATGACGTTAGTGGACATAAAGTTTAATTGGTATTGAGTAAACGCAACTAACATAAAGGTTATACATAATAACAACTAACATGACACTTAAGTATTGTATAACAACAGTTTTCTTTAGTTCTATAAAAGATAAATTGTTACTAGTCGGCACTCCATGTATTGAAATTAGAGATTGCAATCTAGTTTTAGACCATAGTAGTGATTGTTTTAATTATTTACATATCAATAATGCAAATACAAGAGAAGTCGTCCTTGAAATGATTCCTGAATGTAACTTAATAGACAGTTGGAGAGAACAACACATGGAAGAAAAACAGTATACTTGGTTCAAACAGAATCCGGTAAAAAACGCTAGACTTGACTTTTTCTTGATCTCACATAACCTTTACATAGAAATGAAAAATACAAAAATAAAGGCAGGCTACAGAACTGATCATTCATTAATTTTATTGAATATTCAATTCGGTAACTCTGTTAAAGATGTTCATTCTAGAAGTTTAATAAAATCACTTTCAAAAGATATTGAATATGTAAATCAGATAACAATCTCATAGAGGAAACAAAACTACAATATGCTTCGGCAAACCAACCTGATTTAGAAAACATAGGTAACGAAACTATTAATTTCGATGTAGACGATAAACTGTTTTTTGAAACCTTGATGAAGGAACTAAGAGGGAAATCCATTTGTTACTCTTCATATAAAAAGAAACAAGACAAAAAAGGAAGAAAGATTAGTATATGAAGTTAGTTATCTTGAAACACAACAGAAAATTGCCTATCCATTGTAAGAAACTAAAAAGAATGTTTTAAACGAACTCAGAACAAAGAAGATATCGGTTGTTTTTATTTGATCTAGATCTAGAGAAAAATATATTTCTGAGGGAGAAGAAATCAGACATAGATGCCAAGATATACAATGTATTAGATGAAGTGGCTAATCTTATAAAACAATGGACTCTTTAAGAGAATGTGATACTCTCGACCCCGAAATTTTAATCCCTAATATAGAATCGCCAAAATTGACCGAAGAAGACGAAAACCATCTGGCAGTAGTGGTTTCACACCAGTTTTCTTGAAATTCTTTTGGAAAGACATCGGTCAATTTTTAGTCAGATGTATCGATTATGCATTTGATCAGTTGAATTATCTTACACCCTTAATATAAACAAGGTGTACTAACTTGTATAACTCTTATTCTACTACACCAAAATACTATATACTGAATATTATAAATACGTGATTATCATTTTAAGCAATTTTGGAAGAATGGTTTTGGAGGTCTTATAATTCTTATGAAGCAACGTCCATATGGCTGGGTATGACTTCTGTTCCCTACCAATGTGGTTTAATTCAATGTTTTAAGTTAGTTTAAACAGCATTGCTTTCCCGGATTTGTAGAAGCTGGCGCAATTTTAGTAAACGATTTTTACGATATCAGAATATAAAAGGCTCCACCAGGAGGTTTGTTGCGCAAATGCATTTTCCTCACCTGGCTGTAAATCAAGAAAGTTTACTACAACCATCTGGCATTAAAGTGCTACTAAAACAAAATTAAGGTTGTAGAAACTCAAAGATAAAATGGATCAATGAACTGAACTTGAATGTAAACTCCAATTACTTACAAATCACCATTTATCGTAACATCATATTATAAGTTACAATGGTTCAAATTCAAAATCAATTACATTACTCTTGGTACTAATCAGCTTTTATACAAAATGGGAATTCAAACAAGCACTATGTGTTCTTTCTGTAGCAACTAAAGTGAAACCTTAAAACATCTTTTCTGTGACTGTCAACATTCTTCTTATTGGGAAGAAATAAAACTATAGCACTTACTGGACAACATTAGACTTACTTTTAGGGAACGACAAAATCGATAAAGCCACAGCATATATAATTACACTAGCCAAATATACCGTGGTAAGATATTGTAAACCCCTCCCTCAATTAATATATAAAAGTTCCACGCCAGGATAGTCTTTAACACAGAATTATATATTGCAAAATAAAGAAAACAAATTATCAAAGTTTGCAGTGATTGGAAAAACTGTTCATCTTTGATTACAAATTAAATCTTATTTATGTGACAGATACTACGGAACCCAGTTTACTCAATACTGCTCACTCGTCTCTAAAATCTTAAACCTTTATGTCCAACTTATCGATCTGTATGACGTTTCGTATATCAATACTTTATTAATCATAGACGATGAATGTATCACATTTATCTGAAATAAACGGGATTACCCTTACGGGGCCTGAACAAAAATAACAACAGCAAAAACAGATTGATCGAGCAAGTACCTTATTAGGATGTTTGATAATTAAGATTTGGCATGTAGAGATGTTCTGTTGGTATTTATATTGAAACGAAAGGTGGTAAAATTGGTAACAACAACATGATCTTCTGAGGTCATAAGCCGTACACAATTCTGAGTATTAGACAATATTTCAAAATTCTTTTAATATCATTTATGTTATCGAAGAATGGTTTCTTCTAGTATCAAAACTATGGCAAAACATTAAAAAATGAATCTCATATTCAACTAAATTTGAACCACACAGAGTACAGTTTTTGTTTTTATCCACACTTGATTATATTCTTGTGTGATAAGCATGATTCAGAAATACTCAGAATTTTCATGATATGATATACACCAGCTACCCAACTTGACTCATTGTGTACATATGAAAAGAAGCAGACACTGTTGTAACATCGAAGGTAGCCGTTTCATAACAGTTTTGGTGCTTACTTGGCTACTACCTTCATAGTCTTGCTGATAAGCATTTGTGCTTGTGTCTGCTAATAGTGAATGAACCTTGTCATCAGTATGTGTGCTTGTGTCTGCTAATAGTGAATGAACCTTGTCATCAGTATGTGTGCTTGTGTCTGCTAATAGTGAATGAACCTTGTCATCGGTATGTGTGCTTGTGTCTCCCAATGGTGAATGAACCTTGTCATCAGTATGTGTGCTTGTGTCTGCTAATAGTGAATGAACCTTGTCATCGGTATGTGTGCTTGTGTCTCCCAATGGTTAATGAACCTTGTCATCAGTGTGTGTGCTTGTGTCTCCCAATGGTGAATGAACCTTGTCATTGGTGTGTCTCCCAATGGTGAATGAACCTTGTCATTCGTATGTGTGCTTGTGTCTCCCAATGGTGAATGAACCTTGTCATCGGTATGTGTGCTTGTGTCTCCCAATGGTAAATGAGCCTTGTCATCGGTATGTGTGCTTGTGTCTCCCAATGGTGAATGAACCTTGACATCGGTATGTGTGCTTGTGTCTCCCAATGGTAAATGAGCCTTGTCATCGGTATGTGTGCTTGTGTCTCCCAATGGTGAATGAACCTTGTCATCGGTATGTGTGCTTGTGTCTCCCAATGGTGAATGAACCTTGTCATCGGTATGTGTGCTTGTGTCTCCCAATGGTAAATGAGCCTTGTCATCGGTATGTGTGCTTGCGTCTCCCAATGGTAAATGAGCCTTGTCATCGGTATGTGTGCTTGTGTCTCCCAATGGTGAATGAACCTTGTTATCGGTATGTGTGCTTGTGTCTCCCAATGGTGAATAAACCTTGTCATTGGTGTGTCTCCCAATGGTGAATGAACCTTGTCATTCGTATGTGTGCTTGTGTCTCCCAATGGTGAATGAACCTTGTCATCGGTATGTGTGCTTGTGTCTCCCAATGGTAAATGAGCCTTGTCATCGGTATGTGTGCTTGTGTCTCCCAATGGTAAATGAACCATGTCATCGGTATGTGTGCTTGTGTCTCCCAATGGTGAATGAACCTTGTCATTGGTGTGTCTGCTAAAAGTGAATGAACCTTGTCATCGGTATGTGTGCTTGTGTCTCCCAATGGTAAATGAGCCTTGTCATCGGTATGTGTGCTTGTGTCTCCCAATGGTGAATGAACCTTGTCATCGGTATGTGTGCTTGTGTCTCCCAATGGTGAATGAACCTTGTCATTGGTGTGTCTCCCAATGGCGAATGAACCTTGGCATTCGTATGTGAGCTTGTGTCTCCCAATGGTGAATGAACCTTGTCATCGGTGTGTGTGCTTGTGTCTCCCAATGGTGAATGAACCTTGTCATCGGTATGTGTGCTTGTGTCTCCCAATGGTGAATGAACCTTGTCATCGGTATGTGTGCTTGTGTCTCCCAATGGTAAATGAGCCTTGTCATCGATATGTGTGCTTGTGTCTCCCAATGGTGAATGAACCTTGTCATCGGTATGTGTGCTTGTGTCTCCCAATGGTGAATGAACCTTGTCATCGGTATGTGTGCTTGTGTCTCCCAATGGTGAATGAACCTTGTCATCGGTATGTGTGCTTGTGTCTCCCAATGGTAAATGAGCCTTGTCATCGATATGTGTGCTTGTGTCTCCCAATGGTGAATGAACCTTGTCATCGGTATGTGTGCTTGTGTCTCCCAATGGTAAATGAGCCTTGTCATCGGTATGTGTGCTTGTGTCTCCCAATGGTGAATGAACCTTATCATCCGTATGTGTGCTTGTGTCTCCCAATGGTAAATGAGCCTTGTCATCGGTGTGTGTGCTTGTGTCTCCCAATGGTGAATTAACCTTGTCATCCGTATGTGTGCTTGTGTCTCCCAATGGTGAATTAACCTTGTCATCCGTATGTGTGCTTGTGTCTCCCAATGGTGAATGAACCTTGTCATCGGTATGTGTGCTTGTGTCTCCCAATGGTAAATGAGCCTTGTCATCGGTATGTGTGCTTGTGTCTCCCAATGGTAAATGAACCATATCATCGGTATGTGTGCTTGTGTCTCCCAATGGTGAATGAACCTTGTCATTGGTGTGTCTGCTAAAAGTGAATGAACCTTGTCATCGGTATGTGTGCTTGTGTCTCCCAATGGTAAATGAGCCTTGTCATCGGTATGTGTGCTTGTGTCTCCCAATGGTGAATGAACCTTGTTATCGGTATGTGTGCTTGTGTCTCCCAATGGTGAATGAACCTTGTCATTGGTGTGTCTCCCAATGGCGAATGAACCTTGGCATTCGTATGTGAGCTTGTGTCTCCCAATGGTGAATGAACCTTGTCATCGGTATGTGTGCTTGTGTCTCCCAATGGTAAATGAGCCTTGTCATCGATATATGTGCTTGTGTCTCCCAATGGTGAATGAACCTTGTCATCGGTATGTGTGCTTGTGTCTCCCAATGGTAAATGAGCCTTGTCATCGGTATGTGTGCTTGTGTCTCCCAATGGTGAATGAACCTTGTCATCGGTATGTGTGCTTGTGTCTCCCAATGGTAAATGAGCCTTGTCATCGATATATGTGCTTGTGTCTCCCAATGGTGAATGAACCTTGTCATCGGTATGTGTGCTTGTGTCTCCCAATGGTGAATGAACCTTGTCATCCGTATGTGTGCTTGTGTCTCCCAATGGTAAATGAGCCTTGTCATCGGTGTGTGTGCTTGTGTCTCCCAATGGTGAATTAACCTTGTCATCCGTATGTGTGCTTGTGTCTCCCAATGGTGAATTAACCTTGTCATTGGTATGTGTGCTTGTGTCTCCCAATGGTGAATGAACCTTGTTATCGGTATGTGTGCTTGTGTCTCCCAATGGTGAATGAACCTTGTCATTGGTGTGTCTCCCAATGGTGAATGAACCTTGTCATTCGTATGTGTGCTTGTGTCTCCCAATGGTTAATGAACCTTGTCATCGGTATGTGTGCGTGTGTCTCTCAGTGGTGAATGAACCTTGTCATTGGTGTATCTCCCAATGGTGAATGAACCTTGTCATTCGTATGCGTGCTTGTGTCTCCCAATGGTTAATGAACCTTGTCATCGGTATGTGTGCTTGTGTCTCCCAATGGTGAATGAACCTTGTCACTGGTATGTGTGCTTGTGTCTCCCAATGGTGAATGAACCTTGTCATCAGTATGTGTGCTTGTGTCTCCCAATGGTGAATGAACCTTGTCATCGGTATGTGTGCTTGTGTCTCCCAATGGTGAATGAACCTTGTCATTGGTATGTGTGCTTGTGTCTCCCAATGGTGAATGAACCTTGTCATTGGTATGTGTGCTTGTGTCTCCCAATGGTGAATGAACCTTGTCATCGGTACATGTGACATGTTGTCTATTGGCAGCAGTGACTCCTGGTGGTGCGGAACACGGAGGTGTAAGATGTACAACGAGTACATAAACTACGTATATTGTGGAACACCCACCAAACATTCTGAAAGAATACTTACTAGGTAAGGGTTTAATGGTTTTGCTTTGTGGACAAGTTTTGCAACATCACCAAAGTGACAATCTATTGGATAACCGCTTTTTGCACGCACAATTCAACTTGTATGACTTATTGCGAACAAAAGCACCTGTAACTGTAGGTCAATGTATTCCTAATTGGGAGACTATACAATTCAAAGTGTATGACTTATGGCGATAACCGGAAGTTGGCTCGTTTATTATGCTACACTAAAACTTGTTTAGAATGCTTTGTAATACGGTATAACTCCAACGCGATAAATTGCAGTACAAAAACAAACACAATATTGCCTATATTTTTGTTTTGGATTAAAATCAAGGACCGTAACACTTACCAATGAAAGCATTCACATATTTAGCACAACATGTAAAGTTTTCATGCTCCTAAATATTCAGAAACGATAAACATAGCGGATGTTGTGTTTGTTTTTGTATTGCAATTTATCGCGTTGGAGTTATACTAGACTTTCTCAAAACGTTTCATTTGCCCAACTTTTCTTTAATGCATGTTTATACGGGACATGTATTATTTGGTGGTATAAGTGCGCCGAGGATAATGTGATCTTTATAAACATGAGTCGGTTTGGTCAACTGCGGCAAAATAGGTTTTACAAATCACTAAAGTAAACAGAAATGGTCAGTATTGTACTCAAAGCAACACTGATCAACCATGCTCATCAGTTTAATCCACCTCTGTAGAATTTACCAAATTTCCCGCCTTTCACATTATCCTTGGTGCACTATTTTTTTACAGTTTTCGACTGTCGCATTCTTCTCCAAAACAAGGTTTACTGAACAAGGTTTATTTGCATAAACATGTCCTTATAGTTTAGATAAGTATAAACGTACAACGACCTTCGAAATAGTACCCTCGGTCGAGTCCATTTGCTAAAGTTGAAACGATATTTACCGTTATTGTTTTTGGTATACGCTCGTGTTATGGATATATATAAAACACACGATAACTTTCAAGTTCACAGCGTGGCCTAGTGGTTAACGTGCTATATTCGCAAAATCTTAGCATACTTTTTATGTGGATGTTGGGTTCGAATCTGCTATTAAACCATTTTTCAAAATTATACTATCGTAATACATGTATATTTTATTACTGTATTTATTACTCAATATCATTTTATACTATGTTGTTCATTTTATTTCGACTTATGTAATATGTATAATATTCCCAGATCATGGAATACATTAAACACATTTGTATATTAAATGTCGTCGAATAATACTACTACCATTACAAATATAGCTAAATTTACCTATAATGCTATGTTAAGACGCTCTGTAGCCATTTATGCAGTTGCTTCGTGAATAGTTATTTATCTCTGTAAAATACTATGTCATGTGTTTGTATATTATTTATATGTACTTGTATATATATATGTTGTAAATTGGCCAAAGGCATATAATTTGCCGATTTTGCTAATAAAACTTGGTAAAATTATGTTTTATGTTTAGTACAAAATTGTTTTGTTTCATTTATATTAATTCTAGTCCGCCCTGGATGACAATCGGGTTGAATAACACATTATTTTCATCATTTAATTCGCTAGAATGTTTTCAGTGTATCGAAATACAAATGTACAAAGGAAATAGATCTAATTTAGAAATGTAAATAAGACATGCACGCAGATGTTTTGTTCTGCAAAATTAAAAGAACTATTCAAAACGGGTGGGATTCGAACCGGAGCACAAAATAGTAAAAAGAATTGTATTTCTTCATCGATTTCTATGAAATATATGCCACGCTAAGGGAAAACTTATTTTCTTTCCATGCAATATAAGATCTTCTTCAGCAGCTGGTCCGTTTTGTCCAGCACCCTGTGAAACTGTGGAAAATGTAGGTTTCAAGCACCCTGTGAAACTGTGGAAAATGTAGGTTTCACAGGGTGCTGGAAAAACGGCCAACCTACTGAAAAAGATCTTATATTTTATGGAAAGCAAATGATTATGTACAATTTGTCTACTGACTTCCCATTTAAGTGTATTTGACCGTCTTCGATCTATCTGCAGTACCCACAAACCTGTATTATTTATGAAGAACACATTTATGACAATAATTTGGAAGTTTATAACAGTTTTGCTCAGCTAGTGTTTTAAATTATCTATATATTTAGGGTGAAACACCTAAAATCAGAAATGAGTATTGTACAGACTCAGGAACTTTGGGCTTCTTAATGCATAAAATTGGTAATTTGTATTTTAAGTGGGTTCGAGCCCTTGTAGAGCCCAAACCAGGCTAATTAGGTTTTTTAGTTAATCGCCTAAATTAGCTTGTATACCTCTTACGTCGGTTCCTATTGTTCATAAAATAAATGTATACATCACTGTAAAAGTGGAATAAAATGGTACAAGTGTCTGTTAAGATGATGATTTATAACGGCCGACTCTCCGATACCTTATTCATGAGCATCCTTTGTGGCTATCTCGAGTAATCTTGTGAATTATTAGATAATATTGGTAATAACTTAATATGTTAATTAAATTACTTGATCAGAAGTACTAAAACAGTGACAATATTTCGGACTTGAGCCCAGGATTATTAAAAGGTTAATTATGTTCTCCAAACCCATATCGTATTCTAGAAAAGGTAAGAAAAGCGGTAAAAATTGTCGTCAATTACTCGCCAGCTAGTAAAATATTTAAGTAATGTACATGCAGATAATATACAATGTCTCTCGCCTACTTTTCGCTAAGAAATATCTAAGGTAACACAAACGTCCGGTGATGGAGAGTCTAGAACAACATCCTAATATTTACAAGAAAATAACGTGTACCATGTGCATACACTGAATGAGAAAACGAGTGTAATACGTCACCTTTTCAACGGTTTTATGAACAAACTAATGACCATGCTCATAGTACATCATATGGTTACACCCAGCTGAATAGTGGACGAGAACTCCAGATGAACTGATCAAACGGTCAGAAGCTGGCTGTTAATTACTGTGAATTCGGTACATTCTTGAGCATAACGTCGATGTATAGTCACAACCGCATAACTAATGGTTTTCAAAAAACCGACTGATCTTTGTTCTCATAAATCTTGATTTCACTTATAATTTGTTCACGGCCGAAATGTTGAAGTTTTAAATATTTTTTAAGCAGACAAGTATAGACGTTTGCTATCTTTCAGGAAAAAACACTGCTTTTATTTCAAACCAGTTAAGTGGCAAAGAGTCAATTGAATGGTGTCATTAATGCAGTTGCTTCGTAAATTGTAATTTATTTCTGTTAAATACTATGTCATATGTTTGTAGCTTACTTATATGTACATGTATATATTTGTTGTAAACTGGTCAAAGGCATATTATTTGCTGTTTTGCTAATAAAACATTCTTGAAACTTGTCATAAGGTCAAGGGTTTAATGATGTCGCAAAGCGGATTTTTCAAAAGTCAATAAGTTAAATAGTGTACAAGGACAATTTAACATTCCATTGATCTTAATTACGTGGTACTCGAAACTTTCTTCACAATCGAATAACAATGATTTTGTAGTACATGTTTGAACAACTTTTACTGATAGTAGAGACGTTTTATAATTATGATGTAACCACGACCTTGTAATTATAATGTTTATAATGATATCCATTTATCATTGTACCAAACAGATGAGACATTCCGGTGTGAAATATTGTCTTCTTTTTCCTGAAACAATGATGCTGCAAGAAACAAAATAACAAGTTGGAGAAGGGTGATTTATGTTAGCATTTCATTGGCCATTTTATCATTCCCATAATAAAGTCCAATTTAGCGACAAATAGTTCACAAATAACACTGTTCAATATTCCACTCGTTCTTTAATATTTCGTCTAACAGGCTTTATCATTGTAGTTTTTGATAAAGCTTGTAAGGCGGAATATTAAGTGGCATTGTATCATTGTTCACTGAAAAAGAACGAAAAAACGCACAATTCAGAGCTCAAATTCGTCAACGATATGTTATATATCTTTTTTTCGATTATGTTTTCTGAAAGTTTGAACTTTTTGGATAATGAATTCAACTAGCAAAACTAATCCAAAATCTCGAAATATGTTTGTTTCTTATGAAATAAACATTCAGTTATTTCCACCTGTGAACTACGTGATGTTTAAATTGACTGTTCGTTTTTTAAGTATAAATAAAAACAAAATTCCAAATAACTATTGATAGTTTGTCCAACTCTATTCAACTGAATAATGAAAATGTTTTAAACGTTAATGTTTGCCTTCAGGATTCAATTTTTGGTACAATAAAGCTTTAAATACATGACACTTGAATATTTTTAAGATTGTTCTGTGTTTATAAAAATAAAATTTTATGTGTTTTTATTTTTAATAGGTAAACTGAATAGATAATCCTACCTCGATTTAATTGCCTTTAAAAAACTGACGAATTAATTGCTATTGTCTTGTGGATAGTCATGTCAAATGAAGAATCCAGTTTGTTATGAAGTATAAAGTTACAGGTTGGTAACGTAGTACACCGCATATCACCAGTCTGATCAACGATATGTTTGATAGAGGAAGAAATGTTGCGATTGACTGTTAAATTATCAAAACAGTACTTAAACCGATTTCTGGTTAATTAAATAACCCAGATAACATCAATTCAAAACATTATTGGAATGTCTACAATTTATATGTATATGGCAATATGAATCCATCTAATATAAGATTTAAATATCCATGATAAACAAATATACTTGTATATATGACACGATCTTATTTAAACATAAATTATACAAACAACAAGGTAAATCATATAATCAAACAATATTGAAAACATAAAACATTAGAGTGTTGATAGTGAAGATATAACACTTATTGTTATGGTAATGTAGTTCACATTAAATTGACACACGACACTCGTAAATATATTGTGTATCTTCACCCTATTACAACTTTATGTACTTGTTAAACGATTCCTTTTTACTAAATTGTAAGTGCAAGTCACCTGTATTTTTGCTAGTTATATAACTTTTATATTCGCTTAAATTCAGACTCCTTTTCAGTCTTTGATTATGCTTTTCGATATAAGGGCTATATGTCTGTTCGAATGCTTTTTAAAAGCTGTATGGGTTTATCTGCGCCAGAATGTTATGTCCTTTTATTATAAGTGCATATGAATGTATGTTACGACTCGCACTTGTAATTGAAATAAACATCTTATTCTACGATGATCTTCTCATTGTTTAATTGATCATTGATTGAAATACAGAAACCAACTTAAGCAAATCATGTAAACATGAAAGCATATTGGACATTATTATTAAAACGATAACAAGATTAACAATGAAAATGGCTTCAAAGGG
This sequence comes from Spisula solida, assembly GCA_947247005.1. Lineage (NCBI taxonomy): Eukaryota > Metazoa > Mollusca > Bivalvia > Venerida > Mactridae > Spisula > Spisula solida. The sequence goes on along the minus strand of OX365948.1, from coordinate 3,546,842 downwards.
GAGTATCATGCATATATCTAATAGTCAGTCTTTTATTGCATGCACATTCAACTCTTTTTGACATCGATATTTCAGTCAGTATGTTACTGTATATTGGTAACGTAGTTCACGTAACGCGTACATTGTTTTGTCACTTGCCCATTCCTTTACTCTATGAGCTTCCTTCTTGAAGTATTCCTATTATTTATCAGACTCCTCTCTGTCTATGTCCGCTTCTTCTAGCAATATATAATTTGTAAGCATCAGAAAAATAGACATTGATGATAATTTGAACTACGTTACCATTTTGTGAACTACGTTGCCATATCTATATGACTTTTGTGCTAAATGATATATTTGTTTTTTGTGGATACTCTGTTGGGAATGCACCCTTTACCTTTGATTGCTGTAACTGATTCATTCAGATTTTCGACAGCTTGGACATGGGGGCATCATTACTTGTTTAGTTTGGCATTGTGCCTTGTACATGTATGTTTTTTTATGTTTTCTGTGCTCGGCTGGTTCAGGTGAGCATTGTGTCTGGATTGTTTTTATGTTTTCCGTACTTGGCTGGTTAAGCTAAGTGCTGCCTTCCCTGTCTGAATTAGTATTATCTTTTATCAATAATTTGCTATTTTTCCCTACACAATTGCTCTGTGACAGCTATTTTCGCCAATTGTGCGTTTTTCAGGTTTTTCAGTGTGTTGACGTTCGTTCATATTATTTTATGTGCCTTGGCCTCCTCCAGGGCCTTCACATTGAACCTCCAAAGTCTCCAAAACGGGAGAAACAAGCTTTCGTCGTCAATGGACTTACTCAAGGGAGTTTATATAAACACTCAATATCCAATTCATGAAGAATCATGTTTCACCTGTCAGGTGATTTTACACGCACGCGTTGTGTTTCGCAAGCTTGATCTAATTGCAACGTGTATGTATACATGTACGGGTAGCTACACGTACAAGTAGTCGCACATGTTTTAACTTCGCAACCTCCCTAATATCAGCTGCAAATCTGACCAAACTTCTATGCTGTAGGCAATGGTGTGTTGCCTTCTCGTCTGCTCCTACTCTGGTTTGAATACAGATACCTTTTCAAAAATTAAATGCTAAACATAAAAAGATTATATTAAGTCAGACAGGGAAGGCAGCACTTAACTTAACCAGCCGAGCACATAAAACACTAAAAACACAAAGCACTGAAAACACGGCAACCAGTCTCGAAAGTCTGCCGCCTAAGCCAGTCAAACCAAAACATACAAAATGAACAAAGTTCAACAAAAAGGCACAAAGGCGAAATATGTTTGTATTTTGTTTTTTTACTATAAAGTGGACAATACATACATAGAGGAAGGTTGACCAAAGGGCTTCCGCCTTGGTACGGACAGCGACAAATGTCACTGGGGGCTTAAACGTTTTACACTGCACCAAACCTCACACTTACTCAATAGACAACCTTATAGCACATTACAGTGTAAATAAAAGTATCCCGCCATGTAATGCCCTCTAGCGAAAAGGCCACAGTGACAAGTAATTAAAGAATGTAAAACATGAAACATTATATAAATAACGTCCATCGAGTAGCACAGAAAGTACTCAATAACCTATCAGAAGTCAGAGCAACAAGAGAGCAAAACATTTAAGGGTACGACAAGACAATGTAACAGACATGCTTCAATGCCAGCCGTCCAAAAAGGCTTGAGGTTAGGCATATCATAGAGTATGTACGTGCAATACTGTTATTGCTTTGTCAAATCAAATTCTTTGTACACTTCCACTCTTCACAAATCAATAACAAGTGTTTATTAAAAGGCAGTGAGTCGGCGGGCGATGAAATACTTCCCGTGCAAATGTGTATAGGTATATTTTTAACTTTGGTAATCCAAACACGGACTCGTCTTCTGAAAAGGGGAGGCACGCTTTCATGCTGGGTATCTACCACACTATCTCATTTAAATCAAATCCATATAACGCTTCACTACTTACACTGATATATATGATCTGATGGTACTCCATACGGGGTCATGTCCAAGTGACCTTTCAATCATCCAATCAAAAGTTTACTTTCACAAATCTGAAAGTGTACATTTGGCTAGCCTTGCAGCAGCTTTTATGTTTGTATTGATATGTTCTTGTGCAAAGTATTTAAATATCACTGGTGGCAATTATTCACTTGCAATTTTCTGTAACTTTTAGCTATTTCTTAATTTCTACTGAACATAAAAAGGAATTTAGCTCAAGTAAGATCATTGTTTCTTTGGACGAGTTGTCTCCTTTGCATATTCCGGTCATCAAAATGTAATTGCACGTACTAGGTTAACTGTATACTCGTACATACTGTCTTTTTATCTTTTACACTTTTAACACTTGTAACATACTTATTTCGTTACTAATTGTTTGCTCTGACAGCGCCACCCTGTAATAGTCGGATCATAGGCAGTCAGCACGTACCCAAACACTCCCCCAGCCAAGTCAGATTTTTTTTATGACAGGCTACTAACAAATTGCCGATTATAAAAGTGCCTGTCACATTTGTAGCCGTGTAGGTTTATTATTCATTGAAATGGTATATTACGGGTATCAGCGTTTAGCTACTTTATTTTACTTTCAGGATATTTCAACACTTCAGTCCTTAAATACACACCCTTTACACACCGAACGTCATAATCAAGAACACAATTCCTTAATTTGGTCGCTAGACGTTCAGCAAAACCCAGATTTCCACGCTTGTAAACGTGAATTTTGCCTTGAAACAGAATGTATGCTTCACAAACGGACCTAGCTAGTCATCCTTTTAGTTAGTGTAACTAAATAATTTACCTCATATGCCAATTAACATTGCAATATTTCACTAGATCGATAATTAAAAAAATGTACGAATTCGCCACCGTCAATTTCCAATTCTATTTAGTATTCCGATAACCTTTCGACCTCAACAGATTTCGAAGCGATCGTTTGATTGGCTAGACTGTGTGTCGCGGCATTCACAGTTGTTCAATCGTGAAAACTCGGACATTTCCGTTTGTTTTCGGTGTATATACCGAACTTCTAAATTGGTGACCAAACCAAATTCGCGATTCTGACTTATATTGTGTTAAGGGTGTGTATTTAAGTTAATATATCAGGAAAGTAAAATATCTTCGCTACACGATGATAACCGTAAGCATTTGAGTGAATAAATAAAAAATACGACAAGTTATGTGACACGCACTCCATTTTTCGATATTCACCTTTCTTAATATAGGTAAACAATGAGAAGATTGAATTGACTGGGGAAATAGTAGGGTACGTGCTGGCTGCCTATGAGTCGGATGTTTGATGCAGATATAGATGTATTTTGGTCTTAGCAAAATTAATCAATAGGACTGATGCAAGTCTAACTAGTGGCTACAAACTGACTGACTCACTGCGTGGGAGAGAGGTCATTTAAACATGACCGTTACAGAGTGTAGTCAGATCCTAACAGCGTAGCTTAATGTTAGGGTCTGATTTTAATGAGATTGCTATCACAACTGTAAAAGTCAACATGCTCATTTAGTATACCTCTAATATTCAAAGTTTAAAGTACAACAATATGCATAACCTAGAAATTTACTTAATTATATAACTCATTTAATCAGGTCAGTCACTTGTAAACATAACATTGTGTATATAAACATTTTAATGTCTCTTACTAATTTATGAATTTAACATAATTGTATTGTATAATCCAGTTAGGATATTGTGACAGTGACGTTGCAGTTTATGTGTACGCAAAAAATCACAACCATTGTCTAAACAGGTAGAGCGAAGTTTAGTATGTTAGTTAAGCATTGAAATTATAGTTGTTTGTACAGTATAAGCCTTTATAATTGGTTTTACATCATTATAAAGGACTCGACCGCTGAGTCACTGGATTTTTATCCTGACTGGACTACGTATATGAGTATATGGCATGGTGCATAAGGAATTGTTTTTTACTATCGTTTTATCCGATTAAATGTTTTACACAATAAAAATGTTTTGTTTTGATATTCCTCGTTTGTATACACGTGACATACCTGCATAAACTGACTATACCTGTTACAGTGTCGCAATACCACGTGACTTTTGACTACAGTTACAAGAAGAAATTTGAAAACATTGGACAATAAAATAGTCATAAATATTTTCATTTCTTTATCGATTTTTTTTAAATATACACCACGCTAAGGAGACCAATTATTTGCTTTCCATGAAATATCAAATCTTTTTTTAGCGGCTGTGCCGTTTTGTCCATTACCTTGTGAAACCGTAAAACGTGTAGGTTTCACAGGGTAATGGAAAAATCGGTCATACTCATGAAAGTAAATACTTTTCCCATTAGCGTGGCGTATATTTTATAGAAATCGATGAAGAAATAAAATACTTATGGCTATATTTGTGTTTCAATATTTACAAATTTCTACTTGTAACTGTAGCCAAAAGCCACGTGGTATTGCTACCCTGTGTTAGATCGTATATAGGACACATTTATTTGCGTGTGTCACACGGAACGTGTTCCGTGTTCTATTTATAGCACATCTACTTGAATTATTCAACGTTTCGTGTTATACATGTTAGCATACTTTACGCACTAAATTGAATTTTAACATAAACAAAGCTGCAGCATGATTAATTGAACGAATGCTTCTAGTGCATTGTAATCTATTGCTTAAAATGAATTAGGAGTTTGGTTTATCGTTAGAGTTAAAACACAAACGTTGCTTAAGATTTTCTCCTAAACTATATGGAACGTTTTAACATATAAATATTGTATTAGACCAACGATGTTTAAATAAATATAAGGATGATCAATGTTGCAGTAGGTCAATCCATTTCACTAACATTTATATAACGAACCGTTTGATTTCAAGGAACGTTGTCATTGTTTGTTGCTATGCAATTAGTATCGATCTTCAATATGCTGGAAACGTTGTGGCAACGTTTAATGTCTCAACACCACTAAATGTAGCGTACTGTTTTAATGAAAGAAAAAAATCGTTTAGTATCCAAACAAAGAAAACCTGACCATGGTATAGCAATCTATGCTCTTATTTGGCTGTCTTTTCAACACAGAAAACGTTCATTTGAGTCTTTCTTTTTCAAAAATTGTTAGGAATCGTGTTTTCATCGTGTGATGATATTGAAAATACTTAGATTTCAACAAGAAGGATTTTTTTGTAAACATTATCTCGTAGTCTGGTATCATGTTATCCCGGAGTGTCGTGTAGTACGGTCTGTTGTCATGTTATCTCTCAGTGTCTTGTAGACCGTCTAGTTTCATGTTAACATGTAGTGTCTTGTAGACCGGTCTGATGCCATGATATCTCTCAGTGTCTTATAGACCGTCTAGTTTCATGTTAACATGTAGTGTCTTGTAGACCGGTCTGATGCCATGTTATCTCTCAGTGTCTTGTAGACCGTCTAGTTTCATGTTAACATGTAGTGTCTTGTAGACCGGTCTGATGCCATGTTATCTCTCAGTGTGTTGTAGACCGATGTGGTGTCATGTTATCATGTATTATCGCGTAGAACGGTCTGGTTTCATTTTATCATGTAGTGTTTTGTAGAATGGTATAGTGTCATGTTATCCCGTAGTGTCTAGTAGACCGGTCTGGTGTCATGTTATCATGTTTTATCGTGTAGACCGGTCTGGTGTCATGTTATCATGTAGTGTCGTGTAGAATGGTGTAGTGTCATGTTATCCCGTAGTGTCTAGTATACCGGTCTGGTGTCATGTTATCATGTAGTATCGTGTAGACCGGTCTTGTGTCATGTGATCTCGCTGTGTCGTGTATACTGTAGTGGTTTCATGTGATCTCGTAGTGTTATCCATGTTTCTGGACTGTATATAGGGTATTTATATTATATTCGAATACGTGAAATAAGTTCTATTGTTGGACCAATATTAGACATTCATCCGCGCTCATTATTCAGTGACGTCATATAATGTCTTTTACCGTTAGAATATTGTCGTAAGCATGTGAATTACCTGCTTTCAACGGTAATGTTATCATGTACATGTTCGCCTTCAGGTATAAAACTTAGATTATTAAACATGCCTGGCTGTCGTTTGTTATTTTCTCTTGTTACCTTGGTTTGACAAAATATATCAGTTCAGCATAATTGAATTTACATTAGCATAGTTAGTTGGTTATTTCGTAACAGTTATCACGTGACTTATAATTGCCAGCTACTTTTCCCGGATTGGATTGGGCTATTCCGACTAGTTATATAGAATTGATCGCTACAGTACCTGGCATATCGGAGTTGACAGCCGTGCTGGAACATGGCAGAAATTAAAGTACTCTTAGTACTTCTAATGGGGTGCTTAGTGCAGGCACAACTGCCCCAGACACAGTCAGATGGATCGACAGCCACCGAGAACGCTAAAGGTACGTCTCATATTTAAAACCTCAACTTATTTTAGAATTATTGTCAACGACAACATTTAAATGACATTGATACTCCTACTTTTCCTATGCGTAGTTTTCTTTCGTTACCACGAATGTGTTAATCAATCTTATTCAAAACGTCTTGATTCTAACATTTTATCTTTTCTGAATGGCGAGTTTATTAAACATGTATTTGAAATTATATTTATATAGATGTTATTGTGTTGCACCTTATGTATCCTTCTTTCCTGTCGTTTCATCAGTTCCTATGGTTTCAGCCTCACTCTTATTTTAAGAAATATAACACAAACAGAGAAAAATGTGGTTTAATTATGTGGGATACATGAAAAACTAGGCTGAATCTATGAATCTATTTTTAGTGGGCGTTTTGAAACACCAAGGTGCTACACTCTCTGAAGACATTTGATGTAAATAATTCTTAGTATAACATTAACTGAAGGGTTGATGTACGCATGTGGAAGAATTCTCCTCAAGCGGTTAATCGATAGCGCTCTTTTTTTCTATATAGAAATAAGAAGGGGCAATATAGGTTTTTCATAATAACGAAAAAACTAGACAAGCAAACTATTAGGTGCAAAAAGATCTGTAATCTTTCATGTCCTACACATTAGGTGATATTAATTTAATGTATCTTAATAAATATTTAGATCGCCTATTTTGAAGATATTTTATACCACTTTGCTAGTGATTTTTTCCTTCTTTGTCTATATACAATCTGAGCGTATGACCAAACATGGGTATCTTTAACCTGGATTTTAAAATAACTTAACTCAAAGTCAACCCTTAGGTGCAAATGGTTCCTTACAGATATTAAAAATACCTTTTAAATGATATATATTTCGTTATTTTAAGATAAAATTAATATCGCCTATTGTAAGATTCTTTTTGACTAAAATTTACAATTTTTGTCATTCTTAACAGTTGTTGTTGTTGTAGTAGCTAAGTAGACGATCGCTCTATCGCGAGTATATCGATTATCGCCTGTTTCATACTGTTACTGTTTTAATAACAACAACAACAAGTAAACTTTATATAAGTGGTTGGGGTGTATCAATATGAGCAGTTGTAGTTTTCACTTTGAATTTTTGTACAAAATTAGACAATTTAATTAGCAAAAGGAAATTACATGAGTAAACGAATGAAAATACTTGCATTACCAACTGTATAAATAATCAACTTTATGATTTAATCAGTAGAAAAATTATTAACGTCTAAGGCGTTAATACAAAACCATCAAAAGTGGCCAAAAAAGGCATCATTCGTCAAAAAGGTAAAACAAAATAATATGAATCATATTAATTAGGAAACAGTTAGTAATATCCCAATTTTACTGTTTTATTGAAATTCCTCATAATAATTTTAATTATTAAATTGCGTATGACAATAACCTAGTAATTTCTAAAAGAACAAAACCTTAATATTTGTTAAAACATGGCAACATCACACTTAAAAAATATAACAATTGATAATTTTCAGATATTAATATATATAGTTTATACATGTATATTTAATTTCTTTTAAACACAGAATCTATATAAAGTTAACTAACAGTGTCAGCGACCAATGTAGGTTTATTACCCCCATAAAACTGACACGCGCTAGCACCGGTTTTAACAATCCCTTGTATTAATATGTAACGCGTGGCTACAGATTGTTGTTTTATCATCATATATCATCGATATTAATCTCTTTATTTTGTATTTATTTGTCATATAAGCATTGTATTATGCTTCATGCAAAATAAATTTCCGTTATATATATCTATATTACAATTAATCAGATACTGGGGGTTAATTCCTAAAAAAAAAACACTTAAAAACTGAGACACAATTTAAAATGATTAGTATTTCATCTTGCTATAGAGTTAGATAATTTCTTTATTTTTTAGATTTATGCTATTTGCGCATTATCACAAGTTACATGAATACATATACATGAACGGGTTGATATGATATTTTAAGTGTGCATAAGTGACATATTTACAAATTTCGAAATCTAAGCTCAGTCACTTAGTGTCATTTGCGTAAATAATTCATGTGATGCTAAATATGAGTGTTATTACGTTAAATTTCTCTTATAATTCAATAAAATATTTTGTATAATAATGGAAGGACAGATGATCATATTTATACGTATCATAAAGTTTATTAGCATAGAACAAAATGTTTATAGTCAAACACAAATTATGCACATGCATATAAACATAACAAGAGGGAAATAGAAATAAATTAATACAGAAATAATTAATATCGGCAGAATACGTTTACACTACATAAACACCGTTATTCATCTCTGTTATTTGTTACAAGCATTCTATTATGCAAAATAAACGTTTGTTTTGCTTTTATTTATCCTCGCCACCGGATAATCCATATGGGCGAGGCCCCCAGAAGAGGCTAGTCACTTTAGTGTTTGGGGGATAGTGCATGATACAGAAGATGCTCCAGTTCCAGAAGCATCCCTGGTTCTTTTACGTGCCGATGTAAAGCATCATACACGGGACCTCGCTTAACGTCTCGTCCGAAAGACTGTTAGTAAGTTTAGTTATGTTAGGTGGGAAACACTGAAAAGCATTTCACTTTTTGACCGTCTGGAGTAGGGATTGAACCCACACCCTTCAGATCAGCAGTCAGTAGCCCTTACCACTAGACCACTAGTCCACCTCTCAAATAAACGTTCGTATTCGTGTTCGTTTTTATAACGCCTGTCTGCACTTAAACCTGTCAACATCAAACACCAATATACGTAATCGATAATCGACAAGGGAAGTAAAGCGTGACAAAAGACACACTGTAGCATTAGCGTCCCTTGATTATTGATTTTTCAACCGATACCCGCTTGAGGAGAATTCTTCAGTATGAGTACATCACCTAAAAATAGTTCCCTTGAATCCTTCAAAAATTATATTTTTTGGGCATTCAACTTGAATGCCTGAAACCATACACTGTAAAAAATTTGTGTAAGTTTACTTTAAAAGTGGTGTAACGAAAACGCGTAAAATGGTGTTAAAGACCACGTTACTCTGTTTCTGGTGTGCCATTACACTTCTAAGATGAAAGTGTAAATAATCATCAATTCGAAGGAAATGTGACACCGCATCAGGCTACTTGTTACCTAAATCGTGTTAGGTGTCATTTAAGCACTCTTGGTGTATGATTACCTCCTTCGACCTGGAGAATTAAAGCACGATGGTGTAAGCAAAGAAGTATACACCCAAATATGTGTAAAATGCCTCTTTAGGTAATACGTGTCATCCATGTAGACCACCCTTCTTGTATAAGGCTCTACAATCATTTTGATGTATGTTTAGAAATTTCCAATCGTATGGTAATGGTTAAACGTTTGTTAACTTTTGACCAGTATATATTTTGTCTTATGCTATTACCCGTATGTGATGATGTACATGCCACCAGTCAAAAATAAAAGGAAGTTCCGTTCGGTCTGTTCTGTAAGACAGAGCATTGCAGTATGTAGTTATATATATGTGCATCTAGATGCGGAGTTCCAAGTGGGAGGAGATAATTTGTTCACGCCCCAAAGTTCACAAATTTTGAACAACTTATTTTATATCTGATTAAATACATTTCACTTCATAAAATATAATGATTCCATGTTTAAATACCGTTGTAGCATACGCACAGAGAAAATACCAGATAGATAGTACTTGAACAAGTTGAAGAATTTATGACTTGCATTGAGTCAGTATTCAGATAAGCCCTATCTTAATTAAGGCATAGGGGTCTGTATCGACTCACTGGTCTCTCAATCACTAGATATAGATTAACAGGGACGTAACTGGTATCAAAATTGCGACACCACCAACTTTACAAACAGTCTTGTAACTTTTCCAAAAAGGCAATTATTCACATACGGTTTTCTCCAGTAGCAAGCTTATACATTTATCTTCGAGATACAACCAATCTTATGTCAAAATATATCGCACTCGAGCCGTTACAAATGCATACATGTTGAAAATATACTGAAAAATAAAAACAGGACAAAAATGTGGACAGGCCCTTACCATACTATAGGGCTCTTCACACGGGAGTGTCGACAAAAACAATGCTATGGTTGGATGAGCGTATAATAACTAAAACTATAACCAAAACATCACCTCTGAAAAGTAACACAAGCGCTAGTGCGGTCATTCTATCATTTTGAAATCTAAAAATGTTCATCGGACTTCCATTTTGAGTCACGTGACGTAATGTCAAATACCCGATGATACAAGCCATTTTATTGGACACGCTTTGGTGGAACATGTGACGTCACAAACAATACCTTGGGACATTAGGAAATTCGATCGAGGGTTGATCAACAAATATGCGGAAAAGTTACTAATTTAGTACTGTAGCTATCTACTTTATTTGTCATTGGAAGTCTATGAAACGTTCTAAATATATAGGTACCCTTTCTTTAACCATATATTCTTATTATTAACCAAAGTCCGAATAGACATGACCTCCTGTGATAACTTCGTTCGACGCCTTACAGCTTAATGTTTCCATAGTTGCGTGTCACAAACTGTTTTACAAGTACCAATCGTGCGTTTGTAACGTCATGTTTTGATAACGGGTTGGTTTTGATCGTGCATTGATATATACATTTGTAGTTGTATATAAATATGTTATCAATATACATGTAGTAAAGTACAGAGATTTTAACTCGATCCTATTCTATTAGCATAAATGAACAGATGATATATTGTCTATATGTAATATGAACAAATGCACTGCATCCAGCGGGGATTTCCCATCAGTTTTTTTTTGATAGTCTGATCGAAGAAAAAAATGACTTTGGAATTTGTTTGCTCTACAACAGAGTCTATAGATCTAGCCTCTGGCTGCCAGGCAGCACAACATAGAAAACCAGGCGAACAAATACTTCGAAAGAGTGTTTTCCAATCTAAGAGACGGGTTGCACAGATATTCCCTATAAATAGTTATTATAGTTTTACACTCGTCTTTTATTTGCTATTTATCATAATTATGTTTGACGTCGCGGCAGCGTAATAAAGCCATTATTTATTTTTGATAATACGCTAGTGTAATAAAGTTTTGACGTGACGTCACTCAAAGTATAGGCGATGTCGTCAAAGTTGCGCGTTTATTATAGTGAAAATAAGTAGCTATTTTATGTTTCGGCCAGAAATGAAACATATGATAAAAAGAACATTATATTTGTGACTTTCCACATTGAATTTATTAAACTCGTTGAATAAAATCGATAAAATGCTCGGCAGAGCCTCACATTTTATTATTTTATTAAACTCGTTTAATAAATTCAATATGAAAAGACACTCATGTATATCCTCTATTTATATTTCAATTCAACATAATTTTATTCACAAGTTGGCGCGCTATGTCGTGCGACGACGTCGCGTTATCGTGCGATGACGTCGCGTTAAATGATGTGACGTCAATTCCGGCGTCGCCATATTGTTTTATTTACGTTATAGTTAGAACATATTAAGTAAATTTTAATGATTAAAAAGGGCGGAGCGAGCGAAGCGAGTCCTTTTTAGTCATTAAAATTTACTTAATATGTTCTAACTAACTTAGAATATAACATTTTGCATTCTGATTGGCCGATAGAAAGTAGCGCCAACGTATGACGTCAAGTCTGTAAAGAGAAAATTTTAATGGTTAAATTTTCAGTTAACCGCCGAAATGCGGCGTTTTCATTGGCTCATAATGTAGGTTATATTCTAAGTTGGATTAAATAAGATAATTTTTATGTATTTTTTCAATAATTTTCATGATTTGAATCAGGCTTAACGTTATGAAAGAATATGTTAGGACTCAAAAGTTTCGCAATTTGAATACTTTCAACCATTCACTTCTTTCGACTCCGCAATTTTCTAAACCGGAAATAACTTTTTCTAAAACGATTAGTACCGATTCAAAACTCTGAAGAACATAGGCACGTGCGTGTTACTGGTATGGGTATTTACAATTTGTTCGCAGAAATTCATAAATTCAACGCAAGAACTTGTTATATATTCAAGTATACAGTAAAGGTAAGGATCAGGCCCAATTCTCAGTGCTGTACTCCTTATTACACATGACGTGAATTTTTAAATAAAATAATCCAAATACATAAACGTTAAGGTGTTTGTTTGTGTTAAAATGAACGTTTTTTATAGTTCATTATTTATAATAAGCCAATATATTATATGTTTAAACAACATTGGTCACTTAACAGTACTTTATGAGCATATTCCTTTTTATCCCTCATGTACATTTACCGTGTGCTTCTTAAAATGGGGAAGAGACTCATTGATTAGGTTAAAACCTTCAACTGCTGCACGCTTTTCCGTGGAATATAGTAATATTTACAACCATTCTACATTCCTTGCTTACTCACTTGGATCAGAACACGAGTTTTTCGAGCACAATTTGTAGACCTATACGTAGTATTTTTATTTACAATCTACTTGATCCCGGTTGTGCATCCAATACGTATTACCTGCGCTAGAATATCGAGAACTAGTATATCTGTTTGCAGTGGTCACATGTTCGAAAGTTTATCCAGTAAAATAGCTTGTATCATCGTGTGTTCGGCTTTACAAACATGGAAGTCCGATGAACATTTTTAGATTTCAAAATGATAGAATGACTGCACTAGCGCTTGTGTTACTTTTCAGAGGTGATGTTTTGGTTATAGTTTTAGTTATTATACGCTCATCCAACCATAGCATTGTTTTTGTCGACACTCCCGTGTGAAGAGCCCTATAGTATGGTAAGGGCCTGTCCATTTTTTGTCCTGTTTTTATTTTTCAGTATATTTTCAACATGTATGCATTTGTAACGGCTCGAGTGCGATATATTTTGACATAAGATTGGTTGTATCTCGAAGATAAATGTATAAGCTTGCTACTGGAGAAAACCGTATGTGAATAATTGCCTTTTTGGAAAAGTTACAAGACTGTTTGTAAAGTTGGTGGTGTCGCAATTTTGATACCAGTTACGTCCCTGTTAATCTATATCTAGTGATTGAGAGACCAGTGAGTCGATACAGACCCCTATGAATTAAGGCAGTACTACAATTAATTTAGCTTAGGATGTAACATACTATAATCTATCTAGAGAGGAAGTCAGGGGAATATAGTCTACTTTCACTTGAAAACGATTCGTAATGCAACTATAGTAGACTGACTTAATCGGTGTTGTGTTGTGTATACATTTAATAAAACACAAACTATTTATTATTGAAAATATCTTATATAGAGAATAATAGGTTGGTGCCGTGGATGAAAAAGTTTATCTGGCAAGGCGGAGGAATTTATCGGATGAGCCGTAGGCCGAGCCGGATAAACTTTTACTTCATTCACGGCACTAACCTATTATTCTATTTATCCAGTCGCTTAATCTGCTCAGTGAGGGGATCAGACTCGGGACTATATTGTTACTCTTTCATTAACTAGCGCGCAACGTCACGTTCGTTCCGTGACGTCACGATAAACAACGACGTCGGACATCTTGATAGACGTCGTGTAAACGCAGGTAAGACGAAGAAAATAACCGATCAACTACCAGCTCATTTAGGATAGGAAAACCTCATCCTCGGGCACGGAATTGCAACTGGCGATTTTCATATGAGAAGAAGTCCGTCAGATCACGTGGTAAGGTGACGGATTATCACTAGTCACATAACCAGGTGACCGATTATTCAGAATTTATTGCTAAGTTTATCAGGCACCCCGTTAACAGGCAGATTTCGCCGGAAGTGACGACAAACACAGACCATACCATCCCAACAATGCCCAATATTCAGGTCAGTGCAAATGGCATCGAGAAACTTCTAAACAATCTATACCCACATAAGGCAGCAGGCCCAGATAAGATAAAGCCCATTATACTAAAGACCCTGTCAAAAGAACTCTCACCAATTCTCCTTCTTCTTCTTCTTCCTGTTTAGTACAGATCCCACTCTGGGGCAATATCGTACTATACATCTCGAAGCCATCTTCCAAAAATCACTTGATGAAGGCTGCTTGCCTTCTCAGTGGAAAACAGCAGATGTAGCTCCCATCTACAAAAAAGAGGACAGGTCAAATCCCGCCAACAACAGACCCATCTCATTGACATGTGTGCTATGCAAAACCCTTGAACACATTGTTGTCTCGTCTGTAGTAAAACACTTCACACAACACAACATCCTTTACCACCTCCAACATGGGTTTCGAGAGAAAAGGTCATGTGTTACCCAACTTATCATGCTCATTAACGACTTAATTACCGCAGTCTATTAGAAACTGCAGGTAGACCTCATACTATTAGATTTCAGCAAGGCTTTCGACAAGGTCAGCCAAGGTCAGCCATGATAAAGTCCTGCTTAAACTACATTTATACGGAGTCCGAGGTCAAACACTAAAATTGATCAAAAGCTTCTTAGATAATCGGCTCCAATCTGTAGTTTTGATGGCACTAGCTCGGATGCTATCCCTGTTTCCCCAGGAGTGCCCCAGGGGTCAGTGCTGGGTCCTCTCCTCTTTCTAGCGTATATCAATGACCTCCCACAGAATATAAGCTCGAAAGTCCGCCTTTTTGCAGATGATACAGCAGTATACCTATCATTATCATCTGCATCTGAGTCTACAACCCTCTAGAATGACCTTAAGACACAAGAAAGTGGGAGCTGGAGTGGGATATGGCATTCAACCCCTCCAAATGTCAGGTTGTCCACGTCACCCGTAGGAAACATCCTATACCAACCAGATATTATCTCCATGGAGTATTACTAGAATCAGTCACATCAGCCAAATACCTGGGCGTGGACATCTCAAATAATGTATCCTGGGATGATCATATAAATAGGCCAACGAAAACTGCGAACCAAACACTGGGTTTTCTTCGCAGGAACATAAAGGTCAAGTCTGAATCCACTAAGTCCCTCGCTTACCAGACCCTCGTCAGACCCCAGCTAGAATATGCCTCCGAGGTTTGGTCCCCACATACCCAAAGCCAGATGGCTCAAATCGAGGCGGTCCAAAGGCGGGCAAATTACCAAAGAACTGCTAGTGTATCTGATATGCTGAGCTCCCTTAACTTGAGGCGTCTTGACCTTAGAAGAATTGACAGTCGGCTATCCCTCATGTATAAAATCACCTACAAACTTGTAGCTATCCCCATCGAAGGTTATCTAGTGCCCCTTTCTCGCCCCTCAAGATCAACACACCCCCTAGCATATACTAGGTTAATTGGCGCTACGACTGACTACTATAAGTTGGCCTTCTTCCCCAGGATCATTCACCACTGGAATAGCCTACCATACCAAGTAGTCAGTCTCCCCACTATAGCATCGTTCAATGCGGCTGTCAGATAGATAGATAGATAGATAGATAGATAGAGATAAAAATGCGGTTGCTAAGGAAGTAGTTTGGCCGCCATCTTGAATGTAGACAGATCGACAGATCGAGAAGTGACAAAATGAAGTTGACAGCCAAACATTAGTTCAATAACTGATTTTACGATCGAAGTACTTGTTTAAAACAAGGAAAATGGTATTTGATACATATTGTTAACGTAAATGTACAATGAACTCAACTTCCGATGTCGATTCTCAACAAAAACGAGTTCGGATCAAAACAATTCGTACCCGAACAAATTTGTCAACAATTTATTATAAGTTGTAACTGAATCTGTCAATCATCAACAATGATCCTGTACTGGATGATCATGTTACCAATATTGTAGGACCACTGTCCACTACTGTTTTCAATAGATTACATATCCGTAGCTACGCAGATGATACTGTATGAGAATTGACCCAAATGTGCACTTTTTTGGAAAAAATATAGCATAGACCACTTTGGATATGGACCTGCCATAGCATTAAGTACATTATATGTTTTCAAGTTACATTTCGATAATCAATGTTGATTTGCAAAGCCACAGTCCCATGGTATATGAACCAGACTGCAGAAAGGAGCCTGTTTCCTAACCAAACGGCTACCGAGCGCTCGCTTGCTTGCTTTACAAGAATTAAGCGCTATCAAGGTGACAAAGCGAAAAAAGTGTATGCTACCAGTGAGCGGTCGTGGATAGCAGGCGGTTGAACAGCAAAGCGCTACCAAAGCGGTCTGTTTGCAAGAAAGTGCTCAGTAGCACTAGACAGTGTGTGGCGGCCAAGTGACCGAAGGTGTGATGATGATCGTTGTGTGAGTGTTGGCGCTCAAAAATAACCTCCTGAGGCCAGTGAGGGACTCTGCATTTGTTATAACATGAAAAACATGTCTAAACGTTATAAAGCCTATTTTATCACATGTTTGACGTCGCGGTAGCGTAATAAAGCCATTATTTATTTTTGATAATACACTAGTGTAATAAAGCTATCACGCGACGTCATTCAAAGGATAGGCGACGTCGTCAAAATTGCGCGTTTATTATAGTGAAAAATAAGTAGCTATTTTATGTTTCGGCCGGAAAAGGCTAACATGCGATAAAAAGAACATTACATTTGTGACTTTCCACATTGAATTTAATACCTCGTTGAAAAAATCGATAAAATGCTCGGCAGAGCCTCGCATTTTATTATTTTATTCAACTCGTTTAATAAATTCTATATGGAAAGACACTCATGTTATATCCTCTATAAAATTTATAGCATTTGATTATCAAGTTATGCATTTGTATTTCAAAATAATGGCTGGAGACATTGTGGGGAAGTCGCGTAAGCAAACTTACTTCCCACCAATTTTAGACGAGTCTCGGCATCCCAGATGGGCAAATACCAAGAAAACATTGATAAAATAATAATATAACTTTGTTTAATTACACCAATAGTACACTCGGCAAAACTTATAAGTACACACGTCGTTTTTTCGCTATAACTTTTTTATTTTTTATTATTTTTGCATGAAATTTTGTGTACATGGTATTGACTATCAAAGGACTGGATAAATACATTTTATTCTTCAAAATTAAATACAGCGGTTCATTGAACCATGAAACGCCAAAAACCGTTAAATGGCCGTGAAATTGACGCGTATGTGCAAATTATTTTTATGTAAGGTAAATTTGAATTTTAGATTTATTGTCAAATTAAAAAAACACAAAATAAATCGATTTTTCAAATAACAACATGGTGTTTTTTTACTTTTAAAACTATTTTTTATTGTTATGGTCAAGGGGAGTTAACCATGTTTCAAATTGCATTTTTTATCAGAAGTCGATATTTCTAAACCTAAATTGGGCTTGTTCCTATCATTGTTTTCTATATTACTGTGTCCATGATAGAAACATAGACTTCAGTTTCAGTTTCAGTTGATTTCATTATTGCAGAGTCCTGTAAAATACAGGATACATATGCATAACACATTTACAAAAGCAATTTAGCTGTCACAGTGACACTGGGTATACGACCATAAACGGCGTTTTGGAATATTTAAAAGAAGTTACTAAAAATGAAATAATTCATATAATCAAAGAGAAAATTAATGTTAAGGTTTGAAAATATTTAAGTTTTCTATTACACGAGAGCATTTTAAATGGTAGAACTTAAAATGTTGTCGTTTAATTACACTGACCATGTGTGGCTAATCGGTTCAATAACGAAAGCGAAAGTAGACTAGCCTCACCTAGTGTAATTGTGACTGAGGGCTGCTGTGGCTGTGTGGTTCGGCAGTTTTACTGTTGTTACTAGGTCATTCAGCGTAGGCATTCCGCCTTTTGGTTGCTGTATCTTTTCTACTGGGTCATTCAGCTAGTTATTGTTTATTGTACTTTTCGGCAGCTTGGACTTGGCCGGATCTGCGCTTGTTTGGTTGGGCATTGTGCTTTGTGTGTTTTTAATGTTTTCTGTGCTCGGCTGGTTAAGTTGAGTGCTGCCTTCCCTGTCTGACTTGATATACTCTTTTTACATGTTTATAAACATTTGTATTGGAGGTTCTTTCCATTTCGGAAAACCAATGCTGTACAAAAATATCCTGAAGTTTTTGTTTTGATGAATGTATTAACCATTTAGAATTGATAATATATTGACTATCCCAAATACCTGATAGCCCAATATTACAAAGAATAGTTTTGATATTTTTTATCCATTGTGATTTTATCGTACCTATTGATGTTAGTTTTCGTATCATGAGATAAATGTTTGAGGAAATTTTATTAGTACCAGGTGTGCTAATGTCACCAATTAGCCGAGTCCAATAAGAAATTACTCTATTTTGTATTTCTATTTTTAGCGGATATATACCTAATTCACCATATAGCATATAATTATGTTGGGGTCGATTTTTTTAATTTTAACATATTTTTGTAAAATTTAATTTGAATTCGTTCTAAAACATCTAAGTTTCCAAATCCCCAAACTTCACTGGCATACAACAAAATCGGTTTAATTGTTTTATTGAACAATTCAATTTGGATATCATACGGTAGCGACAGTCTTTTTATTTTTCTAATCAACGAGAACATGGCCTTGTTTGCTTGTCCTGCAATATATTGTTTAGTTTTTGTGAATGATCCATTTTTTGTAAATACAATTCCAAGATATTTATATTCATCTACAACTTCCAATATTTCTTCACCAATTTTAAATGTATTATGTAATTGTATTCTTCGATTTGATATAACCATCACTTTAGTTTTTGTAACGTTTATGTTGAGTCGCCAAGTATCACAATAATTTTTGAATAAGTCTAATGCATTTTGGAAATCTGTCTCATCGTCACTAAATATAACTGTGTCATCAGCATACAGAAGAATGAACAGTTTTAAGAATAGTCTGGTATCTTCTATAAAACAATCTTTAACAATTCCATTTACATAATTATCCCTCAAATGTGTGTCTAAATCATTAAGAAAAATAGAGAATAAAAAAGGTGACAGGTTTTCACCTTGACGCACACCTCTCATACAATTTTCTTTTAAAAGTTTTGTCCATAGCCCGGGTCTCCAAATTGAATCAAAGGCCTGTTTGAAATCTACGAAACAACAGTAAAACTTCTTTTTATCCGACTTAGTAATGTCTATTAGACTATTTAGAATAAAAATGTTATCTGTCGTAGAGAAATTCTTGCGAAACCAGCCTGTGTATCGTGGATAATATTATATTTTTCGGAATATTTGTTTAATCTCTTATTCAGAATATGAGTAAAAAGTTTACCAAAGCAACTTAACAGGGATATTGGTCGATAATTTTCTGGTGATGTCTGGTCGCCTTTACCTTTATAGATAGGTTTAATAATTCCTTCGGTCCAACTCTCAGGAATGATTCCTTTGTCAAAGACAACATTAAATAACTTGACATATATGGGTAACATCAGATTAATAGTCGACTTTATATGTTCATTTACTATGTTGTCTACCCCAGGCGCTTTATTATTTTTCAAGGTTTTAACCGCGTCTATTATTTCTTGTTCGGTTATTGGCAAATTTATCTCATCGGTTTCTTCTATTATTGTTTCAGGGTTATTTTCAAAGTTATTTGTTTCATTTAGATCAGCTGTTTCGTTTACTGTTTTGAAATATTGATACAGATCTTCTAGGGACGCACCCATTTCGTTTGATTTTGGTTTGTCATTTATAATATTCCAATACTGTTTTGGACTATTGCTCTTTCGGAACCTTAATTTGTTTACTGTTGTATCATTATATGTGTTATGTGCTATTCTTAAGGAACATTTATATTGTTTACTTAGTCGTTTTAGGTTTTCCTTAAGGTGTAATGTTTTTGACCTATTATATGCACTTCCTGCTTTGTGATATTTATTTCGCGCTTGAACGCAAGAATGATTAAACCAAGGGAATGAATTTGTTCTTTTATTTTGGTTATGTTTAGGCTTTTTTACTCCGAATGATACTTTAGAACAATTAGTAAAGAGGGTTGCAATATCGGTTACTATCGTATCAATTTCTGTTTGAGAA
The DNA here is from genome assembly GCA_947247005.1 of Spisula solida. NCBI lineage: Eukaryota > Metazoa > Mollusca > Bivalvia > Venerida > Mactridae > Spisula > Spisula solida. The sequence continues at coordinate 3,526,577 of OX365948.1, read as the reverse complement.
CAGTCATTTGTATCGACAATATTTTCTAGTCTTTGCTCTAAATGTGTTATCTTATTTAAGTCTAAGTTTTGTGTAAAAACGTCTATTTTATTAGTATCCCACAGACGGGGCTTGTCATGTGTTACATTTGTGTGACTTTCCTGAGTCACTGTATTTCGTTTTAGTTTGATTGATGTTGTCAGTGCACAGTGGACATCAGAAAATAGGTCACAAAATGGTTCAACATAAAAATCATTTACATAATAAAAAACATCAGATGTAGAGATAATATAGTCAACAACACTAGTGTCTTTACATGTAAGCATCGGTTTCGATATATCTTGACCTATTCTACCATTCCATATAAACAGGTGGTTATTTTTACACAATTCTATCAGTTGTTTACCATAATCATTAGTACCAGTATCTATATGATTTCTCTCCAAACTAACTGTAGCAAAGTTTTGAAATGCCAAAATGTCTTCGAGAATTGCATCATCCAGGTCAAACATTTGAGCTATTGTTTGATCTAAATTTACATAATCTCTCAAACTTCCACAACGTGAATTTAAATCACCCAAAAGCATGACATGATTACCTTCAGGACAATATCTGAAAAGTTCATTCTGAATTTCAAAGTAAGGATCGACATGAGCATACTTTGTACCACGAGGTGGAATGTATAACATTCCAACTTTCAAATCTTGGTCACCTCCATATAGAGTTTTTGACAAGGAAAAGAATTTTATAATATTACTTTGTGAGTTATCATAAATTTTAACAAATTTTGATAAACTTGATCTAACAATTAGACACATTCCACCTGATCTATATCGTGTCAATTTTTTTCTATTGAAAACATGAATATCAAAACCTGGAATTGTTATAGTATCACTATCATCAGTTTTTGTTTCTTGCAGACAAATGATATCATGTTTACATATAAAATCAACAAAATCAGGTGACTTCACCTTAGACAAAACACCACCAACATTCAGTGATAACAGTTTCAGACTATTGTAAACAGTAGATTCACTATCACGAAATTGAAAATAGTTTTCTGCCCCGTTACAGTCGTTACCCACAGATCGCTATTGTTGTGTGTTTACATCCAGCACATCCTGATTTTCATCGATTGATTTTTTCTGTATGTCACATCCTTTGTTTTCAGGTTCACGCGGTTGAGACTGCACATCCTGAATTACATCAACTGTGTTTTTTTTTGTATTTCGCATTCCTTGTTATCACCAACACTTTCACCTTCAGAATCACTGTCGTTATTGACTATGTGTGGCTTTTTGTAATTGGTATCACCGTCCAGTGGTGATGTTGCCTTTTTCTTGCCTGCATGTGACGATCGCCTTGGTGTTTCGTCCTGTGGATAGTTGCTTAAGTGTTCATATCTGTTTGTCAGAGTTATAGTGTTACCAGCTGTAATATGCTGTGGTTTTATACGCGGTTTCTGACTTCTGTAGAAGGTTCTGGTCCAATTAACTTGTCCATTCCATGTCTCGTTTTGTCTATTTGTTCGAATTGGGCGTTGTTCTGATTGTCTTGTCGCCATGTTTGTATCTGCCTTGTATTGTTGTCCATTTATGTACAGACGATCCTTCACAAAATGAACTTTGTTTTCTTCAACCTTCCTGGCTTCATCGGCAATAGCATACAGTGCTTTACGCCTCTCTTGCATTACTTTAGGATATTGGTCCTTAACCCAATAGTCCGAATCTCCTAATAGCTCATAACCCTTCTGTTTGATCCTGTCTTTATCTTTAAAGTATGTGAATTTGGCTATGATTGGTCTCGGTCCAGTTTTCTCGCGATCGAATCGACCTAGCCTATGCACACGCTCAAAACAAATTTCTTCAGTCGTATTCAGGTGGTCTTTCAGGAACTGTTTGATTACAGCTTCACAGTCTTCACCTTCATCTGCGTAATTCTCAGCTTCTGGTATTCCACCAAACAGAAGATTTTCCCTCATGCTACGCCACTGTATGTCCAAAATCTTATCATCAGTTTGTTCCATGTTTCTTTCATTTTCACTCTGTTTATATTCTATACTTTCAATTCTTTCTTCAATCTTTCTCATTCTCCTATCGAATTCATCATTGTTATTTGTTATTCCTTCACACATATCACTATACAGGTTCATTGTCTCATCATGTTCTTTTACTCGCCTCTTTATCTCTTTCATCTGACTTTGTACGTTACCAACTTCTGTGTTTGTTTTGTCAATATTTCGTTTCATTATTGACAAATCCCTTAGTTGAGATTCCATAGTTAGTAGTCTCTCATTTTGAGTTGATATATGTGTTTCTACTGATTGCCATCTACAATTCTGGCTTTCAAGAGTTGCTTGTATATTTTGCATCTGTTGTCCAAGGTGAATAGCCCACGGTGGTATTGCACAATTAGACCCTATTTGCTGAATTGGTTGCTGATAGTATGGTCGATTTTCAAACAGAAGTGCTGTATTTTGTACCTGTGTATTCTGCATCTGGTTGTGTTGCGTGGTGTCGAAATTACTGGCTTGTTCTTGCATTTTTGTACTTGGATTTTCATGTTGGTTACCATGTAATAAATTCATCGACTGGCCGAAAAGTTCGCTAGCACTTATAGACGATGCGTTTGTCTGCATGTCAGTATTTTGAATGTGCGGGGAATTAGCAGTGTTCGATCGATCTGGTTCAGTGTTCTGGCACATTTTACTGCCATTATTAAATTTACCCCTAGATCCGCCCATGCTCAATATTTGTCCTCCTTTTCAATGTTGATACAGTATGAACAGCTCGAATATTTCTCGTGCCAATTGGTATACGCTTCAGTTGAAACCGTACTGTATCAGCGCAGCGGGGCCATATGTGCATTAGCAACCTGACAATCGCCCGATGAACACACGGCAGTATTGTGTTTTTTTAGATTCTGCTGTTGGCATCATTAATTTTGTTCTGTTTGTGACAATTTAAATCAGATGTTAAAAACATCGATTGTATTGTAATTCTACATATCCAATCTACATATGTTGAAATTTTCAGCACGATCAAAGACGCATTGACCGAGTTATGGGCAAATAAACAAGTGTGTACTTATAAGTTTTGCCGAGTGTAATACACACACACCACCTCTGGATATGGTTAACCAAACTTGGCATACGTGACAAACATGTCTTTTTAAACATACCGTTCAACGAATAACAAGTGCGTACCAGGTGTGAAACGTACGTCACATAATGTGTCCTTGAATGCAAGGCAGGTGTTTGGTCAGGGAAATTATATCAGGACATTTTGTGTCAAAATATTTGTGAGAACCCTGAAATAATGCTTTAAGGATGAATACTACAGTTGTTTGTGAGCATATTTCTGCGCATATTCTGAAAACATTGTTAAAAGTATGTTTGTTGTTGTCATCAGTCAACTCTTGTTATCTCGAATTTTTCAGGACCAGGAAAATCATTTTGACATAACGAAAATTCGAGATATTCGATAAGTTTGAAAGCCATTTTGTTCCGTTCCAAGTCACGGTACGGGATTACATGGGTTTTATCGTGTCCGGCATATCTCGTATTTGAAGCAAATTCCGCGGACATAAGTTTGCATGTTGGCTTTCTGACGTGACTTTGGTTACTAGCTTTAAGGTAACATACACATTGAAATATTTGAAATTCAAAATAAGTTAGAGAACCACTTTTGCTGTCGAAGTCACAGTACAGGTTAAAAGGGGGTTTATCATGTCCAGGATGACCCCGTATTTTCAGTTGTTTTTATTCGAAGCTGCATGAGATATGTTTGCGCAAATTGATGCTCACACTTAATTGATTAACAATGGAAGTTGTAAAAATTACAGGTAAATCGAAGAATGCATACAGGTGAGGCGTGAAAACATTCGGCGCCTAAGTTTGAATTGAACAATAGATTTTAAGTGCCAGTTAGATTATCGGGACCAAAAATAAAATTCGACATAACGAAAAACTTCTATACAAACTTCTAGATGGCCAGATGTCATGTTTGTTTTAGATCACAACGCAAAAAATGACACAACGTTTTATGACATTTATGACGTTACACACATAACTCGTATTAATACTAATGTGTATCAGAATTAGGACTGGGACAATTTCAATAATATTTTGAAATCCGGCGGTTAATCTATGGTATGAAATCCAATTGAACCGGTTAATTGGCCGCCATATTGAAAATGGTGTTTTCTTTCATAAGGACCAATATATCCAGGTACTTTCAGCAGCGGAATTCATGTGTGTTTATTTTATCATTCGAGGTATAGAATACCAAAATAAGATTTAATGGCATTGTAGGGTGTGCAATTGTTTTAGATTAACCGAGTTATCGTCCGGAAATAATCAGAATAAACAAAAACTATTTTAACATTTGTTGTTTTTTTCTGGTTATTTTTTATAAGTTTGAGTCTGATTTCAGTATTTTTTAACAGAGTTTTCCCCTTGCTTACCAATAACTAAAATTCTAACATAGCACGTGAGATTTGCCTTCTTTGCGTATATTGAGCTTACCATATTTTATTACCGAGATAAAGTATAGCTGATTGATGTCGTCACGTTTGACGTCATATAGAATGACAAATGACGAAACGTTGATGGTAACATTCCTAGGAAAGAAAGTAGTTTGACGTCAACCTGTCTTGTTATGCTATAAGTGGTAAAGCATTAGCGATGTTAGAATCGAAATAATAAATAGGAGTTGTGCTTTGTTGTGTTATAAAATATAGGCACTCGTTTGAATGCATACATTAAATCACTCGTGCTACGCACTCGTGATTTAATTACTACGCATCCAAACACGTGCCTATATTTTATTACTCAACAAACAAAGCTACGTGAATAGATAAAATGAACAAAATACAATGGTAGGTCATTAGAAAGCCATGTATGTCGAAAACAAGCCTGGTGACATATCATTTTTATGATTTCAATGTTGTTCTAGAAGACTGTTCTGTCATTTAAGATGTTTCAAGGAAAATTCGATCGTTAGATCAAAGGTGCGCGTACCTCCTTAATTCATAAAATTTGCTTTGGTTGTAGCAAATGAAAAGCAACTATTTTTTTCTTTTTACAATACCTACTCATTAATTATTAATTTATTATCTTTGGATGAATGAATCACCTTTTTAGGCAATGCCTTAGTTCATATTATTATGTGGCTGCATGTGGCGGCTGTACTCAGGTGAGTAATCTAGGGTCATGATGGACCTCTTGTTTATGAATTTCTCAAAAACAAGGGGTGTTGCAGGCCAAGTCTGCTCCTGTATATCATTTTTATTACTCATGTCTTATTGGGGGCTACATGAATATCTTCTCCTTTGAAAATGAACATGAGGCCACAAATAAAATTACGTTTCTTTCCCCTTACATTAACAACATTGTACTAAAAATAGAATCAGTTTTTCATCAATATTTTCAGTTAGGATTCAGAAAGTGTGATGAAACTTGGTGTTTAGGTAAAGGTCAATTGTATAAATATGCCACTTGAGATCAACAGTGGTGTCGGTGGGTCACTGCAGGTACTAAAATTGAAAACCAGATTCCATTTGCATTGTAAGCAAGGTTACAACAAAGCACCGTAGTCAAACATGGCGTACGTCTTAACTTTTAGACTGTAGGCTGCTAACTATGTAGTTCAGCAGTTTTACTGTTGTTACTAGGTCATTCAGCGTGGGCTTTCTGCCTTTTGTTTGCTGAATCTTTTCTATTCAATTTTTAACAATGAGACTAGGGGCGTTTAATTTTCTTGGACGGTAGTGTGTTGGGCACTTCTTCGTTTTAAGATTTCTTACAGCTAAAGCGGGGCAATATAGTCCTTTTGCTGTGGAAACTGGGTCATTCAGCTAGTTAGTAGGTCATCCGACTATACGGGCCTTTCAACGTTTTAATACTGTTATTTAACTTTTGAGACTAAAGGCTGCTATAACTATGTAGTTCAGCAGTTTTACTGTTGTTTCTAGGTCATTCAGCGTAGGCATTCCACCTTTTGGTTGCTGTATCTTTTTTACTGGGTCATTCAGCTAGTTATAATTTATTATACTTTTCGACTGCTTAGACTTGGGCGGATCTGCGCTTGTTTAGTTGGGCATTGTGCTTTGTGTGTTTTTAATGTTTTCTGTGCTCGGCTGGTTAAGTTGAGTGCTGCCTTCCCTGTCTGACTTAATATACTCTTTTTGTGGCCTTCTTGTTTAATCTAGTCTGTGATACATCCTAATATTAATAATAATAGCATTGTAAAAAACTAATGTGGCACTTTAATTTCATACAAATGTAGATTGTTTTCTATGTATCCACATAAAGAAAACTTAGGAACAAATAGATATATTTATTACCTTCCAACCCTACCTTTATTTACATGGACCGGGAGGGGAAACACTTATAATTGTATTGTTGGTCTACTCTTGGCATTGCCTGGGTGATACACAGTTTTCAAGGTCTGACAATATTCATGTTACCCTCATGTTTGTGTGACATTTGTTATATTATAGTTATTGAAACGTTATCTTTATGAAGCTTACTGTAACTCTAAAACCAAAAGGTTTAAACAATGGTAGTAAGCAATCGATTAAATTTAATATGTTTTAGCTATATATACATGCACTAATTTAATGTTCGTAGTATATAGTAAATAACATTGATTGAATCAGTTTATTTGATTGTCAAGCTTTTAACTTTAGCAGGGATCACTTGATGCTTTCAAAAACATGTGACATTCAGGCACTAATAAAACTTTAAAATGATAGGATATTCACTTGACAAGCTTTTCCAATTTTGTTAACATTGTGAGCATGTGATATGCATGAGAAATATTTATACTCATTTAGTTTGGGAATAAACTATTTGTAATATGTATACAGTTTTGTTATGATACTATTGTGATATTTGGCACATACAAACCAGCTAGGTAAAAATCAAGCAGTATACATTGTGTACTCCTTAGCAAGTCTTTCACCATTCTACACCAAATTAGGAAAGCTGTTCCGTTACAGAAACATTTCCACCAATTTGCAGAAAATGTATTCTTGATCTTTATGAGAAATGTTACACATACATAATGTATGTTACTTTTCGCCATATAATATATGAGAAAACATTTCCTTATCTGTCCATGAGAAATGTTACACTTATATACTGTATGTTACTTTTCTCCATATAATATCAGAAAACATTTCCTTATCTGTCCATGAGAAATGTTACACTTATATAATGTTTGTTACTTTTCTCCATATAATATCAGAAAACATTTCCTTATCTGTCCATGAGAAATGTTACACTTACATAATGTGTGTTACTTTTCTCCATATAATGTCCGGAAACCTTTCCTGGTATGTCCATGAGGAATGTTACACTTTAGTGTGTGTTACTTTTCTCCATATAATGTCCGGAAACATTTCCTGGTATGTCCATAGGGAATGTTACACTTTAGTGTGTGTTACTTTTCTCCATATAATGTCCGGAAACATTTCCTGGTATGTCCATGAGGAATGTTGCACTTTAGTGTGTGTTACTTTTCTCCATATAATGTCCGGAAACATTTCCTGGTATGTCCATGAGGAATGTTACACTTTAGTGTGTGTTACTTTTCTCCATATAATGTCCGGAAACATTTCCTGGTATGTCCATGAGGAATGTTGCACTTTAGTGTGTGTTACTTTTCTCCATATAATGTCCGGAAACATTTCCTGGTATGTCCATGAGGAATGTTACACTTTAGTGTGTGTTACTTTTCTACGTATAATATCCGGAAACATTTCCTGGTATGTCCATGAGGAATGTTACACTTTAGTGTGTGTTACTTTTCTCCATATAATGTCCGGAAACATTTCCTGGTATGTCCATGAGGAATGTTACACTTAATTGTGTGTTACCTTTTCTCCATATAATGTCCGGAAACATTTCCTGGTATGTCCATGAGGAATGTTACACTTAATTGTGTGTTACTTTTCTCCGTATGATGTCCGGAAACATTTCCTGGTATGTCCATGAGGAATGTTACACTTTAGTGTGTGTTACTTTTCTCCGTATAATGTCCGGAAACATTTCCTGGTACGTCAATAAGGAATGTTACACTTTAGTGTGTGTTACTTTTCTCCGTATAATGTCCGGAAACATTTCCTGGTATGTCCATGAGGAATGTTACACTTTAGTAGGGGTGACTATCGAGTCCATTTTTGACTATTGCAATACTATTGCTATTGCTGAAAGTACTATTGCGATACTATTGTATTGCTGGTAACTATTGCGATACTATTGCAATAGTTATTGCCAAGATTGGAAAACCATAGATTAACTTGTAAATGCAAATTTGCACTGTGTTAGATATCACTTCGTTGTACAACAGACTAATCTACAATTTGTGGAAATGATTTAAAATGAGTTTAACAGAAATAGATTAATACAATTTAAGTTTTTATCATGTTCAATGGATAAACGATTGCAATATTGGTACTTTTTGGCAGTTTTGGTGCGTATGATTATCTAAAATTAGTTTTTTAACGAGAACGGAAGTTGTTTTAATGTAATAATACATTTTATTTAAACTATCGTAACTATCGATAGTTGGGCTAACTATCGGCGATAGTTATTGGATCGATTCTTTTACTATCGATCCATACTATCGGGACACTCGAGATCGCAATGCATCGATATTTCGATGTATCGGCTCACCCCTACACTTTAGTGTGTGTTACTTTTCTCCGTATGATGTCCGGAAACATTTCCTGGTATGTCCATGAGGAATGTTACACTTTAGTGTGTGTTACCTTTATCCGTATAATGTCCGGAAACATTTCCTGGTATGTCCATGAGGAATGTTACACTTTAGTGTGTGTTACTTTTCTCCGTATAATGTCCGGAAGCATTTCCTGGTATGTCCATGAGGAATGTTACACTTTAGTGTGTTACTTTTCTCCGTATGATGCCCGGAAACATTTCCTGGTATGTCCATGAGGAATGTTACACTTTAGTGTGTGTTACTTTTATCCGTATAATGTCCGGAAACATTTCCTGGTACGTCCATGAGGAATGTTACACTTTAGTGTGTGTTACTTTTCTCCGTATAATGTCCGGAAACATTTCCTGGTATGTCCATGAGGAAAGTTACACTTTAGTGTGTGTTACTTTTCTCCGTATAATGTCCGGAAACATTTCCTGGTACGTCCATGAGGAATGTTACACTTTGGTGTGTGTTACTTTTCTCCGTATAATGTCCGGAAACATTTCCTGGTACGTCCATGAGGAATGTTACACTTTAGTGTGTGTTACTTTTCTCCGTATAATGTCCGGAAACATTTCCTGGTATGTCCATGAGGAAAGTTACACTTTAGTGTGTGTTACTTTTCTCCGTATAATGTCCGGAAACATTTCCTGGTACGTCCATGAGGAATGTTACACTTTGGTGTGTGTTACTTTTCTCCGTATAATGTCCGGAAACATTTCCTGGTACGTCCATGAGGAATGTTACACTTTAGTGTGTGTTACTTTTCTTCGTATAATGTCCGGAAACATTTCCTGGTATGTCCATGAGGAATGTTACACTTTAGTGTGTATTACTTTTCTTCGTATAATGTCCGGAAACATTTCCTGGTATGTCCATGAGGAATGTTACACTTTAGTGTGTGTTACTTTTCTTCGTATAATGTCAGGAAACATATTCCACAAAATTTGCAGGAAAAGTTTTCCTGATCGCTTCATGAGAAAGGTTACACTTTATTGTGTGTTACATTTCCACCTATAATGTTAGTAAACATTCCACTTGTTTGCAGGCAACCTTTCCTGATCTGTTTATGAGAAATGTCTCTCCAAACAGTTTGAGGAACATTTACCTGTACTCAGTTCAGGAAACATAGCACTAATATGGGTGGCAGCTATGTTGCACTTCCATTTTTCACAGTGTAGGACACATTATAAAATTAAGATTAGTACACTCATTTTAAATTTAATTTAAATATTTTTTACAACATCTGCAGACAAAACACTTTGCCCAATGTGTGTAAAGTAAAGACCATAGGATGTTGATTCTTAAGTGGTTGAAATCATAGTAAAAGAGGATATGTCTAGCTCGGCGAGACAGAATCAGTACACAGATAGGAACAAACACGTGGTGGATGTTCTATTCAATCAGTTTTTATTTCTAGCCTTCTTAGAAATTTAGAAAACAATTATATTAAGTTAGACAGGGAAGGTACTTCAAGGTAGCACTCAACTTAACCAGCCAAGCACAGAAAACATTAAAACACACAAAGCACAATGCCCAACTGAACCAACCGAGCACAGGAAACATAAAACACACAGAGACACCATGCCCAACTAAACAAGCGCAGATCCGCCCAAGTCCAAGCTATCGAAATGTACAATAAAGTGTAACTAGCTGAATGACCATGTTTCCACAGCAAAAGGACTATAATGCCCCGCTTTAGCTGTAAGAAATCTTAAAACGAAGAAGTGCCCAACACACTACCGACCAAGAAAATTAAACGCCCTTTGTCTCATAGTTTAAAAGCTGAATAGAAAAGATTCAGCAAACAAAAGGCAGAAAGCCTACGCTGAATGACCTAGTTACAACCGTACAACTGCTGAACTACATAGTTTTAGCAGCCTTTAGTCTCAAAAGTTAAGTAACAGTATTAAAACGTTGAAAGGCCCGATTTCAGCAACAAAAAATCTGAAAACCTTAAGACGAGTGACCCAGTTTCAATAAGTAAAATGACGTAATTGAACAAATCAAGATATGACGTAATGAACAAGTCATTAGGAAATGCAAGCAATACAGAAGTCCCCTACCTGTTTAAAGCTATTTTCAATGTGTCTGTTGCCATAGCAACCACAATTCCCGTCAGAACCAAAACCAATAGTCCCCTCCGGTCAAAAACCGGTAGGGGACTTAAAACTATATTAAATGACCTCATGGGACAGAACACTACATCCATAACTCCACAGCTGTACATAGACTCATGAACGAAACCGGTAGGATGCGAATCGCGGGGACGAAATAGTAAGAGGACAACCGGCAAATACGAATGAATAACTCCTAGCTCCATATAACTTTTGGCCCCGGTCAAAACATTGAAAACTGAGAAATTATGACATATTATTGATTATTTAAGATTGAAAAACTCCACTATAAACGGAATAGGCGTTTGAATCCAGATACAAATCCATATTATAATAATTAAACTAAATACGAAACTACCGGAAACTTTCTTGAAACTTCGCAATTAGTATTTTACATAATTATGTAATAATTAAAAATTCCCTAAAAAATTCAATCAGTTATATATTATATGAGACTCAGACAATCAAAAGAGACAAACTAAAAACTAACAGTCACAAAAATCTATACACTTGAACAATATCGCGGTTCTGGAAAACAATCAATACATCGTCTACTCGAAGAATTAACACTCGGCACTAGGTACTGTGTCTCAGAATGGCACTGTGTGGAAATTGAATGTTGAGATAATTTATATTAATGTTTATATAATTTAACAAAATGTTGACTATTTTATGCCAAGGATATATGGAAAACTTAAGAATAGAAGTATGATATTATCATTTTACTAAAATAATTTTAGAGATCCCATTGATAATTTTTTTTAATGAAATGATGTAATTGTATTCCAAAAATCACAAGACTTGTTTCCACCTGTCGTCTTTCCTGGAATTGATTATTTGTGTAATTACGCTCTAATTCAGAAACATGATTTCTACTATTCCTATATTGTTCGAAGAGCTTAGGGGTATTGCTGTGTATTGTGGTCTATAATAATCTGTTTTCTATGCTCGGCTGTTTCAGTTGAGTGTTGCATTCCCTTTCCGGTACATTGTTGTATTTCATTATCTTCGTTGTAGGAGTGCTGGATGTGGGCGGCTGCAATCCCCAGAACAATGCTATATTCCCAAGGGTAGATTACTATTATAAGGTAAATACAATGTATATATTTCAAACAACGAGTTCCTTCTGGTTCAATGAGGTCAATCCTGTGTCACAGGGACCGATACGTAACACATTCTAATTGCACGTCATTGAAACAATATGAATAATGTGCGATTCATTCATCCAAAGATTATCAAATATTAAAGGAAATCAGGACTGTGTAAATGAATTACTTGTTCATTTGCTACAATTAAATCAACATTTAATTTATGCCTGGAATATTACTCTATTAACTCTAAATATAGTATTTGGTAACTTATGGTATCCCCCGTTTCATATAAACACTTATGTACACGGCAGTCTGTCTCGGGACGAAATGGTCATTCGGTAGCCATATGATTTATCCAAATTGTCACTTGAAACCCTAATTAATGCTTTTACAATACAATATTCAGAGACAAATAGCAACGAGGCAATTATTTACTAGGTTATATTATGAGCGTTTTTTTCTGCAAAAACGTGCTGATATTGATCAGTTTTTATATTTTCTGCGTAGCTACGGGTTGTAAAAAAATTGACAGTTGTTATATAAATTTTTAGTTACATGTTCATTGAGCTCAGGATGTTTGTTGATGATTGATATTTACAATTGTGTCGACATTTTAGTTTGGTACGAACCAGTCTGGGTTCACTTACGTTCATATTAGAAAATCAGCATCGGAGGTTGAATTCATTGTATAACTACGTTTATTCACCAATCTTGGTTTTTACTCTTTACTATTTATTAACGTTACGACCTGAGCCTTTCTCAAAATAAACAAACAAAAGTTTAATTTCAAAATGGCTGAAATGGATATGCCTGGATAAGGTAGAGAAACAAACTTGTGTTTGTTTATTTTGAGAAAGACTCAGGTCGAAAAGTTAATAAATGAAGAGTATAAACCAAGAGAGGTTCTTATTAACAGTTGTCTATGGAATAAAATCAGAGTACGTTTATTCAGTTTATAAAAGACCGCTTTTCTGGTTTATTAACTACTTTTATTGTTAAAGTACCGATACAGTAGTATAATCAAGTTTTAAAATGCAGTCAAGCTGACTAAGATAGTCATATATTGTCCGTCTATTTAGGTCTGTCACTTGTATACGAACAATGTGATATCAAAAGGAAGCATTCTTACTGTTTAAAACATTTGATCGGATAAAACGGCAGCGAACATAAATACATGTACGTTATACACCAAGCCGCATACTCATCTGTAAATTATCTCTTTAATAAATAGAATAATTACTTATATACACAAAGTTATGTAAACAGGTGATTGACCTGATTAAACGAATTATACGAACATACACCTTTCAGGACATGTGTGGTGAAAACTTCTATGCAAGAGTTGAATTCATTGGAATTGGCCAGGAAAGCTATCCATTGACGTTACATGGATGGGTCGACGAAATGTCCTGTCAACTTAAAGGTTGGTTTATTTAGTGTGGATATACTACGTGTTATAGTATGTATTATGTCGACACTCAAGTCGAGAATGAATACTAGCCATGGAGATGCTACTTAATATAACTGTTTTTGCAATATGTTACAGTAGATTGTTTTGCCCGAAACCGACTCAACGGCTTTCCAGACAGTTGACTAGGTTTTGGGCAAAACCGTGACCTTTTGAAGAAACATTTTAGTTGCATGGAGCGTCGACGATGTATTGTCAATTGGTCAAAGAATACAATACGGTTGTTTTTAACTTTGTTTTGAAAGATATTACCTGCCCCACAATTACGTCACATTCCACGTGGTACCGGGAGGGGCGTATGTCCACACTGACCAGTACCTCAGTGTGGACATAGAACGTGGTATGTGGCGAGAAGAAATATTTCTACTCAAAGTTAAAACCACCCGTAAGAATGTTATTCTTTGACCGATTTTAACGTCATATCCTCATGAGTACTTCCCATTCAATTTTTAATATTTGTGTTCCAAGTGTCAGTTTTGTCCCGAAAATGAAGCAAATGCCAGAACATAATTATGTACGTCCTATACAGTTACAATCCAATTGATGCATTATTATGGAACGCCATAGCTGTCTTTTGTTGATGCTTGTCATGTTAAATTGTTATAACATCATTTGAACATGTCTATACGACATGTTAAATAGTTACAACAACGTCTTAAATTGTCGATAGGGCATGCGCACTTCTCAGTGCAACATTATTATATGTCAAGTCACACTGTTAAACTGTCCAAGTATCTTGTGAACATGTCTATATGCCATGTTAAATTGTTAAAATAGCTTCTTATCATGTTCATTCGGCATGTGTACTTCTTAACAGAACGTGTAATACTCTTAAACGACAGTGATTAATTGTTAAAAATCATTTGAAGATGTCTATAAGCCATGTTAAATTGTCAAAATAGCTTCTTATCATGTCCAAAAACCATGTGAACTTCTTAATAGAACGTGTTATATTGTTAGACAACAGTGGTAAATTGTTAAAATATCATTTGAAGATGTCTATATGACATGTTAAATTGTTAAAATAGCTTCTTATCATGTCCATTAACCATGTGAACTTCTTTATAGAACGTGTTATATTGTTTAACAACAGTGGTAAATTGTTAAAATATCATTTGAAAATGTCTACATGCCACGCTATAGTGTTAAAACGATATTTTAACATGTCAACGAGGCATGTGCACTTCTTAAAAGACAGTGTTGTTGTTGTTCAAATTTGTATGACGTCATCAATAACGTAAGTTCCTCCCGCGTGCATATTGAACAAAGATGGCGGAAATTGTTCAATATGCACGCGAGAGGAACTTACGTTATTGATGACGTCATACAAATTTGAACAACAACAACACTGTCTATTAAGAATTTTAACATGCCTCGACGACAAGTTAAAGTATCGTTTTAACACTATAACATGTCGTATAGCCATCTTCAAATGATAGTTTAACAATTTACCACTGTTGTTTAACAATATAACACGTTCTATTAAGAAGTTCACACATGCTGAATGGACATGAAAACAAGCTATTTCAACAATTTAATATGGCTTATAGACATCTTCAAATGATATTTTTACAATTTACCACTGTTATCTAACAATATAACACGTTCTATTAAGATGTTCACATGGTTATTGGACATGATAAGAAGCTATTTTAACAATTTAACATGTCATATAGACATCTTCAAATTATATTTTAACAATTTACCACTGTTGTCTAACAATATAACACGTTCTATTAAGCAGTTCACATGGTTATTGGACATAATAAGAAGCTATTTTAACAATTTAACATGTCATATAGACATCTTCAAATGATATTTTAACAATTTACCACTGTTGTATGACAGTATAACTCATTCTGTTGAGAAGTTCAAATGGTTTTTGGACATGATAAGAAGCTATTTTAACAATTCAACATGGCATATAGACATGTTCACATGATATTTGGACAGTTTAACGGTGTGACTTGTCATACAATAATGTTGCACTGAGAAGTTCACATGCCCTACCGACAATTTAAGACGTTGTTGTAACAATTTAACAAGTCGTATTGACATGTTCAAATGATATTTAAACCATTTACCACTGCCGTTTAACAGTATAACACGATGTGTTGAGAGGTTCACATGCTCATTCGACATTGTAAGACGTTGTTTTTAACAATTCAACAGCGCATATAAACATATTAAAATGATAGTTTAACAATTCATCATTGTAGTTAAAGGCTAACATGATAATACGAAGCTTTGAGAAGTTAACACGTTCTTCTAACATTATCAAGCGTTTTTTCAACAATTTAACATGTAACGTAGACATATACAAATGGTGATTTGACAATTTATCGATGTGGTTTAACAGTATAACACGATGGCTTGAGATAATATTGTAGTCTTTTAACAATTTAAGACGTTGTTTTAACAATATAACAGGACAAGTTGACATATTCAGATGATAGTTTGACAAGTCAACAATGTGGTTTGACATATTAACACATTGTACTAAGAAGTTCACGTGTCCTACCGACAAGTCAACATGACAAGCGTCAACAAAAGACAGCTATGGCGTTCCATACATTATGTTTGATTTTCTAGTTAACAAGACTGATTTAGAGAAAAATGAAGGAGATATCACCGGAATGCTTCAATCAAAGTGCGTTTTCTATATATCTGACGACGAATTTGATGGCAGATGTAAGTGGTTATACATATTTCGTAAACAATAATATGTAAGCATACACATCTCACGAAAACAAATGGACTATAATGCGACCAGGATGATCATATATTTTTTAATAATAAAACTATAACAGAACAGAACAGAACCTTTATTTTTTAGTACATATAACATAGTAATAGCAAGCGCACAAAACATATACAATCAATGGCAAACATTTGACAATGAGCCCAAATTATAAACACAATTTCATAATGACACACATCGCAATACAATTATTATATACACTATTTTATATCTATCATGCGTGTTTACATATATAATAATACCATAATATGGACAAAATGGAAATGTTACAGTTTAGATTAGATTGTATTTAATATATGTACTTCAAGTACTAATGGTGATAACATATTCTACACTCACTCTCATGCACACACCCAATCATACACTTGCGTGGGTACCATCATACACACATCACACCCCACACACATGCATACACGCAATGTTTATTTTATTAAAATATATCATAGATTCCATTGCTAGTGAACAGTGTATGTTTTGCTATATGTAGTTGTGCCTATTCCGTTCTTACAGTCGTTGAAAATGGTATGAAAGTGGTCAGCAATGATGAGACACAACTCGGTCTTCACACCGGAAAACTACAAGTTCTTCCGGACTTCGCAAGTATGTATTAGAATGTATATCGTATGTATTGCAAATTAAGTTAAAATTATGCACCATTTCAAACATAGCCCTGTAACCATTGCAATATGTTTCATAGTCGGCAATGTAGTCATACTGTTCAAAATAGTTTTGAAAAGTGGTGAAATTTGTATACATTTTGTATCAAAATATACTAATAGGTTTAGAAAAACATCTTGAGATTCAGTTTCATAACTTTCTTTGATTATTCACCAAATGATGATGATTTCTGTGTAGTTTAGGCAATTCTTCTTAGGCGTTAAAACGGAGTCTTCGAGTCATGGTTGTAGTCACTTTAAAATAAATATCGTTTTACAAAAAACAGTTACCTTGTTTATTCCGTAAGTATAATTATACATGCATACTGTAAATGCATTACATAAAAATACTATAGTTGGGCTTTTGAGAATGATGTGTGCTTGGAAAATAAAACCTTGTTGGTTCTAATCACATGTCACCAACTGATAAATAAACATAAACTGAATTCATGAAATATTATATTTTAGATCTCGACATAAGACTAGGTGATAGCGACCCACGAGAGGATCTTGCAAAACATAAGATTTACATTAATGAGGACACAGCAACACTGAAAGATGCCTTATCTGATGGAAGGGTAAGTAAAGTCTAATTTTGTTTTGTGATAAATATATTGACACGGTGATATGTGCATTGCTTTATATGTTTTTGACATATCCCTGTACTTCTCCAATCAACTGACGTTGATTTCGGATACATGCTGATTCGCTACGAGCGTCAATACATTATCCTCGAATCGACGAGAATGCCTGAATTGACGAGAGTTAGACAATCATTCATGATAGTGTCAGTAAATATATATTTACGTGTAAAAGTGAAGATCTGGATTGTGGCCCATTTGCTTGTATGACATCTATGTTTATAGACTTTTGTTGAACATTTTGAAGGAGTCTTATCATCGCTAAGAATTCGGACAAGGGTAAAAATTGGCTGTATCCTACAGTTTTGTACATGTGATCATAGGATAATGGTCATCCTATTACAGCATAGAAAGATGTTTTAAAACCAACATAAATGACATACATGTAGTGAATGGGCGTTGTATCAACGTGTCGAACGACAATATTGTAATAGTTTGTTGCAAATTGTGTCGTAAGACTTAAATTACGACATTCGAATTACGCCACCGTTGTTTAAACGATTTTGCCACATCTTAAGCGTTTTTGTCGTAAGTTCAAGTGTTAAGAATGTTTAGGGCTTTTCTCCGCATCTAATGAAAATCTCAAAATCTGAAAATACAATTAGGCAGCAGCAGTTTCATGTGATTCACTGTGAAGCATTTAAATGGTCAATCGTTGAATCAAAATGATAATAATAAACAGATAAGTCAGCATAGACTACACTACAGTTTCCACATCCCTAACATATGCCAAATGTGTCCTGGTTAGAATTCGAGAATTACAACTCAAGCACTATATTGAGAGTTCCATTCAGCATCTCATGTATACGCGTATTGTAATGTACGAGCATACATTTAACAAATCTTATAAGTGTTCATGAATATATCTAACCATAACTTAGTCAAAATGCGTTTGATGTTTTTGAAATTTTAATTCAATTGATTTTAATACAATCTGATAACAATTTTCACAAACAGAATAAACAAATGATGACATCAGCAAAAGCTAATATCACACGTTCTTGCAGTGTGTTCATCGGGTGTTTATCAGATTGTTAATGAAGCTATGTATCCTCTTTGTTGATCAAGCTCGTGTTCAAGTGTATGTACTTATCACCGAGACAGAAATAACGAAAACAATGATAAGAATAAAGCTCAATTTAGGTTTATAACTACTCACTTTTTGTGTTAAAATGCAATTTTGAAGCGTTACCTCCCTTTGACCATACACTTTTTTAAAAGTTAAAAATCACCATTTAGTTAAAAATCGCATAATGTTCTATTTTTTGAATATATCTAAAATTGTAATTGACCATAAAATAAAAAATAATTTGCACGTACGCGTAAATGTCTCGTGCATTTTTACGTGTTTTGATGTTTCAGTGATCCGCTGTATTTAAATTTGAAAAAAAAAATATTAACCTAATCGTGTGTTATTCAAAAGCATGTACACACAATTTTATGCAGAAATATTCATAAATAAAACAATTATACGGTAAAAACACGTGCACACTTATTTTAATTTGTTAAGTGTATAATAGTGATGGTATCAAAACAAATATGATTCATATTTGTATCTATACTCCTGGGGTGGTATTCATAAAGCATCTTAGAAGAAGTCTTAGATTTGTTTTAAAATCTAACAAATTCCTTAAGTGTATCAGCTAAACAGAAACATCAAGATTATCAAATTGTACATAGTTTAGAAGCATTATATAATGAGCTAGACTAAGTAAAAAGAAAGAATGGTTTGTTTTAACATGCATGGGTTGTTCTTAGTTTATATGGAAATATGTGCATCTCAAATTTTGAACTTTAGTCAAAATATTTAAGTTTTCCCTTTACGTGCTTTATAGATACCAGTCCAG
Source organism: Spisula solida (assembly GCA_947247005.1). Classification (NCBI taxonomy): domain Eukaryota; kingdom Metazoa; phylum Mollusca; class Bivalvia; order Venerida; family Mactridae; genus Spisula; species Spisula solida. Next base: position 3,507,288 of record OX365948.1, on the reverse strand, counting down.
CTCATTATCTTACTGTATGCTCTTCAGTAAGTTGCAAATAAAAGATGATACTCCTGTAATTATAACTATTTTTTTTCAGCTTGCTATTTTGAAAGCCAATGTTGTTCGTGGTCCCTTACCACAGCCGTTACCAGAAAGCAACGGTTATTTCGCTGTTGCTTATGCAGTGAGAATCAACGCGAATCGAGGTACTTTATTGTTAAATTTCATATCTGTTTAGAATATTGAAGAAATGCAAACGTCTTAAACACGTTAAAACACATGTGTGAAATAAATGTATGCATGTATTTGTACCAAGTATATTTCAGACATGCGTCCTTCAACCGAAAGTACATGTATCCCCCAAAAAAGTGAGCAGCATATCGGTGTTGGCTTTTGACTCTCTCAGGTACAAATTGACCAGTGGGGCAGACGGTGGTCGAACTCGCGACCTCTCGATCCCGAAGCGTGTGCCCGATCTCTAGAACATCGCTCCCTAGAATTATATCACCTGCTCATGGAGGTGGTAAAGGTCATGCAAATAAATCGATAAACTTTGGAATGATAAAACAATATTGTAACTTTGTTTTCTGAATTATTTAACATTCTGTATTTTATTTGTTTGTCCATAACTACAAATTCAAAGAGTATTGTGAGGGAGAAGAGCTTATGACAACGTGCAACTTAACATATAATGTCCATGTATACCTGCCATAATGTATCCTATCCACACAGGTGACGATGAACCTTACGAGGAGAATGCACAGATTATTGGTCGTCCTCAGAAATGGAGAAGTAAGTTCATATCTTGTATATTCTGAATGCAGTAGAACAATATATAATACGATACAATGCACTAAAAGATTTGTACAACAGCATAAACATAGTGAACAAATCAACGATAAAGGTGCTTTATACAAGGCGTTCTAAGAGTGCCCCGACTTTTGTTACATAAGTAAGATCTTTATAATGTTACAGCATACATTAAATATATTAACTTATTTACACTGTTGTACAAATGTGAACAATTTACAAAAGCATACAAGACAGCAGGTAGTATTACGACACAACATTTTTACAACGAACAATGTTGTCATAGTATTACCATTTTACAGAGGTGTCCCGTGAGACAGTTTGGTATTAGATTCACCAATGTTGTATGTTTGTTAATATTTACATTCCATTTAGGCTACGTTTCCCTGACTGGTGGCAGTTGGTTGGGGAATAAATACATGGAAACTACAGCATCTGGTGATCTCCTTCGTGAAAAATTGTGCTGTTATCTCTTGTGTTTCACTAAAACCTTCCTTTGTTAGGCTTCTTTCGAATGTAGGAATATAGCAAGAGTTGATGTTGCCAGACAGAGAGTGTAAACGTTTCTGAAATAAAACCGCAAACTAATTTATCTGTGTTTGCATAACATCAGTTGACTTTGTCAGTGCTTCAAAATTTGTGTTTGACATGACCATGTGGAGATTGCTTCCTGGTGTAACTGACATGGTTTGATCACACAGTTGTTGAACTCTTTTTTCACTGGAATTAATATTTTATATTACCTTTCATTTCAGTCAGTTTTGTTTTAGTACGAGTACGTACTCTCTGAATTATATTTCTACAGAGCATAGGTTCGTTCTTATAAATGTATTGTTTGATCACATTGAGACTCCAAGCATGGTTCAAGTCTAACGAGTTTTAGTTAAATGTGGCTTACAGTGTTTCACTGTAAAGTTTAATGTATATAAATGAATTTTATGTTTGTATATCATGGTCTCTGGAGTTAATTTATAAATGCCATAATGGAACAAACACCAAATTGGATGAATTTTTTTTTTCAAATTCAAATATTTAATGTACAAAAGGCCTCCACAGCCCATACACAAAGTGTATACATATTAACAATATTATATAGACAAATATATAGAACCGTATTGCAAAGTGATTTTACATGCAGCAAAATAGCATAGTATAGCAAACAAAATTAGGCTTATAATACGTAAACAGTACAGTATAATTGATAGAATAATCGTTCACATTGTTGTTGACTCAAGTACGCTTGCAAGTAACTTTTATATCATTTTCAAAAATCATCATACGTTAGACATACAGATTGAAAGTAAATGATTTAATCTTCGGGACTTGTACTTAGTTTCTACGCTTCTCCCTTTTCTTTTTAGAATCGGATTTTACAGTCTTATTCTATGTGGATTCTGTCTGATATTCCGAATCCATGTTTAATAAGTCACTAAGAATTGCAACCAATACAGAATTCCCCTACCGGTTTTAAGCCATGACCATTATAGATTATTTATAATGTTTCTGTTGCCATGGCAACCAAAATCTTGTCAGAATAAAACAATATCTAGACCTGCATAATCCCCTTATTATCCCCTATCTACATACCAAATTTCATTAACCTAGCTAGGAAACTGTTTAAGTTATGTCAGGAACCAGATTATTGACGTACGGACGAACGGAGGGCAAACCAATAGTCCCCTCCGATTGAAAACCGGTAGGGAACTTAAAAGGTCATACCTTCCCGAAATCATTTCATGTCTCACACCTCCAACGGTTTCCGTCTCTGTAATGAATCTATTTTCAGTCGTCTGTAACATGTTTTCATTGATTTCGAAGACTTGAGTTAAAATATTTCTGTAATTTTAAAATGTTCTCCAATCTTTCTTTAACGCGAAATTCTATCCATAATCTATTTTACACCGACTGAAATTTATTGAAAACTGAAAACGCACATTGACAAATAATTTAAGTTTTGATTCCCTCTACTGGTTTGTATAAAACATCTCAGGTTTAATCTGCTGGGTGGTTTGTTATTTGTAACAAATTAAATAGTAACACTGGGTTATCAAATGTTTTGTTTTACTAATAAATTACTGCAACAAGGCTATGGCTTCCATAAACTTAGTAAAACGTTCGCAAAATGTTTTAGGCGAAACACTGATTTCATTTCTAAATATGGTTTTAATTTAAGACTCTTCTGAGACAGGGTCTGTCTCAACCTAAATTCTATGGTACAAATTTCGAAATATTTTGGGTAATAACCACTTTCATAATAAGTTTATCAAGACTGTAAAATGTTTGTTGAGTAGCGGAAATGATCCTTTCATTTTGCAAAGGCCGACATGTATGGTATTGGGTCAATTTACATTTCACCATTATGCTCCCTATTTCATCATGCGATAACCGGACAATATGCAGATTCTATGTATATGCATAACCTCAGCGGATGCTGATGCTCGTAAGTTCCAATGTCTTGTCGTGCCCTTAAATATTTTGCTCTCTTGTGCTATGTTCTTGATTTGTACTTTCTGTGCTTCTCGATGGGTGTTTTTATTATATTTATGTATTCGGAACAGTGTTATAGAATACTTGTTGGTAAGCTTTTTAGAATTTGAGGAGTAGTACTGGAGGGTGAGTTATTTGGAACTACGTAAATAAGTATTAGATGTTCCTTCAGATTCGACAATGATGATGTCAAAATAATGATTTAAACATTTTGATTCTAGCTATTGACGATTTGTCCAATGCTTGGGGAAACCTGCTTGATGACGTAACAAGCGATACAAACACGCGGCTATACGGTAAGGTGTATGATTCCTATATACCGACCTGTCCTAAAGGTTTGGTACGAACTTAAATGTTTTATGGCAATGACCATGTTTCCTTACTAGTATGTTCGTTATCTTTATGTACATTTCAAAGGGTAGCTGCTCTTTCTGTAGTTAAACAGACCTACCTTCCCCATTTTGGACATAGTTTTGAGCCTAAGGAGTTTAACGAAGTTGGACAAATAATAATACCTTTTGTCCTATACAATATGTTTTTTTCGTGTAAATACTTGATGGGTAATTTTCGTTGCAAGTTTGAAGGTTGTGTTTAATTATTAAAGATCGCATCCTGAATATCTCTCGTCTATATTGCAGGCAACGGTTATCTGGTATTTGATTTAGACTTTTTTGGTATGGCTTGGAACCTACAGCATGTGGACAAACATACAGTCAAGCTCAATTATACAAGTACTCTTCGTAAGTATACTTCGTAATTAAGAAACAACAAGTCACGTACCGGACTTGTGTGGAAATAAATACAGTGCAGATTATAGTACAGTTTCACTCACACCACTCAGAGACTCTTTGGTGGTAATAGCCGGCTAAAAACATGAAAATACACTTGAACCCATAGACAGACAATGTTCTATTTCTGTGATGTAATAAATCGTTCGTTTACCTGTGAAATGGTAGTAAGTAATATGGTAACCAGTCATATTGTAACCAAATATAATTATTGTGTCCAGTCATAGTGTAACCTGGCATAGGGTACCAAGTCGTATGAAAACCAGTCATATTGTTGCAAGCCATATTGTAACCAGTCATAGTGTTACCAGTCATAGTGTTACCCGTCATAGTGTAACCAGTCATAGTATAACCAGTCATAGTGTTATCAGTCATAGTGTTACCAGTCATAGTGTTACCAGTCATAGTGTTACAAGCCATAGTGTTACCAGTCATTGTACAACCAGTCATAGTGGTACCAGCCATAGTGTTACCAGTCATAGTGTTACCAGTCATAGTGTTACAAGCCATAGTGTTACCAGTCATTGTACAACCAGTCATAGTGGTACCAGCCATAGTGTTAACAGTCATAGTGTTACCAGTCATAGTTTTACCAGTCATAGTGTTACCAGTCATAGTGTTACCAGCCATAGTGTTACCAGTCATAGTGTTAACAGTCATAGTGTTAACAGTCATAGTGTTACCAGTCATAGTGTTACCAGTCATAGTGAAACCAGCCATAATGTAACCCGTCATAGTGTTACCAGTCATAGTGTTACCGTCATAGTATAACCAGTCATAGTGTTACCAGTCATAGTTTAACCAGTCATAGTGTTACCAGTCATAGTTTTACCAGCCATAATGTAACCAGTCATAGTGTTACCAGTCATAGTGTTACCAGTCATAGTGTTACCAGTCATAGTGTTTCCAGCCATAATGTAACCAGTCATAGTGTTACCAGTCATAGTGTTACCAGCCATAATGTAACCAGTCATAGTGTTACCAGTCATAGTGTTACCAGTCATAGTGTTACCAGTCATAGTGTTACCAGTCATAGTGAAACCAGCCATAATGTAACCAGTCATAGTGTTACCAGTCATAGTGTTACCCGTCATAGTTTAACCAGTCATAGTGTTACCAGTCATAGTGTTACCAATCATAGTGTTACCAGTCATAGTGTTACCAGTCATAGTGTTACAAGCCATAGTGTTACCAGTCATAATGTAACCAGTCATAGTGTTACCAGTCATAGTGTTACAAGCTATAGTGTTACCAGTCATAATGTAACCAGTCATAGTGTTACCAGTCATAGTGTTACCAGTCATAGTGAAACCAGCCATAATGTAACCAGTCATAGTGTTACCAGTCATAGTGTAACCAGTCATAGTGAAACCAGCCATAGTGTTACCAGTCATAGTGTTACCAGCCATAGTGTTACCAGTCATAGTGTTACCAGCCATAGTGAAACCAGCCATAATGTAACCAGTCATAGTGTTACCAGTCATAGTGTTACCAGTCATAGTGTTACCAGTCATAGTGTTACCAGTCATAGTGTTACCAGTCATAGTGTTACCAGTCATAGTGAAACCAGTCATAGTGAAACCAGCCATAATGTAACCAGTCATAGTGTTACCAGTCATAGTGTTACCAGTCATAGTGTTACCGGTCATAGTGTTACAAGCTATAGTGTTACCAGTCATAGTGTTACTAGTCATAGTGTTACCAGTCATAGTGTTACCAGTCATAGTGTAACCAGTCATAGCGAAACCAGCCATAGTGTTACCAGTCATAGTGTTACCAGTCATAGTGTTACAAGCCATAGTGTTACCAGTCATTGTACAACCAGTCATAGTGGTACCAGCCATAGTGTTAACAGTCATAGTGTTACCAGTCATAGTGTTACCAGTCATAGTTTTACCAGTCATAGTGTTACCAGTCATAGTGTTACCAGTCATAGTGTTACCAGTCAACGTGTTACCAGTCATAGTGTTACCAGCCATAGTGAAACCAACCATAATGTAACCAGTTATAGTGTTACCAGTCATAGTGTTACCAGTCATAGTGTTACCAGTCATAGTGTTACCAGTCATAGTGTAACCAGTCATAGCGAAACCAGCCATAGTGTTACCAGTCATAGTGTTACCAGTCATAGTGCAACCAGTCATAGTGAAACCAGCCATAGTGTTACCAGTCATAGTATAACCAGTCATAGTGTTACCAGTCATAGTGTTACCAGTCATAGTGTTACCAGTCATAGTGTTACCAGTCATAGTGTAACCAGTCATAGTGAAACCAGCCATAATGTAACCAGTCATAGTAAAACCAGCCATAGTGTAACAAGTCATAGTGTTACCAGCCATACTTTTACCAGGCATAGTGTTACCAGTCATAGTGTTACCAGTCATAGTGTTACCAGTCATAGTGTTACCAGCCATAGTGAAACCAGTCATAATGTAACCAGTCATAGTGAAACCAGCCATAGTGTAACAAGTCATAGTGTTACCAGCCATACTGTTACCAGGCATAGTGTTACCAGCCATAGTGTTACCAGTCATAGTGTTACCAGGCATAGGATAACCAGTCATAGTGTAACCAGGCATAGTGTTACCAGGCATAGTGTTACCAGTCATAGTGTTACCAGTCATAGTGTTACCAGCCATAGTGTTACCGGTCATAGTGTTACCAGTCATTTTTTACCAGTCATAGTGTTACCAGTCATAGTGTTACCAGTCATAGTGTTACCAGCCATAGTGAAACCAGTCATAATGTAACCAGTCATAGTGAAACCAGCCATAGTGTAACAAGTCATAGTGTTACCAGCCATACTGTTACCAGGCATAGTGTTACCAGCCATAGTCTTACCAGTCATAGTGTTACCAGGCATAGGATAACCAGTCATAGTGTAACCAGGCATAGTGTTACCAGGCATAGTGTTACCAGTCATAGTGTTACCAGTCATAGTGTTACCAGCCATAGTGTTACCGGTCATAGTGTTACCAGTCAAAGTGTTACCAGGCATAGTGTTACCAGGCATAGTGTTACCAGCCATACTGTTACCAGGCATAGTGTTACCAGTCATAGTGTTACCAGTCATAGTGTTACCAGTCATAGTGTAACCGGTCATAGTGTTACCAGTCATAGGGTTACCAGGCATAGAATAACCAGTCAAAGTGCAATTGGACATTGGGTAATCAGTCATTGTGTAACCAGATATGTTAACCAGTCATAGTGTAACCTGTCATTGTGTTACCAGGCATAGGGTAACCACGATTTCATGATAGATTGATTTAAATTCTACCTAACAGACATAATGGTGGAGGTTGTTGCCCAAGAAATGCACGCCGTTTTCTGAGGTTACGTCTCGTACATTAACAATACACGATAAGCTTACAAAATGTGCTAATTATATTATATATCGTATTGATGATTGTTGTCTTGATTACAGCTCGGCCAACAAATGATGCGGCTCATTGTTTCACCATCATGGATCCATGGACACTCTCAGAGGCTGGCGTTGTCCTGAATGCGCCTTATAACCAGGAGTGGTTCGTGTTTAGCGATAATGTTAGTATGAGTAGTTTAATTATATTAGTAATAATTATTACGTTGTCATTTATATTTTTCTTGTACTTGTATGCGACTTGAGAGTTGAGAATATGACGAAAAACTACATTATTATTAGTGTACCATATTCATATAGCTCTTTGTTTATATAGATGCATACACGTTCAAACGTTATTTTAGTTGTCAGTGTGATTATTTATGGGATTTACAGGAAACTATACCAAACTTACGCGAATATTTGATAATTTTATTTCATTTTTGCAATACACCAATATGTGAGGCAGTCCCTTTAAACCATTCATCGATATAGGTTGGTGTAGGTTTAGCCAGAAGGTAAGTATTACAATTTGGGTCAGTTATTTCGTGAATCGGATTGGTCGTGAGGATAAAGCGCTCGATACATTCTAAATTAACTTTTGTCAGACCAGGGTTCGAATCCCACCAAAATATTTTTTACATTTTTTTATTTTATAGTTTTTAAATGCTTATAACTTGCAAAATGTGTGTAATACTAGTTTATGTGACAAACCATATTTGTTACATGTATGTTGTAGAACGTTCTGACGGCTAATCAACGTAATATAGGTTGTCAGTAAGCTCGGAACACACAAACGATCGAAATAAGTAAAAATGAAAAATATATTGAATCGACACCTTTTTATGCATCATTTAAAAAACACAAAAATCGCTTTAACTTATAATCTCTTTAAATATTAACATAAAATAATGATATTAAAAAAATGTGCGATTTGATGATTCGAACCAGCGATTATTGGGTTAGCAATTCTGAACGTTGCCGACTGTACTTAACTGATATTCGATAAGAAAGACATAATTATCTGTAAGAATCATATCATTAAATTATGCCCTCCGAACGTAATAAACCATTGTCTACCCAACAAAATGAACTAGTCGAAAAGGTCATGGCTCAGGGTTCTAAATTGAATTATACATGTTTTGATTCCGTTGGTATCGATGCAATATTAGTGTTGTTAACTAGTACATTGGAGCCAAACCTGAAGACAAAACAAACTATTGATTGTTTTAAGAAGTTGGCAGCATAAACTTGTATAAGAATATAATTTTATTGTATTCTATTTTTTCAAGTATTTCATGCCTCGTCGAAATCATCTGGATGAAAATCGGTATTTCTATCTTGCTGTGCTTCAGAAGTATGTGAAAGGTTCCATTCAAGACGAGTGTCTTAATATAGGTATTCCATTAGTCTCATATTTGTGAATCAGCGTGGCGACTGCCGTAGCAAAATGTTGGTAACCTTAATTCCGAGATATTGTATTAAATACTGTAGCGCGCAGACAATCAAAAGCTATACAGAAATGGCGGCGGCGCCTAGCAACCCACTAAGTTTGGTAACCTATATTTTGAGTTAAACTTAATAATGTTATATGCACCTAAGGGTACTGTTTTATCAAAGCACTTACGGAAATAGTAAACTTACGTCCACATTTAAATTCTTTATAATTCTTTAACTACAATGTGTGATCAATTTATCAGCAATATTAACAATGATTCAGTTTATGAACTACTACAAAACCATACCACTCCCAAATTTGTAGTTTGCATTTATAAGGAATTTAAATTTGGGCGTAAGTTTAAGTTTTCCGTAAGTGCTTTGATAAAACAGTACCAAGGACTTTAAAAATGCCTCACCTGACTTAAAGTCGAATTTTATTGAAAACATATTTTACGTGTTTGTTATTTAATCTTTCCTACATCTTATTCAATGTAGTTTGTAATAAAATGTTAGCTCGTCATTTTCTGGGAACCCTGCAAGCGCACTCACCCTAGGCAAAAGTATGATGGTTTCAAGTCAGGTGAGGCGTTTAAAGTCCTTGAGTTTAGATACATAATATATATATATATATATATATATATATATATATATATATATATATATATATATATATATATATATGCTAAACATGGTCAAGGTGTTAGGGCATGTAGATGGGCGATTTAGGATAGTAATAGTGAAATATTGTTTGTTCTGTTACCTAAAAAAACGAATACTTTAAAGTATACTGAAAGTGTGTAAGATTTTCAGTTGTGCGTGGGTGAAGGTATTTTTTATATTTTTAAAACAATACAAAGACTGTTTTACAGATGTTGAGTCAGAGCTTGTAGCTTACATTCGAGCAACGGAAGGTGACGACAAGCCTGATGTTACAGACGCTTCACCCAGCACTGATCAAGATCAAACCGGCACTGACGCTGACCGAGAACATTCCGACCCTGACCGGGAACATTCCGACTCTGACCGAGTACATTCCGACAATGACATAAACATCGTCGTTGAACAAACAAGTATCATCGAACACAAGAAAGCGATTTGTCAGACCATTGCATATAGAAAGTTGGTAAAAAATATTTGGAAAACTGTTGGACGAAAAGTGCGAAGAATGCGGAAGTACATGGAGAAAATGCATTATGAAGGTATTTATATTCAATTATTTAATTTATGTAACAATGGAAAATAAATAAAAATATCTGACCTCATTTTCTTCCGCTGAAATTGGGGACGCTACTTCTGTTTGCATTTAGGAAAAGCACCTCCACTGCATTTAGGAGAAAGCAATCCGGCTGCATGTTGCATTTAGGATAAACCAAAACTTTCACTGCATTTGAGAAAAGCAACTGCCTCTACATTTTGAAGAAACAACTTCCACAGCATGCTGTGTTTATGACAAACTAGATATGTTTGCATTTAATAAATAGAGGATATTACATGAGTGTCTTTCCATATTGAATTTATTAAACGAGTTGAATAAAATAATAAAATGCGAGGCTCTGCCGAGCATTTTATCGATTTTTTCAACGAGTTTAATAAATTCAATGTGGAAAGTCACAAATGTAATGTTCTCTTTATCACATGTTAGCCTTTTCCGGCCGAAACATAAAAAAGCTACTTATTTTTCACTATAATAAACGCGCAAGTTTGACGACGTCGCCTATCCTTTGAATGACGTCGCGTGATTGCTTTATTACACTAGTGTATTATCAAAAATAAATAATGGCTTTATTACGCTACCGCGACGTCAAACATGTGATAAACTCAATGAGCCCCACTGCATTAATGATTAACTAATCCCGCTGTATTTAGGATAAACTACTTCCAAAAAGATAATACTAATTCAGACAGGGAAGGCAATACCCATCTTAACCAGCCGAGCACAGACAACATACAAAACATACAAGGCACAATGTCCAACTAAACAAGTAAATGATCCGCCGAAGTCCAAGCTGTCAAAAAGCTGAATAAGTTGTGTTGAAACTATTTCCGTTAATTTTTTTTTGTGAAAAACATTTTCAAAGTAGGTACATAGTTTGAGAATATTGGCATGCGAGTCTGAGAGTTTAAAGTTTGTATATATATAAATTATTGTAAATATGGCAATAAAAATAAAAATACCCTCGCTGGAAACTGAGAAGTACCAAATCTATGACATAACAATGCAATGTATATGTTTGCATTGCAGGACATGGGCGAGATGGTGTGTATGAACCAATGAATGGAATATCTCACGTGTGGGAGTGGAGATGTAGGTTTCAGTCATTGGCACTTAGTTTCAGTATTTACCAAGTCCGTATTGTTACACTTTAAGTACCAAATACCGAGAGAAGGTAGCACAGCCGCCATGTTTAGCCGCAACGGATATGACGCTACGAAAGCTTGTACCCAGTTTTGTCTACAGTTGTCAAAGCAAACACGGATACCAATTCCTCTGACGTCATATCCGTTGCGGCTAAACATGACCGCTGTACTACCTTCTCTTTATACAGGAAACACTCAGATAATCTGAAACCATGTGCCAATGGCTTCAGTAGACACTGATATTATCCACGTTGTATAAATAAAGTATTAGCTACCACCTATCTAAGACCATCCATTAATTTAGAAACATGGGAATATCGTATTCTAATTTCTACAGATGTGTCTCATCTAATAAATATACATTGGTTATTACATGTATGCATCCCAATTTGTATTTTTATGTAGTTGTATTAAATTTACATCTATTAAACAGCTTCCTGCTTTTCATAGCCTCAATTTGGGTATCACTTTACTGGCTATTTGCGCCGGATATGACTGTTAACCAGATGATTACTAGAATGGTAATGCTGACAATGACATCAACGAAGACTAAGAAGACATAAGTTGATAAACATTATAAATGTTATGTTGATATTGTTATTGTTGCAGCTTCACCACAAGGAATTCAAGAATTGTACCAAGGGAAACTGCGCCTAGATAGATCGTATATTGGCTGGAGAAAGAAAGCTGTGTGCAGTTGCGAAAAATGTCCCGACAACTATAGTGGGCATACTGAGAATTCTCCGATTTATGAATAAATAATTTAATTCTGGCATGTGGTCACCGGGTATTGACGCACATTATTTTGTCTATGTTTGCCTAACATCTAATATGAATATAGTTATTTCATATAAGGCGTCATAGACATAAACTATATGCATCAATGCACTGTGTATGTGGCCCTTTTTACCATTGACAGACACTATTACTATTAAATGGAATATTCAAAGGCATATTGATCAATAAAACACATTGTTTTCTGTATACTTTGTCAAATATCAAGGAACGGTTGAAAATTTATTTAGTATTTCTTAAATCATTGTTTAGAATCGTGAACTTGACAAAGAATGGCTTCATTAACTGTCGGTAATAATTAATATACATGTAGTATTTTAACATTTCCGATATTTGGAAACGTTGTTTTAATATTTGAGAACCTCGCTGTCTTAAAGGGAGCATGTATTTCGAAACCATTAACATTCAATTTCGTAAGTAAATGGAAGAGAAGGTATACGAATACCACAGAAATACGTATTTTTATAAAACAATATGTAAGCGTATCGTGCTGTAAAATTTAGGTAGAAAGTACTCATACCGGGTAAAATCCAAAATGCTAACACACAAATGTTTTAATGCAGCACAAAAATTAGGGTGAATCTGATGTTAGGATCCAGGATAAATCATTCGTAATTAAATGTAGATTTAAAATGATTGGACATAAAAAAAAGATCATTGTAATAATTGAGAAGAGAAAACAAATGTAGATTTACTATAATGGGTTAAAAGACGTGAATATGTATAGTCGATTTGGAAAAAAAAAAAAATTTGTTTTTTATATTATATATGTTATTTTTATAGAAGTTATTTTTTGTATTTAATGCTCCAACATTCCTGTGATGAGACATGTTTGTTTTGGATTGGGGTCATAAAATAAACTTAATGTTATGGGATCTAGTGCTACCAGGGTATAAACATGTTGTAATGACTCATCACATGTTTGGTTGTTGTATTTATTGGTTGAATAATTATTGTATTTACCTGTTCGATTCAATAATTTGGTCATGATACCTAAGCAAATATGTAGTAACACCCTTACAGCAAATTATGCAAAAACACCCTTACCGGATAACGTGAACGGACAACTAATGGTGAAACAAAGCATGAAACTGCTCGTATCCGTCCATGTGTTTTTACTGTCCGTTCCTTATTCGGTAAATGTATTGCGATGCGCGTTCTAGGCCAACGTACACGTACAACTCATACAGGCGCGGGTCGTGGATAAATATGGAATAGACCAAATACCGGTGTATTGTAAAAATCGTATTACACTTCTATATTATGTCATGAACTGTTAATTATATCTAAGCATTTGGGGTTGGTTTTGTTATAGGTCATGTCCGCTGTGAGAAATTCGGGGGGGGGGGGGGGGAGTTCTTCATAGAATTAAGGTAAAATCGATTTGGCAATACAATGGGTTGGTATTTTATTTGTTTTTATAGACGTTGTTATTTCATTATACATTTTATATTTTTGATATCCAAAAGGCTTGTGTTGAGGCTTTTCAGGGGGTTCATAGAATTAACTTCGCTACATAAATGTAATGTTATGAAACATTGCTACCAGGGTATAAACTATTGGAATCAATCTTTAACTCATCACAGGTTTTTTGTAGACTTTTATTGAATATTTATGTTCACTTGTTCGAATCAAACCTTTGTCATGATAGATAAGTAAGCGTGTAGTCATACCTTTCCGGATAACACCAATGGACACCTAACGTAGAACAATACATCAATCCGATCACATGCGTTTACTGCTCCTATGACATAAAATATTAAACTGGTTAAAATGTGGTATTTTTGGATACGCGAAAAAACGCGTATGAAAAGAATGAGCTTACTGCATGTCTATAATAGGAATTATTAGTTTTTCTATAGTGTTGTGTGTGAGCGAGTGCGTAAGTGTGGGCGCGCGTCAGTCTGATTAAAATCATATCCCCGATCCCGCTACGCATGCGGTAAGGAAGATCAAGTACTTAAGTTAGATTGGGCGTGCGTACGTCTTTAATCTTTATTAGCGTATTGTAATAGCTTTTATGTTTCATGTTTATTCTGTTATAAGTTAATTGGAAATTGGAATTCTGATATAACAGACTAACTACTTTCTTCATGGACTAGATTTGTTACACGAGCATATTTTAACTGGTGGTTTATAAATGATCATATATTATATCATATACATTGTATATCAAAACTTTATTACATACAAAATTCAAACAAACGATAGGTAGTGGGAAAGTCTTTCGTAAATAATTCATGTGATTCATAGGCATCCGAAAACATCATGAATTTGTTTCGTGTACATTCTATATAGGTCAATAGGGAAATAGTAGGTCTGTGTATTAACCCATCACTTTTAAAGTTCAGTTGCTACCATTACTGTCCGGTGGTCACATGTACTGCTTAAAATATACATATCAGTTTATTTTTAATTTTTAACTTGTAAAACCTCATGCGCTCAGTTGTGATAGTTTTTATTGTGGCGTATTTTAAGAGGGTAGGGTAAAGATGTGTTTACATTCTATTGTTTCGCTGAGTATCGGTGTAGCGGTCATGTAAGATTGAGAAATTTGAGACCAAGAGGTTGTCTAGACAAAGTACATGTGACGTCTTGTTGTACGTAATGAATATATTTACTGTTTTGTTTTTCTGTTATTTTATGTAGACTGTGATACGTTTTTTTCTGCAATAAAACAATTCTTGGAAAGTGTTGTTGTTGTCCATATTTACACATATCTTCTAAATTGATTATCAAACCCCTCGCTGTAGGTACCTCCCGTTACACAGTACTGTTTTCACCATTTTTTAAAAACCGATTTGGGGTAATATTTATTTTCTTGCACTGTGTACACTTTGATGTTTATTGACATAATGCATTATTCATGATCGTTTGTAATTAGGCCTATAGCAATATTAGGCCAAATATTCCCTAACGGATGCTAATTACGCATTAGTGTCGACGAAAAGATAAATAAATCGGTAATCTATTTCCTTGCGTAGTTTTCTTTATTTATAGTAACTCGGCTTTCAAAAAGACCGTTGATATTCAAATTCGGGATTTCTCCGCATCATATTCTTTAATAAATTGTTCCACATCTGAGTTCTACTTATTGTTTTTAGTTGTTCGGTTTATCGAATAACTAAATTTATACCCACGTTTCTACAATCGCTCATAGTTTAGTTGTTGAAACTACTTTTCTTCCTACGCCGCCACTAGGCGGTACCACCTTTGCAATAGTAAACCGGTCAGCCAGTAATGTTGCGTATCTACCTACGAGGATGTAAACCGGTCATGCAAAATGGTTCTAATTATTTCATGCGGATCACATCCGTCTTTGTCGCATTGCAGTATTTTAGTGACCGAAGAAAGCCAAAACATCCGAAAATTCACTGTGACCGCAATAGAATTGAGACATTTCTGCATGAACAGCATGTGTCTACCTCCGGGTCAATAAATAGACCGATTTCTATTTACTATTTATAGACCATGCATATGATTCTTTCTGCTTGGGGGAAAACATTGTCTGATACGTCATTATATCTTTGTAGTTTGTATGTGAAGGTTACTATTATTTGTGGCATATTTAAATGATCTAAAGCATTAAAACTTGTAGATCGATATATATGTATATCATGCCAGAAAGCTACGTATATCATCCAATACTAGTATATACGGATATGAGTTTACATCAATGCATTCAAGCATGTACAATTCGAATTTATTCCGATGTAAGTTTAAATTTATGTTTCTGTCAAAAAATTTCCAATACATGTAATATCGGACAATACCGATCAATCTAACAACAAATGTCATGATGAGATATAAATCGTATTCAGTTTAAACAAACAAATATCCTCCAATTATTTGGTTGTGTTAAATGTATGTGCCGAACGAATGAACGAATTCAAAATAATTAGAAAAATATTCATCATGTATAAATACCATGCTTCTGTTAATCTAGCAATGTGTTCTCTACGGGATGTAGTGCATTGCCAACTATATTTATTTTTTACCAGGATGATTGTGCAGCTGCAGACACCTGCTGTTTAGATTCGTGGTCTCGCGTTCACAGTGAAATTTCGGAATAGTTCTGCTTTCCTTGGTAATTAAACTATTGTAATGCGATAAAGGCCGATGTTATCCGCATGGAATAATGGAATAGTCTGGTTTACAACATTCTTACAAAATGCTTCTTTTTTTGAATATTTTTTTTTAAATCGTAAACCATCGAGAACATGTCACGTGCCCCTCCATGGTCATTTTACTTTTGGCAATCCAATATAACCTGCAGGTTAATTATTTACGATAGGCCAAGTATAAGAGACAATAAGTCATGCAAAAGGAAAACAGGTCAAACACAAAGGGACAATAATCCATACAAAGGGACAATAAGTCATGAGCAAAGGTCAAAGGGCCAATCAGAAGGGACAATATGCCTAGCACAAGCGAAATACGTCAAAAACAAGGGACAATAAGTCAGCATGAGGGACACTTATCCATGTATAAGGGAAATTTAATCATGTACAAGGACAATGAGGCACGTACAAGCGACAATGAGTCATGTACAAGGGACACTTTGCATTAACAAGGAACAATACCTCATGCACAAGGGACACTTTGCATTAACAAGGGACAATACCTTATGTACAAGGGACAATACCTTATGTACAAGGGACAATGAGTCTTGTACAAGGGACAATGAGTCTTGTACAACGGACAATGAGTCACGTAAAATAGAAAATGAGTCATGTACAAGGGACAATGAGTCATGTACAAGGGACAATGAGTCATGTACAACGGACAATGAGCCACGTAAAATGGACAATGAGTGATGTACAAGGGACAATGAGGCCTCTACAACGGACAAAGAGTTACGTAAAATGGACAATGAGTCACGTAGAATGGACAATGAGTCACGTGGAATGGACAATGAGTCACGTACAAGGAACAATGAGTCTTGTACAAGGGACAATGAGTCTTGTACAACGGACAATGAGTCATGTAAAATGGACAATGAGTCATGTACAAGGGAAAATGTGTCATGTACAAGGGACAATGAGTCATTTACAAGGGACAATGAGTCATGTACAAGGGACAATGAGTCATGTACAAGGGACAATGAGTCATGTACAAGGGACAATGAGTGATGTACAAGGGACAATGAGTCATGTACAAGGGACAATGAGTGATGTACAAGGGACAATGTGTCATGTACAACGGACAATGAGTCATGTACAAGGGACAATGAGTTACGTAAAATGGACAATGAATCATGTACAAGGGACAATTAGTGATGTACAAGGGACAATGAGTCATGTACAAGGGACAATGCGTCATGTACAAGGGACAATGAGTCATGTACAAGGGACAATGAGTCATGTACAAGGGACAATGAGTCACGTAGAATGGACAATGAGTCATGTACAAGGGACAATGAGTCATGTACAAGGGACAATGAGTGATGTACAAGGGACAATGTGTCATGTACAACAGACAATGAGTCATGTACAAGGGACAATGAGTTACGTAAAATGGACAATGAGTCATGTACAAGGGACAATTAGTGATGTACAAGGGACAATGAGTCATGTACAAGGGACAATGAGTCATGTACAAGGAACAATGAGTCAGGTACAAGGGACAATGTGTCATGTACAACGGACAATGAGTCATGTACAACGGACAATTACTTCATGTACAACGGACAATACGTCATGTACAAGGGACAATGAGTCATGTACAACGGACAATGAGTCATGTACAAGGGACAATTACTTCATGTACAAGGGACAAAACGTCATGTACAAGGGACAATGAGTCATGTACAACGGACAATTAGTCATGTACAAGGGACAATAACTTCATGTACAAGGGACAATGCGTCTTGTACAAGGGACAATGTGTCAAGTACAAGGGACAATGAGTCACGTACAAGGGACAATGAGTCATGTACAACGGACAATACGTCATGTACAAGGGACAATGAGTCAAGTACAAGGGACAATACGTCATGTACAAGGGACAATGAGTCATGTACAAGGGACAATGAGTCATGTACAAGGGACAATGAGTCATGTACAAGGGACAATGAGTGATGTACAAGGGACAATGTGTCATGTACAAGGGACAATGAGTCACGTACAAGGGACAATACGTCATGTACAAGGGACAATGAGTCACGTACAAGGGACGATGTGTCATGTACAAGGGACAATGAGTCATGTACAAGGGACAATGAGTCATTTACAAGGGACAATGAGTCATGTACAAGGGACAATACGTCATGTACAAGGGACAATGAGTCATGTACCAGGGACAATGTGTCATGTA
This sequence comes from Spisula solida, assembly GCA_947247005.1. NCBI lineage: Eukaryota > Metazoa > Mollusca > Bivalvia > Venerida > Mactridae > Spisula > Spisula solida. The sequence continues at coordinate 3,488,955 of OX365948.1, read as the reverse complement.
CAAGGGACAATGAGTCATGTACAAGGGACAATGAGTCATGTACAAGGGACAATGAGTCATGTACAAGGGACAATGAGTCATGTACAAGGGACAATGAGTCACGTACAAGTGACAATACGTCATGTACAAGGGACAATGATTGCATACAAGGGACAATGTGTCATGTACAAGGGACAATGAGTCACGTACAAGGGACAATACGTCATGTACAAGGGACAATGAGTCATGTACAACGGACAATACGTCATGCACAACGGACAATGAGTCACGTACAAGGGACAATACGTCATGTACAACGGACAATGAGTCATGTACAACGGACAATGGGTCATGTACAAGGGACAATGGGTCATGTACAAGGGACAATGAGGCATGTACAAGGGACAATGAGTCATGTACAAGGGACAATACGTCAGGTACAAGGGACAATGAGTCATGTACAAGGGACAATAAGTCATGTACAAGGGACAATACGTCATGTACAAGGGACAATGAGTCATGTACAAGGGACAATGAGTCATGTACAAGGGACAATGAGTCATGTACAAGGGACAATGAGTCATGTACAAGGGACAATGAGTCATGTACAAGGGACAATGAGTCATGTACAAGGGACAATGAGTCATGTACAAAAGACAATGAGTCATGTACAAGGGACAATGAGTCATGTACAAGGGACAATGAGTCATGTACAAGGGACAATGAGTTACGTAAAATGGACAATGAGTCATGTACAAGGGACAATGAGTCATGTACAAGGGACAATGAGTCATGTACAAGGGACAATGTGTCATGTACAAGGGACAATGAGTCATGTACAAGGGACAATGAGTGATGTACAAGGGACAACGAGTCACGTAGAATGGACAATGTGTCATGTACAAGGGACAATGAGTCATGTACAAGGGACAATGAGTCACGTACAAGGGACAATGAGTCATGTAAGAGGGACAAAGTGTCATGTACAAGGGACAATGAGTCATGTACAAGGGACAATGAGTCATGTACAAGGGACAATGAGTCATGTACAAGGGACAATGAGTCATGTACATGCGACAATGTGTCATGTACAACGGACAATGAGTCATGTACAACGGACAATTACTTCATGTACAAGGGACAATAGGTCATGTACAAGGGACAATGAGTCATGTACAACGGACAATGAGTCATGTACAAGGGACAATTACTTCATGTACAAGGGACAATGCGTCTTGTACAAGGGACAATGTGTCAAGTGCAAGGGACAATGAGTCACGTACAAGGGACAATACGTCATGTACAAGGGACAATGAGTCAAGTACAAGGGACAATACGCCATGTACAAGGGACAATGAGTCATGTACAAGGGACAATGTGTCATGTACAAGGGACAATGAGTCATGTACAAGGGACAATGAGTGATGTACAAGGGACAATGTGTCATGTACAAGGGACAATGAGTCACGTACAAGGGACAATACGTCATGTACTAGGGACAATGAGTCACGTACAAGGGACAATGTGTCATGTACAAGGGACAATGAGTCACGTACAAGGGACAATACGTCATGTACAAGGGACAATGAATCATGTACAACGGACAATACGTCATGTACAACGGACAATGAGTCACGTACAAGGGACAATACGTCATGTAAAACGGACAATGAGTCATGTACAACGGACAATGAGTCATGTACAAGGGACAATGTGTCATGTACAAGGGACAATAGGTCATGTACAAGGGACAATGAGTCATGTACAACGGACAATGAGTCATGTACAAGGGACAATTACTTCATGTACAAGGGACAATGAGTCATGTACAAGGGACAATGAGTCATGTACAAGGGACAATGAGTCATGTACAAGGGACAATACGTCATGTACATGGGACAATACGTCATGTACAAGGGACAATGAGTCATGTACAAGGGACAATGAGTCATGTACAAGGGACAATGTGCCATGTACAATGGACAATGTGTCATGTACAACGGACAATACGTCATGTACATGGGACAATGAGTCAAGTACAAGGGACAATACGTCATGTACAAGGGACAATGAGTCATGTACAAGGGACAATGTGTCATGTACAAGGGACAATGAGTCATGTACAAGGGACAATGAGTCATGTACAAGGGACAATGAGTCACGTACAAGGGACAATGAGTCATGTACAAGGGACAATGAGTCATGTACAAGGGACAATACGTCATGTACAAGGGACAATACGTCATGTACAAGGGACAATGAGTCATGTACAAGGGACAATGTGTCATGTACAAGGGACAATTAGTCATGTACAAGGGACAATGAGTCATTTACAAGGGACAATGAGTCATGTACAAGGGACAATACGTCATGTACAAGGGACAATGAGTCATGTACAAGGGACAATGTGTCATGTACAAGGGACAATGAGTCATGTACAAGGGACAATGAGTCATGTACAAGGGACAATGTGTCATGTACAACGGACAATGAGTCATGTACAACGGACAATTACTTCATGTACAACGGACAATACGTCATGTACAAGGGACAATGAGTCATGTACAACGGACAATGAGTCATGTACAAGGGACAATTACTTCATGTACAAGGGACAAAACGTCATGTACAAGGGACAATGAGTCATGTACAACGGACAATTAGTCATGTACAAGGGACAATAACTTCATGTACAAGGGACAATGCGTCTTGTACAAGGGACAATGTGTCAAGTACAAGGGACAATGAGTCACGTACAAGGGACAATGAGTCATGTACAACGGACAATACGTCATGTACAAGGGACAATGAGTCAAGTACAAGGGACAATACGTCATGTACAAGGGACAATGAGTCATGTACAAGGGACAATGAGTCATGTACAAGGGACAATGAGTCATGTACAAGGGACAATGAGTGATGTACAAGGGACAATGTGTCATGTACAAGGGACAATGAGTCACGTACAAGGGACAATACGTCATGTACAAGGGACAATGAGTCACGTACAAGGGACGATGTGTCATGTACAAGGGACAATGAGTCATGTACAAGGGACAATGAGTCATTTACAAGGGACAATGAGTCATGTACAAGGGACAATACGTCATGTACAAGGGACAATGAGTCATGTACCAGGGACAATGTGTCATGTACAAGGGACAATGAGTCATGTACAAGGGACAATGAGTCATGTACAAGGGACAATGAGTCATGTACAAGGGACAATGAGTCATGTACAACGGACAATACGTCATGCACAACGGACAATGAGTCACGTACAAGGGACAATACGTCATGTACAACGGACAATGAGTCATGTACAACGGACAATGGGTCATGTACAAGGGACAATGGGTCATGTACAAGGGACAATGAGGCATGTACAAGGGACAATGAGTCATGTACAAGGGACAATACGTCAGGTACAAGGGACAATGAGTCATGTACAAGGGACAATAAGTCATGTACAAGGGACAATACGTCATGTACAAGGGACAATGAGTCATGTACAAGGGACAATGAGTCATGTACAAGGGACAATGAGTCATGTACAAGGGACAATGAGTCATGTACAAGGGACAATGAGTCATGTACAAGGGACAATGAGTCATGTACAAGGGACAATGAGTCATGTACAAAAGACAATGAGTCATGTACAAGGGACAATGAGTCATGTACAAGGGACAATGAGTCATGTACAAGGGACAATGAGTTACGTAAAATGGACAATGAGTCATGTACAAGGGACAATGAGTCATGTACAAGGGACAATGAGTCATGTACAAGGGACAATGTGTCATGTACAAGGGACAATGAGTCATGTACAAGGGACAATGAGTGATGTACAAGGGACAACGAGTCACGTAGAATGGACAATGTGTCATGTACAAGGGACAATGAGTCATGTACAAGGGAGAATGAGTCACGTACAAGGGACAATGAGTCATGTAAGAGGGACAAAGTGTCATGTACAAGGGACAATGAGTCATGTACAAGGGACAATGAGTCATGTACAAGGGACAATGAGTCATGTACAAGGGACAATGAGTCATGTACATGCGACAATGTGTCATGTACAACGGACAATGAGTCATGTACAACGGACAATTACTTCATGTACAAGGGACAATAGGTCATGTACAAGGGACAATGAGTCATGTACAACGGACAATGAGTCATGTACAAGGGACAATTACTTCATGTACAAGGGACAATGCGTCTTGTACAAGGGACAATGTGTCAAGTGCAAGGGACAATGAGTCACGTACAAGGGACAATACGTCATGTACAAGGGACAATGAGTCAAGTACAAGGGACAATACGCCATGTACAAGGGACAATGAGTCATGTACAAGGGACAATGTGTCATGTACAAGGGACAATGAGTCATGTACAAGGGACAATGAGTGATGTACAACGGACAATGTGTCATGTACAAGGGACAATGAGTCACGTACAAGGGACAATACGTCATGTACTAGGGACAATGAGTCACGTACAAGGGACAATGTGTCATGTACAAGGGACAATGAGTCACGTACAAGGGACAATACGTCATGTACAAGGGACAATGAATCATGTACAACGGACAATACGTCATGTACAACGGACAATGAGTCACGTACAAGGGACAATACGTCATGTAAAACGGACAATGAGTCATGTACAACGGACAATGAGTCATGTACAAGGGACAATGTGTCATGTACAAGGGACAATAGGTCATGTACAAGGGACAATGAGTCATGTACAACGGACAATGAGTCATGTACAAGGGACAATTACTTCATGTACAAGGGACAATGAGTCATGTACAAGGGACAATGAGTCATGTACAAGGGACAATGAGTCATGTACAAGGGACAATACGTCATGTACATGGGACAATACGTCATGTACAAGGGACAATGAGTCATGTACAAGGGACAATGAGTCATGTACAAGGGACAATGTGCCATGTACAATGGACAATGTGTCATGTACAACGGACAATACGTCATGTACATGGGACAATGAGTCAAGTACAAGGGACAATACGTCATGTACAAGGGACAATGAGTCATGTACAAGGGACAATGTGTCATGTACAAGGGACAATGAGTCATGTATAAGGGACAATGAGTCATGTACAAGGGACAATGAGTCACGTACAAGGGACAATGAGTCATGTACAAGGGACAATGAGTCATGTACAAGGGACAATACGTCATGTACAAGGGACAATACGTCATGTACAAGGGACAATGAGTCATGTACAAGGGACAATGTGTCATGTACAAGGGACAATTAGTCATGTACAAGGGACAATGAGTCATTTACAAGGGACAATGAGTCATGTACAAGGGACAATACGTCATGTACAAGGGACAATGAGTCATGTACAAGGGACAATGTGTCATGTACAAGGGACAATGAGTCATGTACAAGGGACAATGAGTCATGTACAAGGGACAATGAGACATGTACAAGGGACAATGAGTCATGTACAAGGGACAATAAGTCATGTACAAGGGACAATGAGTCATGTACAAGGGACAATGATTCATGTACAAGGGACAATGAGTCATGTACAAGGGACAATGAGTCATGAACAAGGGACAATGAGTCATGTACAACGGACAATACGTCATGTACAAGGGACAATGAGTCAAGTACAAGGGACAATACGTCATGTACAAGGGACAATGAGTCATGTACAAGGGACAATGTGTCATGTACAAGGGACAATGAGTCGTGTACAAGGGACAATGAGTCATGTACAAGGGACAATGAGTCATGTACAAGGGACAATGTGTCATGTACAAGGGACAATGTGTCATGTACAAGGGACAATGTGTCATGTACAACGGACAATACGTCATGTACAAGGGACAATGAGTCACGTACAAGGGACAATGAGTCATGTACAAGGGACAATGTGTCACGTACAAGGGACAATGAGTCATGTACAAGGGACAATGAGTCATGTACAAGGGACAATGGGTCATGTACAAGGGACAATGTGTCATGTACAAGGGACAATGAGTCATGTACAAGGGACAATGAGTCACGTACAAGGGACAATGAGTCATGTACAAGTGACAATGAGTCATGTACAAGGGACAATACCTCATGTACAAGGGACAATACGTCATGTACAAGGGACAATGAGTCATGTACAAGGGACAATGTGTCATGTACAAGGGACAATGAGTCATGTACAAGGGACAATGAGTCATGTACAAAGGACAATGAGTCATGTACAAGGGACAATGAGTCATGTACAAGGGACAATGAGTCATGTACAAGGGACAATACGTCATGTACAAGGGACAATACGTCATGTACAAGGGACAATGAGTCATGTACGAGGGACAATGTGTCATGTACAAGGGACAATGAGTCATGTACAAGGGACAATGAGTCATTTACAAGGGACAATGAGTCATGTACAAGGGACAATACGTCATGTACAAGGGACAATGAGTCATGTACCAGGGACAATGTGTCATGTACAAGGGACAATGAGTCATGTACAAGGGACAATGAGTCATGTACAAGGGACAATGAGTCATGTACAAGGGACAATGAGTCATGTACAAGGGACAATGAGTCATGTACAAGGGACAATGAGTCATGTACAAGGGACAATAATTCATGTACAAGGGACAATGAGTCATGTACAAGGGACAATGAGTCATGAACAAGGGACAATGAGTCATGTACAAGGGACAATGAGTCATGAACAAGGGACAATGAGTCATGTACAACGGACAATACGTCAAGTACAAGGGACAATGAGTCATGTACAAGGGACAATACGTCATGTACAATGGACAATGAGTCGTGTACAAGGGACAATGAGTCATGTACAAGGGACAATGAGTCATGTACAAGGGACAATGTGTCATGTACAAGGGACAATGTGTCATGTACAACGGACAATGTGTCATGTACAACGGACAATACGTCATGTACAAGGGAAAATGAGTCACGTACAAGGGACAATGAGTCATGTACAAGGGACAATGTGTCACGTACAAGGGACAATGAGTCATGTACAAGGGACATTGAGTCATGTACAAGGGACAATGGGTCATGTACAAGGGACAATGTGTCATGTACAAGGGACAATGAGTCATGTACAAGGGACAATGAGTCATGTACAAGGGACAATGAGTCACGTACAAGGGACAATGAGTCATGTACAAGGGAAAATGAGTCAAGTACAAGGGACAATGAGTCATGTACAAGGGACAATGAGTCATGTACAAGGGACAATACCTCATGTACAAGGGACAATACGTCATGTACAAGGGACAATGAGTCATGTACAAGGGACAATGTGTCAATTACAAGGGACAATGAGTAATGTACAAGGGACAATGAGTCATGTACAAAGGACAATGAGTCATGTACAAGGGACAATACGTCATGTACAAGGGACAATGAGTCATGTACAAGGGCCAATGTGTCATGTACAAGGGACAATGAGTCATGTACAAGGGACAATGAGTCATGTACAAGGGACAATGAGTCATGTACAAGGGACAATGAGTCATGTACAAGGGACAATGAGTCATGTACAAGGGACAATGAGTCATGTACAAGGGACAATGAGTCATGTAGAAGGGACAATGAGTCATGTACAAGGGAAAATGAGTCATGTACAAGGGACAATGAATCATGTACAAGGGACAATGAGTCATGTACAAGGGACAATGAGTCATGTACAAGGGACAATACGTCATGTACAAGGGACAATACGTCGTGTACAAGGGACAATGAGTCATGTACAAGGGACAATGAGTCATGTACAAGGGACAATGAGTCAAGTACAAGGGACAATGAGTCATGTACAAGGGACAATGAGTCATGTACAAGGGACAATGTGTCATGTACAAGGGACAATGAGTCATGCACAAGGAAAAATACGTCATGTATAAGGCTATGTTTGTGTCCAAGAATTAAATAAAAAATCACTGTAAGTTCAAAGTTATTCAGGGTTTATGTCAACTGAAAAGTAGCCTAATTTGATATTTGAGGTTTTGGAAGAACAGCGATGATGAACGTTGTTTGAAGAGTTTATGGACTAGATTAGTGAGTATACTGTTGTTTATCGAACAAGGTACTAGTAATGATGAAATTGGTCCTTGAGTTATTCGAATATTTCGGTTCAATTAAATGAGGATATAATTCATACGGTTTGTCAGTTTTGCGTTGTCTATATAGGGTCTACACTCCAGCACAGGTAAATGACTCAATGTATACGTACCTTGCTGCAATAGAGGAGCGGGAGGGGGCTTCAGATATATTGACAAAAGCTGAATGAATACGCACGCATATTATACCCATCAAAGGTATATCCCACATCGTTGCAACACTATCCTCTTCATGCACCATTGAGATGCTTGAATACATAAAACGCTCAGTATAAGTTTATACGCTAACTGGTTTTGAAAATGAGGATCGATTATGCAAATTAGACAAATATTGGACGATAAATAGACAAATCACAACATCTAAAGTAGTTGTTTGTGAAGTATGAATTCTTCGGAAATTTCAAAATATTGGATACTAGTAACTGCTCTTATTGAACTGCGTAAGTGCTTATAAACTCATGCTTCATTTCAATGTTTTCTTCTATAATGGTTAGCGATACATGTAACATAATACATTTACTTTAATGACCATACAGCTTACAAACCGTTCATTATTTTAAACGGCATTTTTTCGTGTAACAAAATTAATGGTTTCGATTAACAATTTTCCGTTGTTTATATAACGTTACTAAGTAGTCACAGAGGTGGAAAACCCGCAATAATGTTATCATATTAATTGGTAAATTAAATAGTCAAATATCATTTGAAATCGGAAGGAAGTATCGAATCTATACAGTCCTTTGATCTTCGTAAATTGCTCTACGCTGTTATTAGTCTCCTACACAAGACCAAGCAAAACGAACGTGCCCTCTGATTGAATTGGTCAGTGATCCTGATTTTGCTATCACATATTCATTGAATGTCACTGAAATGGAGTAAAACAGTGAACATCGACTTGAAAATGTGTACGTAATTATAAGGTTTATTCGTTTGTTTATCTGGGATTAACATCGTGTCGCAACAATTGTGTCAGTTATATACGGTGGTAGATTCACCCAACCAGTTTTCCTGAACTGTATCCTTACCAGTACTAACCTACTCTTCCATGTAAGGAACCAACTTGAACTTCCCCATATGTGAAGGACAATTGATTACGTATTCAAATTGTCCTTGAGTGGTGTGACTAACAGTGACCACGTGAATCGAACCAAGAATCGCCAGGGGTTACCAACCAAGCACACTAGCCATTGAACATCTAATTACTGTAATATATAATTAGAGAAAAACTTCATTAATAAGACCATCACTGGAAAAATTAAAACTGTTGTCATTATTTATTTGGTGTGAATGTTGAGGTTTTACTGTTTGATATGGTCTTATTATTTATATGGTATTATAGTGTGATTTTACTGTATGGGATGGTCTTATTATTGTGGTAATATTTGAGGAAAGGTTTACAGCAGTCGTTTCGATTTGTTACAGATCTTGCCATAGCCTGCACCTTCGGAAAGTTTGGTTTTGACTGTATGCATACCTGTCACTGTGTGGACATTGCTGATTGTGACGACACTTCCGGGCATTGTAAAACCGGGTGTGCAAGAGGCTGGGATGGTCCAAGTTGTCAACGTGGTAAATGCTTCATTGTTGTTTTATGGTGACACTGCCCTCCTGATTTCGAGCAAAACTAATTGAGCTGGAACGGGATATCAATCGCGAACATTGTTTAATTCAATATGCAAACAGTTAGGCCCCATGGAAAGTATTATATTAACATATTAACGAAAATAGGTATTGGTTACTGTTGCGTTTATATGTTATGAAATGCTGTTTGGCAACCTATCTAGTTACTTTCATTGGTTGATTTTTATACGCTAACCAATGAAAATGGCCGTTAGAAGACCGTCGATCTCGCTAAAACCCACATTTTAGGTTTTACGCTGTCGAAAACTGTAAGCAAAGTTTAAATTATATCGAATGAAGGTAAATCAGCCTAATAAAGATAATTGATGCTGTAAATGCTGTAAATTATGAAAAACAAAATACACCCCAGTGACTGTTGGACTCAATGCCTATGTAATCAACCTTGTTATGAATATATAAATTTGACCAAAACATTACTTTTTTTAATTTGATTTTACTCTTAATTAATGATACAGTTACCTGTGCCGGTATACCGGTAATATCACACACCTCTAGAATATAGAACTACCCAGTGCTATTACAGAAAATGTTGCCTACGGGCGAGCGACATCACAGAAAGAAGGGACATTGTCAACGAATTCTTCCTTTGCGATAGATGACAATACAAACACATGTTCAGCATCTAAATCCAATGTTCCGGGATGGTGGTCAATGTCACTTGATCATGTGATGACTGTAAGGTCTATAGTTGTTAAAGCAGGTACAGTGAACTACTTATGATCAGTAAAATAATGTTAACATTTAAAAGATATAATGTACATGACTGTTATGGTACATGTATATGATTTTGGCATTGCCCACACATGTCATTCTCGTTTAAAAGAGTATTCTTCATCTGTCACAGAGGTAGTATTGGAACTTGACGAACCACTGATGTTTAAGGATGGCACAATGTCATGCATGTATACATAGTTAATGTGTCGAACACACATGCGTCTGTCCCTAAAGCTATATATCTATATGTTTAAGCTATTGAACTCCCACAGGCTAAACATGTTGCTCTCCAAGGGAGACCACCTAGTCACGTTATCAAAGCACAGAGCGAATCAGCAGTCATCTCGAACTAACTATGCTGAGCGTCAAGCAAGGGATATACTAGCATACAAGTACCGCTTTAACGGTCTGGGATGGAAATCTAGCTCGCACTCGAGGCGGATGCTCTACCAATATGCTATCGAGGTGTATCTCTATTTTATTGCTCATGGTTTGCTGTAAAGTCTCTGATTGTTTGGTTATAAGCTTTGGTAAGCTTGAAATATGTCCTCAGGCTAATATTTTCGGTGATCGCAAATCAATGACCTGATCAGAACCTGATTCTTATTCCACTCACACACATCGCTGAAGCGAGACGCCAGTAATACATCCCAAGCCGAAATCAAAATGGTTAGTCCCCTTGCTAGACGCTCGACATAAAAGGGAAGCTGGAATCTCCCTCATGTCTTCGTAGGGGCGTATCATGGATTAAATTGTTGAACTTACTCGAAATGGGTTGTGACGACTGATTCCATCACGAATGAGGTGTCCAGAATGATTGAAATAAGTTGTAAGAACTTCTTTTACAATCGACATAAATAAAAGTATACAGTAACAATACAACCGTCTTTGCTGAATGACTTCTGGCTCCGATATTTTCAGATATATCGAGTAACGTTCAAGGATGGAAGATTTATGTAGGTAACACTGATAATCCTATATCTATGACTCTCTGTACAACTATACGGGTGTCTGGTAGTGGTACAACGGCCTTCTGTGACACACCCATACACGGCAAATATATCAGAGTTGTTAATAGAAAAGGACCAGTTAAAATATGTGACCTTCAAATGAAAGGTAAGTCAAATCCTAGAAGTAGTTGCGGATCCACGACCCCCGTATATATACAACTGTATATGTTATACACTATAACAATAATTATATTAGTAAGGTCTTTTTTATTGGCATGCGTGATTATCACCACATGTTCAAAACTCCCAGTAACTGGCGAAAAGGTCAAAATTAAAACTTGGAAGGTCATGGTCTGCTTCTGATCTCTTTGAAATAGTTTGGTTAGTTTCAGATAGTTATAATTTCTCATGTTCTTACACAGTGCTTGTCCCTAAAGATCGGGTATTTCTCTTAACAAATGAAAAAAAGCTCTGGCAACATTTAATTCTTTATCATTGATCAGTAATTCTACAACGTCATATAATATTACGACAGCTTGTTATCTGTAACAAGCTATTGTTAATATATAAGACGATATAATGAAAAAGGAAATGAGTTTGGCACAGTGTCCATTGTTTTCTATGACTTGTGAAGGCTTAAAAACGGCCGCGTGATTTCAAATTACTATCATAACTTTACTGATTTGTCGCCGTTTTTGTGTGACTTTGCATAGGCTGTAGGCCCTACGCTAAATATTAAATATCTATTTTCGATGCGACTGGTACCGTAACTGTAGATACTTTCACTATCGTCTTCTCGTTTACATTGTCATTCAAACACCTTTTACAACATGGCGATAGTATTCGTGGAGTCCTCTGCTGTGTGTGTCGTGCCGTATCATGTCGTGTCGTGTCGTGACGTAACACGTCGGGCCGTGTCATGTCGGGCCGTGCAGTGCCTTGCCTTGCCTTGCCTTGCCTTGCCTTGCCGTGCCGTGCCGTGCCGTGCCGTGCCGTGCCGTGCCGTGCCGTGCCGTGCCGTGCTGTGTCGTGTCGTGTCGTGTCGTGTCATATCGGCCCGTGTCGGGCCGTGTCGTGCCGTGTCGTGCCGAGCCGAGTCGAGCTGAGCCGGTCCGGGCCAAGCTTTGACGTACCGTGACAGAGAGATAGAGTGAAGAAAGAGATATAAAGGATAAAGATAATATTCTAGTTATCTAGAGGTATGATTACATATACCAACAGGAGGCGTGGTTGGTTCTAAAGTATTGAGCATGGCTTAACGTTGATGTAGATTGATACCTTGTGCCAATATTTAGTAATTCATTCGGTTACATGTATAGCATCAATGGAGAGGAATGCTATGCATCAAAACAATTTGTTGTTCTAATGTAATTATGGACATGAGCGAAAATGTCGCTGTTAGATTCATCCGAGATAACTGGATAGCCATATCAAAATATACTCGTATATTCATCTATAGTATAACTGTCTTTACTTGTTTTCACACGCAGTCTGTAGTAAATACTGGTTTGGAGCTGAATGTGGTCATGCATGTAACTGTGCAGATATGGAGGAAGTGTGTGACAGTATATCTGGTAGCTGTAAGACAGGGTGTTCACCGGGCTGGACAGGATCAGGGTGTCAGACAGGTAGGTTGTTCATATGGCTGGTCAGGGTCAGGGTGTCAGACAGGTAGGATATTCACCGGGCTGGATAAGGTCAGGGTGTCAGACAGGTAGGTTGTTCATATGGCTGGACAGGGTCATGGTGTCAGACAGGTAGGATATTCACCGGGCTGGATAAGGTCAGGGTGTCAGACAGGTAGGTTGTTCATCGGGACGGACAGGGTCAGGGTGTCAGACAGGTAGGATATTCACCGGGCTGGATAAGGTTAGGGTGTCTGCCAGGTAGGTTGTTCATCGGGATGGACAGTGTTAGGGTGTCAGACATGTAGGTTGTTCATCGGGATGGACAGGGTTAGGGTGTCAGACAGGTAGGTTGTTCATTGGGCTGGATAGGGTCAGGGTGTCAGACAGGTAGGTTGTTCACCGGGCTGGATAGGGTCAGGATGTCAGTCACGTAGGATGTTCACCGGGCTGGAAAAGGGTCGTGGTGTCAGCCAGGGAGGTTGTTCATCGGGCTGGACAGGGTTAGGGTGTCAGACAGGTAAATTGTTCATCGGGATAGACAGGGTCAGGTTGTCAGACAGGTAGGTTGTTCATCGGGATGGACAGGGTCAGGATGTCAGACAGGTAGGTTGTTCATCGGGATGGACAGGGTCAGGGTGTCAGACAGGTAGGTTGTTCATTGGGATGGACAGGGTCAGGGTGTCAGATAGGTAGGGTGTTCACCGGGCTGGACAGGGTCAGGGTGTCAGACAGGAAGGTTGTGGGGCCACTGTGTGAATCAGGTAGGTTGTTCATTGTTCTTAATAGGACCAGTGTCGAGTCACGCAAGGTTTGTAATATGTGGCTCAAGATCAATTGTCATTATAATGTTGACATTATCCAAATACATGTATTTGATTGACTGCTGTGTCGCCATACGAGTACTTTGACGTTATACTGTTGTTGTTTAGTTACGTTTCGTTTTAGTGTTGTGGAAAACAGTACCACGTGATCAAACGATTTTGAAGTAAAAGTCAAACACCACACTCAACTATATCGATCTTTTATTGTGTGATCGATGACTATTCTAGATTATTGTTTGAAAAAAACATGGTTTTGGTTGTTGTTGCGATAGCTGAATAGTTGAACGCGTTCGTGTGTTACATTGCTTTGCGATGGGCCGCTCAGTAAAGGTTGTAAAACTATTATAGGAGCAACCTATTCGTTGGTTGATTACCTTATTTATGCAATGAATTCTCAACATATTCGAAATATTCGGAATTAAACAGTTCAGTTTTTTTCAGCTTGCATTGCAAGATACGGACAGGACTGCAAATTTACCTGTGGAAACTGTGCTGGTAATGTAAGCTGTAATCACGTGACAGGCACGTGTCCTGGTGGTTGTGAAGCAGGCTGGACTGGAATGTTTTGTACATCAAGTATGAGCTAGAATCCTTAAATAATGAAAATAGAAATAGTTGGCTTATAACAAGCAGCCCTGTCATTAGTTGGCCCGGTCAGTCAGAGCTAGACTGCCATATTGAAGACAGGTTTTCTATTTCCGGACTGGATAAGTCGTGTCCGCCACAATTAAATACATATGTACGCAAGTTACCAATGGTTTCTCGAAGAGCCAGTATAGTACAGAGAATTTGACCTTCAATTAGCATATTAAGTTAACAGCAGCTGATAAAGTACGGATAATTTTACCTGATCCTCGACCTGATATTAACATAATCTAACTGATGGTATAGTACAAACAATTTGACCTGACCCTCGACCTTCTATTAGCATAATATTTTAACAGCTGATATCTTGAAATTCAAACACAAATCTTAACGACCGATATTGCACGGTTTGCTCGCGAAAATTGAAATTTTCATCACGAGAACCCTGTATTATATTCATAAGTCAAGATCAGGATCAAGCTGAGTTCTTCGTATTATGAAGGGTGGAAATTATATGTTAGGCGAATTCATGCAGGTAGGTGAACTGGTCATAAAAGTTACATATTTTTATACTGAAACTCCGGCTGATCAATACTTGTATTTCAAGTTAATTTGGCTGGAATTTCAGTCTCAAAGTCCTGTTAATTCATATAGTATAAACGAGTCAACTCCCAATCAAAGCAATAGGGCATACACATTGAATTGTATAATATTCCAATAAGTCATACAGTGAAAGTGACATCACTGATGCTTTAGCTCGCAATATGTCATACAAGTTTAATTGTATTATCTCCCAATATAACATACAACTGAATGCATTAAACCGGAAATCAGAGATGATTTGGCTGGCAATAGGTCATACAAGTTGAATTGTATAGTCTGCAAATAAGTCATACAGTGATTAGGTTTATTACGCTGTGTAAGTAGTATATTGTTCATACTGCTATAACCATTATAGCAGTACAAAGTGTTAAAAGGACTTTATTTATAATAAAATTGATATGGGTTTGTAAATACTAGTTAGAAAAGTTAGATTAAGACAGGGTGTGTGCTAAAACTTTGGCGGGGAATGTTGACGCCATCATGGTTTCCATGGTAACCTACAGGATCTCAGAAGTCCACCCTCGCTAAAATTAAACTTCAAACAACCCTCTACACGAATGTACCAAGAAACGCTCTGGACCTTTTTTCACACTAAAATGTCCCGATGCTAGACTATTATACAATTTTATGACACTAGATACGTCATAGGTAATTGCGAAAACGTTCGAAAGATAGATTTAGGAATAGTATTCATGCCTCATTCTATGACCGTAAATATATAAGTGGGGCTAATCTCGTATTATTATTAGTGTCGTATGGTGGCCTTTCTAATGCAGAACACGTTACTTTCAACAGGGTGTGAGGACGACAAGCATGGCATGGACTGTAACACGATTTGTGGACATTGTTATGGTGTCAAAAGTTGTGACGTCACTACAGGAACTTGTAAACATGGGTGTGAACCAGGCTACATGGGTAGCTTGTGTGTAGATGGTAAAAAAATACCATAGGCACTTGGTTTCGGTATTCACCAAGTCTTTATTGTGGCCTCCGTAGCTCAGTGGTTAGCAGGTTTGCCGTATAATCTGGCGACCCGGCTTCAAATACGGGTGGAGGCACACATATGACTGTCATGTTTCGGCAGAAAGCTGACTGGCAAATAAAGGCTATGCTCGGCATATTACATCTTGAAGTACTAAATACAAAGAGAAGGTAGTGCAGCGGCCATGTTTAGCCCCAACGGATATAGCGTTACGAAAGCTGGTACCCAGTTGTCACAGCTACCACGGATACCAGTTCCAGTGACATCATATCCGTTGCACTACCTTCTCTTTATATTGGGTACACTCAGATAATTTGAACCCATGTGCCTATGTTAAAAACCATATTCGATTGTACTGATTTCTGTTAACAATATGTGTTGGTACCTGATTTTTGCAGATGACAAATACTACAAAAATCGGACATTTATATGAGCCAGTCTCCAGGAAAACCTGCTATAATGACATTATGTAATTACTATATGTAACAAGATTTTGATAAAGCTCTAAAATAAGGAAAAATGCATATCTATTGATTCTATTTTATGTAATTGACCCATATAGTACTATACCCTAGCTTTAAATTTTCCTATGAATTATGTCGAAAACACATACTTCGTTGCTATGGTGACCAATTTCATAAAAGCACTCCGATTGAGAAAACGAGAATTTAGTTGTTTAAAACAGAAGTAGCCTTTCTCTGAATGCAAACGATTTCGATTTTGATATATATTTTGAAAAAGTGAAACATAATTATAGAATTTGAAACTATTTTGAACAGTTTATGTCAAGAATTGATCAAATGGTGTAATAATGAAATACTTATTTCAGTTACGTCGAATAACGTTTGAATGACGTTTGCGACGTCACGCAAAAAGGATCTGAATAGGGCCTCAACTAATCAGCTGTAACTTCCTTAAAAATCATGATATTAACAGAATTCTCAAAATCAAATGTTTTGTCAAAATAGCAGGTTTTCCTGGAGACTGGCTCATATATAAATGCATGTTATATTCACACCACAGTACGTGTTTGCATATATTATACTTTAATAATAGACATGTATGTTTATAATGGTAGTCCCAACATTATTTTAACACAGAATACGAAATTTCACATTCATTAAAATAGAAGCAGGCTTGTCCGACCAGGACTGAGACCATTTAGGTCCCAATGAGAAATGACATTAATGATAAAAATGATAAGAATAACACGTTTAGTACCATTGTTCTACCTGAAGTGGTGACACAGTTAAATTTGGCTAGCCCAGTCTTCCATGTGTGCCTCTATAGCTCTCTTTAGTAAAGGCGACAAGGAATACATCCTAAGATGTTAAGTGCAGCTGAATCATACATTAGTTGTTCGTATAATGAGGACAAAAGCACGTGTTATGTGTTGTAAGTTCTAGAAAGTCGTTAAACATTTTCGTGTATTTCACAACTGTACCATTAATACGACTAAACATTGATTTCAGAATGTGAACCAGGGTTTTATGGACGTGATTGTAGTGTTATATGCGGGCAATGTACCGACGGTACACACTGTGACTATAAGATCGGTATATGTCCAGCGGGCTGTAAACCAGGACAACAAGGGGTTTTCTGTACTCAGGGTGATACTTTTATAATACTCATAATTATCTATCCCCTAGTTGTGTGAAACAGACTGATTATCTCTATTGTCTACCGTTGTTTTGTTGTCGTTATACGTTCATATGTACATTTATATTTGCCGTTGCCGTTTGCTATATATGTGTTGTAACAATGTGTATATCCGACAGACCTCTGGCCTATAGATACTTTGAAATAAACTTACTTGTACATATCATTCAGAAATCTATATTTAATTGTGGTGGGGTATGTACGCTTGTATGTAATGCGTTGTTAATTAAATTATACCCTTTAAACAGTAGTCTTTCAGACAAATTCACATGACAAGATATGTCTTACCTCACAGATTAAGTATTAAAAAACTGTACAACATTATAAAAGGACAAAATGCATGCAAAAAAGAACTGTCAGCTCCTCTTGGTACATTGATGAGCTAGACAAAGAAACAAACCCCGACAGTTAAATAGTTTCTAGTGTTTGTAGGCCTGAACGTTTGTTTGGCTCCGGAACATGTCCCCAACAACTCTGCTAGTTGGCTTGGAAATGATTTGTTTATATTTTCTAAACGTAGAGAAAGAGCAACATTCATTCGAGTGATTGATAAAGTGAACATGCATGTACACATTTTTGTTCAAACGCCATTACATTCAGAATTCATACAAGTGATTAAGATATGACGGAATACCTACAACTAACATTGTTAAGCCTGAGAAAGTTTATTTGCAAACTGTTTGTACAACCTAACACACATCTTGTCGGAAACGATTGCATTATTGAATCATAAGAATCACATCTTTTCGCTATCGTGCTATCGTTGTTTTGGACTGTCTACTTTTCACTATCGTATTATCGACTTTTAACACTCGTGATATCGCGTTTTCACTATCGTACTATCGACTTTTCAGTACGGTTCTAGTGACTTTTTCTAGCTATGCAGCCCCAACGGGACACCGTTCATGTATGACAAATATGTCTTTACAGAATGTGATAGTGGATTTTATGGACCTGGATGCGAACATAAATGTACGAACTGTCTTGAGAACGAATGCGATGCTGTATATGGAACATGCACCAAGGGATGTTCACACGGGTACAAAGGACATCAATGCAATATTGGTAATTCATGCTTATAAAACTACCATACGTTATTCGCTAATAATGATCGACCGGAACTGACTGAACATGACACATTTTATAACTGATGTTTATTACTGTTTTTTGTATTCATGATTTGTATACAAATATCGTATTCATGATATTTGACCATATTGAACTGAGAAATTTATTATATGCTTATTATGTCTGCCATTGTTTTGGTATCTGAATTATGATTTCATGCAAACAAGGGGTAGCAAATTTAGTTATGTACTTGTACATGTACTAGTAAGGCGATGTAACCGCTGCGGATATTTTAAACTAGGCGCCTAAAAAGTGTCCTTTTGCAAATTGCAAATTGTGTTTAACTTATACATCTATTATCTCTAGAATGTCAAGACGGTAAATACGGAAAGAATTGCAGTGAACTGTGTGGTCATTGTAGAAATGGTCATAGTTGTGACGTCATAACCGGGAATTGTGACTACGGCTGCGTAGCTGGGTATCAGCAACCCCTGTGTACAAATTGTACGTTGATTTCTATAATTCTATTATTATGCAGTTCAGACTTACCATGCAGTTAACTTTGTCTTTTCACTATGCTTTTTCTATTGAGTGCTGCTTTTTCTGTGCGCTTTACGTTTTACGTCTTGGAAGTCAACCAACCGTCAACTACTATTCTAAAGAGCATTATGTTCTATGTTCCTTCTATTTGTATCGTACTTACACACAACGTCATCACAGTAACGACCGCATTCTGTGGACTAGATATCGAATCTCGATCAAGTATCTTGTCGAGTTACAGTTATTTTCAACTTTAACATGCGTACAAGATCCAATTACTGTAAGAGGACTTAACTTTAAACTAAATACATTTGTTGATTGATGATGGCTCATTACCTAGACATGAGTAGGTGACTGTGTGCAACGTGTTTGTCAGTAATCTGAATATTATTCACTTTTTAACTCAGAATATTTGGAATTCGAAATATAACTGTTGGATAAAATATCTGTTTGCCGAAATATTTTCACAAAAGGAGAATGCTCTGTACAACGTTTGTATTCATTTTTTCCATTTTCCTCCAAACCACATCATGTGTGTGCATTTAGTGTTGTCCGGACTCCCTGTCTGTCACATGTTCTTGTGGAATCTTAAAAAAAGAGAATTACGTGTAACGCAACAGAAGGGAGTTCAATTGAATACTACTTGTATACTCGTGATTTTGTATATTTGAAGTATGCGAGGATGGTTATTTCGGTGTGAACTGTACGAAATGTGGTGTATGTAAAGCTGGGACAGAATGTGATCCAATGACAGGTGTATGTCCTGATGGTTGTGGCTTCGACTTCTTCGGAGATAAATGCATGCAATGTAAGTAACCAAGTAACTGTTAGGTGCAGTATAAAAGAACATGCGCTGTACAGGCTCTGTATCAACATTACCTACTGACTTCATGTACCGTACGTTAACCTATCTGTATCAACATTACCTACTGACTTCATGTACCGTACGTTAACCTATCTGTATCAAAATTACCTACTGACTTCATGTACCATACGTTAACCTATCTGTATCAACATTACCTACTGACTTCATGTACCGTACGTTAACCTATCTGTATCAACATTACCTACTGACTTCATGTACCATACGTTAACCTATCTGTATCAACATTACCTACTGACTTCATGTACCATACGTTAACCTATCTGTATCAAAATTACCTACTGACTTCATGTACCATACGTTAACCTATCTGTATCAAAATTACCTACTGACTTCATGTACCGTACGTTAACCTATCTGTATCAACATTACCTACTGACTTCATGTACCGTACGTTAACCTATCTGTATCAACATTACCTACTGACTTCATGTACCGTACGTTAACCTATCTGTATCAACATTACCTACTGACTTCATGTACCGTACGTTAACCATACTCCACTTCCTACATTATACTTTTTGTTCATATACTTTGCATTTTGTTAGCACTTATTTTTTATTATACCATATTTATATAGCACTTTTATCATGTAATTACACGTTCAAAAGTGCTTATTTAAACTTATTTAGCCAAAACCTTATTTAATATTTTCTACGACGATATGGTCTTCTGGTATAGATATTGGAATCAACAGTCGGGGCATCAACTAACCATTTCCCAGTAGATTGTATCGCATTTTAGTTGAAGTAACGGCTGTCAACAATAGTAAACTAACGATTGGTTTTTCAGTTCCACCGTTTACCGACGAAGATGGACCCCAGTTGGCGATATTTCTGGCTTTTATGATAACAACAGTTGCGGTGATTATGATTTTAGTGGTGATTTGCCTAGTGTCAATATGGCGTCGAGAGCACCTACTAGAAATCTCGGAAACAGGTTCCGTCCATGATACGTCCAAACTGAGAAAACCATCGACCATATGTGATGATGCAGAGAGTGAAACGACAGTGTTTTTGTAAAAAATAATATATAAAACCTCAAAACTAAGACATAAACTTAGGCAGACCTTTGAAAGCTGGTCTTGCTGTTGCATGAGTTGGAATAAATAGCAAGTCAGTATCATGGACTTATAAATAGTGTTCCGCTGCATTGTGATTCGATGGTTGTATTATTCAGTCAGTCAGACTTTCACAATCGTCGTAGGAATTTCTTCGTCGCACGATGCTTGCGAATCGAAATGAACCGACTTCCGTCTGGAAAGGGTCATTTTTTGTCGCACGACGGCTCTACGATGAACAGTTGTCGCACGTCCGTCGCTCGATCGGCGTACGTCCGGTATACGATGGACGTACGTCAGTCGTACGACAATAGCATAGTCGAACTATTGGCAGGTTTAAAATATAAGTTTCAGCAGCTGGATATAATTAATCAAAACGTCCAACCAAACTCAAAACTTTCGAATAATAATGTAAACAATTGTTTTAGAATATAATAAATCTTATATCCAATTATTCGCGCTCTCGGGCATATATAATCACACAATAACAGATGTACAAGAACATATAGAGATATAACCGTAACTAAAAATAACGGTGGGTCCGTCGGCCGTGGGTACGAATAAAATCGGGACGAAATGTACTTACGAAGTCTCTGACAACTACAAACACTCACGACATCGGATGTTGATTTCATTGTATAAATACGTTAATTTTGAGTATTAAAGACGACTTTCCTTGCTTACCAAGTACTTGCATCGTGTTTTAATCAGTTATTTAATTAACTGAAATCGGTTATTCAATCGAATAACATCACGCGGAATACTCATTAACTTACCCCGTTCTTGGTTGTTTCTAATGTAACGTTTTCGGCCGTCCCTAGTCTCTTCAACTCATAATGTGGTAGCGTACAACTTATGGTTATTACCCAACAATAACCACCAAACAGTTATAACCTATTGTTTCCAAACTAATCAAAGTCAACATTGTTCACACATACCTGCCTCTCACAAGAGTCTTTCGTGTTGTTTCTAGCTATATATGGCTATAGCCTGATCTCTAGAAGAGACACATTCAAGAGACAATGCAGCGTACCAAGCTACACACGACTCCACACAGTAGACACTGTCCGAAGCCGAACGTAAATTAACGGAAATAACCGATACGTACCGACGTACTTTTAACCAATGTTCTAGGCAATAAATACATGCAGTGTACTTACATTTACATTGGACATCCAACCCACATGACCTGCTAAATATGCTTAATTCATAAAAATGCAACCAATAACCGATACAATTGATGCAAATGGTGTAATATTAGCAAAAGGGAACAATTCACGATATCTTAATAAAGGATATGGTCTAAATCCCTACACGTTACACTCAAACCCAGACTCTTTCCTGACCTAGATTTATTTATTCATTTATTTTGTAAAGCGACATTTTAGATCTGCAGTATTTTAGATATCCTAAATAAATATATACATTATATTGAAAAACAGAACAATTTTTATAGTGGGGTATGCATTGTTGCACTATTTTCTTAACTCATTCAAGGAACCGCTTTACTCCTATGGAGTTTGTTTCCTAAAGGGAAAGTGTGTGCGTTCTTAACACACTTTTACTGTGTATCTAGTTTATGTAATAAAAATAATCTTACATGAGTGTTATTCCATATTGAATTTATTAAACGAGATGAATACAAATGATAAAATGCTCGGAAGAGCCTCGCATTTTATCATTTTATTCAACTCGTTTAATA
The DNA here is from genome assembly GCA_947247005.1 of Spisula solida. Taxonomy (NCBI): domain Eukaryota; kingdom Metazoa; phylum Mollusca; class Bivalvia; order Venerida; family Mactridae; genus Spisula; species Spisula solida. The sequence continues at coordinate 3,465,996 of OX365948.1, read as the reverse complement.
AATCCAATATGAAAAGACACTCATGTAAGATCCTCTATATATTGTTACTAAGCATACTGTAAATGTAACTTATTATGAAATAAAACATACATTGTTGTTATTTTTATAAGTTTCTAAATGATCAAAGTATGTTGTGGATATGCATGTATGAGATCATTCGGGCAAATTTGAGATCTTAGTTTGTAGCTTAATGTATTTGTCATATTCATGTTCAATGCAATCTCTCCAGAGCAGCCCTCCAACTGAGCAACAACCTCTCATAAGCAACATAAACATATTGTTCGAGAAGAAACACTTTAAAAATGTATACACATTATTACCTCTCCAGAGCAACAACCTTTGTACATCAACACAATGTTTCCCAATGTGTGTCGCTATAGAGAGGTTCTTTCGTTTTTAAAGTACACATTTTTCTCTAAGAATATGATTGTATCTTAGAATTGCACTATAGGGTGTAAATTTTGAAAAAGAACACATGTTTACGAGCGTCGTACGACGGTCGTGCGATTGACTCACGGCTGTCGTAGGATAGTAAATGCCCACAATCGCACGTCCATCGTACGTCCGCCGTACGTCCATCGCACGTCTATCGAACGTCCACCCGAGTCTATTGCACGCCCATCGCACGATAGTGGTGTGGTTCTTGGTGCCTAGTTTCACCTTATAATCACAACAAATCGTACGTCTATGGCACTTCCATCGCACAACCGTCGTGCGACGACGTAGAGCATCGACGGACTTACGACTGTCATCAGCGGTAGAAAATTTTGAACAAGTCCAAAAATCAACGACGAGGGTCCTAAATTATGTTTACCGTCGCACGACGGACGCACGATAGTCCTCAAATTTACATCGTAGACCCGTCGCACGTCCGTCGCAAGACAATTGTGAAAGGGCGTTGTTTAAGTGATGACTCGCGGTTTAACTTTTAGTTTAGTACATCATGTGTTATAGTGTATACACGACAGCGTATCTGCTTGAGTGTGCATACATTATTCATAAAATGGTATGATGATCACACGTAGGCGCTGTAATTTGAATATGGAAACATACCTCCGAGCAAGTCAACAAGTCAAGTGAACATTTATTTATTGTCGGGTTGGGGCATAATAAAGTAAACATTAGCTACGTATAACTTTTGACCGACGAACAAGAGAAATCCTTACTATAATCATAGTGTTAATAATTCTAGAAATAAATAACATGTATAAATATTTAAATGAGCCCGACTGGTTAGTTTAATTGGTAGAGACATTATCTTAATTAGCTTTAAGCCTTCAAAAAAAAACTTATTTCGGTATTGTATTGTTTGTAAATGATTTATTGTCAATTTATCCGAAATAAAATAAAAATGTGTTAAAACAAAAATAATCAGTAGATGTGTCTATTTCCAATTTTCCATTGCTGAATTTGTTAGTTCTAGACAATAGCTTATATAGTATTCAATAACATGTTTACTATAACCACCGGGATAGCCTACTGCTTCCATATGGTGTCATTCTGAAATACATGTCACGTGACGGAATAGAACTAGTAGTTCCCTTAGTTGGTACTCTGCGTCCAGCGGGTAACTTGGCTGGCCTCTTCTATACCCTTAGTTTTGCTCGACTTCATTGATCAATCAAGGGGCTTGATTTCCGTCGTCTTATCTAAACTTTCTTTTTTTCAAAATAGTGCTTCTTTGTCAAGTAGCATTTTGTAGCCACTGCGCATTTGTAAGTGGACTTTGTCCCTCTTCGTGAAGTCCGTGCAAGTGGATGGTGTTTTGTTCTAATAATGGACAGTGAATGGATGGCGTAATCAAAAAGACAATTCTTGATACACGCGGTTTATTAAAGGACATCCCTGTTTTAAAGTACGCACACTTGGCAATCATAAACGTATCTTTCGAGCAAATTATCCATGTGCAGGACAATTTTTTAACTTTTGTGGGTTGAGCAAACACTAAGACCGTTAGAGTTCGTAAAAAAATTCTTAAAGGAATTATAACCTTCATCACTCCATTAAAATCCTTGAAGGAATCTTTCCACAAACTTTAACCTATACTTATGATGGTGTGTGTTACCGGCAATAGAGAGACATGGGGTGGTATTCAATATTGATCTTCATTGACTTAAGGATAAGGACAACCAATCAGATCACACCATATTACACTCTTGGTTAGTAACAGGCAATATGATTGGCTATCCTTATTCTCAAATTAAATAAGATCAATATTGAATACCACCCCTGGATACTGTTTTATCGAAGCATTTATGCCACCGTAACTCATAGTAATGCATTTTACTACGATAGCTTATCTCACTTTCTGTCGTAAGATTTGGCGTAATTCTACGCAAAGCGAGACCGACCCTTTGATAACAAATATAAACGTACTATCGATTTAATAAGTATTTACTAATGAGGATTTAAAAGAATAGGGTATCTAATGTTTTATATAATAAAAGAGATACCTTCAATCAATATAATAATATTTAAAAACCAGTTTTCACACCGTCTCGTTAGTCGAGTGGATAAGCATGCCGCTATTATACCACTGATTTTGTTGAGGTTTTGTTCAATCTCGCTAACACGCTTCCAAGTTACATCATAAATTCTAAAATGTTTATCTTTTAACAAGTGCTTTAGTTTGTATTTGTTACTAATATACTAAACGATACACGTAGTAAGGTGTGTAGATATATGTGTGTGTTATGTTTTCATTCTTTATGTATCAAGTTTTAACTTTTCAATTATTTTTAATTTACCTACAGTGCAATAATCATACAATTATTATAATATATTCACTGCAACATAAAACCTATCATTTGAAGTATCGATTCATTTAAGCAGTAGTATAATAGACTTCATAACATGGATTCAAAATTTAAAAAAAACACAATAAAATTGTGGGGATCGAACCTAAAACTCATGATATGATGGAAACTTGTAGGAAGTGTGCGTATCCACTACACTACAGCGCTTTTGACGTATGGGATGCGCTTTCAACACAATTTGATATCAAACCCATTCAAAGTTTACTTACCAGACGAGTTTATGTTTATAAATATTCTCGTTTGACTTTGAACGCACTATATATAGTTAAGTTTGACTGCCGCATGTTTTGTCCTTGTGATTTGACTGTGATTGTCCTTGTGGTGTGTATTGGTTTGTTATTTCTCGTCATCTGGCTCTTGCTCTGTTTTAGTTTGACTGACTGTGGCGACAGCATATCGGGGTTGGTTTTTGTAGTTGTTGTTTTGCGTTGGGCATTGTCTGTGTCTTATTGTTGTGAGTCGTGTTCAAGATTGTGCTAGTTGTTTTATGTTGGACATGGTCTGCACCTTTTCGAGTAACGTTGTGCCATGTCTTTGCCTTTTTGTTTTCATGTGTCATTTCCTGACATTCTGTCCGTAGTTTTGTAGTTTTCGATTAAAATATGGGGTTGTTTCTTTAGCTCCAATTCTGTTAATGGTGGAGTTTTGCCATCTTTAGTAATCACCTATATGTCCCAACTTCTCAGTATTCGTCATTTTCTAAGGGGCCATTTCTATTGAGCTAGAGATATTATTCTTCGTATTTACTATTTGTCCCCTATCTGACTCGTTCGCGCTATTCGTACCCTATGCAGTTCGCCCATAAGTCATTATACGCGGTTGCAGGGATTTACAGTGGACACTTATTCCTTATAGTATTTTAGTTCTTAGCCTTCATGCGGCTTAAACTATATATCTCGGCCTTTTTACAGCTGAAACGTGGTTATTCAACCTTGGATTACTTATTGTTTAAAGTAGGTCATCGGATGGGGGGAGCATTCAGCTTATTGTAGCTGGGTCGTTCTACGTTTGCGCTCGGCTTGTTCACATTACTTTACCTGGGAATACTAATTGTTTAAAGTAGTTCATTGGCTGGGGGCATTCACCTTGTTTGAGCTGAGTCGTTCTTCTGTTGCGCTGGACTTGTTCCGGCGGGAGATATAGCTAAGGAATTAAACTTGTTGGAATTGGTCGTCAGATTGGGGCGTTCAGCCTTTTTATGCCCCCCCCCCCCTATCGATAGATGGGGAGGCATATAGTGATTCACCTGTCCGTCCGTCCGTTCGTCCGTCCGTCCTGGTTAACCCAAATTGACAGTTTCTTCTAGCATTATTATGGCTTGTTACAAAGCTTACATACTGGCATGGATGTTGTATATGAACACTCTCCACATGCCTGTATCACCTGACCTCATTTTGACCTTCACCTTGACCTAATTTAGGACTTAGACTTATTGAAGGGCCAAATTCTTGGTTAAGCCAAATTTACCGTTTCTTTTAGCATTTTTATGGCTTGCTACAAAGCTTCCATACTTGCATGGGTGTTGTATATGAACACTCTCCACACACCTGTATCATTTGACACCATTTCGACCTTCACCTTGACCTGATTTGGACTTAAACTTATTGGAGGGCTAAATTATTCGTTAACCCAAATTGACCGTTTCTTCTAGCATTAATATGGCTTGCTACAAAACTTTCATACTTGCATGGTTGTTGTATTTGAACATTCTCTACACACCTATATATCCCCAAACCTCATTTTGACCGCCACATTGACCTAATTCTGGACTTAGACTTATTAAGCGTCTAATTCTTGGTTAAATCAAATTAACAGTTTCGTTTTACATCATGTCCATCATTGCGTTGCCTTAAAACTTGGCATACTTGTTTACCATCATAAGCCCCTTACATTATCAAAGCCATGTAACACTATCCAACATTATTACAGAATTATGGCCCCTGATTGACTTAGCTTTTTATGGGCAAGGCTTCCATGGGGGCATAAGCGTTTATTGAACGCAGTCTTGTTTATTGCTGAAACTAGGTCATAAAGCTGTAAATTTGATTTCAGCTTTGTGATACTGTTAATGTTCTACTTTTTACCGCTAAAACTATGTATTGAAGCCGGTTTACTGTTGGAACTGGGTCTTTCAGCTAGGACACTCAGCTTTTTGATTGCTGAAACTAATTAATTCTACTGTTTTAGACTTGGGCAGATCAATTACTTGTTTTGTTTGACATTGTGCCTTGTATGTTTTTTTGTTTACTGTGCTCAGTTAGTTCAGTTAAACATTGTGTCGTGTATGTTTTTTTGTTTACTGTGCTCAGTTAGTTCAGTTAAACATTGTGTCGTGTATGTTTTTTTGTTTACTGTGCTCAGTTAGTTCAGTTAAACATTGTTTCGTGTATGTTTTTTGTTTACTGTGCTCAGTTAGTTCAGTTAAACATTGTGTCGTGTATGATTTTTTGTTTACTGTGCTCAGTTAGTTCAGTTGGACATTGTGACGTGTATGTTTTTTTGTTTACTGTGCTCAGTTAGTTCAGTTGGACATTGTGTCGTGTATGTTTTTTTGTTTACTGTGCTCAGTTAGTTCAGTTGGACATTGTGTCGTGTATGTTTTTTTGTTTACTGTGCTCAGTTAGTTCAGTTGGACATTGTGTCGTGTATGTTTTTTAATGTTTTCTGTGTTCGGCTGATTAGTTGAGTGTTTTCTTCCGTGTCTGACTTAATATTATCTTTTTTAGTAATAAATACACGTACATGTTTATAAAATCATCAAAACTTGTCGCACGTTTATGTATATTATTTCATTCTGGTTCCCGGTATATTGGTAATACGTTGCATATTCAATATTTACATAAATGTATGCAACAACCTGCGATCGATTAGTAAAACGCACTTAGGAATTAGCGTAAGAGAAATACATGTATGTGTACGTAGATGTACGTGACATTTAGGTTATCTTAGTAAAACAGAACCCTGTGGGATAAGTACCAAATAAATAGTATTATTGAAGAGTATAATACCTCAAAACAATCAACATTAATCACATACACACGTATACCCTTTTAGTACGCTTAAATACATTTATACTCGTGATATTACTCAAATTATAAAACATACGATACAGGCACCTAGAGCATTATTACACATGTGGACATTAAATCGCTCCTCTTGTAACCTTTGTTGGTGTAGTGTTAATAATTTGATGATGATTGTAAAAACCATATTTTTAGTAGAAGGCACTTTACGATTAGTACAAAACCAAATGATTGCAATAGGGGGCTATTAACGTCGTATGTCTCCTCTTTAGTAATTAATTGTTCACCTTGTACGGATACTTTAACCCCAGGCTTACCATCTACCCTTTGGCAGTAGTAGTCCATGATAATTACATCTACATCAAATACAATGAATTGGTACAAATTGCAACTTGTATACATCAAAGACTAGAAATATGTCAACCATATGTTATTGTAGTAGCAACCACTCACATTGCTAGAAGGGGTTCACCATATACTGAAAATGCTACTTATGTTCTTTACGCTTAATAAAACTAAGACGCTTTTCCATTGTGACCTGTCAAATGAATTTCTTCTGTTTACGCAAAATGCTTTAACTCATGTGATAAATGAATACCGAAAAAAACTGGTGACATAAGAAATAGCCACTGAACCATAGGCAGGACAATAAACAAGTCCAGTACACAAACACGTTTATTTGTACGATATTTTTTAAGTAATCATTGTAAATTTACTGAATTTGGCGAGATAGTTCTTTCTTACGTTTACATTAAATTAATTGACTAGCGTTTTGTAAATGTGAAATTCCTGAGGATTATATCATAATTTGATTGAATGGTAAGTATATCTAATATTATTCAAGAAATAAAAATCTGTTCGCGTTTATTGTCGGTGAATAAAACACGGGCAGGAGTTCGGATGCGGAAAAATTAAATCACGAGTGCGTACAATATACAAGAACAGAGTTTTTATTTCGATTCTAAATACGATAATATCCCGCACTATTTAACTGCGCGCATTCCATTTTCACCCATTTGACATTGAACATGATTCCACGCTGAAATTGAGTGGCTTATTAGCTGGTACAATTACCGCCCTCGTTAATGAAAATGACCTTCGTAATTTTCTGAAGGAAAAAAAACACATTTTAAACATTGAAACAATTTTAATAACACGAGTATAGTGTATCTTTGTCATGAAATGAAAAATATAAATGAATTGATTATCAGAAATTTTTATGAATCTTAATTTGGAGAGTATATTGGAGTTTCTAAAAATAGATGCGTCATAGCTGTAACACTGGATTCTCGTGAAACTCGCGGTCCGTTAATTTTTTTTACTATAATGTTTACGTTCATTCATTCATAAATAGGTCATGTGATACGGGGCGTAAATTGTAACAGCCAATTTGTTACCATGTTTTATGGGGGTAATAATAAATAGTTAGGTCCGCTCTTTGTTTAATGGATTAATCCGCGGATCGTGTTAGAATATATATTATAAGACACCATGGTTTGATATGCATGACCGCTGATAATTATAATAATATATTTTTAATATAAACTTAGCAAAACTAAAATATGACGAGTAATGTATCAACTAAGATTGAAACTTCATCAACTAACATTCGGAAATATAAACGTTCCGAATGATGATGATGATGCCGAGCTAAGCCTTTATTTGCCAGTCTGCAGAAATATGGCAGGCATATATATATGTGTGTCTCCACCCGGATTTGAACCCGGGTCGCCAGATTAGACGGCAAGCGCGCTAACCATTGAGCTACGGAGGCCACGAATAACGTGTGTTATATCTGTCCTACCATCAATATAATATACTAGTTATTTGAATTTTCTATTTCCATATTGGACTTGCAGAATGTTATTCCCAACAAGCACATAACGTCCCTTTCGTGAAATAATGTTGTATTTCACTATACACGTATAGAATATAACTTTGTTGCATCAAAGGGTAGATAACACATTTCACCAATAGCATATTAACCAATATATTGTAATAGTGAAATTTATGATAATAATATATATAAAGATACGGAATATATATTTCCCGCTGCAAAAACATATATTAAACACATGTCCCGGGCATATTATGTAATATATTTATAAGCCTCGTGCATGTGTCTAGATAGTACAATGTGAAGATTATGTGAAGATTTTTCTATAGTTAGCAGTTATTCAGACACAGTATAGTCGGTGTTTGAAACATAAAAGCCCATGTCCCACTGAGCATTTATTGCCTCGGCGACGTACTTCCGGTTGAAATATCAATGAGCATTAAGGACATCGGGAACAGGTCCCTCGTGGTCTAGGGAAAGCTTCAGAGAAGTCATAAGACAGTTAGTTATATCGGAAGGAATTGTGATGAATCAAGTGGTATCGGAAGAAATCGGAAGAACATCGCCGATGTGGAATTTCTAACCTTTAACCCCCACGATGATGCTTATAATATAAAACACGTCACCAATAACATGACCAATATACCTATACACAGTTTATTTTAAGATTCAGAGGTTACACCACCATGCATTGTGTTATATCACTTCCCGTGGCGATTATATACAGCACTATAGTATCGTGTATGGCACACAGTTATGGACCACCTGCCACGGAGCATGTATGTAGAGAAATGTTCCCTGAAGGTCATCATGTGGATTCACAGACAAAAGAAGCACCGTATGAAATAGATCTGTCACAGAATACATACAGACCATGGGATACTGTAGAAGGTATGTGGATGAATTCAAACCATAAAAAAAAATACGATTTCACTTCCGTATACCAGTATGTGTTTCTTAGTCAACATCATAGGGATTCTAATCGAGATGCCGAAGGCATCTCGATTAAAATCCAAGACGGCATTGTACGTGTTGCGAGTTTTTAACCCATCCGAAATTTGGTCACCCCTGTTCGATTGAGATTTGTGTGTACAGGAAGTGTTTTTTCGGGGTACTCTGAAGACGTGAATGGAATTGGCAAACTCATTAAAAAAATATTTTTGTTGTTAATAAATTATCTTTTATTTTCTAATGATGTTTAAAAATGTTCCTTGAGATAACCGAAGGCCAGCTTACACAACATTAAACGCGATAGGGGAGGTAAGAATGCTAGCGCGCGAGATAAAGGCGGTCGGTTAGCATTTTAGACTGTCCCTCGCAAACGGAAGAAGTTGTTTCATTCGACTGCCGTCAAGTAAGTACAGCCTACAATCGTTAAAATAACTGCTTATACGATTAAAGTACTTGTTTTAAACAAGGAAAACTGTCTTTTATACACATAATTGGCGTAGGTAAACAAAGAAATCAACTTTCGATGCTAATTTGCATCATAAAGTTTGATAAACGAAGCGTATCCAAATTTGTTCGTACCCAAATTGTCAACAACAAACATTTTTTACAATCAACCAACCAACCATTTATTGTGAATTAATTATCAAGAATCATTCTGTGTTAGATGACCATGTTAATTGATCTTATAATGTAGGACAACTGTCTACTGCTGGTTTGTCAATACAGATCTCCGTGAAAAAATATGAGAATTGACCAAAATACAATGTAACTTTTCATAAGTCCTTTTATGATTATTTATAAGAAAGTTTTTTTGGAAAAAAAAGACATAACAAGACCGAAGAAGTGACAGATGTCCCAAGACCCTTCAAAGAACCCTCAGATCCAGTTAAGGTCTGTGTTGGTTGACCCGCGTTTAACAAAGTTTCTGTCGTGTTGATCGGTATTCATCTGTCGCTCTGCTGTGACTGTCCATTACAGTATGTAGCTGCCATGTGACCTCCGGTGTGATGCCATCATAAGAGCTGTCATTGACCTAAGCGGTATCAACAATATTTTTAACCAATGAATCGATTATCGATTCACATTTTAGAATATTCACCATATCGACATTACCGGTTAAAACCCGTTGTCTGGGATTACGGAATTAATTGAGCGATAATGTGCGAGATATTCTGAATGTACGTCAGGGGGGAAACTGATATAGCGTATAGAGCAACTAGGTACAAAAATCGCGATTATTTTAGCCAAAAGATAAGAATTTGAATAAAGTCTTACTTGAACACATTGACAACATTATTTTACGACCTCGCTGACAATATTTTTGCCTCAATAATATGTTTAACTTGAAAAATGGGTATATTTTCTCACCATAGGTATCGAGCTTCGAAAGCGACAGTGTAGAATAAATAGAGGATATTTGTTGATTTTGGTGTAAGATCGTATTTTATTTCATCGAGTGATCACAGAAAATCAATATTTTCACGAGTGGCGTAGCCACGAGTGAAAATATAATTTTATGTGATCACGAGTGAAATAAAATTGATCTTTCACCAAAAATCAACAAATTTTCTGTTTATTATATGCTTTAATTTCTTTTAAAAGTGTACCGTAATTGGCTTAATTGGAAAAATCACGTCGAAACTGGAACGTCACGACGTGACAATTGTGACGTCATGATGACGTAACGCATATTTTAAAGCCCGGCGCCGTTGACGTTACGTTCCTTTTTCTGCATGATACTGGAACCAGCTTCTAAAACAGTGAAAATATCAAAGTGGTAATTTCACTGTTATTTTCACTGTTATTTTCACTGAAAAATCTCCGTAATCCATTGAAAGCAAATAATAAAATGCAATATTTCAAATATTGAACATTTTTTCAGATAGAGTGCGCATGCGCCGAGTGGATAACGCTTTTCTTCTTGCTCTCCGAGAATTCTGCAAAAATCTGCTCCTATAACACCCTAGAAGCTTTTTCTTGACTAATTTATCTATACCTATCTTAGAATAAACGATTACGCTATAAGTTCCCGTAGCCGCCCGAAAATTGGGTGATTTTTGATGACTTGTAATTCCCGCTTCTTTGAGATATAAGCGGCCATTTGTTTTCATTATTTACCTTTGTACATGCTGTAAGCGGCAAAGATGGTTTATTTAGCCCGATAGAAGTATGGTAAGATTATTTATCCCATTAATTTGTGTCCTAGCAGCTATCTGGGCCACAGAGCCCCTGCCCAACATGTCAGAAAGGGACCCACCCTCCGCCCCTTGCGGTAGCTGTGACCTGGAAGTTGTTGACCGTGGAATACTATGTGAGCAATGTTCTCAATAGTACCACCCAGACTGCCAAGATATTGGAGATGAAACTTATGATTTCCTAACTGACAACCCGGCCTTCTCATGGGACTGCTTGGCATGTGGTAACACAAACCTAACTAAATCTTCCATCCAGTCTCCACTATCCTCGTTTTCAACTGGCAATAGTTTCAGTTCCCTAAGCGATCAGCCTCCCGAGTCCGAGCAAAATAATCTGAGAACAAACTCTCAGCAGACAAGCAAACCTCGTGCCCCACCAAAAAAACTGAGCCAACCCAAATGCCTTAAGGTCTTAAACTTCAACGCCCAGTCTATAAATAAGGACTCCAAAAGAGACCAACTTCATACTGTGCTCGACCAATACAAGCCAGATGTTGTGATTGGGACAGAGACGTGGCTCTCATCTGAGACCTACGACTCTGAAATCATGCCCCCTGAGTTTGGCTATGACATCTATCGGAAAGATAGAGGCTCTAGAGGTGGTGGGTTAATGATCCTAGTCTCCAGCAAATTCCTGACACAGAGGGTGACGCAGTTTGAAACAAACTGCGAGATCCTATGGGTCAAAATTGAGCTAGCTGGTGCCAAACCACTGCACATAGCAGCCTACTACAGACCCAAGGAGTCTGATATATCCAGCCAGGATGAATTAAAACGCTCACTAGAGCTAATTAGACAAATTAAAGGCCCAAAATGGTTACTGGGGGACTTTAACTACCCAAAATTCACATGGAATGATAATGAACCCTATAATATGACTGACTGCAAATTTATGAACATGTACCACCAGTTCATAGAATTCTAGATGACCACAATCTCACACAAATGGTCACCATGCCCACCAGGGGTAATAATATTCTGGACCTATTCCTATGTGACAACCCATCACTAGTCACCAAAGTAGACATTCTTCCTGGATTATCAGACCATGACATGGTCTACGCTGAGGTAAATATCAGACCTCAGTTCAGCAAACACAAACCACGCTCAATGCATATGTACAAGCGAGCCGACTGGGATGCCCTGAAACAGGACCTGGAAAGATTCAAAGATTCCTTTATGGAGACATGTCATGACAAGTCGGTGAACTGCCTATGGACAGACTTCAAAAATGCTCTCCATAAAGGTATCAATGACCATGTGCCTCAAAAGACAGTCAGCAGTAAAACATCACTTCCCTGGATTAATCAGGAAATAAAGAGACATATCCACAAATACAAAAAGTCCAGGCGGCAAAGTGACCGGCAATCCTTTATTGATGCGAGGCACATTGTCAAGCAAAAACTAAAGGAGGCCCATAACAAATACATAGAATCCATCCTTGACCTTGCTACTTCTGAGGACCCTGGTACCAAAACAACCTTCACTAGCAAAAAGCTATTCTCTTTGCTGAATAACTCAAAGCAAGATAGCAAAGGTATCTCGTCACTAGGTAGCGATGGCAAATTGTACACTGACAACAAGAACATGGCAAATATCCTTAACGCACAGTTCCAGTCTGTATTCACCCCCAAAAGCCCACTTAGCCTACAACAGATATCAAACATGGCAAACCAGCCTACACCTGGAACTGATACCCAGTGTATGAGTCCCATCACAATCTCCACTAATGGGATTATGAAACTACTGAAAAACATAAACCCCCATAAGGCAGCAGGTCCTGACCAGATGAAGCCTCTTGTGCTCCAGCAGCTAAGCAGCACCATCGCACCTATAATACAAGTGATCTTCCAAAAATCGATTGACTCTGGGAGGGTTCCAAATGATTGGAACACGGCGAATGTGTGCCCCATATACAAGAAAGGAGACAAGTGTAATCCCGCCAACTATAGGCCCATTTCACTCACTTGTGTCCTATGCAAGCTGCTGGAGCATATAGTTGCTTCAAATGTTGTTGCACACCTAGACTCGAATGACATCCTGTATGACCTGCAACACGGATTTCGATCCAAGCGGTCATGTGAGACCCAACTTGTCATGCTGGTGGAGGATCTACTTCGAGGCTCTTTATCAGGCCAGCAATCTGACCTGATATTGCTAGATTTTTCAAAGGCTTTTGACAAAGTTAACCACGAGAAACTTATATTTAAACTCCATCAGTATGGCATCAGGGGTCAAACACTACAATGGATCCGAGCATTCTTGTCCAACAGGTCTCAACAAGTCGTGCTTGAAAATGATACTTCAGACAGTGTACCTGTCACATCTGGAGTACCACAGGGATCAGTACTCGGGCCCATACTTTTCCTTATATATATAAACGACTTACCCGATGACATCAAATCCAAGGTCAGGCTGTTTGCTGATGACACCGCGGTGTACTTGGCAGTATCAAATCTGCAGGATGCAAAGCTCCTGCAGGATGACCTAAACAGACTCCAGGAATGGGAAGCATTATGGGACATGGACTTCAACCCACAAAAGTGCACTGTTATACAGGTGACACGCTCAAAACATCCAGTCCCATCCACATACACCCTACATGGCCAAACCCTGGAGAATGTGACATGTGCCAAGTACCTCGGGGTTGATATCAGCAGCGACCTGACCTGGACACATCACATAGACCGGGCAACAACATCAGCCAACCGTACGCTGGGGTTTCTGAAGCGAAATATACGTACACAGAACCCCAGCGTACGGCAAATAGCATACAAAGCCCTAGTACGCCCAGTCATCGAATATTCATCCCCTGTCTGGAGCCCGTACACCAAGGACCTCATAGACAGGGTAGAGATGATCCAAAGGCGGGCTGCTAGGTGGGTATGTAGCGACTACTCATACTACTCCAGTGTAACTGGTATGCTAGAGAAGCTTCGTTGGAGATCCCTACAAGACAGGCGAAGTGATGCTCGCCTGTGCTTGTTCTACAAGATCGTCCACGGGCTTGTAGCCATACAAATGCCACCATATATCACACACCCTGCCAGAACATCAAGGACCCATCACCCCCTCGCATTCAGACAAATACACTGCCGAGTAGATTACTATAAATATTCCTTCTTCCCGCTTGCAGTCATACAATGGAACAGGTTACCGTCCAACATAGTCATGATGCCTACCTTAGAAAACTTCAAGGAGGCAGTGTGTACTATTCCCCACACTATGCCATAATTCACAGTACCTTATATTTTAATAACCATACTTTTACCTTTTACTAGCTATTACTGTTCCTTCGAACTTTTAACTTTGTATTTCACTCCTATTCTCTTTTACTTTTAACTTTTTTACTTTACTCACACCACTTGGCGTGCATTCAATTGCCTGCACATAATCTCCGCGAGGGGGTGATGCAGTATACATAGATAGATAGATAGATAGATAGATAGATAGATAGATAGAGATAATTGATTAATTCTTGCTAAAGTTTATAAAATTAAGATGTTTAATGATAATGTGCAATAATTGTTTTATATGTTTTTCATGTTTAAACGTTGAAAAAGAAAAAAATATACACTCCCGCTATACCGCTTATTGCTCACTAACCCCCTGACCGTGAAATTCCGGATCCGGAAAATTGGGTTTTAATTACCGAGTAATGTCGATATCGAGAACTGATACCTGGGTAAATGAATGGAACCACCGAAAATCCTCCTTTTCCTGCACAAAACAGTCCCTCTGTTAAAATGTAAGTTCACAAATTGTAAAAATGGGTCAAGTCTAAACTCTAACCAAAGGTGCTATCTCAAAGCTGAATATATACCCAACATGTACAGTGTAGAATGGCTAAAAAGGGATCATTGACTGAAAGGCCTGTTTCTTGTTCGTCTATTATAGGACTCCAACATTTTGCTAAGAAGGAGTCCTGGGATTCCTACTTCAAAATCCTACCGAGAACCCTGTCTATATGTGTAACTGTATAACGATGTATCGCCGATGCTTGTCTTCCTATATATTGGAATCATCGATATGCCTTGGGTCGTATCAATGACAGCTCTAGTCGTCATTCAAGAAAGCGCTAAAAACACACTGTTCTTAAAACCATATTCTGGCTCATTATCATTTTGATTCCTTAGGGGTCTCCTAAAAGGTAGTTCAGTTATAACTGCAGATACGGTTTGTCACTGACCATATCAACATTACAGGATAAAACCCGTTTTCCAGTATAACAGAATTAATTTAACAGCAATGTGCGAGCAATTCTGAATCTAATACTTTTTGACAGGGGGGTGGCTGCATTAAGCGAATAGAGCAACTAGGTACAATAATCGCGATTATTTTTGCAAAAAAGGAAGATTATGTGAAGTCTATATAGTTACATTGTGACTCACTGAACTTATGTAATGCTTAACGTTTACTCCGGCACTTGGGGTAATGTGCGTGTGGACTGGCCATACGGCTTACAAAGACGCATCGCCATCAACAGCCATTTCTCTGTAACTTGAATGTAGAATTTCATGGAACTTAATCAAAATAAATATGAACAACTATACAGTACTTTGATGAAGCCTGTCAGGTGTTTTTCCTTTGACAGTCATTTACCTTGATTTATTAAATATTTCTGTCTGTCCTTCCGTCTGCAGCCATTTTTCTACTTACTGGTACATTTTTAAGCAACTTAAAATAAAAAAGTCATGATGCCCGTCAAGTTTGTTTAAGTTGGTAAATTTTCCTTAAGAGTTATTACCCTTGATTTACAGTATAATTCACTCTGACTGTCCATTCGCATTCCTTTCTTTGTAACTAGCTTGTAGAATTTCATGAAACATAAAATGAATATGAGCACCCAATTACTGTGATGATGACTGTGAAGTTATCATTATTGGTAAATTTTCCTTAGAGTTATTGCCCTTGATTTGTTGAAAAATTGCATCCGCCAGTCCATTTGCATTCAGTTCTTTGTAATTAGCTGGAAGAATTTCATGTAACTTAAAATGAATATGAACACACATTCTGTGTGTCAATTTTCTTGAGTTGTCACCCTTGATTAATTGAAGAATTACCTCCGCCCGTCCTTTCTTAGTCATTTCTTTGTAACTAGCCGGTAAAATTACATGAAACTTAAAACGAAAATGAATGCTCACACTAAGATGATGCCAGTCAAGTTTTGTTATTGGACAATTTTCTTTAGAGTTATTGCCCTTGATTTAATGAATAATTCACTCTGCCCTTCCATTCACATTCATTTCTTTGTAAATAGCTGGTATGATTTCATGAAACTTAAAATGAATAGGAACGCTCATACTATGATGATGTCCGTCAAGTTTTTAGCTCACCTGAGCACTCGTGAACATGTTTTACCTAATCTACATGAAACTTGGTCACAATGTTTGTCGCTTTGCAATCTAGGTAAAGTGCGTAACTAGGTCATCTGGGGTCAAAAACTAGGTCACCAGGTCACTGATTCTGCCTAAACTGCTGGTCATATGGTGAGCGCTTTAGAGCCAATGGTCCTCTTGTTGTATTAGTCAATTTTCCTTGAGTTATTAAAATTCTATCTGAATTTCATGAAATGTAAAATAAATACAAACTGTATGAACAACCATACTGTGAAGATGCCCCTCACTAATAACTGTAATGAGTTATTTTGGTATAGTATCAATGGATGATTGAATCCCCTTTAGGCAATGCCTTAGTTCATATTATTTATATACTATTGTGGCGAAACTTCCTGTGCTTCCGATATTGCAATACTATTCAGCAATACAGTTTGCACTGTATATAATTATAGTTATAAAATTGTAGTTATAGCGGACTATACGTTGGGCGAAGCCCAACGGATTAGATCCGGTTTACGGCAACACCTGTGCACATGGTCTGGTCAGAGTTTGAATTCACTAATGGATCTAAAAATTTGTGTTAAAATCCCGCACTGAAGCAAAGATACTAGAAAATGGCTGCCAATAGAATAACAAAAAAAAATTAAAATGCGATATTCGGCAGCTCATAAATTTTCTTTTATTTTTTAATGATGTTTAAAAATATTCCAAAAACTAGCGTAGGCCCCTGTCTAGAAAAGAAAAGATAATAATTATCAGTCTTCCATGGTTGCTGCGCAACCAATCTTTTATATGGGGAGGGCTATTTCCTAAATGTTTGGACACAAAAAAGGCAGCCATTTTTTTGCACGCTTCGGAAGGAAATTTTAAATTTTCAGTGCATAAACGATGCTACAAACTGTTATGAGACACATGATTACTCTGAGATAACGAAGTAAGTCGAGCGGGAATCGTTCATATGCGCGAAATATCAACCAATCTAAAGAAAATCTAATGAAAAAGACACAAGTTTCGGTTATTTCCCATCGCAAAGTTTGCAATACAATTAATTAAAGTCCGTTTCGGGTATTTACGTATCTGGACCGGACGGTGATAATCCACATCGTAGTTGTAGGTTATTATAAAGAAAGTAAAACAAATGCATTTTCGTAATTCCTCGCCGAGATGTAATTAAAAAATCCCTCAAAAATCGTCAAAAAATATTCGCGGGATAAAGGTCGCGAAAACTAATTACATGTTGTTGTCGTTATTGGATACAATAAAACCCGTAATTTTCCGTCTATATCTCTTTTATGTTGTGACGATTTGCAGGGCTTATTTAACAAAAAAGGTGATTAAGATTAAAGATGTTTGATATTTAATCGTAATATGATTAATTGAAATGAAAATAGCCTTTTCTTTTGAACAAAAGTACTATCTGGTATGCTCATGCAACCCATTAAAAAAAAGATAAAATATCAAATAATAATTTGAAATCAGTTGTTATCTATGTTTATATCTAATTATTCATTTTTAAATTAGTTACCCCTGAATTAAGTAGACATAGAATTAAACAAATTGAAAAAACGTGTATTATCCACAGACAGATATATTTTCATTTTGATCTGGCTGACAAATGTTCATTCGGACTGAGAAACGATAGCAGGTTTGTATCGTCTTTCGTTACTTGGTACCCAATATTTCGTATCAAACCGCTATCGAGCGCTTTCTTGTGCAACGAACCGCTTCGATAGGTTGCATAGACGAAGGAAAGCGCTCGGTAGCGCCTTTTGTGAAGTTATGCATCACCAAACAATCCAGTACTAGATGAGCATATGACAAATACTGTAGGACAACTGACATAGTCCGCTACATATGCTGTGCATTAGTTCATATTACAAGCAATGTAATTAAGAATACATAAGTTGTTATATACATTATAAGTAATACAACACATATACTGAAAATAACTATTATTGCTTGTGGTGATTGTCCATGCAAAGAACGAAATGTGTTGCATATCGGTGTCAGATAATATCTAAGTAGTGAACTTGATTATTATATTATATAATAATTATACATAACTTTGGACTATACGAGTGCATACTTACTGTGTTTTCAAGACATTTGTACTGTTTTGTCGTTAATGTCCACTTCACAATAGTCGTTATAATATCAGTTTCAGTGAAAGTGACGAAACCAGACGAATATTTTCGTGGCTTTTTCCTTCAAGTGAGGCGAGCTAATTGCAGTCATCCATTTCAACACGAACCTCTGGGGACATTCACAGTGAATCAAGCAGACAGCTCTCTCATCAAGACAATGTCTTGTCTTAACAATATACGGGTAATAAAACTAAAAATAAAGCTAAAAAATAGCCAACAGACATCGACAGCAGGACCCAGGATTACTAATATTTACACTCAGCCCTCGGCACTCAAATATACCGAATATGTTGTTATTGGCCCTAGAACGCACATTAGATTAGGAAAATGCTCGAAATCATACCAATTAAACATTATCTCAAATAATGTCACCATGGACCTCGAAAAGGTGGATTTTTCTATTTGAGATTTTGAGTGCTGAGTGTAATTATTTGTTCTAAATGAGGGACCTGGAACAAAAAGTGTCCGTAAGGTTTCCCTTGGTCTTACATAAATAACCGTATAGCGGGTTGATTCTGTGCGTAAAACAAGTACATTTTGGGCTTAAATAGTCGTTTTTTTCTACTACTAGAAAATAAGAAAAAAATCTACGGTTTGTATAACCATAATAATAACATAATACATACACGTTTGTACTTCGAACCGGTAAGGTACGCAAGCATCAAATTGCAATACCAGTCGTAGGATGTATTACTATATGATCATATTTACAAAGTATCGGTTAGGGTCTATCTTTTCTTGCTATTTTTATAGTTGTTCTTTTTACATTTCGTAAACTCTTTGTCAGGCCACCCGCGTTCGGCTATTTCTTCTTAATGCTATTTACCTTTACAATCACATGTTTCGCATTTCACTATACACAGTGTATGCACATAAACAATTGTAGAAAATCCAGTATTTGTCGTTTTGTCTCTCGTTTTTCGTGTCTTGTATGAAGATGTAAATTAATATCTCATAACCATAACCAGCGATACTCATTGTCTATCCTATACATACTGATAGGCAAACATAGAGCAAAAAACTAGGCACACAATTACGTAACACGTATAAACAAATTGAACCTTATTTTGCTACAGCTGCATCGCCTTGGGATTATACTGTGTGACAAATAGCGATTTACAGCCTGTCACAACAATGTTACATGTCCATTGTGTGATTACTGATGTACCTAAAGCTATTCTTTTTTATTGTGTCGGTTAATTGTTTAATAATACGCAGTTTTACACGAGTGAGTATGATATAATTACCTCGTAAGTGCGTTATAACATGATGACATATCGTAAGGCGATGTACAATGTACGAGTATTCTTCTGTATTCGTTATTTCTACATGTCTGTCTCATTTATGTATATTCATAACTTTTATACAATAGAAAAGAATTCCAATGTAACATAACCGGTCATGTACTGCGTAAATTCAGAAAACTGTAAAAAGTTAGCGGACAATAATACGATTAATGATAATAATGATAAATACTTTGTTTACGGGTAAACTTATGTGACAATATATTTGACAATCTACAGTATGATCCCTAATAACGAAATATTGATGTGCGAGTGAAGAAAAATTACAAAACATTTGACCAGTTGTACTACATCTTTATACTTCGCCAGTGAGTTAATGATCCAAATCGTATTGAAATATATATTTATGAAAACAAATACATACACATAAACATATGATTTAAGCATTAAGGAAATAATTTCAGAGCGCTGTGTCACACAAGACGAACATTAGCTTAAGTAAGGCAGTGATTAAATGGAATGCTCCTGCTGCAATGATTGGCCACATGTATTTCGTGTAAGTATCCACTTGAGTGTAAGTAAAGTGTTATTACAAATGTATATTGGAAAACAACAAGTCGTACCGCCTCATCAATAGCATGTAGGTTGAGCGTCCGCTTCTAGTGCAGTAAGTCCCGGGTTCAATCACAGACCACGTCATACCAAAGACGAAAAAAAAATGGTAAGAGTAATTCTCTTTCATGTAAGACGTTCAGCATGATAAAATAGAGACTGACTACTCTCTCTCTCATTCCCTTGTGGTGATGAATTGCATAAGGAGTGGGGTGTCGAACGTGATTTAAGTTGTTTCACATTTGACCTAAAATATACAAAAATGTATTGGTATGAACTAAATTAGTGTCGGTGCTTTTACGTGACTGTTATATACCTGGACCTATTATTTATGAATATCCTGTGTACATTGCAGAATTGGAATATTGACGGATCGATCTTTACATACGCGTTTCATTCCCTTTCATTCCCGTGTGCTTGTGTCATCATGATATCACTATTATATATACACTTAGAAAGTGAAAACTTATTTTACCAACATACATTACCCATAACTTGTAATCCCCACATCTAATGTGGGTGCGTATATGAATCCGTTAGTCCGTCCCACAATTCTTGTCACCTGAGTTTCTCACTCATTGTTCGAACTTTCAGCAATGCCTTACAGTGATACTTCCACGTTGTGCTAGACCGATTATGTTTTTAAATGCTCTTATGATCTGGAAGATCTAACTTACTATGCTCACTGTACGTATATAGGGCTAGAATGACGCAAGATGCATGTTCAATGATGTACCTTCGTATGTTTGTCACATCACAGAAACTTGAAATTACACACATAAATACAACGTGTCGACAAATACTGAATGATGCACCACACATAACGTGAATCTATATAAGGGAACTCTCAAACAAAAAAGTGAAATCACAAACTAACACTATTTTATGAAATGACTAATGTTGTTCAACCTTTCTCCTCAGTATCTAAATTCTCTAGTACCGGGCATCGTAGGCGATACAACAACGTACAAGCTTAGAAACGCCAACAACACAAGAGACATTCCATGTCATACTCAGCTCTACGCAAACTCAGTTCTACCATCAGCTGTTCATGCATAGAATCTACTTCCTATGAACCATCGCAACTGCTCTACACTCAATGCTTTCAAAACCAAAACTCAATGTTAACGAACCCAAGGTCCCTTTTTATTACTACTCTGGCAATCGAAAACAGCAAATTCTACACACTCGGGAACTGAAACGAACATTTTTTTTAAACTTGATACCGAGCCATCTCTGTGAATGTGTCTTGATTGAGAGTACTCACCATTACTTATTTGACTGTCATTCTACCAGCAGCAACGCAATGAACTCCTCGAGGTTATTCAGAACATTACTACACCATCGCTGTCTACCTTTTTATATGGCGATCTAGTTCTCTCGAATGTCTCAAACAGAGAACTTTTCGCTCATGTCCATAATTACATTCGAATGACAAATTGTGTCGCAGAAACATCCGCCAAAGCTTACCAAAGGCCAAAGCTACTGCATATCCTTTCCGCTACCATAGCGTACTAATGCAGACTGGCCGGGATGGACATTTCGGCCTTCCGTAGTGTACGCACTAACTGCCCAAATTCGGGAATTTTGCTGATATGGGTACACATGCATCCCTGACTAAAGGATATTACGGGTCCAAGGTCGTGCACAGGTTTTTGGGCCCGCTTGCCCCCTTTAAAGAGGGCTTTGAACGTAGATTTTCCAAACCTGAAATTACTGATCCTACCCGTCATTGCGGTACGATTCCTGTGGCATTGCGTTAACATTTAGCGCCAATTTGTTTTATTTTTCTATAAAAGGAATATAAGGCTAGACATAGGGGTCAGGATCAGTGCCCTCAAATGGCCTAAAAGTTGGCCTACCAAGCTAAAAAAACTAACAAAAGGTTTTTCGCGCAAGGGCCACATCGTCATTTCCGGTGACCTTTAGTCGTAATGTTGACACTTTTTCCTACTTTCACTTTGGGGCAGGTGTGTAGCATCCGGATGTATCGTGTTTATAGAATATGCCTCTACTGTATGGTCCCCGCACACTGACACCATCATCAGCCAACTGGAGATGACCCAACGTAGAGATGCCAGGTTCGTGAAGAATGATTACAGCCGCACAAGCTTCGTCTCCAGTATGTTACAATACCTACATTGGCCAACTGTACAGCAAAGACGAGACATAGCTAAAACTACTATGCTGTTTATGATCAGACGTGGCCTTGTTGACATTCAACCATATCCTCCCCTACGCCCATCTAGATCTTCCCCTTTCCATAACTAACAGCTTAATCAGATATCATGCAGTAAAACTACATATCAACACAGTTTCTTCCCCTCATTCATAGTTCTGTGGAATCACTTACCACAACACGCCGTAGCTAAGCCTATCCTTGAGGGTTTCACGGCCGCTATGGCAACTTGCTACAAATACTAAACTGCATCTCTTGTTTTTAACCATTATTTTAAAAACATATTTGTACAAATACTATTTTTAAATGTAAATATCATAGTCCAGCCCATCAACTGCGTATGTTTGGTTATATGTCAAATATTTGATCATACCTCTATATTTCTATCTCTTATATCTCCTTCTTCACTCTATCAATCTGTCAAACTCGCCTTTCCATTTATTTCCTCCCCAAACTTAAATTCGTAACATATTGCCCACTGTTTACAACTTCATAAAGTTACCAATTATTCCCAGCTATTTACACTTAACCAATGTTCTAACTACACCGACTAGAAAAGTGAATATCTCTGAAACCGTTGTATTAATTCACTCTATTTTTTGAAAACAAGTCTAAATTGTTAGTAGGATGTTTTTGCAACCCAGTCTGTGTAATATTGAGCACCGAGGCATGGCGATATACAATATCGAATTTTGTACACGTGCTATTGAATGTTGGCGGGAAACCCATTCCACGTTGTAGATGGCCTTTTAGTCGTAAGTCCATTCAGACAAACAAATTAGGGTTCGTATGCCATTTCAAGAAAGGACCAGACATGTGGATAGTTGAGGTAGTGGTTCGTGTTGACGGGGGATAAACCGGCTAATGATAATCTTGTTATCTTTGGTTGTAGAATATGGGTGTAAAATTCAACCACAAACATTACCAGTTCATCATTTGGTATTTATTTTATTATATCAACATGAAAACACCAATATAATGTCGTTTTTAGTGTAGGGACTGAAACAAAAAGTAAAAACATTTTCAAGAGTGTTTTATCCTCTGTCAACTCAAACCACCTCACCACCTCACCAACGACCCTTAACCATGACCTTTTCTTCAAATGATATACTATCCATGTTATGTTTTTCTGATAGGACGATCGACTAAGAAGCGATTTATAACATGGAATCGAATTCCCGCCTAAAATGTCATAGCACGCGTACAAAAGAGCATATTGCACCGTCATGCCTCGGTGCACATTATTTTACGGAGTGACTTGTAAAATCATCATAACATTGTAGACGATATCGATTTAGACCCTTTCACAAAAAATCACGTGGTTCAATGCAACGGTTCCAGAAATATTCAAATTTAAATTCGGTGTAGTTAGAACATTGGTCAAGTGTATAAGGAACGTGTTTCTATTTCAGGGCGACGATCGTAAAAGAACAAAAGATCTTCTGGACTGACGTTAGGTCGCAGGTTGTTACACAAAGTGGAAAGGACGACCAGGTGTATGAGTATTGTCCTTTGAGTAAGTTGATTGACCCACCGCATATCAACACCACTCCAAAACCAGATAAACCAACACCACAACCTGACAAGGGTACCACGACACAATCTAATTCTGGATCACATTTTGTGCTTACTCTGTATCTCTCTATTATTTGTCTCACTACAATATTTCTATAAGTATGAACATTCTTGGGAAGTTAAGGAAGTGTTTGTTATACATGTTTCGTTTGCTGTATTCATCCATGTTTGTACCGTATACCATACACCCAGTTGCATACAGTGCAACATCTCCAGGTCGGCCCTCCATACAGCACTAACTAAGCAACACAATGATTTTGTTTCAGACGTAGCCATGCGTGTACTATGTATTTACCTTTTCTGAGCAACAACCTCTGTTCAACAACCACATTTTGTTTTCCTCAGAGTTTATATTGCTAATGTATTTAAACAAATACGCTGGCTGGATTCTGGAGATCAAACTTTTGATATGATTATTTAGTCATTGTTTTTCTTGTATACATGAATATGGTATCCAAGAAAACACCTAAATTAACAATTTTAGATATTGCGAATGATTTAAATAATTATAATGCTGAATAACATACTTAGTCTAGTGATTCTCATTCGCGCAACAAGCTTTGTCCCATTTATGTCGACTGGTTGATCTTGTTTAAGGATGCTGGATCGGTTTAATGCGCATGCGTTATGTGCCTTATAAATGTAAAAATGTGTCAAAATAATCTAAAGTAAATCAAATTGAACAGTTTTGATAAGTATTATGCAATAAAATTAGAAAATACTAATCGAAATGACCGTTTCCATTCCGAAAAAAAAAATACATTACAAAATAGGTGGGTTGGGTAAAAAATAAAAATTTTGCTATTTATGCCAAACAACTTTTTTTGGAGTCAGGTTCGTTTGGTATTGTTTGTTTATTGTGTGTTGTGGTGTTTTCGCGATTTTATTTTAAGCGTTTTCATTGATTTTCTCAGCATTTTAGCCACATTTACCCAAAATAAAAACAAAAATTGCGAAAAGATACCTCGGTGACATGTATTTTTTATTGCATAATTTTGAAGATCTATGTCACTAGATTTATTTAACAAAATATTTAAAAAAGTTTAAGGTGGGAAAAAAAGTAATTATGATTTTACCTGGGTCCTATTTTGCTGCATTAAATATGAAGTGGGTGGGGTAAAAGAGCAATATATATTAGACTAAAATTAATATACCCTTTTTGGTATCTTGAGCATGTATAACAATGTGTACCCAACCTATATTGAAAAATATTTTATTATTTAGATAGCAGACATCAAATAAAAATGTCAAATTTGAACGCCACCAACAATTTACCAATTTCCATGGAATTATAAAAATAATTCATACACACTTCAATCAGGGCTGATTACCCGAAAAACGAGTTCCGTGATCTAGTGTTTTTCATCATATTTTGTGTCAGTATAGATTTCTTTACTTCCTGGCAAAATTTGAGCAAATTCTGAAGGTGGTATCCTAAGCGCTCCAACATCCTTAACGGGTAAGACAAGTCTTCTGAAACCTAACGTGTTGGGTGCATGTCTTCTACTGCATACCATATCACTATTTCTAAAAATGCTCGGTACCTTTAGGTGAATACGGAGTCATTTTGAGTTCCCTGTATGAATATCTTTCCCAAAATGTGTATACCGTTTTTGTCGGGTATACTATAACTCGTTATTTACTTCAGTCATCTCTTTATATTTTGCACATACGCATTGTAATTTCTCTTGTTTATCCCTTCATTTACCATACTATGTATCGATTACATTGTATTTGACACTCGCATGTACATATTATGTTGATAAAACATATGTGTTGAATTTAACTGATTTTCTTTTTTTCTTTTATCATTATCCCAATTCTTTAGAGAATGACTGTTTCAAATTCTGAAGTTCAAATCATTTTAAGAGCTATAACTTTGACATTATCATTGCATAGGGATACTATATGTACACAAGTAAGCTGAGCGATACAAAAGGGGCTTTATCAGTACCATTTCACGTCTTCAATAGGTCGTGGTATTGGACCGAGCGTATTCTTGAAACTGTTTAACCTATGGACTAAGTATACATTAGACTACCACAGATGGTATTCAAAAAACATCTGAAGGGAAAACTGAAAAAATATTTTTTATAGTTTAGAAGCATCATGCACGTGGGATTTTCTTCGTTTCTTGGAAAATATGTGCAGCTCATTTCTTTAGCTGACCTTGAAGTACTGAAGACTAACTAATTTCAAGTGATCGTTACAAAAAGTGTTTATTCAATACTCAATATCACCCATATACACATAAATTAACGTCTAAGGCTAATACTTTGACACGGAATACAATAATAATGTTGCCGTATGCTTAATTCATTGTTATTCAGGCCATGATTAAAGGCACAAAAAGCGGACAGATTAAATTACAATGCCAATCAATCACTCACGATTAATTGGAGGACAACCTAAAGAAAAAATGTTAGTAATGTGTTTTTGTTAAACTATCCATCATTATTTCACTGAGCTCTGCAATTAATTTAATAACAAACTATTAAATGAAATGATTACTACAATTTGATATCCCGACAATGCAGCACATATAATATTGGCTTCGTTAAGTACTATAGTTATTTTGCACTCTGTTAATGCCTTTATACAAATAGAGAGTGAATGGTTGGCATATTAAGTTTGATGTTATGATGAAAGGAGAACGACATACATACGAAATCATCCCCGATGACACAAGCATCATTGTATAAACGGTATACGACAAACAACCGATCTTGGACTAATTTTGATAGAATACGACACCATCTAGTCCTTCTAGTATACGTTTGTTAATATGTGGATACCTGTTTACAAGCTATTTTAAATACGACTAAATGGCTACCGTACATAGTTTTTTCAAGTTTAGTGGTGTGTTGGGCATTTTGCCGTGTAACTGTTATCTGTTTATGTGTTTTGCGCTCGGCTGTTTAAGTTGAGTGCTGCACTTTATGTCCGACTTCATGCCAGCTTAGGCATTCAGCCTTCGATTGCAGAAACTGGTTCATTTAGAATTTCGACAGCTTCGGAAGATTATGACTTGTTTAGTGTGGAATTGTGCCGTGTATGATGTTTATGATTTCTGTGCTCGGCTGGTTCTGATGGGCATTGTGCCTAGTGTGTTTTTTATGTTTCCTGTGCTCGGCTGGTTGAGTTGAGTGCTGCCTTCCCCGTCTGACTTAATTTTAATTTCTGTTATTATCTTTTACATATGACTGAATAGGTACCCTACATAGATAGCTACCTCACATAAGTATGGAGAGCTACTTCATTTTTAATTAAGTAGTCCTCTAAGCATTCTTCAGTGCATAAGGCTTCCACAGTTGATTGCCACCTACATCTGTTTTGGGCCTTTCACTCTGTTGTGATCCAGGTTGTTCCCATTACTTAAATATCTGACTCTACTGTTCTTCTCCATGTTTCTTTTGGTATTCCTCGTTTTATCTGCCCTTGTAGTGTCCATCTAATAGCTGTTTTAGTATGTCTTGTATTGTCCATTCTCATGACATGTTCTATCTATCTCCATCATCTGTCTCTTATATCTGTGTTAATATCCTCAATTCCAGTTCCTTCCGTTACCTTTGTGTTAGATAATGGGCCAATATATTCTCAAGATCTTTCTGAGACATCGTCTTTTCAAATCATCGCAGGTTTGATTGCACATTTCTGTTTATTTTCTTATGTTGCGTCTGTATATTTTCACTTTAGTCTCTAATAAAATCATTTTAGTTTTCAGATGTTGCCAAATTTATTAAATGCTGCTGCTTTTCTAATCCGTAACCTCTGTTGCTATTTCTCCATTTTCACCCAGCGTGCTACCAAGATAACACAATACATGTATGTCAGTCTTCTCATGTGGAGTTCTATTGCACATGATATGATTGTTGTTGTTTTGGTTGATGGTCATTAGTTGAGCTTTCTTCTGGTTGATTTTCACATAGAACTGAGTAAGAATCTTTCATACACGTTCGTTCTTACAGTGAGAGGCAAGCCATGACTAATTTAACCTAAATGACATTAATAACGAAAACAGCGGTTAGTTTGTATGTATTTTTATTTCTAGACTTTGAGGGTGTCGTGTTCTAACATATTGTTTTATAAAGTGATATTTGAAATGAAACAACAATTAAAAAAGATATACATATTAATTAACGGAAGGAAACTATCACATGTATACACGGCTAGGTGCAAGGGATATTTGGCGCAGTGGTACACGATATCAAATGTGAAAACGTATTTAGACAAAACATTATCATGTTAATGAACTAGAACGAATGTTTCAAACATTCCAGTTTCCTGTATTTACTCAGACATTTTTCTGCCATAGCGCGTAAAATAACAGGGCAATTTTATAATGATAAATTATAATAAGTCTATTAATTTAATAATAGGTCTAGTAACTTAACAATTACAGATGTATAAGCGCCATAACAACGAAAGAAGTATGCTGAATAAAATGCTGAACAATGATTATATTAATTTAATAGAAAGTCAAGTGAATTTTATAATGGAAAAATAAGTTTTTATCTCAAGGCATCGTTTTAACAAGCATCACATATAAATATATCCGAAAATAAACTAATGAAAGCGGATATCATACCTAAATATATCTGCATATTAAACATATATAGATGTGTGTTTCAAAATGCCATAACCCAGTGTCGAGTGAACAGCAGTACAAAATAGCGAGAATCATAATAATCGAGAGGAAATAATGTTCATTCCTTTTAAACATTAACACAAACGCATATACTATTTCTATTACTGCAATTGAAATCAATTGAAATGGTTTTGTCTTTAAACAGTTTATGTAAAATTGAGTTTAGTATTGCATGTATATTGAAGAAGAGGACCAGGGTAATTCCAAATCCTCCGTTCCTTAACACCTCCGTCTAGCATTTATGCCCGCGCTGGTTACTAGTATTTTAATCATGTAGCAAACACTTCAGGTTCTCTAGATGCCTTGCATTGTCCAGTTAGAAAAGAAGTTCTATCGACGATTGTTCATACGATAAATATGGTACAAGACATAATGATAAATTACTTTTTGTCTCTGAGTTATTTGTTCTTCCACATTATTACAAATAATCTCTTTTTTCACATCATGAATATATTTATCGTCATTGTTCAGACATTGACATGGTATACAGACAATTTACTCGCCTAACCAGAATATAATCGGTAATAGATCGTCAAATTATACGAATTGCTATCTTACACAGTTCTCTCTATGAGGTTGCATAGACGAATCTCCAACATTAGTTGTTGAATATTCTTTTAGTGAAAATATGCCAGATAAAGTCCCCTTAATTGCCACGCAAATACAACTTTATTATTGGGATGTTGATGAAATGAACGTGTAGCGTGTACGTCCACGTGAATGATACGTTTAGGTACTTCGCCATCGAGGTATGTGTAGCTACAAGTAACGGACGTGAATGAAATGTGTATTTTGTCATACAAGTATGCACGGTAAATACCTGTGAACTATGTAACAATTAGTTATCGATTCATGAAGAAATCATGCTCCAACTGTCACGTAATTGTTCACGCACACGTTTTGTTTCGCAATCACAGCTTAATTACGACCTGAAATTACAATCGGTTACACGTACAGTTTATTGTACACGTTTATTTCGCAACCTCCCTATTATCAATGTGACAAATCACATGACGTAAACAAGCCGGACTTTTGCAAATATTTCTTTGTAATGATTTTTCATTCATTTTCTCTTAGTGCATACAAGACAGCTTACTTTGCTGACCATGTGAAGTGTTACACAAAACGTACACGATTTAATAAGCGCGACAACTTTATCAACATTTACTAGTTACAATTTGACCAACGATCACATAGGTACAATTAAAGATTTAGTCTTTACAGTATGGGAGCATAATGTGAAACTGTCTTTTATGCACTATTAATAATTCAAAAGCGTTCAAAAGAACAAACATTCATTGGGAACAAATCTTAGACAGAGCATGTGTAAATCCGATCATTCGTTCATTTGTTACAGTGATTATTAAATGTACAAACACCTGTATACATGGACATGTAATACCACGGAGATCAGACTCGAAAAAATGAAATTATTATACATGTACATCTACTACACATATCCACCACAGTTGATTCTTGTACCAAATTACCCATCATCATGTATTCGAGAAATGATTAAAAGAACTGGAATAATCACACCACTTTTAGCACCCTGGGAATAAAACTCTTCAGTCAACAAACATGTTGTTATTCTTATGTCATTATTTGTTAGAGAACAACTGCATCTGAAAGAAGAAACAATAACTTTAATCAGAACAATTTAACCGAACTGGTACGGATTCTAACCACTCCGTATTCGGTGCGTTCGGCTATTTCTCTTCATTTCATTATTGCCGCCCCAGTGGCAAAAACAAATCCCCATCCATTATAGAACGCTGCACACCGGAGTGGCACCAAACACATATATCATTATTTCAATATAAATGTCATCCTTCTCACAGCCATTATTCCCAACGTTGTGTATTAACAGTCACTAATCGTGGAGAAGTAAAATAAATGCCACTGTTTACACATTATAAATAAGATCGTGAATTAAAAATCATGTAAAATTATATATACTCAATACATGTATATCATTAACGAAATGTTCAACTAAAAGCACAGTTCGTGAAGAATAGAAACAAAGGATATTGTCATTAATAGTCGTATGCCAGTTAACATGACTTAAATGTCTAAACAATTAAGAAGGAAAGACATATTTCAAAAGTGAAACCAGAAACACTAATATAACTAATGAAGTTTAATACGATCCAATTCCATGGTAATGTTCAACCGTTAGCTAAATTAGGCAAGGATTTATATATGTACATATATTTGCAAATTGAAATACATAGACCTGCATGATTCCAAATCCTTTTCAAAGAAAATCGAATTTGAAATAAAGTAACTATCACAGCAAAATCGCCATATTCATGAATATGGCTCCATAACTTACCACACTTTCCCCTAACGCCTGGAAACTGGCCCTTCTTTGTGGTTGTGGTGGATCGGTAATCCCAAGGGAACCAAATATGCTTCCCCTACTACCTCTTCTACTATCAGGATCCTAGTCAAACATATAAAACACATTATTGCAAATATACTTAACTAGAAGCCTAGCCATATAACTCCATGTGCTGGTTCCATAAACATGTTCTGGAATCCCAACGCGAAGTTAGTCTGGCTGTCAAACTTCACAAAAAACTTAGAGGTCTTTGAACAACCGTGTCCAGTGGTGGTGCACGATGCGATGAGAGGTAATTAAGTAATTATAAAATATTAATCAAGACATTAAGTGTATGGTATCTGCGTATCGTATCTAAGTCTATCCTAACTATCTATAGTTTCCTTGTTTTCATGTGGTGTTACCCTCAGTCAGTTCAGTAACCATACCAGGAATATCTGGTTATGTATGTTTTACATGTTACATTGTCGACTGTCTTTCCTTTTCAAAATGTCGAATGTTTGGTTAGAAAATTGTTACCACTAGTTCGTGGTTAGTGTACAATGATATGTGTCCTTCCTTCTATTAATATATGGGGATATCTAAACTGTACGTATCTTCCTCATTTTTGAAAAAAGTTTGATAATTGTATATAAAGCTCCTAATGATAAGCCATACTTGTCTTATTGTAAATATTGCACCAGTGTCCATACTTTATATATTATCAACCAGTACCACCTGCGACTGACAATCTCTCCAAAAGAAAATGACATTACTATTGCAAATAACATGGACGAGCATGTACTGCTACACCTAAGAACTCGGACCTAATTCATCTGTCGATAATGATTTTATTTAGTAATATCTGATTTATTAATTCACAGAATTTATAGAATAAAATATATAATCGACTAAAATAGACTTAAGTAATATACATTATAATGTAATAAAGGCAGTACAACATTGTTTAAATACATATTATAAATATATACATTTGTACACAAGTTTAATGATTACATGGGGTGTAAAATGTACAGAGATACTGACTTGTCTATGCATTTTCTGGTTTGAATACATAAATAATGGATGTACTGGAAAGCGAAGGATATTAAGATATCAAACGGAAACGGATATAACATATAAGGCACCCGAGACATTGAACGTTCACTCAGTAGACCGAACAAAACAATACATAACATCTATTAAAACAATTAGTTAGATAACGAACGGAGAAAGTGACTTAGTTATTGTTTGTGTTTAATTTACGAAATCAGTATCTCTGTACATTTATTAGCTTATAGGGAATATATAAGGGTGCATTCGGTTATATAATATTTATATCGAAATTCATAGACAAAATAAACCATACAAAAACTTTCGTTCCTTCAGTTGATTACAAATTAATGCACCTTAATTTTCTAAATTTTTGTAAGTACAATGTACGACGATTAAACCATTTAAACACTTTTGACAATCAAACTATAAAAGTGAACCATACAATTTCACGAGACACGCATACAAGTATAAAAAAGTATTTTACTATGACGGCATTGAACAGTGTTGTGTACAATACAGAGTATGTGTGACATGTGATAAATATCATGATATGTAGCGTGAAGAGGTGAATAAAGTTTGCATGGCAAGTAAGATATGATGTAGGTTTTTACCAGTTCTTTGCCTCTCAAGCTTTACAAAGAGAGAATAACAATGTGTGCTTCTGAACAACGTATGTATTTTACATGTATACTAATGACCTGTCGCTCAATGTTCTTGGCCTTGTATGTTTCGGGTTAAAATTCTCACTGCTATCAATTATTGATACTAGTACATAGGCTACCCAGTCACAGTATTACGACAATGGGTAGTCATAGAACTTTACTAACAATACACCGAATGTCAAATTGAGCTATTAATAATTATATGAATACGAGGGGCATTCTGAAAGTTCTGCTAACTGAGTGCTAACCTTACATTGGTTGGTCAGGATATTTAAAAGTGAACATTTTCTGTGAAATCATTCTTTCAGCGATACATTCATAGCAAATTTATTATTTTAACTCTGGGAATGTCTATTTAAATGGTATTAAACACTATATGGTTTTTGGTAATGACTGAAATATATCTTTAAAACGCGAGGCAATTGCGCTGTACTGGCCCCATGTACATTTCATAGCGCACTGCTGAAGCATCATACAGACTGATTGAAATAAATATATTATTATTTGAAAGATGCACAATAACACTTTCGATTAACATTGCGTTATTAAAAACAATTTGAGTTTTTAATAAAATAACAGCAATATATACAACCTAACCTAGGATACCATTTAATAACACGTATACATTTACAAAAATGTAATACTTTTATGGACTATCAGCTACTCTAAACAAGTGAAATTGTCTAGGTCTGAATGTGTATTTTCATTCGAGGAACGTTATGATTGTATTTGTCGTAAAGTTTGATTTTGGGAGCAAAATATTGTGCCATACTCTTGGTTTTTGAAAGTGGGTGGGGTAATGGGATACCATTATACATGTAATAAAATGGTCAATAACACTTGTTCTTATAGTTTAATAAATTGTATTAACTTCATATTACGGTAATTTTTGTTTTGAGAAATGGTGTTTCGAGGATATGACGTCATAAATGTGTTTTTGGCCATGTGGTCATACTCTTTAAGCTGCTGTACAGTCGAAATTATAAATATTTTAGAATTCGTATTTAATGGGAATAAAGAAGGAATATGCATGTACACGGCAACATGTTTTATATTCTCATGTCACACGTCCAGAAGAACAATGCTATAACACGTAAATTGTGTATTTGCGGGAAAATGGCTATTTTCAAGAGCATTTGGGACATGGTGTTTTTCCTCGTACGTCTTATGTCATTTATACAGTATTTACCCCTTCCAATGGCTAATATAACTGATTTTGTCGACAATTCATTGCTTATATATACCTACATGTTCAAACAACTTTTTTTGTAAAATTTATATATTCATAGCTGTATCATTGATTAAGAGTAAAACAATATTTTTTAAAAATTTATATATTCATAACAAGGTTGATGACAAAGGCATTGAGCCCAAAAGTCACTTGGGTGTGTTTTGCTTTTCATAATTTACAGTATTAATTATTTTTTAAGGCTGTGGACAAAAAAACGTATGCGCATTGAAAGCATTTGAAAACATGCTTAAATTTACCTTCATACGACAAAATTCAAAGTTTAAACTTTTTTACAATTTTCGACGGCGTAAAACGCTGTAGGGACGGTGATAATGGATAATAGCGAGATCGACCGTTTGTTAACGGTCAGTTTCATTGGTTAGCGTATACAAATAAACCAATAAACATTGCTGTCACAAAATCGTCTTCCGGAACATTCTGACAAGTTGGAGTCATTTTGACAATAAAATATGCAGCCGATTCGTTTTCGGCTTAAACGTATACATTTTACAAGTTAACTTGTGCCATCCAGGTAAATCTGTTCCAACTTTTGCGTTCTTTAATTTTACAACATTTTTATGTTTATCCACAACGGTAAATACGACATATCCTCAATGTTATTTTTTGTTTTTTGTTAAATGCACCTCAGTGATCGGGTGGACACCGTGAAATACATTCATGGCATAACCTTTTAACTAGTTGATTAATATCGATGGAATTTTGCATGGAAGTAGTTATTACAATGTTTTGTATCAATATTATTACTTTTTTGGAGATATCGAATGGCAATTTTTTTTTTTTATACCTTGAACATCTAGTCAATTCCTATGAAATTCACCTTGTTATGAATATAATTATAAATTTTACAACACAAAGTTATTTTTTTCTCTCTTAATCAATGATACAGTTACCTGTGTGTACAATGACATTTAGGTGAGTATAAAATTCTCTGATATTAAAATCATGACATGTTTTCGGTAGAGGTAGGTTGCATCTTTCAGCAAATGTGCACCTTTATATACATATAGTGAACATTAAACAATTTACAGACACATTATCAGAACTTTCAGAATGCCCCTCGTATTATGTATTTTTAAATATCAGTTTACGTTGTGGAAAATATACAGATAACAGAAAACAACGATGGTTAACATTCGCCAATAATAAGTGCCAAACAGATTATTCAACGAAGGGCTTCAGAGTTAGTAGCCTTTGCATAATAATCGGTTATCATGTATGCGTAAAGCAGGAATCATGTCTAAATACAAGATACTCGGTATTGTACACAGCAATGTACATATTTTTTTGTTTATTCTATACCTATTTCATTTAATCAGAACGTTCACCAATATGACAATTATTTACTCAGATGTACACAGTGCGGAAGGAAGGGACAAGTGTGTAATATTCTTACCTACTGAATAGGTTCCAGTTATAATAATTTCTCGTTATTAAATTACGGATGATAATCCCCTAGATAATTACGTTAAAAAGTTTATATTCACTCTACAATCCAATATGCTGTTCACTAACGTTGGACTTCGTTCTGAATGCGATGAAAAAAATGGGTATAGAATAAATTCAAATAATTCTAGCACTATGATTAAAAGACAAGATTATGCAACTCAACACATATCATATTAATCAACGTCGATGCATTAATTAAATATTTATGTATAAATAATATCATAATACGCGCTTGAGATTTTCAGTACTATATTATTTAAATCTTTGCTTCAAATCACTTATTCTTAATATGATAACATTTATTTATAAAACGTTTTTAACACTAAATGATTGCATTCTGAATGAATACACTTTCGCTTTAATTTTTTGGGCACCGGACCACTTCGTAGAAATTCTAAAACACCAATCAATACATGCAAATATGATTGTTCCATAACATATTGAATTATATGTCATATTAAGTTGTATATTATACACAGATGCATCATTCCTTATACCACTCCCTCTCTTACCTGCTTTGCAACAAATAACTGCAAACAAAAGCTGTGTATGAGATATAAAAAAGGAAGGAGAATAAAATGTACCACAGGATAACAATACACTGGAGTTCTCAAAGCAATATATACTGGAAATTACCAATACGTTGGAAATAACTAGTTATTGGGTGACGTAGAAATGGAGATCACATCTATGATCGATTAGTCTTACGTGCATCCAGAACGGACCGAGGCTTGTCGCACTTGTTCTCCGTGGACTCCCCTCGTACTCGTCACCCCAACCTAGAGGAAGAATTCCCAAGCTATGGGTACTGGGTTTTCGGGGCCGCTCAGATGATTCGCCAAAGGAAGCTATTGGTAATATACCCACACTGTGTGTACTTGGTCGCCGCAATCTGTCCGATGATCTGCGTGTATCGTTGGAAAAAACCGAACTCCTTCTGGAGTCCCCAAACAAACTTACAGAAAAAGAGAATGGTCCAAGACTTTGGGCACTTGCTCTTCTTTTCTTGTCCATGTATTCTTCCGATGGTAAACTGATCATAGGTGGAGCCGAGGATGTTTGGGGAGGGGCTAAACTGTGTCGTCTTGGTAATTCGGTAGAATGGATCACGCTTAATGATTGTTCATCCTATAATATATACAGGTTTTGTGAAATAAAGTAGTTTTTTTCTAACATTCATATGCATAAATATACACATTGCTTTGAATTACAAACACTTCAATACGATTTTCTTCAACTTATGAGCACGTGACAAGTGTTTAAAATAATTATACTAACATAATCTTATAATTAGAAATTTTATACTAATAGTTGGAATAAATAAAAAAGGTAATATCAAGTCAGACAGGGAAGGCAGCACTCAGCTTGACCAGCCGAGCACATTAAACATTAAAAACACACAAGGTTCAATGCCCACCTGAACCAGTAGAGCACAGAAAAACATAAATGGCTATTTTATTGAATGAAAACAAAGCCTTATCAATTTTACTCCACCTCAGAATTAATAATACAAATGTGTTTATTTTACACTACAGTTCATACCAAAGAACCACCAGATACGTTCGGTGACAATGACTTGGGTTTTGGTGCTGACAATTTCTGATGTGTTTCTGATGTTGCTGGAATTTAAAGATATTCTATTAAAGACACATCTACTTCCTCGATATATATCGGGAAAGTTGGATTTCAAGGCACCAAAATGTATTGCACAGTACATTATATAACCTTTTAAAATCAAATAATGTTATGCAATACAAAATGTAATTTTGTCTTCTTTTACATTCACTGTCTTCATAATATAAATTCTATCAATGAGCTTCTAGTTACCTGTACGACGAATGTTAGAATTTAACTTTATATGATTATGAAGAGTTCAATCAAGCAAGACAAAAGCTACAATGTTGCGTTGAAATCCTTATTTGATGACATAAAAACTTTGTTGAACTATTATATCCAATACGAATTCTTTACTTGTGTGAGGAATACGTGCAAATACTCACAGTACGGATTAACTCAGCCGAGTAGGTCACAAACCGAATATGGCACCCTACAGTTTTGTATTACTCTAATAGGGGTACGCGTCCTAAATGTAAACGTCCAGAGAATGTGGTAAATTCTCTAAATTCATGTGATAAGTGGATTGGAATTGATAATATCATATACAAATACAGAAACATATGACTTATGAAATACCTGTTCTGGTTTTCTGTAAGTGTTTAGCATCCTCTACTGACAAGAAGTTTCTGTCTTTGTTCTGACTCTCTGACATGTTGATAAGGCCTCTATATAATTAATATAATTAATATAATATTATGCATTCACAAGAAACTTTATATAAAAATAACCAACCATATTCAAAACGTTGCAATTAATCATGTGACTAACTTATTCACTGTCAACTAGATTTTAAAAGTATTTTGTCTGTGACATTTTGACATGTGACCGTTCGATCAAATCGAATTACAAATTATGTAAATATAATATCACTGAGTATTGGATTAATCTAGTGCATTAAAACACTAAGACACAAATACATCGCTGCAATCTCAACATAAGAGTTAATTAACGCCTCAGTGCACCACATGTAAATAAGTAGACATGTGATCTTAACGAAAGGCAATATATTCGTTCACTAAATAAACCATTGCAATTCCAATTAACTTTACTGTGAGAACACTGGAAGTCTTAAAGCCAACTGTATCTTACCTATCAGCAGGAATTTATATAATTGGAGTACAAACGCAAAGCCTAAACAATTCACGTTTAATTAGTAAAAACGAAGTAGTAATATAGTCGGCATTTATCAGTTAAACAATTATGCCGTTGTAATAAAACATGGACGTCCTGTTATATTACAATTAAGCATTGAACATATGAGCTTTGCGAGCCGAACAGTATTATATACATGTACTCGTACGTTGACTACATATCGCTGGCTTAAGATTATAAAGTCGTAAGTACCTTATAAGACTAATACATATTTGAAATCTGCATTACAGGGCGCTTCTTTTAAGCATATTTTCATGTAACTCGGAAGTGGTCATGTTGACCAAACTGAAGTTGAAAAAGCTTATTTTCAATAAATAAACAGTTTTTATTGGTTTCTCAAAATATTAATTCTGTACATACTACCTTCTAATTCTTAGCAAGCGATCTACAATTCTTAGGTTTGTGATCATACGGGATTACCTTTGAGGTATGGGGACTGTGACCGTCTCCTGCTTCATTTTATCCCGACGTTTTCTGTCTATTGACTCCAGCATATCCCGCAATACTTCCATTAAGGCACTGAACTAAAATTTGTACATGTACAATACTTGAAAATAATCATTACACATTAATCAACTTTTCCAGTTCTAGTAAGTAAGTAAGTTAGTAAGTAAGTAACGACTTTATTTACGTGGATAACATATTTGGTTGAAACCAAATTTTAATATGGTCCACACGAGAAACAAGTTAGATTTATCCTACGGATGATTTTTTGTTTTTACGGTGTCTATTCATTTCATGTAAGACAACTCAAAATATCAGCCCAAAATCATAAGTATTGCAAACTGTTGAGTTATTGTTAACCGGGGGAAACGATTTCCTTCTACAATTTAAGAAATTCGGCTCAAAGTTTAAGCGCATGTAAGTTATCAAACACACACCAACAAATTGTTTATTTACAGAGACACAGTCGTGTTTTTAACACATTGAAAAGTAAATTTAAAAGTAGCTAGCAAGAACCAAGAAGCAGTGTCCTCGGCCACCATATATTTACCCTGAAAAACACTATGTAGTACACGGTTTTACCCACTGGACAAATAACTGAAACAAGTACATAGCCATGCTACTGAAAGCGCTATAGCTACAAACATACTACCTCCCTTTATTTGATATAGTGCCATTTTCCATATTCGACGAAATATACTATTTTCATAGTTATCATAGTTATCACAACTAAACACACACCGTTATTGAAGTGATATTGATTTAAATAGAATTAACTTGTTTCCACTTACAGTCATAAATATTTTATTAATGGAGGTAAAATTGCATACGATTCTTAACTTCGTAATTTGTGTGCGTAACGTCATAGACGTGATTAATAAAATGTGTTTGCCTTGTTAGCAGAAACAACCAATTGTTAGTATAATGCTTAATTGTTTCTGTTATACCGAGCAAAGTTTCAAAATATCAGCAGATATTATTCAGGGTGAGGTAGCAGATGCTCTAAAATTAGCTAGTGTTGTTCCTATTTTCAAGAAAAACGACAAAACTTCAGTTTGTAATAACCGTCCTGTTTCAATTCTCAGCATTTTGTCAAAATTCTATGAAACGGTTGTATATGACCAAGTTGAATGAAAACAAATTATTGTAGAATTTTTAGTCCAGATTTAGAAGTGGCATTCTAGTATCAGGTAAAATCAAATCTTCTGAGGACACGTCATTGAAAGACGGCCTGTTTCTTGTTAGTCAATGGTTGGTTGATAACAAGTTCTCACTTCACTTGGGTAAAACTGAGTCGATAATATTTGGGTCGAAACATACACTTAGGTCAAACTCGACTCTAGAGATTACATGTAATAGTACAAATATTGAACCAACTTCTGCTGTTAAATATTTTGGTGCAACTATTGACCAGACGCTATCCTTTGATACTATGGCCCGATCAATACTTAAACAAGCTAATGCTTAGTTAAGATATACCGTAAAAACACACCAAGAAGCGTCTTGCCATGGCCCTTATTCAATGTCATTTTGATTATGCCTGCTCTATATGGTATCATGGTCTCACTCAGTCACTTAAATCCAAACTTCAAACCACTCAAAATAATTTAATAAGGTTCGTGCTTGA
Organism: Spisula solida; assembly: GCA_947247005.1. Classification (NCBI taxonomy): domain Eukaryota; kingdom Metazoa; phylum Mollusca; class Bivalvia; order Venerida; family Mactridae; genus Spisula; species Spisula solida. Next base: position 3,425,854 of record OX365948.1, on the reverse strand, counting down.
TTTAGTGGCAAGGTCACACATAGGAAGTGAACATATTAAATTCCTTAACTGGTTACCTGTCAATAAACATGTAGACCAAATTATTCTTTGCAATGTCTTTAAAATAAAGTATAACACAGCCCCAGACTACATGGGTGACAACTTCACTCCACAGGATTCTGTGCATTCTTACAATACAAGGTTACGTGATCTGGGGGGGGGGGGGGGGGGTTGCTGTTCCAAAAGTTAAAGGGTTTGGCACAAATCCTTTTTCTATTCAGGAATAAATTGCCTGCTAGTAAAGCATATACTGAGAAATTGCCTGTTTTTAAAGCTAAAGTGAAAATATATTTTTTAGACAATTTAGTATAATTTTTTAGTGAGTAAAAATGATTATTTATTTATCTATTTATTTAAGATCTAGGAGATTCAATATTTACATATATTTAATCATTTAATTGTTTTTTTATTTTTATTTATTATCAGAATAGTCTGTTATTTTTATTTAACCATTTAGTTATTAATTTATGCTTGATAGTGACTTTCAGTATTGGTACTACTTTAACTTTAACTTGTCTTTTCACATAACTTGACTGTTGATTCCGATTATATGTAATACAATATTGTTAACTTACTTGTGCAGTGGTCAATGACACATAATAACTTACATCATGCCTCTCTATGTCATGCCACCAACACTAAAGGACCACAATGGAAACTAGAGTTATCTCTTTTTTGTGTAATCCTTAGTGTTTGTGTGCTTGTCATGGTTATTTATAAATGCATGTATGTATAAATTGTTTTATTATACATGCTGTTGTATAACTCCATGTATGTACATTGATACTGAATAAAATTTATCTATCCATTATACATGTACATGGAATTAATACTCAAATCAGTGCTTCAATTAAAGTCAACATCAATTATTGAATGTAATATATTGAATGTAAATTATTGAATGTAATATATTGAATATAAATTGTTGAATGTAATATATTGTATTTATAAAACTACCTGTTCCATGCTGAGTCCAGGATTCACAGTTTGTTGTATAAGAGGGGGCATCACCTTTGTTGCAATCAAATTGTGCGTTAGTCCGAACTTTTTGTCACTCATTAAATGTTTGTAAATACCTGAAAATAAAGATTAAAGAAATAATAAATAATTCAACGCCCATTGGGAGATGCAAATTGTGTCCTTTTGTTGAGAGGAAGTTGCTGCTGTATCGGTGTGCAATTTATAGTAACTTCATACAGTACGAGACAGTGGCGGAGGGCAATATCAGAACGCGTTGAGAAGTTGTAATGCGTATAACTATCGTACTCGTAAACTCGTTAGAAACCACCATCATACTTCCATGATCATACTATCAGAAATTATCCACATGTCGTCGTTATTGATGATTAATATAAATTATGTACGGAGTAAAATACTAGTATATTAATATAGTAAGTACACACTTTCAAGTGCCGTTGTTTGAGCTCATGTGGGAAGGAATATTCTAAATATGTTTCTCTTATCTTTAATAAACTTTCTCGCGTTCGTTCTAAAAACATTGCGTGAATTGGCCGAGCTTAATTACATACCGTCAGACAAACCACAGGTAGCCTTATCGACTTTTACCGTTTTAGTACAAGTATGTTGCTAACATATATAATAGAGGTTGCGACATCCAAAGATGACGAGAAGGAGACGAATACGTTTTGAACATTCCGTCATTGAAGTTTGTAGTTTCTGCTGGTAAGTAGCATGTGACAGATGAAGCATGACCATGAACCACGTTATATACAAGTATGCCCACTATACATGCGTGTTAAATGAATGATAAGATTTCATAATTGCTGAATATAATGAGGTGGTACTTTTTACAGCCATCGTGACAATGCATTATTCTAGCGATTGATTTTAAAACAGAGCAAGTCAGTCCAGAAATTAAACTTGTAAAATCCCAGCGACATACACGTATATATCAAAATATAACAACCGGTTTTCGTGGACAAGTCTGATTTAAAATTGTTTCAGCTTTGCGTTTGGTGACATCACTTACACTGACAGGCGGGATTGAAAAAGAATCAATGTGGATATTATGCTAAAGTACATCTAATGACAGCATTCCGTTTGTACTGATAGAAATCGTAGTTAGTTTTATTCATCGTGACTGATTAAACTCAGCATGTGATGTCTGGCTTTATCGACATGATGAGCATTTAAATGCTTCAGGAATGATTGAAGTTCACGGTAATTCAATTTCAATTTGAATACAAATACAATGTATTATACTTCTTGTGTGTTCAGCGTTCATCTAATTTCCATAGACATAAGAAATAATAAAACACGACCGATCAGCGACATTGATAGCGAAATAGTTAAAAATTAAATTAACCACATGTACTCGCTGCTAAGTGCGACGATATTGAAAATGTGCTTAAGATAAAGTTCACAAAAGCATTACGTTTAAACATTAGGTTATAACAGACATCATACTTTCTATATGGGATTAAAACCCGTTGTTGAAGTTAGTTATCATAAACCGAAAACTTATATTATATGAAATGCGTATGAAGACAGACACCGGTCGTATATTGACCTTATATATTGTAGATCGCATCGGCAAACTGAATATTACAGCATCATTAAGTTAATACCTACCAACAACTGCCATTACAATTTTAGCATCCTGGCCTAGCGTTATATCCATCAGGAATGGCAATACTTCATCTAGTATTATCATTTTATCCAAACTGTCAAGTACTGTATCAATACAAGTAAGAGCGTTTATCCTCATCTGAAATATACTTGATCTAGATACTGATACAGTCAGATCTCGATATAACGACACCCGATATACTGACAAATTCATTATACTGACATCAAATTTGGGGACAGAAGTATTAAAATGCTCTTTGTATCAATTCAGTATACCGACATATTCATTACAACGACATTTTTCTTGGAAACGAACAGCGTCGTTGTATCGAGATCTGACGGTATAGGCTTCAAGGAAACTACATACAATTGAATCATAGGCACATGGTTTCATATATCTGAGTGTACCCTATATAAACAGAAGGTAGTACAGCGGCCATGTTCAGCCGTAACGTCCCATAAACTGGTATCCGTGTTTGCTGTGACAACTGCAGAAAAACTGGGTACCAGCAGCTCTCGTAACGTCATATCCGTTGCGGCTAATTATGGCCGCTGCTCTACCTTCTCTTTGTATTTGGAACTTCAAGGTGCAACAATAAGGACTATGTAATTACCGAAACCATTTGCCTATGAATTGAATATTTACGACACTGCCTTAGAATCACCCTTTCTTGATGAGTGTATCTCGTACTACACGGAACGAATAAGGAATTTCAATACTAAAATAGGCTGTAATGGAACGATTGACATAGAACGTTTCAGTGAAAGATAACAGCAGCACAACCCAAGCAAATTATCTATTAACCAACCTATATTGTAATTTGTGTGACATGTTACAAAGTTTTATTGTACATGATTTGTTGATATCTCCATTTCGTATGAAAAACAGTCAGTTTCTGAGAATCTAGGCAAAAGTGACTCATGGACAAATGCATTGAACGTGTGTTCGTAATAGGTATGTGAAATGATTAACGCAGGTTCGTGTTCGTGTCTGACAATACTAGCTACTGAGACAATTGATGATTTGGTAATGTCCACATCCATAATATTCATATTCTGTCTTTCTTTCGACCAGGTCCATAAATTATATTTTGATAAACCAACATACACTTCCTTTTTTTCCTATTCTCATTCATGCTTTTACGCCATTCGTTGTCAACAGTCTCACTGATACCGATATCTGTATGGGGACTCACAAATAGTGCATCTTTTATTATGCCCCTCCCATCTTTGATTAGGGGGTATATTGCTTTGCACATGTCTTCGGTCTGTCTGTCTGTCGGTCGGTCGTATAAAATAGTTTCCGTTCAATTACTCAAGGACGCTTTGACCTAGGATCCTCAAACTTCACATGGAGGTTGGTCGTCAATGGTAGATGACCCCTATTTATTTTGGGGTCAGTAGGTCAAAGGTCAAGGTTACTGTGACCTTTACCATTTCAGATTATTTAATTGGTTTTCGTTCAATAACTCAAGAACGCTTTGACCTAGAATCTTAAACTTTACATGGAGGTTGGTAATTAACAGTTGATGACCCCTACAGATTTTAAGGTCAGTAGGTCAAACGTCAAGGTCACAGTGACCTTTACCATTTCTGACTATTTGGCTGCCATCGGGGTATACTTGTTTTACAAACATCTCTTGTTCTGGTTTATTCGAGTACTATATAGTATATACTTATTCGAGAACATATAAAGTTGTAGTGTCAGTGGTCAGAACAAGAAACTGCGTTGCTCTAAAATGATGTAAACGCTCAATTATTATATTCTCCAGATGTTTTATAATAGTCATAAACGAGACGCGTTTACATGTAGTTTTTGATTGATATCTACAAGTTTGTTTCGCCATTTACATATTGTTGAATAAAGAACGTACACGTTGTGCACAAGACGAGGCATTTTTAGACACGAAAGTTCACCAAGCTGTACGTCATAAGAGAGCACTGTGTGTAAATGATCTAACAGTTATTTGTCTAATAAAGTATATTGTAAAATGTGGGATAAGTGTGAAGTTTAGTGCACCGTAAAACAGTTACGCCCCCGATGTCTGAACCAAGGCGGAAATCCTATAAATAACCCTTTTTATGTATGATCCATCCACTTTATACCGGTAGTTAAAAATAATAACAAACATGACGACAGTGTTTTGTCATTTTGCATTTTTGTTAAACTGTGTTTTGCATGATTGTGAGCCCTTGCAAATTTGAAGTCCAGCATAATTAAGGTTGCCATATTTCTTCTTTGTCTATACTGTTTCTATTGGATGTCGGTTTGTGTATTGTGCTTGTGGTGTGTGGTCGTCCATGTGAGCCGTACTTGGCTCTTGCTCAGGTAATGTTTGACTAACATAGGCTGCATGCTGTCGCAGTAGGTTACCATGTTCTTGCAGCTGCTCATTTTAATTGTGCACATGTAGTTGTTCTTGTGACTTGTAATAATATGTGCTTTGTTCTTTTTCGTGTGCCCTGTTTTGTGTATTTTATGCTCTGTTGCTTCGGTTGAGTGCTGCTTCTCTTTTCTCTTTCTAATCCTAGCGAATGGTATACTGTTCTTTTGCTGTCTTCTCTGTCCGATTTGTAATCATTTATCTTTAAGGTTAAGGGCGAAGTCACCCATTACCGGATAGCGTAACACAAATCAAACTGGCAGACAAGATGTTAGCCGGTTGTACCCGGTGATGGAAATAGTTCACATCGACTGTTGATGTACAATGTATCAAACGCTTAAACTAACACTGTCAATACAGCGACGAGATGTCCGTTCTGTCTAGTGACAAGTTTCAAGACTCTCTGCCGGTTTTTATAAACCAATGAGGTAACGAGTAACGGCACACTAACTAGCATGACGATAATAAAGCCTACATATCGACGATGTAATTTAATTGTCTATCTTAAAGCTTATTGAGATTTTAGCATTAAGTTCAGTCTTACCATTTCCAATTACCATTACCCATAACTCGCTCAATACATGTTTGATGAAATGTTCAACATACGTAACTTGGATATGTGTAATTACAATTCAATTCAATAGATTTTATTACAATCTAATATCATTTTTACAAGCATAACAAACAAATTATGACATCAGCAAAAGCTATTGTCACACATTTTTGTCGTGTGTTCATCGGGTGTTTGTCATGTTGTTAATGCAGCTATCAGTCCTCTTTGTTGATCAAGTTCATGTTCAAGTGTATGTTTTCATCACGGAGACAAAAATAAAGTAAACAATCATACGAATAAAGCCAAATTTAGGTTTATAAGTACTCATTACTTGCATTTTTGACGATTAACCTCCCTTTGACCATAGAATTCAAAATGTTGTTTTAAAAGGTAAAAACCACAATGTTCTTGAGTGATAAATCACATTATTTAGTGTTTTTTTAATGTGACGTTATATCTTAAGTTATAATTTACGATACATAAATACTATTTACACATACGCGTCAATTTCTCGTGCATTTTACGTCTTTTATGTTTCATGGTTCATAAAATCGCTGTATTTAATTTTGAGGACACAATTTATTAATCCAATCATCTGTTATTCTATAGCATGTACAGATAATTTCAGATATATTCATAAATAAAAAAGTTATAAAATAAAAACACGTGCACACTTATAAGATTTGTTAAGTGTACATACCAAGTACTTACCTTCATGTTATCTGATTTGTTGTAGAGAGATTTTGCACGCGGTAGCACCATGTTTTTCATAATATTGTCGTCCAAGTATTCCTTGATTAGTCTGATACAACCCAACGCCGCTTCCTGAAGGAAAACAAATTAGTTGTCGAAGACAAGAAGTTGGTTTTACAGATTAAAATCCAATTGAGTATCCTTTTTCGTTTTTCATCCACAATTTTGTCTTTCAGTTTGTACTCACTGGATTACAATGCGTCTGAAGCGTGTTGTAAGAATTAGCTTAATTTACACGACCTGTGTTGTAGTATTTTATAATAACTATTTTAAGAAAAACTAGAGTGAAAACATATTTCTACGTATCCAGAAATTACTCTTTGTCCGATGGCACAACATACTAAAACGCATTACTTCAACAACTCGCACAGACAGGCATTTCTTCCATTTCCAGTCTCTAAATGAACATACGATGATTCAGAAGTACTTGACAATAAAATACATTATTATATACTTAGTTGTACCAATACAGTCATGTTGATATCATGCACGTTCTTCCCCAGAGAGACACCACTCTTCCCCAGAGAGACACCACTCTTCGTTTATTTCAACATGTGTATATTAACGTAATAATGTGGTTTGAACCTCGTCCAGGGCACTTGAACTTTCAGAAACGCTTTTCAGTGTTAACCACCCAAATAGAGATGAACTGGTTGGTAACCCAGAGGAAGTCTCGCGTGTATCGGTGATATACGCCGGGAACTTTAAAGAACGAAATTAAATGTTTCTGTTCGGAAAGCGCTAGGGTATCCAACTGGATTCCTTATTTCACGCAACTGTCTCTTCTACTTTATGTCACTTAATCAAACCACAGAACCCCATTGGAAATAATTGTTTGAAGTTTACATAATTACACATACACATACTCAAAGATGTGTCAACATGTCTTCCTTCTATATTAGATAATTTTATGCATATTATACATTTGTTTTGTTTGTGTTCAATAGGGGTGGTAATTTGTGGGTTTTTTCTTTGCCAGGCTGACCAATGAACCCTGACTTCGAGAGACAGTTTTGTGATATAAGGACTCCTGGTGCGATTCCCTAGCTCTTTCCGAATAGTCTCTTTGGAAATAGAATAATAGCGCTAGAGTACAAAGCATTGACAAAGCCCTAATTTATATCATAATGTATCCTCAAAGGACAACAAATGTTGGTAAACGACATGATGTTCAAAGCTAACAAGCAAGACAGAAGTAGCATAACACGATAATTCCACACCGGAACATAAACACAAGCTGGTGTATGAATAAATAATGTGAAACCCTGTTGTTTAAATTCATACACTGACTGTATCAATTATTTTCGGAATAAATACAATATTTCACAAATCTAGAAAACAGTTGTTTCAATGTTCAACCGTGATGGTAAAATCACAAGAACCAATATAATGTAAACAAAATCATTCAACCTTCTTTAAGAATATATTAACTGAACATTGCCAAATATATTAAATAGTATATGACAGTTGGACTTACAACATCGCATTGTAGCGTATACATATTTTCATTTTGTCATGCTGATTTGTTACGACACATGTTTGCTAAAGAGACACATTTGATACAGAATATTTGGCAAATGGTAAAATACAAAAATACTATTGTCTGATGGTACATGTATGCAATAACAGACGATTTATCCTTGCTAAAAATACACAAAATATAAATAAATTACATAAAATACACATCGATATCGCATCAGGCGTTTGTGATTTGTGTTTTATATTTGCGATAGCTGAAACAGGCTTTATCTCAAAACGCACTTGTTAATCATGGAATATGAATGATATTAACTCCCTGTTTGAAGCCTTTCAAATCAACTGTCAAACAAATACTGGTAATATAGAGTTCTAAATTACCTCAGTAACAATCATGTTCTGATTGTTTACAAAGCAACAAATAACAACATACAGATTACGCCAGTGACATATAACATCAATCAGCATACAGGATCATCTCATTTTGAAAACATATTACCATGGCAATAGCAAAAAAAAACGTATAACGCAACTCAATAACACTGATGAAATTTATGAATCTACAAACATAATTATGATTTGTACTCACTTTTATCAAGATGGCAACATACACAGTACAGAATGATGTACTTGTCCTTTTTTAATATGTCCATATCAATATTACATAATATGTATATTAGTAAGAATTTTAATTATTTATTAACTAAGAAGATTGTATTTTAGAAAAAGCAAATGTTAACATCATGACATCACATTCGTTGTTTGTTGTGTGTAATTATATTCGGAGGAAGGCGTGAGCAAAAACGTTAGCGTTATAACAGTTCATACTATGGTACGTGTTGTTATTTCCAATTGTTTTTAAACAAATTCGTAGAAACTGATATTAACTATCTATATTGTATTTATTACACAACGTACACTTGTTTGAGTTAGGTGTTCAACGCATATGGGACTACACAGGTATACTCACCTGAGCCTGAATAGAGTTTGAGTCGAGTGTATTAAACACTAAAGGTATAATCTCTGTTTTAATCTCATCTATAGGTGACTTTGTTAACAGAATATCCAGTTTATCCAGCAGATATACTGTCGCCTGAAATGAGGAATATAATATCAGGTATACTCGATGTTTGTGTGCCTCTAATGGTGAGGATGATTACGGGGTGAAGGGTGCACCGTAAATCTTGTCCAGTATTTATCGAATATTACTGAACAAAACTGTTGTCTATTATCATTATTTCCAAAAGAAGGCCTGTAGTCGAAACGTTGTAACGGTCGTATGTTTCAGCGTGTTTGGTCTTTATTTATACTTTATACTTTATCATTAAACATTACTGGATATAGTTCTTGCCCGTTATATGCCTGTGCTAAACATGTTGAGAAAAACTCACACAAAACTTATAAATATATAATTTAAAAAAAGAGGAATACAGAAAACTACAAAACATGTTTTGTCACTGTGCCGTTTTGTAAAACTGAGTACGTCTATATGTACCCCTCTGCACAAGTTTCCTTCTTTTAGAAGAGCATGTACAATGTTTCTATTGAGTTTTGCTCTGTTGGTTGTCTATGTGATTTGCGGTGGTCATTGCACACGGTTCTGTATTGTGCCTGACACTATGTTATTTCTGTTAAGCGCTGCCCTCCCTCTCCATATATGTTTTATATTTTTGTAAATAAAGTAAGTGCAAAAAAAACTGAAAAAAGTGAAACCGATTCAACAGACAAAGCGCAATACAATGTAAATCATTACGTTATCAATTAAGAAATAAAAGTAATAAATGACTTAGTTTCTCCTTTGGGATTAATCCTTGTCAGCCCGCCGCTTTCTTCCCGCAAAACCTAGACCAGTCAGTTTCGTGTTAGCTCTTGCAACTGTTTTTATATGTGGCTCTCATATCATATAGTCTTGTTGTATTATATCCCTAATAGGGGATCACGATAATGTTAGTTGATAAATCACTCTTAATTACTCAATATTTCGATCTAAAAGTTCTTAGTCAGGAAAATGTAACACTTGAAATATTTTCATTACATTATTTAGCTGTATTGGTAGCATGAATGCATAACTTGTTACATATAGTGTTTGAATGAAAAAGCGTAAAATTGCATTTTTTCTGGACACAACCAATCTCATTTAAATCAGGCCCTTATTACGCTTCACTAATTTACGCTGATATTAGGATCTGTCGGCACTCTGTGTGAGGCCATGTCAATGTGAACTTTTAAACAGTGGGACAGGGGATGTTTAATTGTCTTGGTCGGTAGTGTGTTGGGCACTTCTTCGTTTTAAGTTTTCGGACAGCTAAGGCTAGGCATTATAGTCCTTATGCTGTGGAAACTGGGTCATTCAGCTAGTTATAATGTATTGTGCTTTTCGGGCTGATCTGCGCTTGTTTAGTTGGGCATTGTGTCTTTATGTGTGTTATGTTTCCTGTGCTCGGTTGGTTTAGTTGGGCACTGTGTTTTGTGTGTTTTTAATGTTTTCTGTGCTCGGCTGGTTAGGTTGAGTGCTGCCTTCCCTGTCTGACTTTATATAATATTTTTACGTCATCCAATTAAATCGCTGCTTTCACAATTTTGAAAGTGCAGTGAAACACTGACAAGGCTACGTGACGTCATTGTGCGCTAGAGAGGTCATTTGAACATGACCTCTTACGGAGTGTAGTCAGATCTCTAACATCGTAAACAAATGGAGCAAATGTTAGGGTCTGATTTAAATGAGATTGGAACACAACAGTTGTGTCAATGCATTATGCAAATAAAACGAATTAACGCAGGCATTTTTTATTGGCAATGGGTTCATTTGTGATTGCATGTCCAATTCAGACGAAATAGTATTTTCCAATTATTTAGAATGCAAATGGCATTGAAAAGAAGTTATTGTGCTAAACTTTAAATGTGTTAAAATGAAGCTGAAATTGACAACCCTAACATTGGAATTTATTCAATGTCATTTAAATGTTCCGTATACTCCGACACGCCCACTGAATTCATTCAAAAAGTGTACATTATTTTGGTAAGCGGACTCTTTTGTAAGTTATAAGAAAACTGTTTCACTCAAAATAATTGCCATAAATGCTCAATTAGGCGAAAACTATTACAAATCTCTGTAAGAGTTAAATTCACGAAATAACAACGGATTGCCTAAAGCATAAAACACCAAGCTAGGAAATTGTCAATATATGGAAAATTGGAAAAATATGCTGCATTACTGTAAACAAACGTCAAGTTTGTGGCGTTAAATTTAATCAATGTCTTGCTGGAACTATATTCAATCCTCACAATTTATCTACACCCAAACAATTATACAACACTGGCTTTTTTGTTATAATCCCCAGAACAGGGAGTAAACTCGTCTAAATTCAATGATGTTACAGTATTTATTATCTTCTTTGTCCTCCCCAAACTGTACAATAACCTTTGTAAGAAGACACTTTTGACAAAAAACTAGTACCATATCTATTACATAAATTGTGGTCGAGATATTACATAATTTTGTATCACGTAAATAAACAATACGTTCGAAATAAGTTGGCCGAGAAGGATTAGGTTCTGACAAGCATTCAGAGATATCGTAGTGAATGTATACAATCATAAGTCACAAATCTTTTTTATTCAGTTTTTAACAATGAGACTAGGGGCGTTTAATTTTCTTGGTCGGTAGTGTGTTGGGCACTTCTTCGTTTTAAGATTTCTTACAGCTAAAGCGGGGCAATATAGTCCTTTTGCTGTGGAAACTGGGTCATTCAGCTTGTTAGTAGGTCATCCCACTATACGGGCCTTTCAACGTTTTAATACTGTTATTTAACTTTGAGACTAAAGGCTGCTATAACTATGTAGTTCAGCAGTTTTACTGTTGTTACTAGGTCATTCAGCGTAGGCATTCCGCCTTTTGGTTGCTGTATCTTTTCTACTGGGTCATTCAGCTAGTTATAATTTATTATACTTTTCGACAGCTTGGACTTGGGCGGATCTGCGCTTGTTTAGTTGGGCATTGTGCTTTGTGTGTTTTTAATGTATTCTGTGCTCGGCTGGTTAAGTTGAGTGCTGCCTTCCCTGTCTGACTTAATATACTCTTTTTGTTTATTTTACTCGTATTTCAAACACATTGATTTGGTAAAACACTGGAATTAAATTATCTTACACTATTGGGATACTTAATAATATATACCAACTCCAAGTGAGAAGTATGTGTAGAAAATGTAATACCATTATATTTCATTGGCTTACCTGAATTGTGATCATTTTTGTTCTGTTGTGTTACTTAGGCATTGGGTAATGCCATTGAACAATACAAAACGACAAATTAATCGAGGTTTGGTTTAGTTTTCTCCAATCAGTAAACGTAAGCATAGGGGCAAATCCTACATAATTGAACATACCTGCATCGGTCTTGGTGATGTTAAGATGACCTTGAATTGTGGTAATATCACATTTGCATAGTCTTGCTTTGTAACATGATCTATCAATGACAACATCGCAGGAAGAGCCATGAACATTGTGTCTATTGCCATGCAGGAATCCACCAAATTTGGCAGCACATGGCCGTATAATACTTTCTGAAATGATACATTGAGATGGTTAAAATGAACTATATCAAGTCCACTACATTGTAAAAAGTATGTACAGGTATTTCAAAATAATATAGGAATACGCTACTTTTCAAAGTTAACGTACACAGGACAGAACAAAGCTTCCGAATTTTATTGAGGGTAGTACACTGTACAGCTCAATATCAGGAATGTTGGGCGTTCGCTTTGTAGGGAATATGCATTTTAGTTGTTATAGGGGTTGAGGCGGACCATCTAGCTAAGGCATTAAACTTTTAAAACTGGGTCATCAGGCTGGAGCTTTCAGCTTTTATTATTGCCCAAACTAGGTCATTCAGCTGAAACTGTGGCATTCAGCTTTATAATACTGTTATTCTATAACTTTTTAGGACTTTAGGCAGCTAAAACTATGTGTTTTGGCCTTTTTTCTGTTGAAACGTGGCTATTCAACTTGGACATACCAATTGTTTAAAGTAGGCCATTCGGCTGGGTACATTCAGCTCATTGGTGTTGCGCTCGACTGTGGAGGCTGTGCAATTCAGGTAAGACATTAAACTTGTTGTAACTAGGTCATCTGGCTGGAACTTTCATCTTGCATTTAGCGTTTAAATACTGATATTTTGCAACTTGATTGGACTTCTGACCGCTAACACGAGGTATTTAACTTTTCACACTAGCTTATTCAGCTACGGCATTCAGTATTTTGATTGCTGAAACTTTTTTATTCAGCTTTTCGACAGCTGGGAATTGGACGGATTGATTTCTCGTTCAGTTGTGTGTTGTGCATTGATGTGCCTTGTATGTTGTTTATGTTTTTTATATTTTCTTTGCCCTGCTGGTTTAGTTGAGTGTTGCCGTCCCTGTGTGACTTAATATTAACCTGTTGGATTTACACGGCTTTCAGGCAGATACGACTATTTACCTCATCATAATTAGGTACTACATGTATCAGCAAGTATTAACTTTTCCACAAACAACTTAATGTTGCACGTAGTTCACCGATGCCATTACAGACCTACCTCTAAAATGTCAAAGCTATCTACGGTATTTTATAATCGAAAAGATGGCGATATAATAATGGGAATCTGAGGTTGAAAAATCCATCAACCATTCTATAAATAGAATTAATATTACGTTGTGCATAATTCATGAAGCAGAGAAGCATCTTTTGCAGGACTGCACAAATACTTCTAACGTTTAATTTGCTGATAATTATCAGTAATGTTCGTCGCATGGTGGATTGATGATGAATGTGATATCCTTGGAAAAGCCAATATCATGAGGCTGACAGTTTTTTTAGACATCATCGGTTGTTAATTAGGAACATTGTGTGTTTTTAAAGAAAAAGACAAAAATTTACACCGATTTCTAGCAATCAAATCTCTTTGATACGAGTCGTAAACATCAATATTTCATTAGTGTTTTTATCAAAATAAAATTTGAGATAAATGACAATTTTGCATTAGAACAGTTTAAAATTTATATTCTGAATTAACCGGGGAACAAGTTTACGAGTATGTAAAACTGGTTTTGCGGTATATAGAGAAACTCGGGTCACTGTCCGGTGAGAACAATGTTATCAGGCGAGGTGATATCGTCCGGTTGGCGAGCCGATTAACACAATTAAATGTGCTTCCGCGCATATAATAGTTCTCAATTCTAGGCTGCTTAACAGAATAAATATTAAAAGATAAAATATTTCAATTATATACCCAGAACGGGATTCTTAGTATAAAGTATTATTAAATAACTACATCGTGTCATAAAAGTAGAATACAATTTCGCTCATGAATTTTCGAAGTTTTTTTGATGAATCATCAATGACGTACGTGTGTGAACAAGGTCGTTACTACGTCATAAAATCTTCTGTTATTCTTAACAATGCCTTGGAATAAATATAAACATGGACTATGTGAATCACTGGGTTGTTTGCGGTAACTGTCAGTGCAAAATTGAATTCCGGATGGGGGATATAACTTCACGAATGAACAGTTTATACAAGCTTACTCGTCTTAGTCAAGTTATTGGGTGGATAATGGTAGTAGGGAGACCTCAATGCTTGGGAAACAGATGGAAATAAAATATGGTAAGACATTGATCTTGTTGAAGAGCCTATTATATTTTGCTATGTATTACCTATGTATAAACCGTATCTACACTGAATCAAACAACGATTTAACTGACCCACTTAGTCTTAAGATTCGCTTAAAATTTCGGATTTTTTTCATTTTCAATGATTTTGAATGCGCATCCTGTCGAGTCTTCAAATGAGTTTAAGTTTGCATTTTGGCCAGTGTATTTGATGTAGAATGTTGACTATGCATACTTTGTATTTATTTATCTTTGATGATCCTTTGCCAGTGGATTTATGTGTGTTTCATATTTTTTTCAGGGCCTTTCCCAAACGATTGATCCGTGGATGACCTGTATGAATTCAAGAACAATTACACTGGCGTAGCCCTACCTGGCGAAAAAATATGGCTGATGTTGGTTGTAAATCTAAACTTTGAATACATATTAGCTATCAAACGTATATTTTGTTTTCAATAATATCTTGGTCAATTTCTGTATGAATGAGCAATGGGAAAATTGTGATTTGTGGGCGGAGCCAAAAAGTGTTCTCAGGCTACTAGCAGCCTATTGACCTGAAAGCACATAATGTTCTCAGGTCATGTGCTATCAGGCAATTACCATGACAGTTGCATGATAAAATAATTTTACATGCTCAGTACAGAATAATTTATTATTGTTAACACAAACATTAAGACCAACGTTCTGGAAGATGAAGCCTAACGTTTCGCCTCTGGAAGTGTAAATAGTGAAATTGCTCAGGTTTTCTACAATAACGATGCTATTAAATATAAGTTGTCCTCAAGCGTAAACAAATGGATTGTTTTATTGCCCGATAAGGCAACGTTAACAAATCCACACATTGCACGATCTGGTAATTTCAATTACAATGGACAAGGTTAATCATTTGTCTTTGTGAGTATGCAACAATATTAATAAACTAAATATTTTGCCCGGTTTCGAAAAGTCTATATTTTGTTAGCAAATACATGTGACACATGTGACGAAATTAAGTCATTATTTCAGCATTATAACCTCGAGCTCAAGATCACCAAACCAATAGACGGAGCGACAACTCTGCACAAGTTTGAAGCTACATTGTTATGTAATGGGTAAAAACTTTACATGCTTCATTTTTATATTTTACTGGCAGTGATAACAGTCAATGATCAGTAAAACAAATAATGATTTCACAATTATACGATTTGATCTTATAGAAATCAGTAAAGATAACATACCAATGAAGTACCTTAACAGTAAGAAGAAGAAGAAAAAAACCCCGACATTTCTGTACTGTAAGCCTTTGTTGATTCAGGAAATTGATTTGGCTATATTTGCTTACTGTAGAGTATGAGGGTATTCAGGACAGATTACTGTGTGTATCTACAAACATGACCTGGACAGAGTATGAGGGTATTCAGGACAGATTACTGTGTGTATCGACAAACATGACCTGGACAGAGTATGAGGGTATTCAGGACAGTTACTGTGTATATCAACAAACATGACCTGGACAGACTTTGTAAAGTAGCATTTATTCTACAAACAAAAATATTGTATTAAGTCAAACATCTTTCATTGTCAATATAATTTCTGTTCAGTCAATTACATTTTATACGGTAATTTACGTTCCGTCTCCTGGACAGCTATACATATTCTTGACGAGCTCTATAAATTATGTTCTTATAGGAAATCTCGAGTGAAGAAAACCCAAATCAAGAATAATGGTTGAGAAGTCCTAAAAGATTAAACGAAATATTATCAACGGCTAAAGGACAGCATTCACTATTGACACGGTAAGGACAGGTGCTTAGTATTTTGGTAGCTGTATTTGGAACATCAAATCGAACACACGAAATTTAATCATAGTACATTGTTACTGTGCACCTATGCTACATCAATGTTAGACAAATTCCGATTTGTTATTTATGCAACTGTAGATATAACATATCCGGTTATACATGTAGAGCTTCTTAAAGATGTTGCTGCACTTTACTGACAAGAGGAAGTCTTCTTTTGTATTTTAACGATATGCCAGGGACCCGTTTATGACAACGAATTGGCGCTTTATTAGAACTATTACAGATATATGTATCTGCCTTTCAACCTAGTGTAATCAATCGCGGGGGGGGGGGGGATTGTACGCTGTGTACGAAACTGCAAACCGACGTGCGTTTAATCATCAACTCTAGAAATGATGACAAAATGCACACAGATAATCGTTTAATTAATAAAGTGCATAAAACGCAGGTGAACGTATCGTGTTTTATCCCTTTGGTAAATAATTATTTCGTATACCACTTCTGATCACTAACAGTGTAATAAAAAAGCGGTAATCATGTAAGCACATTTGTCAAAAGACGGGAACTGTATATCAGATTGAAGTTAACCCGTTTCAAACACCTTGAACTGGAAAATAGGAATGTCTAGACGTGTTTTTTTTATTTACAACTAAACACAGTTGCCGCACTTAACCGCACTGTAAGATATTTAAACCACGTCACAATTGATAATGATGTAAAAGGTACGATATTGGTGACGAAGTTCTTTTCTTAATTGAAAGTTCGTTGAATATATTTTATATTCAGAAAAGTACATCGAGCTAACGAACGTTCTTCAGTCAGCTAAGCTCATTATGTCAACAGACAGAACTATCTTAATTAATCTTGCCTGTGTAAAATACCTAGGACACCAGACGTAATTCATAGGCTGTTAAAATGATAAATTGTCTGATAAAAGTCTTACTTTATGAATATCTGGAATGACTTGAATAAGATTTGTATAAACTTCAGCTCTTTGTTGAGACGTCTCAAGTTGCTCTAAGTTGTCCAACCTCTGTAGACAGGAGACTACTGGGTCATGGAAATAACGTAACTGTAACACGATAAATAGGTTACAACATTTGCGAAGAAATGTGCAACATATTTAGAGAAAGTATTATTAGAAAGAACATCAAACGTTAAATTTTATATGTAAACCAAGATGCAAAAAAACCGACAACTTTGCGAAAACTCTGTTCTTGTGTAAATAAAACCATTTTGATTTGCCGATGAACATTCCTATATTACAATACCATGTACCTAAACTGTCTTTAAATTTTGTAATAACCAGTTATCTCTTTGATCTCTTTGTTAAACATTATTCATTTTTGTAAAACACACATAGTGTTTAATAGATAAAATACGATTAACTAGCACTGGATAACTCGTACTACGATAATGTTAATACCAAATACATCGATTTCAGTGCGATTCTATGAATGATAGTACATGTACTCGTTAACAGATATACCTACTTCTATACACTTTGTTATTCAATATACATGTATTGTACCAACGATACAACCCGTATGTTCGTCGGTCGGTCACAAAATAAACTATAACTACCAATGAAAAGAGCTGAGCAGTTGGTCGGTAACGTGTGTCTTTGTTGATCATCTTTTCCACCGGCTCTACCAAGGATAGGGGCATTTTATGAGCTACTTCACCAAATTGCTGTGTCAACTGAAACAATTTAACAACAACAAATTACACGTGAAAGAGTGACTTCTATTTGCATCAAGCCAAACCGCTGTCATGTCTTGATAAATAATTATAGTTCCATTTTGTCAGTTCTCAGAAACAATGTTCCTAGCATTAATTATCAACAAAAGCTGATCTGCTCATCCGTAAACAACTAACAACTTCTCCATATGTACAGGCCAGGACAGTAGCCAGTGTCTTAGAAGAACATTTCCAGCTCAATTTAAGACTCGAATTCGGACAGCGGTGCATTCTCCAAACTCAGCATGCTCTACGACGTAAAGCATAAACTGCAATTTCCTGCATAAATGTGGGTAGGTCTCATGTTCAAATACGTACAGATTAGTTCACATGCGTCACAGATAGCCATGCGTAAATCAGACAGGTTTTAACCAGAAATTTAGTAATAATATAGCCATGCACATATTAACGGACAAAAGCTTAATGCGACACATGGTGTTAACCGGTCACATGAACATGTCAAACGAATATGTAATTAATAAATCGTTTCGGATGACTCACAGGGAATACCATGTATATCCAACTGCGTAGCCACTATAAATAAAGTCTTTATGGAAGACATCGGTCCGGGTGGACAGAAGATGTGGGCAAATATATTTGTCTCAAATAGAGGGGACACGAACAAAATTGCACCTACCATGTCCAGTTGTTTAAGGTATATTTGCGGGTTGTACTCGGCATTTATCAGTGATACGCCATTGTTGTATATACAACACACAGTTATGCCAAGAGAAAAAATGTCACTGATCATGGTACATTTCTTGTCTGTTTGAACTTCTGGAGCTATGAAATTCAGGTTTGGTTGAGCAAGTTTTGAAAGCTTTGTAGACCATGGCTGGCAAGAGAACCTCTCCTGGAATCATATAATATAGCATTTGTGTAACTGTGTTCTCTTAAATGTCAAATTAACCCATTTTGTAGTAATAATTATATTAAACAAATAGCAACCAGCATATTAATTATTCGATATTTTAACTAATCAAGACTCCAGTCGTTCACGATTACTAGTATCGTAGAACATAATAATCAAATTTACAAGATGTTACGTGCATGCATATTTTGCTATCAACACTTCAGAGAAATACCAACAACATAATAAATACTTCATCCGAAAAACATGCCAGTTGATTTGACATTTGAAATGATTATCGCCGTACATAATAGTATGATGTCCCGACAATCGGTAGTTAGGATCCCGAAATGAATACATGTATGTTGTTGCAAAATACATGCCCAATAACGTGTAATATGCAACCGTCGTTGATACTTGTATTTACCGATCTTTATATACATGTATATATTTATAACAGTGAACTGTAGTATGAGACTTGAAGATAATTATGATCGAACACGGGACATGCATTTAATAATGAATAGAGACACGACACGGTGGCTAACTTAGAAATGATGTGAATAAAGATATTGTGTCCTAAAGACTGTTATTTAGGACCAGTCATTATACTCCCGTATCAGAAATACCTCGTTCATTTTCTTTGGCAATTGACAAGTGGAATTACAAACATGCCCGATTGGTCATAATAAGTTACGTCAGAGAGTACGCAATATAGGATACATCTAAGCTGCCTGTTAATTGCAACGTCGCCTCATAATTTGAATATTGTAGTACGTTGTATTATAAAATCCCAAGAAGCCATTAAACAAAGTAACAACGCTTAACATAGCAATTCACCAGAATAAAGCAGACGGTTGATTGATGGTTTCAGCCAACCAGGAGCAAGCAATCAAGCAACTTTATGACACTGGCAGTTCTAGGGTCTCATATTGTAATTCGTGATAATTTAAGATTCAGACAACTGCGCCTACGTCAGACAAAGAAAACACAGAGCACGTGAAAGAACATTTAGATTTCTGGTGTATTTATCGTTAACTTTGACAATGTTTGGCAACTGAATATTGTTTCATGTTATAACTTGTCAACTTATGGAAAACCAGTCGGTGTCGATGTCACTGAGCAACATAACCCGTTAAGTCCTCTACATACTTTGATATCCACCGGTGTTAATCGACGCTTCATTTGAGTCAATCAACAAAATGAACAGTGTCTGGTTTACTCAAACATTATATTGTGAGCGTGTTAATCTCAAAGAAATGTGCATTAATTGAGCTCAGCAATAAGCAGATAGTTATGATACACACCAGTTCAGTGGCAACATTATTCTTAACAGTATGTCCAAACAGGTTTTGGTTAAAATAAAAGTCCCCGACCGTATCTAAATTGAGAAGCAGCTGAGTTGCCACGTACCTTAAAGCTCGTATGTGTGCGTGTTTAATATGTGTCCTATAACAAACAGTGCTTGCTTTGTGTAAGTTAATGTCTGCAATGTTGGTTTTATATCTTCAGTTTTATATGTCATCCTGCGGATGTATGCGAGTGTAGTATTCTTTGTGAATGTGACTTGTTGCGTAATGCTTTCATTTTAAGGGGATAATTATATTAAAGGATAACATTGACTGCAGGATGTATGTTTTTGATAGATAATGTTATAGAAATAGACGTGATAAATCAGACATCAGATACTTGATGTGTCTGTCTGGAATTTGTCAAATCTGAGTTATGGCTGTAAAAGGTTGACATGTCTTATTTCTTGATACCAATGATTGCCATTTTATTGATTTAGTTTTTCGCTTGCATTCAAAATTCTTTTGATAGAGCTGCGTCCCTACATGATTGTACACTAGCTTTATCACACAACATAGTCCGTGTAATGTACTGTAGGAAATAACGGTGTGCTATCCATAGTAGAGTAGGAAGTCGCCAATTCGCTGGCTTAGAATGGTCGTAAGCGACATGTTGACAAACTGAAGTTGAAAAAGCTTGTTTTTTAAGGTAAAGGGTAGTTTTCAAACAGCTTGTTCTTGTTTTCTCAAAATAGCTTTTCTGTACCTACGACCTTATCATTCTAAGCCCGCGAATTGTATGTTTTCAATTTGGAAATCATCACCATGCAGCGATTCTACTGCTGTAAAAACCCCTACACTTTTACTGTGAGCTGATTTGTATATGCACGAGTTTAGATAAATGTTCAGAGCATAGTTACATAATAGTGCATTGACATTAAGCAGAATAATCTATCCCATGATTGCCCTTGGTGACTTTTATCTTCTTTTGTAATTATTCTAACTTTATTGTCTGGCATGCTACCGGGTGGTATGAGCTGTGATTTAAATACGAGTAAGTGTAATTTTTCTGTAAAGTTTTTGTAAAACAATAAATTGAAACACGAATGTTTAACTTACAAATGGATGAAAGTGCATCCAATCTAATGTATTCATCTATCAAGCTACATTCATCGATATTGCCAATAACGATGGAATCAGATTGGAAATGTAACTGTTACAGCAACGCATGTTTTGTAGTATCTGACCGGACATATTTATGTGTTCTCATGCTATCTGCTAGACACGACAAGTGTTTTTTACTCAACAATCACGAATGCGTTCTGACACTAACAAGCAAAAAAACGTACACCATCAGACAGTGAACGAAAAGCTACTCTTGAGAAGAGACAATGAGCTTCAAGATGACAAACGATGGTACCTTTTTTTAGAATTTGATATATTCGTATGGACACCATTAACGACAAACTAAGATTTAAGGGTCTTAGTTGTAGTGGATGGTTATGGGTAAGGCAGTAACAAAGTGCATACATGTCACAGTCCGGACTTCCCAGGAGTTGTAAAAAATGTGGTTATGTACTATTATTAGACTGATATGTCCGAGTTAAGTGACTGGTAGGAACCACAACATTAAACCAAAAAAAGCTGGCAGAACCCCTTCCTGGGAACAACTGGCTGTTCGACTCCAACCTGAGAAAACCAAGCTGTATGCTCGCAAGCTATCCAACACGCTTTCGCCAGAGGGTTATGGTGTTTATCTACTAATGAAAAAAATGAATGTATTTGACAGGGAATAGTATTTATCTAATGCCTTTCTTGTCACATGCTGCAAAATAGTTTTGGACTTCACTATGTGTTCATAGGTTATAAACAATTAAATACCCATGAGAATGCTAGAGCAAACAATTGTACTTTATATATCCATCCGCTGTACACTAGTCCTTCCGTCCTTACAATAGAGCAATATAATCGTATATACAATCTCATTAAAAACAGACCCTTATTACGCTTCACTACTTTACGCTGATATATGATCTGACGACACTCCGTATGGGGTCATGTCGAAGTAAACATTACATCATCGTATCAAATGGCTTCTTCACAAATATGAACGTGCAGTGAAAGTCTGCTAGGCTACGTGACGTCATCGTGCACCAGAAAGGTAATTTGAATATAACCCCTTACAAGGGGTAGTCAGAACTCTAGCAGCGTAAAGGTCTAATTTAAATGAGATTGACGTATATAAAGCGGGTGGAACGTGTTCGTACTAGGATAATAGATGTGACGGAGAATGATCAAGACCCTTATAAAAATAATGTTGTTCAACTTAGTACTGTGTTGTATGGCGACATATGTACACGATCATGGTGTGGGGAACGCATACAAACCGCTGGTCTAATATACCACTCAGTGTGTCATTGCCTTATAAAGCATTTGGCATCATTTATTCTCATTAGTAGGAGACAATAAAATAACGAACGGCAATGGAAAGATGAAACAATAATTATCATGCATACTGTGCGACAGACAAATGCGTTGAGTTTACGCTCATAATGCCTTTTATGACAGTTACTACCTATGGTTTCGTGTAGTTAACAATAATTGTTATTGATGGATCCGACATGATTTTTCATAAATAACATTTTGTGACACCATGATATACGTTTATGGAGATGTATTAACAATCGCACTGACGCTTGAAAAGAATATACATGAGTAATGACCGACCTCTATATCACATACCAAGTATTATTCATGAAAACATCATGTCGAATCCGTTTATAACAGTCATTTCTAAAAGCCATTGGTAGTAACTGTAAAAAACTGCATTATGGGCGTAAGCTCAGCGTACAGAATGCATGTCCGATAGTGTGTTGCCTCTATAAATAAAGTATGTGTGTATATGTGTGGGTTGGTCAGGTGTGTGCGCACGCGTTTGTGTGCTTGTGTATTATTAGTATTACATATTTAAAAGAAACGTTTCCGTGGTACGGTCAGTTGGAGTCTTGATCGATGCACTTTTATAACTACTAAATATAACCTGCGAGTATACGAGTACGTCTGTGATATGTGACCTCAAGGTTCTTCCATGTACATACAGTCCACTCAACAAATCTTCAGTTTGCTAATTGTGTCTAAAATACCTGCATTCAGGTCTATTTGTAGGTTTTACAATTCAAAGTGCATTGCTTTTAAACGCATCGATTCCAGAAAAAGTAAACTAACTACAGTCATGCGGGAACAACGTGGGAATTCCGAAATAGTATCCCATTCTTAAAATTTAGAATAGTTAAAACAAATGCACAAGTCATTAAGTAATGTTAAGGGCATTGAGTGTAGTCAATAGTGGGTTAGTGCATATTCGAAAGCGGTTAGTTCTTGAAAATGAAATTTGATGGACGCAGTAAGTACAACATTATGAATTTTCCCTTTGGGTTTATCAATAATTGGATATAAATTCAGCGGATTAATTGCAGCATGAGATAGTATGTTCACTCCAAATCTTGCTCGTTCATATAATATATATATATATATTTATATTGCATTTGCTAATGTCTAATATTAAATTGCGTGTAAACAACTTTCTTATAAGGTATAAACACTTGATTACGTGTAAAATGTATCAATTGTGGTTCCTTGCGTTCGTGTAAAAGACGCATTGCCATAGCAACGATGTCATGGCATATGACAATGAATACCCGTTTGTTCGAATATATATTATATCGTGCTTAGTTGCCAATTAGAAGACGATGACGATTTGTTGCGCGTATTAATCACGTCTACTGTGGCAATGTCAATGAGGCAGTGCGAATCATAACTTGGTGGTATATCGAAACATATTTCACACAATTATATCTTATGACGAGACCAGTTAATTTGAAGAATGTTAACTAAATGTATTAGTATAATCAGTAACGTTTTCTTAGTATGTCCAATGCTATCAAATGCTCCCTTTAACCTTCTGCTGCTCATCCAATTGAGAAACATCCTTGTTTAATATATAATGCAGTATGGAACTCCTGTTTCTAAACAAATTTTCAATACGATATTTGGAGACTGGTCACTTTAAGCACGCATGCTACATTAAATCAGCACATTTTACTCATTTCAACAGACGTAGCTATATCCTATAACTACTACTATGTCTTTGTATACACGCATATTATATAATATAACAAATGGTCAAATGTCAAGTGATATTTTAAAGGATTGTCCTCTTGCATGTGAGACAAGAGACAAACACGACACACGTCGCAGCTAATTGGGTGAATAATTAATGTAATTTGTGATTACTCACAGGAAATCAGATTCCCCAAGTGTAATTACAATCTAAAACACAGGGCATCCCACCATTGTAATACAGTATTCATTATTGTTAAGCAATTAAAGCAAAAAAACGCTAATATAAAAGTCGTTTTTGTTTAGTTAAACAAACGTAGGCATTCGTTTTTTATTTACAAAATGTTGTATCATTTAATGGAATGCAAAAAGTACAACAATAAAACTAGTGTGTTCCAGCACCCGCATCTCAAATATGTGTGCATACAATAACTAAGTGTCGTAGATGTTTTAAATGAAATAGAAGTCTGTGAAATTTAAAACCTTTTAATCACCTTAAGAATGCATGTTATAGCACCGGTTCTCTTAGAATATATCGATTGTTGAGCGCCAGTTCTTAATGAAAGGGAGGTTATACATGTATTTTATCCCAAAATTGGTCATAAGTTATGTTTTATTAATCTAATTGTATTAAAATTGACATAATAAACCCAAAATACTATTATTTATAATGTTAAAGCATGAACATTCTATATTTGTGTTTGGTTTTATGAGTTATAGGGCCAGTTCTTAACACTAACGCCAGTACTTAAGTGTAAGAAACCGGAAATCTCCGGATCGGTTTCGCGCGCAATTAAAATTCGATTTTTATATTTATTGTATATTAACAATGCCATTACTTCTGGATGAAAGCAAAGCGTCAATAGCCAAATAGTAATGCATTTTAGTAAATGCAAATATCGTTTTTGGCCTACTTTATGATGATTTTAACCCTAATGCATCTTTGAGTAAAATCATGTTACGATCACTTATTAATAATGGTCAAAGAACGACAATTTTTACCATTCTTACCAACCTTGCACTATAAGATATTTATAATGGTTGAATATTCTAGAAAACGTTGTCAAGCTAAGGTAACGACAAACATATTGCTGAGTGAAAATCCCGACTTTATTTGTAGGTTGCCTTTTAATGGTCGATTGGTCGATAGCATAACGCAACCTTTCGTGCAAAAATATCAATAAATAGACGCACACACATTTGATAAGTGTCATGTGTTTCTTTTGAAATGTTGGGTTATGTCATATTCTGTGTTCATATGGATAAATACATTTCTTAATTTTTATAATTGTTATGAATTTAAATCGGTTATATTTCAATGTACACATGTGTAGCTGTATCAGCATGAACAAGTTAACAAACAAAACAATGTAGATTTGCGGAACTTTTGACGCTCAGTATACAATGAACGTGACGTCACGTCGTTTTTATGACGCCATGCAGGTAAACAAGTGAAGTAAACAACATACTCTCGAAAAGTAACATATTATATAATTTCGAGTTTAAATCATGTTAGAATCGATTAAACATTTAAAAGCCGTAGTATACTTTTGTTATACATTGTACAATGCTTTGTCGTTCTGACGCTTGTTATTAGCCACTCAGAACTACGGCCTACGTGGTTAAATCCTACGAGTTAGAAATCCAAAGCATTGTATATAACATGTTTGAGTAGCGTTTAAACATCTGTGTTAGTAAAGGCGGTCCAGCTTTTGTGCAATCCGTGTCTTATGAGAGTGAAAACGAGACAAAATGTGTATGCATTTGTTTTTCACTTGAATGACAGCTGGTTCGTTTATTGTTTGGAAAAGGTGACACTGTATAAATGCATGCCAAATGTATTCCATGGAATATTTGAAATTAGCAAACATGATGTGTTTGTTTTCTGTGCTCGGATGTTTCAGTTGTTTGCAGCCTTCCTTGTCCGATCTCAGTATTTTTATGACGACATGCTTTCATCGGTAACAACGACAGTTTAAAACAGTCCTGTTATATTTTTATCGTTCTATCCCAGCCGAAGAGAAAAACATTAAACTGACAGCAACTGCGGATCGTTGCTGAAACTTGGATTGCTCTTTATTGCCGAAACTAATCCATTCTACTTTTCGACAGCTTGGACTTGGGCGGATATTTACTTGTTTTGTTTGTCATTGTGCCGTGTATGTGTGTTATGTTTCTGTGCTCGGTTGGTTCAGTTGGGCATTGTGCCTTGTGTGCTTTAAATGTTTTCTGCGCTCGGCTGGTTAAGTTGAGTGGTGCCTTCCCTGTCTATCTTTTTAAATATCGACAGTGTCTGAATATATTAAATCGAGAAACAGCTTGTAATATTGGAATCACCGCACATTATAGCTGACGTTTGATGCTAATATCGAAATCTATTGATCAATGTTTGTATTGTTTTCGTCATTGCCATACAGTCGCAGTATTTACTTAATGTGAATCACCGTTCCGGCATGAATAAGACGAACGCAATTTAATAGTAATACATACTATCATTCTATTGAGGGGATACTTATTGCATAAATGATCCATATCAAATTGCCTTTCTCTTACTCGTATCGCGCTTGTATTGAATAAACTATGCCAAGAGGAGAACATCGGCCGTGATTTAAGATTTAGATTTTCTCTTATGTATTGGCAATCACAATAGCGAACACAGTGTGCTTTCTACAGAATACATCTAGATTTACGGTTGTGAAACATCTGACGCCAAAATAAACTGTTGTTTGCTGATTCAGAGAGGCGTTACTATATCTGCCAATATTATGATTAAATCTAGAGAATGCAGTCATCAACTCCGCATTAATAATAAACAAGTTTCAGTCTAAGTGTTACAGAAATGAATTTCATTTCTCGTTCTTGTTTGCTTGATTTAGATATAATAGAATAGTTGGCTAGACGATGTTTTTTTTCCATTAAGGTCTGAAAGTCCTAGCACCCTTTTCTATTCAAAACATGAAGACATGTTCTTGGCGTATGTGTGGGGATGCACTATTATGTCATTATGACGTTCACTGTGATAAATATATATTCCATATATTAGTTATAATATTATATTTAGCCAGTATAATGTTATTAGGTAGCTTTACTCAGCAATTAAGTTGTCGTTTATTTTTTCCAGTAATTACATAACTATCGTCTTTAGGTCAACAATCTTAGATTAGATCGACAGTACTTCAATTTACATGGACATTAAAGCATTTGATAACCAACTAATACGGACTGAAAACACAGTCTTGAATATTCTATTTAAACGTGATTAAGTATATTATTAGAAAAATGCTGTATACATAAGAAAAAGACCAGACAGTGGCTTTCGAGTTACAATTTATAAAGTTTTACAAGCTTGACTTGAATTTGAATATCGCCAATGGCGTGATCAACCATGTCTATTATAAATCAATCTAACATTGTCACGACATGTAAATGGGAATAGCATGACGTCATATGGCGTGATTTAGATTTTAAGGCCGTTTTGAAAAACAATATTAGTGGCCATTAGGAACAGTTCCTTGTGTCTATGTCTTAGTACTCAATTAAAGGTCACATAACACATCGATCTGCGACAATGATTCAGTAACTGGGGTTAAGACGCACCACAACACGACAATGACTGCGTAACCAATGACAACGACACACCGCATTAGATTGCGGCTTTCTTATATTTTAACAATGGCTTACAAGGTTATGACCACGACTTTGTAACTGGAGACAACGACTTCACTTCACATAACCCTAGTAACTGACATTTCACCCCGTGGTCATTATTTGATTATTGGTAGAACGTACTCTGTAATTTACTACATGAGATCAATGATACAATACGTCACTCCTTCCACAACTTACCTACATTCTCAAACTACACTTATTATTCTTACAGTTTGACGATACGCTGATACGAGCATACTTATGAATAATTCGAATTTTACCACATAGCTGACATAGTTGAGGCGAATGCATAATGTTTTTAACATAATAGATTTATCAAAGAGTAAACAGTATTATCCACCAACAGTACACAGTCGATACAATGTGTTAAAAAATCTTGACAGTTTCTCAGAGATGCGTAAAGTAGTGAAACATGCGTTGCAATAGTGTTAACGGATTTTTAATGCTTTTTCGTGAATTGCCGCTTGAATAATCACGGCGAAATAGTATCCGATATTTTCAATGCAACATACTCCTTTTAAAATCGCCATCGACTTTCCCACACGCATTCTCTCCCTTCAGAGTTCAAGTTATACAGCTGTTGTCCTATTTTAAACGTATTAACGTCTACTTTGAACTCTGGATCACTCACAGAATATCCAATAGGGAGCAATACACACATATACGAATACTGTGATTTGGTAGTGATTAAAATATGCAATAGAGTACATAAAATTATACGTAGTTAACCTCCATTATACGTAGTTAACCTACATTACACGTAGTTAACCTACATTATACGTAGTTAACCTACAGTATACGCAGTTAACCTACATTATACGTAGTTAACCTACATTATACGTAGTTAACCTACATTATACGTAGTTAACCTACATTATACGTAGTTAACCTACATTATACGTAGTTAATCTGCATTATACGTTGTTAACCTACATTATTCGTAGTTAACCTACATTATACGTAGTTAACCTACATTATACGTAGTTAACCTACATTACACGTAGTTAACCTACATTATACGTAGTTAACCTACATTATACGTAGTTAACCTACATTATACGTAGTTAACCTACATTATACGTAGTTAACCTACATTATACGTAGTTAACCTACATTATACGTAGTTAACCTATCACATTTTATCATGAAAACCGTTCAATTTATATATTAAGGTGTTACATAGAGAACATTGATTGTCAAATAACCAATACGAAATTAAATAATTGCCCTTATACTCTATATATAATTCAATTCTTTATACAATGGATGCATTTACGCCTATACACTAGTTTGGAACAAATATTTACGAAATGTTACGTGTTTTGGTATACAGCTCTCTTAATTATAATGAACGAACTTTTTTGTGGATATTGCAATCCGCATTGCTTATTTGAATGCAGTGAGTTCCGTTAAACCAAATGCAAGGAGTAATATTTATAACGGCACAGAAAAAGAAGGTCCCCTGGAATGCGTTATAACCTTGTTTAACACGAAACCATGTGCAATGCAAGACAATAAAGACAATGTTCAGATTGTAAGCTTCCTAGCACACACGGATGTGATATACAATAATGGCATGTACTTGTTTCAAATTAACACTATAATGGCCTGTAGGAAATCCGATCAATTCCTGGGAGAATTCCTCCTTGCAATAAAACATCCGTTAGAGAAGTGAGGAATCGATGTGAGAAATAATCTACTAGTCCATAAGTGGAAACACAATAAGCCTTTGATAAATTGTCTCAAACGTGCTGAAAAAGAGTATGATATTGCCTCTTAAATCAGTAGTATATGCGAACATTTCGGATAAAAATATTCCCTTGAAATGAAAATTAGAATAGTCATTGGCATAACAAACTTCACAGTCGGAACTAATGGAGCCGATAGGCAGATACATATTTATAAAACAATCCATACTCACCAAAATGATAATAACGCTGGACAGGGTACATAAGCGGCACCAAGAAAAACGACACATAGCACAAAGAGTGATATAAAGAACAGTAAGTTGAAAAGGAAAAGGACAAGGGAAACAAAAACGACTTGAGACTCCGACAGCCTGCTGAAGCAGTCATGAATAAAACATTGCCGAATCAAAATCCAACATACCACGAATCGCAATGACTGCCACACTTCACAAGGATATACCCAAAAAAAGACAAGACGTAGTGGAAATTATATTCTTGTATTTGTCTATTTTAACTATAAACGTGGACAATAGACATGCTCGCACGTGAAAAGAGGGTTTACTGTAGGACTTCCTTGCCTTGGTGCGGTCGGTGACGGAAGGTTTAAATTAGTTCTAAGGTGCGCACTAATCCTCACTTACACTTTCTCTATAGACAATATAGCACTTTTTTCCAATGCAAATGGTAAGTCCTGCATTTAAGATCCCTTTAATGTAGAGTTTTTAGACTAGATAAAGTAAGTATAACTCTAGAACAATATTCTGATATACTCTGCAGGTTTCTCGTTTTCGATATAAAGATGCAATACCGATGCAAGTTAAAGCAGAGCTTTAATGGTCTAATGTTGTTTTATTACTCGTACTGTAAGCCATGCTTTCAAAGGTTTCAAAGGTTCGAGCGTGAAGGCATTTCACCACGAAGTACTGAATATAAAAGGCTTAAAGTTGGCAAATAAACAATGAAAAATCAAAATTATGTTTTTTTTAAATTGTATTCTTGGCAATTTTCCTTGTCTGCCTTAACATGTAATCAAGTAGTACCTTGTGCTAACACAACAACCACAGTTACATGTATACCAAACATATATCATACTCCGCCGTTATTCCCGATACTGAAGGTGCCTACGTGTAGCCATTTCAGTACAAGTTAATTTGGATGTTAGAGAAGTAAGTAGTTATCATATATGAGGTTACCTTAACTATTAACACCGACAAATCGTTCTAAATGTAAATAGGGACTAACTCTATTATATAGTTATACCGGTCGGTTAACTGTGGTTTAGTGTTGTTAATGGTGTTAGTGGTGACCTCGATACAGTATTATTATAACCAACCGGTGTTTAGCATCCACAGTTTATCCATGCATTGACTATATACTACTTTGACAACAAACATACCACACAATACAAACTTAATATTGTATATATAAACAGTTGTTAGGATCTGGTGACAGTGAAATAGCTGTTTATGTGTACACAGAAGATTACAACCATTGTCTAAATAGGTAGTGTGAATATAGTTGGTTAGTTTAGCATTGAACTTATGGCTGTCTGTTTAAGCCTTTAAAATTGGTTTTACAACGTAATAGTGGACCCGACCACTGTATCACTGTATTCTTATCCTGACTGGACTACACTTATACAGTTTATATATAACAGTTGCAGATTTTGGACCATCAATAATAAACAAGTGCACATTCACACATAATGTTTACATTACAATAAAAGCATACATCAACACTCCGAGTTGCATTTAATACTAACATGTGTTTTCATAGCAGTTTAGTACGCGCACGACTTTAATTATACCGTATTGGTCCTCGGACTCTATTAATAAAGCTCCGCGTTATCTAAATACAAGTTGTATGTTCTTTATTAACGTGCCTACCCTTTCGTCTCTTACTCTTTCCGAGAAGCCTGTGCCAGCAAGTTTCCAGCTGCCATCTTTGGTAACTAGAATTGACTGTGGACACACATTTCTGTGCACTATCTGTTCTGTACCATGTAAGTATGTTAAAGCTTCCGTAATCTGAAATATATGGAGAAACAGGGTTACATAATATACATGTATGCTTAAATGCTACTTTAGAAACATGGCTGCATGACGCTACAGAAACATAGCTACACGTAAAATATCAGCAATTGTCTTTATCTCATCTTAAATATTACGTTAACTAAAACTAAACGCTTGTACAAATATATCATACATCAAAATAGGCCATACGCACGTAGGTTACTTCTAGTTAGTTTCATCATCCATCTAACAGTTCCATCGTCTAACTAGAGTACACTGGCTTGTATTATAAATCATCAAATTGATAAAAGGCCTACTGGTTCCAACGTGGACATTCAAATCACGTTATATTTCAATAAAGATATTCTCTAGATAAAGACTTAACATTTACAGCTGAAGTCGCAAGATTCATTTGACGAGAAATATGGATTCGATCAAACAAAGTCAATATTTAAAGAGACCCCAATATCACAATTACACAAATTATTCATTGGTTTTATTTAACGTTTGTTCCATTTTGGAATCTATATTACCTTTAAACTTACTTTTGTTAATAAATGATTACACCTCCACTATGTCGTTTAGCTTTTTTGTTACATTTTGGTCTTGGACAAGAAAAGCAGTCATAGTTTTCAATCAACACATTTTTTGTTTTATGGTTCCATGTTTCAGTGAACAATAATACATGTATATCGTATTTATAAGCACTGATATAAATACGACTTCATTGTAAAGATTTAGTCAAGTTATTTCTTGTGTTATGTATCAGACATGCATAATTATTGTTTTATAACTACCATTGAGCGCCCTCATATAATAATGTCAACGTTCTAATTTAAGAGAAACACTGGCCAATTTCACAAGAAAATGGAATAATAATTGCATCGATATTAGATTTCTTTGTTAGATTGTAAACAACAAGAACTTTGCTCCAGGTCAGTTTTACCAATTTCGTGGTCTTATTTTCCAAATTGTGTTTTATTTAAAGAAACTACCAGTATGTGTACGAAATCAAGCTGTAATCTACTTTGTCTGGCAGAAAAGAAAGTACACATACACGTACTTGTTTATGAACGCCTTCATTTACACTAACGTTAATTATTTACTTAACCTGCTATTTTCGCTGTTGCGCATGATATAAATACCCGCATTGCTTTATAATGTAATGAATAAACGAATAATTACTATAAAGGTATAACATTATCACAACCTCGAAATGTTTTGAAATAACATACGTCATTCTGGTAGACTTATTGTCTGATTCGGTATTTTTGAAACTTAAACTGGTGAATCTCGAAGCAATACTTGTCGTGACATACCAGCTTGGACAGACAAAGGACTACCCGTTTCCACCATTCAACTTTAATAAACTCGAAAACACGCCTGTGACACTTTGGGAAGTGTCTGGATTGAAACGCCATGGAACGTGTACATGTATAGGATAAATTGTGTAGACGTATTGGCATCCTTTACCAAGGTAAAGATGTTATGAAATGAAAAACCTGAATGCAGATTTGTACCAAAAAATTGTACTCAGACATCAAGACTGTCGTACCTACCAGATGCAGTCGATTTATATTTGTTCGAACATAAGCATACTGAATTTAATGTGTATACAAATTGATATGCCTCCATGTAGGAGATACTTGCTCTACTCTTTGATTGGTATGTAGGCGCGGTATTCGTCGTTTTAATAAAATGTAATGTGTTGTCACTGAACAAGTAAAATACCTCGACATTCAATGCATATGAATAGATGCGTGTATACTACACGGATGTCCCAACACGCCATTTTGCCATAATTTGCTAAGACTGGATGAATATGAATAAGAGCCATAGATGCATAACCACACATAACGATTGATATATAGAGGGTATGTGTTTGCTTAATTAATTACGGTTTACTTTATTTGCGCGGCTGCAGGGTTTTACCATTTACTGTTGTTCTCACACTATTAACTGTTGTTCTCACACTATTTAGGACATTTTGAGAACTGAAGCTACTTCATTCAGCAGTGTATAGCTATAAATAGGTTTTCCAGCTTTGACAGCTCAAATGTTGACTTTCAGTGTTTAAGTTCATTTCCTCGTTCTGACCGATTTGTTGTATTACCTTTGTTATATGTCATTGTGTCGTGATCAATTGCAAAACAATGAATATCAAACTTGTAGTTGCATTAGAGTTATGTGCGACTCGAGCAACGTCAATCAAAATACTAAGATATGACACGAGACTGGCGGTTAATTACCATGCAATGTTTCAACCATTGTACACATACTTTATAATATTGCACAATCAACGTTTGAAAAAGATAATAGAAAAGTTAAACAATTATTTATATACTGTTCACGGAAATATTGAAATGATGCACATTAATGTATTGAGTTGTATTCATTACTCGATTGTAAAGTTTGTTTGTGACGTCAGTAACTTGAGTAGTAATAGTGCGGCAGTCATTAGAGTTCATAGGAATGCTTATCACAGCTGTGTATATGGTTCATTTTGATCCGATCAGTATTAGCAGAGTTTTGGCCCTTAAAATGATAAAAATTGATGACTTTTACTCGTGTCATTCATTACTTCTGTTTATGTAACAGCATAACATTTTGTGAACTAAACTTTCTGAGTTTGCAATTTATGGTAGTTGCGATTGACGAAATGAAGGCAATGAGTAAAATCATTAAGAAGATTTGCCATAGGCAAAAGATTTGTCATTAAGTCTGATATTCTGATATGGTATTTCAATCAATAGAACAGCAGCCATTAGCTTCTCCAGTATCACGCTATTAAATCGGAGACAAGAGAACTTCATCATAATCAGCTTATAAACTATTTAAAGGAAACTGCGGGAAAGCAGTTCTAAGAGACACGACTTGGTCAAGCTCAAGTCAATCTATGAGTATCGTAGATTCAATATGTCCGTGATATATGGGGATATATACGTGGGTATATCCAAAAGCAATGTCACTGTTCCCACGGTGTGTTTGTTTATGGACGTAGGTTCATGAAAACGATATAAAACCATGCAGTATATAATAATTTGATTATTAACATTCCGAATATACCAATGACGTCATTTCGCCGCATATGAAAATAACGGTCGATTTTCATAATCAATGTTCTATATATTTTGATTTACAACAAAACAAGTGTACATTATTAGGTCGTAATACTATGATTACCTATTGTTAGTGAAATCAACCATTTGCTTTGTAATGTAAATACCAATCTAAGAATTACTTTCGTAACTTTTTTGCAGACACGAATTGTTTCAAAAAGATTATATTAAGTCCGATGGGGAAGGCAGCACTCAACTTAACCAGCCGAGCTAAAAAAACACTAAAAACACACAAAACACTGGAAACACGGCCCGAAAGTCTGCCGCCAAACCATTACCTTTAGATGGAAATTACAAACTGTAGATTCATGTCACTCTTTATGACAGTAATATAAATAGCAAAATTCGTAAGGTTTGTGTTCGTAGAATGGTGTTAGTGAAATGTTCGTGAATGTTTCCTATGAAGTTAAATACAACCCCAGCATCTACAAGATTGCCAATAGCTGATACCGTACTGTTTTACAAAACTTAAAGATGTTTGAAAGTTCATTACTTTTTAGTCAGACGTTGTCGATGCTTTCGTTAGCTCTGTCTAGCCTAGTATTGTGATTACACTTCGATGTATACACGTAATACGAGATCGTAATTGATTTTGCCATGCAATATGTACAGCTTAGTCTATCCTGTCGGTTTCCATCAGCTATAATAGTGGCCATAGAAAGTAAATTGACACGACAACACAGACGGTATATTTCCCAGAATTACGGGTATTACTTACATATAAGGCAATATTTGTTTGTAAATAATTGTAACAAATGCTAAATCAAGGCTAAATATTTTGTATAAAGTTCATGGTCTTGACACAATGCTTGTTTACGAAGAAAGTTGTTACGAACATAATTCATAGGCATGTATTTACCATATAATAATCGTGTATGTTGCTTCGTAAGATTTGTGAACCTGACACTAACAATGGGTAATGGATAACATAATGACGTAATGATGTGCATATTTTGTCGTAAATCATCTGCATACTTAGCCCATTACAAAATGGAAATTAGGGTTATATTTATGTAAGACATTTTAGGATTTTGGATAATAAATGAGTTTAAAAACATGTTGCGACTCCTGAGAAACAAGTGACTACCATCATGTCAAAATGTATGGTATATTTATGTGCGATAACACATTTAAATAATGGAATATGAGCTGATATTATGTTAGTGATGTTGACGTACACTTGCATGTTTGAATTTTGCAACTTGCATTTGCTTGTTCGAGTATATGGGATACTGATACATTCCAATCCAACACAGATAATAACTTCAATCTGCTTGCACAACAAACATGGATTCTTGATTACATGTTCGTGGAAACGTCTAATGTTTAATGATGAAAAATGTAATCAAATCGATTGGTCTGACGTATGCGTTTTATTCTAATGTTGTTATTCATGCTAATAGTGGCAAATCTGGTATTAATAGCTTGTAATCTGGTGATAAATAAATGATAATATATTGGCAACAAATCCAGATTGATCGTTTCAATCAGCTCAAACACAAATAACGCTACTAAAATATTCAAACTGTAGTTTTGTTTTTTACTATGCTTGCATGGAGCAAATTTTGATGGCAATCGAGCTAACTTATTCAGATGTTCGAGAATTATTCATTGAGGGAACTGAATCTTACAGTTTACAAATTATCTAAAAGTGGATTATTTTTGGGATATTTTGTATAATGATCAACCATTGATTTACTTTCAGGAGGTAGCACATTAAATCAAACAACTATAAAATAAAACAAGAATCACAAGTGCATACATGTACACAATGTAGTAGTTTGCATAGCATCTAAAACCAATGTTCTCTTAGATTTTATTCACCTTATCTGGGCGATATTTGCACATGTGTAACACACAAGAATGATAAAAACATCTACAAACTATTTGTTTACAATAATTCTAAAATAACTAAAAATCAATATGCTATTTAAGAAATAAAAATCTGTTCGCGTATTTTGTCGGTGAATAAAACATGGGCAGGAGTTCGGGTGCTGAAAAATTAAATCACGAGTGCGTATTTCGCTTCTAAATACAGTAAAGTTCCGCTATTAAGACCACTGACCGTTCTGACAAAAAGTGGTCTTAATAGCGAGTCGGTCTTAATAGCGAGTCTGTGTGTATGTATCTTGAAGAAGCTAGTACTGGTTGCTATATACTGGTGAACATTGTCTTTGAAGCTAATATACATATAAATATAATAAAAACAAAAACAATGTACAGCATACACATTTAATTAATACAATATAATATATATATATATTAATTAAAACTGCATAATTAGGCAGCAATAATGCTTATATTCTCTGAAGCACAATTTATCCGAATTTTGAAGTTGTCCGAATACTATGCAAGTTACAATAACAGACCGTGATTTGAATCGTTCTTGAGAATAAAATGATGTCTTCTTTGTTATGATTTGACCCAAAATATATTTAAGGAAGATTTATTGATTAATATAAACTACATTAATGCTCTTCGTTATTAACAAAGTTCTGAACGATTT
Source organism: Spisula solida (assembly GCA_947247005.1). Taxonomy (NCBI): domain Eukaryota; kingdom Metazoa; phylum Mollusca; class Bivalvia; order Venerida; family Mactridae; genus Spisula; species Spisula solida. The sequence continues at coordinate 3,388,643 of OX365948.1, read as the reverse complement.
ACGTTGGTAACGAAATTCCGTGACGCCGTATCGTACCTGACTTTAAACTGTACCGTAATGGAAGACAATTTATTTTTATCGTCGGCAAATTCAACAAGTTTTTCACAACTTTAGTGACATTTAATTGATGCTAATCAGTGTCTTAAATTGGTTGATCTGCTTGTTTGCCAGTCATGCATGCTGCCCCAGGCAATTATCGATTGTTTATACATGTATAATCTAATTGACATTTAATTGGCTGTCATAAATGAACACACAAGTTTCAATACGGCGTCTTCGATCTCAAGCGCCCCGCGACCTTGATCAAGGTGCAAGATGATTTTCAAGCGCCCCAGAGATAGGCGTAGGTGTGAATAAAGTTGTTTACACAAAATTATACATGACACATAATTGGTCGTATTAGCGAGACCAAACACAGTGGGAATTGACACAATGGGACTGGATAAATTGGTCGTAATACGGAATAGCGGACCGGTCGCATTATAGGACCTTAATTCAATTGAATATAGAACAAAATTATTTGATTCTTTTAAAAATCGGTCGTAATAGCGGGACGGTCGCATTATCGGACCGGTCGTTAGGTGGAACTTTACTGTACGATAATATCCCGTACTATTGAACTGCGCGCATTCCATCTTCACCTTTTTGACATTGATCATATTTCCACGCTGAAATTGAGTGGCTTATTAGCTGGTACAATTACCCCCCTCGTTAATGAAAACGACCTTCGTAATTTTCTGACGGAAATTGAACATTTTAAACATTTAAATAATTTTAATAACACGCTTATAAGGTATCGATTTCATGAAATGAAAAATATAAATTAATTGATTATCAGAGGTTTTCATGATAGGTTTGGTGTCGAGGGTATATTGGAGTTTCTAAAAATAGATGCGTCATAGATGTAACACTGCATACTCGTGCAACTTGCCCCGTTGAAGATTTACTATAAAGTTTACGTTCATTCATTCATTCATAAATATGTCACGTGATACGGGGCGTAACTAGTAACAGCCAGTTAGTTAGGTATGTATTATTGCGGTAATAATACATGGCCTGGTTTGCTCTATGTGTATATGGATTAATCCGCAGATCGTGTTAGAATAACGTTTTAATGTACTGAGACAAGGTTTAAGGGTATTTAAGGACGTTTGATAGGGTAATCATTTTTTTAAAATGATACCAAAAATAGGCACAATTATAGTTTAATATATACTGAAGCAATATGTGAAATAAAAAAGGTATGTTGCGGTACTATTTAGGGGTCACGGGCCCTTTTGCAACATCACTTTTAAAGAAAATGAACAGCAATTCTGATATTTCGCAATGTATTCATTTTTGCATTAAAATCGATATTTTTTCGTGTTAAAATCATTGCCATGGGTTTGTAGGAACAAACACATATTATTCAAACATTCCGATACACTTTTGGTATTGATAAGAAAATTCACAAATTTTTGACAAAACAAGAATTGTCAAAATTTCAGAAAAATGACTGCTAAAAAAGACTAAAAAATACACAAAATGGGCCGTAACTCAAAAACGACCTCGATGACCAATATATTTTGTATTGCTCATTTTGTTGATAAAAGTGTAGTCAATCCTAATATTAAATAAAAAAGATAGGTCACGGGACTACTTCTTGCGCTATGACGCAATTATTGCCCCCCTATAGCATACAAAAATTAGTGAAATTGCGTAAAAGTGACGCATAATCTGCGCTGGAAAAAATATTCTTATACCAAAAGAGTACTTAAATTTGCATATTATATACATAAAAGTATAGTAAATATAAATTTAGAAGAAATTGACGTGTTACAATAATTATTTTAGGCGCAGTTACGTCGTAATTGTGTTTCTTTGCATTGGAAATTGCCGCAAAATGACGGTAAATTGGCGCAAACAAGGCTAAATTAGTACATTTTGCATATATTTTTTTCCCATAATTTCTAGTCTTGTCATAATTTATTTTTATTATTTATGTCTTCAATCAATCTGTTCAATGTATATCTACCCTAGTATATTTATGCAAAACACACTCATAATTTTAGAAATTCATAATAGTTTTGCTAGGCTGGGTTATAAAAAAAGATTATATTAAGTCATACAGGGAAGGCAGCACTCAACTTAACCAGCCGAGCACAGAAAACATTAAAAACACACAAAGCACATCGTGTTCATAGATTTAGGAGAAAACACCCAAAATCAAATAATTTATAAGCCTTTTACAGTACAGACACAGTTTGACTTCTACAAGCATAAACTGGTATACAAGTAACTTTAAATATAGTGAATAACACAATGTTGCTTATTTTAGATTGTGAAAGTGATATGTATTTAGGAAATAGATCGCAGTTTTGGGTGATATACCTGTGAATAGATCACGGTTTAGAGTTTATATGCGTAGGAATTAATCACGAAGGCCGTAGAATTAATAAATATGTATATGAACGGCAAACCGTGATCTATTCACCGGTATACCACGCAAAACTGCGATCTATTTGCATTCTAACATGTGTAATTTGTGCAATTTTATACGGACTAATTTATTTGTGGAGTTGATGAGTTATTTTTCATGTTGCTATAGACAACTTCCGCTGTTCAAAGTATCGTAACGCCCGCCCCTGGATTTTAAAGCTTTACTTTTATCTTTATTTGTCGCAAAACTAGATGCTTATTTTACGCCAGCTTTTAATTACGTATATCATGTTTACACATATGAATTGATACATGCAATTACATATTAGAATATAAATATAATCGAATAAATAAATAGAAAAAATGAAAATTACGCAAAACGTCGCGCTCTACGGCGACGTCACAATTCATGACGTCATGAAATAAACAAGACAAATTCCATTGATAAAAATCGCGAAAAATACGCGGTAGATAAATTAAACGGCCGAAATTATACCGTGGTATACCGTTTATTAGACAACGCTACAGCTCTATATGTTTACGTGGAGCAAAATACAGACAGTGTTAAGATTTTTAATACAATAGGTTCAACAACATACAGTTACCATACATGAAACTAGTAAAGCATCATTAAAATAAGCTGTATGCAAATTATCAAGAAAATTGCTCCGCTAGCTGTTTATAATCAATAATTTTGTAACTTATGAATCGCTAAAAAGTACAGGAGGTAACACTTGAATTCCATCCAGTCTGTTTCACTCTGAAACCGTAGAATTGCGTAAAAACCTGTACTAAGTCGAAGACGGGAATCATAATATCATACCCTTTCGTCAACAAGGTACTTCGAATTTTATCATAACGGTAATAAGACGCTTTCAATTCATCTGGCTTACATGAATTAATATTAATTCAGTTCAGCTGAAATCCGAAACTATCACAATGTTTAGTTTCACAAAAATACCAGGAACTGTATAAAAAGTACAATGTCAGGAAAGTAAACATGAGATTGCCATGTCACGAGATTCGATTTTCTTACCACTTATTGAAGTTTAATATATTACACAAGTCGCTTAAATACAAATTTTACTCAATTAATAATGGGTTTTGGCAATTTGCGAAAGATCAAACGATGTTTCTAAACCATAAAACTAACATTGTATATTTAATTCAATATAAATGTGTTACTGAACGTACAATCAGTTCAGCAAATGTTGTAAAGTCCAAATAAATGCCATAAACAGCGGTATTTACCAAATATTTGATCTAAGATTTTAAGTACCTCAACATTAATTAAGACAGTTATGTAACACCAACTATTCATGTGATCGCTACTTCTTTGAATGCATTCGATGTTCATTTTTCTACATAGATTGACTTGAGCTTTATTGTATTTCAGATCAAGTCGTATGTTCTGATTTTCAACATTTTCTCTAAAGAAGTATATAAGCTGATTATGATAAATTTCCCTCTTCCCCCGTTTAATAGCGTGATACCGGAGAAGCTAATGGCTGAGTTTATATTGATTGGAATGACATATCAGAATAGCAGACTTAATGGAAAAAGATTTTGATTATGGTAAATCTTCTTAATGATTTCATTCAATGCGTTCATTTCGTCCATCGCAACCACCATGGAGTGTCATCTTGGGAGATTTCGTTGACAACATGCTTGTCTATCATTTAAAAAAGTTTTATATACTCGTTTGATTTATGTTTGTTAGACAATATTGTTTACAATATTAACTGTTTCTTAGTTGTGGTGGTTTCATCAACTCAACTAAAATGGAGGGACTAAATACTTGTGATGCTGACAACTTCCAATTCAAGGAAATACTCCGTAACTCTTACCCAGATCGTCGGTAATGAAAGGATTATTACAAAGACCTAATAAGATAATTCAGGATTTGTTTGACTTAGTTTATTGAACAATTTGGCTTAAAAGAGGCCGCCAATACCAGTATCCAGGTTATGTATTGGCTATATCACATCAGCATAATCATTCAAACACATACGATTGAAACACGTTTCATTAAGTTTTAAATACTAGTAACTATGTCCGCCAATTGTTAACGACAAACGAGCGATCCGTTTTACAATAGAAAATGATGCTAAATTGTTAATATGTTTTTAATCCATGGGACTGTCAATTTAGGAGCTATTAGCATTCTTACTACTTAATTATACTGAAGAACCCCTTTGACTATCAGTGCACGATTTTTATGTCGAATATGTGATAGATGAAATGAGAAAGATATGAAAGGATTGAATTGCTAAGAAATGATTCGCATAGTTTTTAGTAATATTTTAGTTTCGTGTTCGGAAGATAGGTATAATTACATTCAAACATGTAGTAAGTAAGAAATAAACCCACTCCCAATATTAATAATAATGTGTTGATAAATAAATTCGGTGTCATTGCAAGACGAATGCATTCATCTTTCCTCTTTGTCCTTGTAACTTTCCTGGTAGACTGTGGTTACAATAACTCATATTTGTGGTGGAATATGGATCTAATAAGCATGTTATGAAAATATAAAAAAACATCCATATACGTTCTGTCACAATATTGATGATGAATGCCACTTATATTTGAGCCGTTCTCCAGGAAAACCGGGCTTAGTGACATTATATGAATAATTATGTATTCTAACACGATCTGCGGATCAATACATTAAATATAGATTAGACCGGGCCATGTTTTATTTCCCCCATAAAACATGGTATCAAATTGGCTGTTACTATTTTCGCCCCGTATGACGTGACATATTTATGAATGAATGAACGTAAATTTTATAGTAAATCTTCAACGAAACGCGATGACAAGGCAAGATGCACGGGTATCCTGTGTTACAGCTATGACGCATCTATATTTAGAAAATATAATCTCGAAACTAAGTTTCATAAAAACTTCTGATGATCAATTCATTTATAGTTTTCATTTCATTAAATAGCTACCCTATACTCGTGTTATTAAAATTGTTTCAATGTTTAAAATGTGTTATTTCCTTCAGAAAATTACGAAGGTCGTTTTCATTAACGAGGGAGGTAATTTTACCAGCTAATAAGCCACTCAATTTCAGCGTGGAATTATGTTAAATGTCAAATGGGTGAAAATGGAATGCGCGCAGTTAAATAGTGCGGGATATTATCGTATTTAGAATTGAAATAAAAACTCTGTTCTTGTAATTTGTCAGTGAATAAAACATGGGCAGGATTTCGGATGCGGAAAAAATTAAATCACGAGTGCTTAAATAAAATTGGAAAGGCTCTGAAATAGGAAAAAGCCATGTTCTTTGATTTAATATTCAGTAATTGGATAATATTGTGCTATATCTTAGATTGATTTTTCTCGCATCGAATATGTGAAAAAAACTTCTGTAGTTGCTATGAAAAGTACCCATATTACGAAAAAACAAGGGGTTAGTGGTTATTAACAGCAGCTACTTTTCTCCAAAAAGAAACATTCACGATTTCGGTATGTTGTATCGAACTAGGAATATAATTGTGATACAATTTGTAAAAGTTTATGTCACAAATTGATCAAATACTAGATTTGTAAATAGCTTGTTAACAAATGACGTTGTAATGACGTTTTTTGACGTCGCTCAAAATATATACGGGAGTTGTTAGTTTTAAAGGTCTGTAACTTTGTAAATGGATATAACATTTTGCTCAAATTTTTAGAAACTGTTTATAAAAGTATTTTCTTTCTAATGATATAAATATTATCATTTTCATAATTTTGTCATTCAGCCCGGTTTTCCTGGAGAACGGCTCATTTGTATATTCAAGCGACAATAATCAAGTGTTAAACGTTGATATACGAGTATGTGTACATGTAAAACGCGTAAAACATACGATAAGAATTAAATGGTATATTTGTCTGCATGTGCAGTTTCACACCTAGGTATCTTTATTCATTTGGCCAGAGTGGTCCATAATTACAGTCTTCATATATCATACGTAAATTAGTCAGTATTTGTAGCTGTGCATCAAGTGTTGGGTTCGATTACAACAATATTAGCAGAGTCATGGCAAGTTGGGGTATTGGTGTCCTATACACCCGTATGTATAGTCATTTTCGTTGAAGAGATATACGTTTTTGAAAATTTAACTTACGTTACGTTCTCTTTTTCGACGATGATCGAGCCTAACTTTTGGTCGGAAAGTAGAGCAGACCTTGAATATAGTTGAGGCATATCAATTGTATACACATTATTTCAGTCGTTTATTATCAAGCATATGTGTTTGGACAGCTCTTGATGTACGACTACACGTTTTGTTTTCAAACCTGTAATCATGGTTGTCGTTCGTTTACATCTATAAGTCAATAAAGACTGTCAATACGTAAATTATCCTACACACGTTCGGCTGTGTTTCAGTCCGGGAATATTGCAGATTGAGACCGACATTTTCTTCAAGCTTATAAATGTTGAATGCAGGAAACGGGGTGACCTTTGTCTGCCCAAACTGATATACATTATTTAGGTTTATAACGCGGATAGTATCGTATCAAGATTTGATTACAATCTCTGAAGAAGTTCGTACCAGTATATGTTTTAGATGCTGAATCAGACAATACCAGAATTATGTTATTTTGGTTGGTTACTATTTATTTCAGAACATTTCAATGTGGTGTCAATGTCATTCTTTATAATGACAACAACTTACACTCATTTGGAAACTATGTGGGTATTTTAATCCGAATTATAAACTACAGCCGCTAAAGTTAAACTTAGCTTAGAATTTAAGGCGTTGATAAGCATTTGTTATTTCCTTCCAACCAGACATAATTTGAGCTTGATTTCGTACACATACTGGTAGTTTCTTTAAATGAAACACAATTCGGAAAATAAGACCACGAAATTGGTTAGGATAACCTCTAGTAATGTTCTTGTTGTTTGTAATCGAACATATAAACATAATAACGATGACATTGGCCAGTGTTTCTTTTAAATCAGAACATGGGCATTTGTTATGAAAGATGGCAGTCAATGTTTGTTATACTACAATGTGCAGGTACGATACATTACCCAAAGATATTGTTAAGTCAGACAGGGAAGGCAGCACATAACTTAACCAGCCCAGCACAGATAACATTAAAACAAACATGGCACACTGCCAAACTGAACAAACGAGCAAATAAAACATAAAAGACATACAAAGCACAACGCCCAACAAGTAATTACTACACTTGCATATATACTATCATCAACGTCTTTTGATGCTAGTGTTTATACTATATATACATGTATTTTTTCGCTTACGGTACATGTATATTGTCTTAAAAAAGATAATATTAAGTCAGACAGGGAAGGCAGCACTCAGCTTAACCAGCCGAGCACAGGAACATAAAAAACACACGAGGCATAATGCCCAACTAAACAAGATCAGTTATTTTAAAGTTCGTTAAATGGTTTATCGGATTTGAATGTATTTGTTTTGTCGACATTAATTTGTCCAATGATCCTACACATTGTTTTAGCGGATTTTTTTTATAAATTGGAGATCGTTACACGTTTGGCATTATATATCAACTCCAAATACGAATTTGTTTGAATGTCTATGACGTCAAATTGTCTCCATTGACTGGTGTACATTCTACGCACTTCTCTTTACGTCATGATTGCATGATCCTGTCATACTGTAGGGTTTTTATAATGCCAAGCAAAATAAAGTGGGGAATAAACACTGGGTTAAACTTTGGTATTGATCTCATGGTCTTATACTTTGAACCTCAGCTCTTAATTTGTATCAATGTTATGTTTTTGACGTAGGAAAAGCAAGTCTTGCAGAATTTATCTAATTTTATGAGCACTTCGTAACAAAATGGAACAAATATTCAATAAAATGTTTTAATTTGTGTTTTTGTGATATCTTAATCAATATTAACTTTGCTTGATTTATGCTATAGTCAGAGTATAATAAATCATATAACTTTTGCAGTATATTTCCTGTCTATGTCTAGAGTGTATATCTTTGTTAACAAATAACGTGGTTGTTTTGTCCACGTTGGAACCATGAGTAGGCGTTTTATCAATTTGATGATTTATAATACAAGCGCGTATACTCTTGTTAGGAGATTGCGTTCTAGATGAATGATAATGAAATAGTAAATTGAAATAGGAGTGACCGATACGCTTATCTGCCTTATGTGATGTATGAGTGACATATTCGGAATGTATCTATTTGTAATTAACGAACGTTTGCGATTATACAACATCAATTATTTCATGTCTGTTTTGTTTACAGTCAAAACTGTTGTCCCGAGGTATCGGGGACGACTTTGAACTGTTGCATGAAACCAATAGGCCGAGGGCAACATTTCAAAATGTCTTCCCCGATACCAAGGGACAATAGTTTTGACTGATAACCAAAAACATACATTAAACAACTGTTTTATTACCTAATTCTCTATATAACTACTGTAACAGTAAAACTCTACTAATAAAACAAACAAAAGGACAATTTTAGAAAATTTGTCGAAGCGGACAATTCAAGACTGTCAATATTCCCATGATTTTTTATCAAACAAATAAAATCATAACGTTGTTTAAGAGTAATTTACATTTTGTATTGGGTACGAAAAAGTACGAGTACCTGAGTACGACAGTGTACTACATTAGTTTTTTTCACGTTTCACAGTTCAAATTCTGCATCAGATGGTTATTGACTCGTATATATACGTTGATTGTGAGAATCTAAAAGACGGCTTTCCTCGCATCGAGTGATCAGTTATATAATTGATTGTCTGTTATTTTTGATAAGAATTAAAACAATTACCTCCGCTGGTGTTGACTCGATCTGCATATTTTAAGCGCTCACGGACAAATGACGTCATCTGTGGAAAGTTCGGCATCACCGTCGCCGGTAACCGGGAAACATTACCTACGCTAATAATTTTACTGTTGAAATTGACACAATTTACTAAGAAAAGCATGTTAAATTGACAAATGTTGCTAAAAATAAGCTATATATCAAGCAGGAAACTATATTGCGCATGGTAGTGCACCGGTTACAGTCTAAACGTTTGCCCTCCGGCCAATGAACTGTGTTTTATACCTGAATTACTCGTTATATAGCGTGCTAGGTAATAATATATGTTATGCTATTTAAGATGCCACAGTGCGTCTACTATACATCAAAACCTTTCTACAGTTTTCTCAATGTGTTCAAGTCTTTACCGATACATTGGAGGAATGTACTGCATACCCAGCGTCCTTTGCACATTAAATACGAGACCAACATATCAAACTTAATGTGTTTATGGATTATGCTAATGTAATGCATTTATATATGTAGTAATACTTATGTATTAGGTATATGTATAATATTAAAACACTTTGTAAGCAGCGGATGGACTCCAACTATATACCCTGAAGTCCAATCGAATGTAGTTTATTATTAACGGCATTTCCTCAGAACGTGTATCCGTGAGCACAAGACACATTAACGTATCTAATTGTCGCAAGTTAATTTGGTAGAGCTAAAATAAATATACACTAAAATTCAATTACAATAAATGGTGCATTACTAATAGGTCATGTACCACGTACATGTTCAAGGAATAGTACATTGAATGCGCTTTATTGTGTAGCTAAGATATATTTCATGTTTCCTGCATGTCGGCTTTGATATGTGTAAAATATGTTTTAAACACTGTCCTCCGCCAATTATCAACCATTGATAGCATTTATCGGGATAGCTTGTCGTGTTTTTGATGCTGTTCGTTTTTTTATGCGCTGGTGTTTCTGGTAAGTGCTGCCTTCCCTGTAGTATATATTATTATCGTTTTGGTAATGCTCAATGATCGATAAACATGTGACCATAGTCTTCATCATGATTGTGAGTGTCTACTTAGGTGTAAACATCATTTTCGATGCACTAACGAAATATGCACATGCAAATATATATCATTAAATACGTACAAACTGGGTAGACAATGGACCCTTTTTGAGTTTAGTCTGTCCACTCGATACATTTTCAACATGTACATTTCATTTGAAACTTTCAAACAATATATGAAGAATCTGGCCAGACTAATAATACTTAATTAGTTTACCAAACTGTGTAGTGTGTACATAAAGCTGTATTAACATCAATTCTGTATTTTTAGCAGGTAACTTATAGAATGTACAAAGTAAACAAACGACATTATTTTCATATCAAAATAGATTTACGGGAGAACTATTCGTCGACAGATTACTATGTTTGTGCCTTTTATTACTTCTACGAGATGTGCCCCACTTATATTTTAACACCGTTGAACATCCGATATTTTCATGCTGACTAACTATAATCGAAATATCTCTATACAGCCATGTATATTAATGTGTCGACTAACATATCCACTCACTGTTTTTTATTTTTGCAGTTTAGTTAGACCCCAAATCAACAATTTTGTAGGAGCATCGACGTGAGCTTTTTTAAGACAGAAAGCCCCAATAGATGGTGTAAACACTGATCGAGTTTAATCAATGCTGCTTTATCGTTAAGATTCCAAAGTTTAACAAACAACAGCACAAGTCATGCAACCGGGTGGGAACTGACGTTGCTTAACAAATGTTAACTTTTTGATAGTCTCGTAGACATTTCTCAAATCTGTTGTATTACCGTAGATATCCCAATGATAAAGCATTATCTCAGCAGAGGGGATAAAGTTTTCGAAATTACCATTCGGTTATAGCATGTACGGGGGTTAAAGACGATTGTCTCCCTTGGAGTTTTTTTGTTACAATCGCTGGTGAACACCGATCGTGTTTTCAGAGCAGCCTGGCATTTGCCATTTTTGAAATTACTTGATTAATAGCTTCGAAGGATACTCATACCTTCATTGCCAGCATTATTTTGGTTATTGGATTTATTCTAGTTATCATATAACCAATTGGTACGATATTTGAAGGAATCGTCACATTTTGGCATTTTTTGATATTTTGTGTCATTTCACGGCTCGATTCATATTGCAAACAAACCAAACAGTGAGTGCACATGTTACCTGACACATTTTGGGGGGGGGGGGGGGGTTCGAAAGAGTTTTTGTCGAGCCCGCATGCGGTGAGCGAGACTTAGTCGCCAATTTTGGTATTTGTGCGTGCGTGCGTGCGTGCGTGCGTGCGGCGTGCGTGCGTGCGATTTTGTCCGGACTATAACTTTTTTACTTATACTTGGCATGAATGTTAACCTCTATGAGGAGGAGTGTCATGCCCAACCCCGAGGATCCTATCTCAAAGGTCAAGGTCACAGTTGGAGATCAAAGGTCAACCTGAGCTTGTCCGGACCATAACTTTGTCATACAGCTTAACCCCCAGGTTCCTATCTCAAAGGTCAAGGTCACAGTTGAAAGTTACAAGGTCAAACTGAGCTTGTCCGGACCATTACTTTGTCATACATTGACCAATCTTTTTTATATTTGGCATGAATATTAACCTCCATGAGGTAAAGTGTCATGCCCCACACCAGGTTCCTATCTAAAAGTTTAACGTCACAGTTGGAGGTCAAATGTCAAATTAAGCTTGTCCGGACCATAACTTAGTCATACATTGACCAATAGTTCATATACACTCGGCAAAACTTATAAGTACACACTTGTTTATTTGCCCATAACTCGGTCAATGCGTGTTTGATCGTGCTGAAAATTTCAACATATGTATATTGGATATGTTTTTAACATCTGATTTAAATTGTCACAAACAGAAAAAAATTAATGATGCCAACAGCAGAATCTAAAAAACACAATACTGCCGTGTGTTCATCGGGCGATTGTCAGGTGGCTAATGCACATATGGCCCCGCTGCGCTGATACAGTACGGTTTCAAGTCTATGTTTCTATCATGGACACAGTAATATAGAAAACAATGATAGGAACAAGCCCAATTTAGGTTTAGAAATATCGACTTCTGATAAAAAATGCAATTTGAAACATGGTTAACTCCCCTTGACCATAACAATAAAAAATAGTTTTAAAAGTAAAAAAACACCATGTTGTTATTTGAAAAATCGATTTATTTTGTGTTTTTTTAATTTGACAATAAATCTAAAATTCAAATTTACCTTACATAAAAATAATTTGCACATACGCGTCAATTTCACGGCCATTTAACGGTTTTTGGCGTTTAATGGTTCAATGAACTGCTGTAGTTAATTTTGAAGAAAAAATGTATTAATCCAGTCCTTTGATAGTCAATACCATGTACACAAACTTTCATGCAAAAATAATAAAAAATAAAAACGTTATAGCGAAAAAACGACGTGTGTACTTATAAGTTTTGCCGAGTGTATTTGGCATGAATGTTAACCTCCATGAGGCAGAGTGCCCAAACCCCAGGTTCCTATCTCAAAAGTCACAGTTGCCGGTCAAAGGTCATATTAAAGTTTGCACAGATCATTTCTTCTTTATGCATGGTGGGATTAGATGTAACTTGGCACATTTAAGTTGATGCTTTTTTCAACGTGCGCCGAGGCTCGACATAATTTGCCCGAGGGCACAATTTTCTAGTTCATTTACATTGGGTTAACATGAAAATATCGGATATTCAACGGTGTTCAAATATAAGTGGGGCACCTCTCGTATTTATTGGGCGTGTTGGACAAAGCTTAATACGACTAGCCCTTCTTTACTAACAACACGAATATAGTTCGAAATTGTGTTTGAGATTAACATTGTGTAAAACGCTCTCACAAACATGTTACAAGAAACCCGAATATCTGTGGTTTTGGCATCTATAGCTCTATTTTCTTGATTGGTTCTTAATGTATTTTTTGTAATCGTCAGTAAGCTTAATATTTTTAGCTATAATTCAAACAGATAAGTCAATAAAACTACCAGTACCATATTTACGACAGTAAAAGTCTTGCATCTTGTGCTAATTCTTCAATGCGGAGTATAACAACGTAATGATTAATGTCATTATGTATTCCAAGATAGCTCCTTATTGTCACATTGTTTTCTGTTATAAAAATGGGTAAACACAAATCATTAAAAACAAAAGCTGATTCTAAATATGGTCTGCCATTGACACATTACCGCCATAGCTGCAATATCATCTTTTGAAATTAGTGAAATTGAGTACCGAAAATATTTCTTAATCATTGAAGACACTTTTGAACTGAAGCATATTTTATCTATAGGTTAACTATTGATCCCATAACACTGCTTACCATGCAGTTTAAAGACCGACTGACGGTCATGGTCATATAGCGACACGATGGTAGTTGGAATACTTGGAAACTGTTCACTTAAATGTATGGTTTTGATCGCTTTGCTGTTTTTCGTAAGTGCCCTCGTGTAAATATTCATTGTACAGTAACATCAAAAATAACCAACGCAACTTTACAGTTCCCCGTACTATGCATTTAAGGGAAACGTTGCCCAAATATTCATAATACCATATATGAACGTCGGCAAGAATGTGGACTCCATACCAAAATTGTTATAATTTCGATCGTCAACCTTTAGATAAAAATATGGTAAGATGATTTAATTAGAAATGTCTTCAATCTTGTACGAACTTTTTCTAGAAATGACAAGTAATTTTATGGTGGATATTGCAGCTACTGTCGCAATGTATCTAATAACATACCGTATTTGGAATAAGCCATCGTTCCAGTTTAATTTGTTTACCAGATTTTGTAGTTAAAATAAATGTGACACGTACTAGCGTATTCGTTAGTATTGAACTGTTTAGGAATGCTCAATGACATACATTGATCGTTACGTAGCCTTTCTCAGAATTGAGAGGGAATTTAAGTGTTAATGTGAAGTGAAGTGCAAAAAAATGCAATATTGTTTATTGTCTAAATATGTTACTGGGGGTTTCATTAGCTAATTTGTTTGAATTTCTGCTCAAAAATAAAATTAATGAAGATTGCCGAAAATGCATTACGAAACAATTACGAAACATTTCAGTGAGCTATTAATGCAACAATTATTCGTTTTTCGTAACGTCTTGCGACAGCGTTTTATAAAATATTTCTACATGTTGTATAAATCACAATGCCGCCGTCCTCAAAATATTATATACTGACCTAGCATCATATGACAGGTTTTTATGTATGTACACGTATATTTACAACAAATTGCAAATACAATAAACCCTGTTGTCTGATACATTAATGGAAACGGCTGAAAATACACTATATCGTGTTTGGATGAAAATATCGGATGTAATATATCTGAGGTTTTGGCTAATGTTTTGATATTTAAAACGATGATTAACATTGTTACAAACGTCCATAGTGTGAACCCACCTAAAATAAAGATGCTTTATTACTTGTACTTTTATTTCGTACTTAACAGTTGATTTAATCGTTTTAGTATTGATCAGGCAAGGTACATTGTTATTTGTTTAAATTGAAATACAATATCATTTAAGGGATTTGATTTAAATGTAAAACGATTTTTTTCTTTTTCGGCAGGTAGGGTATTCGTGTCCAATGCACGTGTTGTTATACAGTTATTTTCATTGACGAGGAATAGTTTAAAAAATTTAACCAACCATACGTTCTCTAAGACGAAGAGGATCGAGTCTACCTTTTTGTCGGAAAGTAGTGCAAATGTTGACAAGAGTTGAGGCATATCAATTATATACACATTATTTTCAGTACGTTTTAGTATGAAACATATGTGTATGGACCGCACCATGTGCAACAGTCTTCATGCCTGACTATACTTTTTGTGTTCTTCAAAGTACCGGTATATGTTTCAGATGCTGAATCAATCAATACTAGAATTCTGTTATTTTTGTTAGTAACTGTTAATTTCAGAACATTTCGATCTGGTGACATTGTCATTGCTTTATAATGCTAACAATTTCCACACATTTGAAACCTATGTGGGTATTGTAATCCAAATTATAAGCAACAGCCGCTAAAGTTAAGCTTAGCTTAGATTATAAGGCGTTCATTCACTAGTATGTGCTATTCCCATCTCCAGACTAATATAAGATGAGCTACATTTCTGACAGATACTGGTAGTTTCCTTACAATTAGGAAAATAGGACCACCTAATTGGAAAGGATGACCTCAAGCAAAATTCTTGTTGTTTGTAATCGAACATGTAAATCTAACAACGATGAAATTGTTATTCTATGTTCTTGGTAATTGGTCAGTGTGTTTTTAAATTAGAAACTTATTTTTATAAGAGGGTAGGCTTTTTATACTACAGTATGCATGCATGGTATATTACACAAGTAATTACTACAACTGCGATATACATACTATATATAATTGAGCCAATCTCCAGGAAAACCTGCTATATTGACATTATGTAATTTCTGCATGTAACAAGCTTTCAAAAAGCTTTCGAATAAGAAAAAATGACATATCAATTGTTTCAATTTTAAGTACTTTATCCATATATAACTATACCTAAGCTTTTTTTCTTATGAATAATGTTGAAATAATTTACTTCGTTGCTATGGTGACCAATTGCAGAAAAGTACTCTGATTGAGAAAAACGAGGAGTTAGTTGTTAAAAACAGTAGTAGTATTTCTTTAAATGTGAACATTTACAATTTGGATGTATATTGTAAAACTTAAAACATTATTCTTAAACTTGATACCATTTTGACCAGTATACGTCAAGAATTGATCAAATGCAGTATTTATAAATTACTTGTTACAACGACGTCGAATAACATTTGAATGTCGCTTGCGATGTCACGCACAAAGGGTCTGAATAGGGCCTCAACTAAACAGCTGTAACTTCCTTAAAAATCATGATATTAACAAAATTTCCCTTGCATTTTGCTTCATTAAGATTACTCTTTCAGATAATAAAAAATATCAAAATCAAATGTTTTATCAAAATAGCAGGTTTTCATGAAGACTGGCTCATATATAATAAGTATTGTGGTGCTAGTGTTTATACTTCATATATTTTATCGCGTATGAGTATTGTCTTAAAGTTCTTTGAATGATTATAGGAATGGAAGAATAAGTATATTAATTTGAATGCATTTTTCGACATTAATATGTTCAATGAGCCTATAAAAAATATTGCGATAAATATACGGATTTAAGTTTATAAATGGGAATCTTTACACGTTTGGCATTAGATAACACATCGAAATACGAATTTGTTTGAATTTGTTTGACGTCAAGTTTTTCTCCACTGACGGTCGTAAATTCTACTGTCTTCTATATACGTCATGATTGTATGAACCTATTCTACTATATAATGCTAAGCACCCATTCGACCAAGATAAAGCGGGGAATAAACATCCGGTTAAACTTTAGTATTGATCTCATGGTCTTATACTCCGAACCTCAGCTCTTAATTTGTATCAATGTCATGTATTAAACATAGGAGAAACAAGTTTTGCAGTATTTATCTAATTTTATGAACACATTCGTACCAAAATGGAACAAATAGTCTGTGATCATGTAATCAATATTGACTTTTTCCCGTATAATAATTCATATGCCTTTGGCTGTATATGTCATGCCTATATCTCGAGTGTATATCTTTATTGAAAAATAACGTGATCACGTAGGCCTGGTTGGAACCAGTATGATTATATCAATTCATTGATATATAATACATGCGTGTATCACTAGACGAATGATAATGAAATATGAAATTAAAAATAGGAGTGACCGACACGCTATTGTGCCTAATTCGATGTATGGGTGATATTTTCAGAATGTAACTATGTTTATTCAACGTACGTACGCAATTAAATAAAACACCATTATGCTATTTAAGATAACAAATGAACCACTTAAACATAAATAAGATGTGCGTCTACTATATATGTGGCTCTATCAAAACGTTTCTACATTTTGCTGAATGTGTTCCAGTCTAAACAAGTATGGGTGAATGTATGTGTTATAAAGCATACAACAATACACTAGAGAAATGTGCTGCACACCAAGCGAACTTTGCACATCGCATACGAGGCCAGCGTATCAAACTTAATGTATGCATGGATAATGCTAATGAAATGCATTCATAGATGTAACATTACTTATGAAATAGATATATATGTTATTTTCAAGCAATTCGTAAGCAGTGGATGGACTTCAACTACATACCCTGAAGTTACATCGAATGTAGTTAATTATTTACGGCATTTCCCAAGGGAGTTTATACATTAACGTATTTAAGTGTCGCGAGTTAATTTGGTAGAGCTATAATAAGTAGCCATCAACGATTTCATTACAATAAATGTTCATTAGGTTATGTAACACGTGTATTGTCGACTATCGTCGAATTTAACTTTACAATTATGCGCCTGAATAGTACACAAAATCTATTATAAAGAGTATATTGTTTAATTTTTCCAGCATGTCGGTTTATATACATGTGAAATAGGCTTTAAACACTGGTGGACTGCTTAGTATGGGTACTTAATTATTGTGGTATATAACATTAAATAATGTCTAGCTCTTGTTCCGGATTTGTTTGACTGACTGATGTGGCATGGGTTGTCCCGTTTGTGTAGTATTAAGGTAGTGTTTGACAGACTGATGAGGCATGGGTTGTCCCGTTTGTGTAGTATTAAGGTAGTGTTTGACTGACTGATGTGGCATGGGTTGTCCCGTTTGTGTAGTATTAAGGTAGTGTTGGACTGACTGATGTGGCATGGGTTGTCCCGTTTGTGTAGTATTAAGGTAGTGTTTGACTGACTGATGTGGCATGGGTTGTCCCGTTTGTGTAGTATTAAGGTAGTGTTGGACTGACTGATGTGGCATGGGTTGTCCCGTTTGTGTAGTATTAAGGTAGTGTTTGACTGACTGATGTGGCATGGATTGTCCCGTTTGTGTAGTATAAAGGTAGTGTTTGACTGACTCCCGTTTGTGTAGTATTAAGGTAGTGTTTGACTGACTGATGTGGCATGGGTTGTCCCGTTTGTGTAGTATTAAGGTAGTGTGTGCGCTGCTGATGAGTGTACCTTCTAGGTCCGATTAGTTGTATCGCTTCAGTACACAACACACATTGGATCATAATCTTTTTCATGATTCTGAGTGTCTTCGTCATCATTTTCGATGCACTAACGACATTTTATCATGCAAACATGTTCCGTTAATTAAATACAAACTGGATAGACGATGAACACATCTTTACGATTTTAGTCTATCCACTAAATACATCCTCAACATGTTGTTAACTTATTATGTATTTTGTCTCAAACTTATAATGTGTACATTCAAACAAATGATAAAGAATCTATCAAGACTAATGATATAAATTCAAAAGTATTTTACTAAGCTGTGTAGTATTTAATTAAAGCTGTAATAACTTATTTAATTTTAGAACGTAACCTATAGCATATACAAAGTAAACAAACGGCATTAATTTCATATCAAAATTTCGAAATTAAATAGATTCACTATTCGTCGACAAACACATAGATTACTAGGTTGGTGCCTTTTACTGCTTCTATTTATTGGACGAGTGGGACAAAGCTTAATACGACTAGCCCTTTCTTCGATGCTCGTGTATTTACTTAATATACATGTATTATGTCGCTTACGATTCATGTATATACAGGGAAGGCATCACTCAGCCGAGCACATTAACATAAAAACACTCGAGGCACAAAGCCCACCTGAACCAACCGAGCACAGAAACCATAACAAAAACATAGAAGGCACAATGCCCAACTGAACAAGGTATGATCTGTTCTTTTAAAGTTCGTGAAATGGTTTATTGGAAGCATCTAATGATTTGAATGTATTTGTCGACATTAATTTGTCCAATGATCCTACACATTGTTATAGCGGATTTTTTTATAAATGTAGATCTTTACAAGTTTGGCATTATGTATCAACTCCAAATACGAATTTGTTTGAATGACGTCAAATTGTCTCAACTGACTGTTGTCATTTTTACTCTCTTATATATACGCCATGCTTACATGATCCTGTTATACTGTAGGGTTTATATAATGCCAAGCAAAATAAAGTGGAGAATGAACACTGGGTTAAACTTTGGTATGAACTCATGGTCTTATACTTTGAACCTCAGCACTTAATTTGTATCAATGGCATGTATTTGGCGTAGGAATAGCAAGTATTGCAGTATTTATCTAATTTTATGAGCACATTCGTACAAAAATGAAACACATATTCAATAAGATTTATAATTTGTGTTTTTGTGATATATTAATCAATATTACTTTCCTTGATGCTATAGTCAGCGTACAATGAATAATATGACTATTACAGTATATTTCATGTCTAATCTAGAGTGTATATCTTTATTGACAAATTACGGGTTGTGTTGTCCACGTTGGAACCATGCGTAGGCGTTTTATTGATTTGAAGATATATAATACAAGCGCGTATACTCTAGTTAGAGGAGTGCTTTTAGATGAATGATAATGCAATAGTAAATTGGAAATAGTAGTGACCGACACGCTTATCTGCCTTATTTGATGTATGAGTGACATACTCGGAATTTATCTATTTTAGTTACTTACTTACGCGTTTATACAAGATACTCGTATTATGCGATTTAAGATGCCAAAGTGCGTCTACTATACATTTTTCGCTATCAAAACTAGTTTACAGTTTGCTTAAAGTCTTTACAAGGATAAATGAATGTATTTGCTATAACATCATATACCGATACATTGGAGAAATGTACTGTACACATAGCGTCCTTTGCACATCACATACGAGACCAACGTATCAAACTGAATGTATTTATGGCTTATGCTAATGTAATGCATTTATAGATGAAGTAATACCTGTGTAATAGGTATATGTATAATATTAAATCAATTTGTAACCAGCAGATGGGCTCCAAGTATATACCATAAAGTTCAATCAAATGTAGTTTAATATTTACGGCATTTTCTCAGAAAGTGTATACATGAGCACAATACACATTTTTCAAACAATATACACTCAGCAAAACTTATAAGTACACACTTGTTTATTTGCCCATAACTCGGTCAATGCGTGTTTGATCGTGCTGAAAATTTCAACATAATGTAGATTGGATACTGTATGTAGAATTACCATACAATCGATGTTTTTAACATCTGATTTAAATTGTCACAAACAGAACAAAATTAATGATGCCAACAGCAGAATCTAAAAAACACAATACTGCCGTGTGTTCATCGGGCGATTGTCAGGTTGCTAATGCACATATGGCCCCGCTGCACTGATACAGTACGGTTTCAAGTCTATGTTTCTATCATGGACACAGTAATATAGAAAACAATGATAGGAACAAGCCCAATTTAGGTTTAGAAATATTGACTTCTGATAAAAAATGCAATTTGAAACATGGTTAACTCCCCTTGACCATAACAATAAAAAATAGTTTTAAAAGTAAAAAAACACCATGTTGTTATTTGAAAAATCGATTTATTTTGTGTTTTTTTAATTTGACAATAAATCTAAAATTCAAATTTACCTTACATAAAAATAATTTGCACATACGCGTCAATTTCACGGCCATTTAACGGTTTTTGGCGTTTCATGGTTCAATGAACCGCTGTAGTTAATTTTGAAGAAAAAAATGTATTAATCCAGTCCTTTGATAGTCAATACCATGTACACAAAATTTCATGCAAAAATAATAAAAAATAAAAAAGTTATAGCGAAAAAACGACGTGTGTACTTATAAGTTTTGCCGAGTGTATGAAGACATTGGCCATACTAAGAACAGTTATTTAACATTATTTTACCAAACTGTGTAGAATGAACATAAATCTGTTATAATATCTTTATTTTAGGCAGGTAACTTATAGAATATACAAAGTGAACAAACGACATTAATTTCATATCAAAATTACAAAATGTAAATAAAATCACGGGACAAACTATTCGTCGACAGAAACACATAGATTACATGGTTAGTGTCTATTACTACTTCTATTTATTAGACTAGCTTAATACGACTATCCCTTTCTTTATTAATACCACGAACATATTTCGAAGGTGAGAACAGTGTGTTTGATAAAACATTGTGTAAAACGCTTTCACAAACATGTAACAAGAAATCGAATATCTGTGATTTTGGTATTTATAACTCTATTGTCTTGATTGGTTCTTAATGTATTTTTTGGATATCGTCATTAAGTTTGATATTTTTAGCTATATATTCAAACAGATAAGTCAATAGAACTACCAGTACTATATTTACGGCAGTAAAAGTTTTGCATTTTGTGCAAATTCCTCAATAAGAAACGCCACGTAATGATTAAGGTCATTATGTATTCCAAGATAATTTGGTACAAAAGAATACGCTCATAATTGTCACATTGTTTTCCGTTATAAACAATGGGTAAACAAAAGACCCTTCAACAATAGCTGATTCCAAATATGGTCTGCCATTGACACATTACCGCCATAACTGCAATATCATTTTAGTGAATATTGCCATGCAGTTCAAATTCCGGCTTAAGGTCATATGGTGACATAATGGTAGTTAGAATACTTTGAAACAGTTCACTTGAATGTATGGTTTGATCGCTTTGTTCTTTTAAATGGCCCTCGTGCAATTATTCATTGATCCTGAACACCAGAAAGCTTCCGAATAAATCAACGCAGATGTTACTGTATAATTTTCGTTTCTATAGATTCTATGAGTAATATTTTGTCAATAAAACTGCATTTCAAATTGCATTGATCATCTGTGAAGATAAAAACGTCCTCAATGTCTTCATTGTAATGCATGTCCATACGTCACGTATGAAAAATACAGCTTGGTGCTAAACATCACAGTATATATCTCAACATGCAGCTTCCCCAGCCAGAAATATCAGAAGTAAAATAAACATCACAATGCTTTATGTACACTCCGCAAAAAAATTAAGGACCACTATTTCAAACCTATATTTTTTAATTATTCAGATATTGATATTTTATCTATTCAGAATTTAGTATATTTAAAGTATTGGGAAAATGTAAAACACACTATATATTGCGTAATTACACGGATAAACTGTGGATTTGCTTTTGAGCGGGTATAGCTGCAAAACGCTGTGTTCCTGTCTATTCATTCTTAACGTTACTCGTTCAATTCAT
The DNA here is from genome assembly GCA_947247005.1 of Spisula solida. Taxonomy (NCBI): domain Eukaryota; kingdom Metazoa; phylum Mollusca; class Bivalvia; order Venerida; family Mactridae; genus Spisula; species Spisula solida. The sequence continues at coordinate 3,366,240 of OX365948.1, read as the reverse complement.
TTTCGGGTTAAGTTTTGGTAATTTTGTACTTTTATAGTGATTATACGGCATAAACGCACATGAGGAGACATTTACCAGTTGGTGACGTGGAACAAATTAATGAAATGCTATTTGTGGGACACATTCAACGTCACGTTGGACGTCAATGTAACGTCAGTCCCTGCCGGGTATAGGTACCTGGATACTTGGTCCGTTGTTGAGCGCATAGGAAGAGCCCGTTAGAGTAAAACAACGGATTGTAATGACCTTTATATTGTTAACATTGCTAAACATGGGCGGTTCGAATCCACTAAAACGTCCACTTCTTACTTCCTGCATGCATCTGAGGTTCGCAACTGTGAATGAGCTCTTAGAAACAGACTTCATGCTGCCAACAAGCATGCTCGCATTCCTGCTTTCCTTCCACCATTGACCCTAGAACACATGATGTATTCACTGACATTTTCTCTGGAACCCCGAAACATCCCGTTAACCAGACTCCGGTCTGTTCTGTTCTTTGAGGAATCAATGTTCTGTGTAGACTTTAATGGTGACAAAAGAAGTGTGTGGCGACAGAAAAACGAAATATGTTTGTACTTTTGTATCCAGAAACACGACAGGTTTGATGGTTCGTCAGTGCTAGTTTGTGGCAGGGTCTATGGTGAATCTACAAACCCGTGCGTCATCCAAACGGTGAAGATCAGTGGATGTTACCTACCACGATGCTGTTGAGAATTAATGTGTACGACCTACGGTGATGCTAGAGGTCAATACTTTGTGCTAATGGACTTTAACACCCGGTCGGACAGTGCACGTGTGGTCACGGAGTACTTCAAACGCGAGCGTATAGTGCGTTTGGTCTTGCATGCTTGGTCTCCTGACATGATTCCGTTACAGCATGCATGCGACAAACTCCGATGGCGGTTAAGTGCACGACTTGTCAAACCGCAGACCCAGTAGGAACTGACACTTGCACTCACAGAGGAGTGGACAAAAACCCCTCGTCATGCAATCAGAACGTTGTTTAGCAATTTAAAACTGAGGTGTAGGGTTCTTATGGGAGCTCGAACGGGTCATCTGTGGTATTGGCGTTAGTTATGGCATTGCATTTTATGTGTTTCGACACATCATACCCCACCCACCACTATGCGAACGTTGACATTTTGGTAGCGACATCACTTCTTGACCTAGCACGTGTTTACTACTGTCATTTGCCATTGCCCTCGTTTACATTTGTTAATATGACATATTGAATATTTGATATCAATTATTGTTTAGTTGTTGGTAATTTCAGTGATGGAATATTAACCCTAGCATTTTGTGGTCCTTAAATTTTTTTGAGGAGTATATTAATGTAAAATAGTTGTGAACAATCCTAGACAAAATGGTGAGGCAGGAGAAAAAAATCAATCATTTTACTACCGGGACATATTTGCTGCCATAATTTATACACATTATAGCATGAAGTCATAAATCATATTTTCAGAATACTTGGGAATAAAAGAACATCAGGATTCAAGGATGACTGGAAACATTTTGCCAAACAAAGCGAATAAATCAAACAACACTCGTGGCCCGTATACACACATCGCTATTTTAGTTGCAGTTAGGTTGCTCTATTTGGCGACCCTGTGTGGCACTTAATAATTGCATGAGCACATATTTAATTATCAGTGCTATCTAACAATGCATTTAAGGGAAAAGTTTCCCAAATATTCATACTACCATCATGCCGCTATATAAACGTCGGCCACAATGTGAACTTCAGGACAAAACAGATATGATGTCGATAGTCAACCTTTAGATGAAATTATGTTGAATTAGAAATGTCTTCAATCTTTATGATACATTGGGTTGTATTTACTTTTACTAGAAATGAGAAGTACTTTTATAGTGGATACAGTTGCAATGTATTAATGGCTGACCGTATTTCGGGTCAACAATCGTTTCAGTTTCATTTGTTTATCCGATTTGGATTTTGGAATAAATTTGACACGTACTAGCGTATTCGTTAGTATTGAACTGTTTCGGAATGCTTAATGGCATTTATCGTTACGCGGCCTTTCTCAGAATTGAGTGAATTTGTACAAAACGCAATAATTTTAACTGTCTTAATATGTTACTGGCGTTTCAATTGGCTAATTTGTTTTAATTAGAGCTCACAAACAAAACTTAATGAAGATTGCCGAAAATGCATTACGAAACAATCAAGAAATAAGCCAGTGGGCTTTAAATGCAACAAAAATACGTTTTTGTAACATCATGCGACCGCGTTTTATACCACGTTTGTACATGAAGCATGCACCACAATGGCCCGCCCTCAGAATAACTAGTACTAACCTAGTAGTATATGTATGTCTGTTGACGAATACTCGTTCGGCTACTTATGTTCGCGGCCGATTGCATGCTATGTTCATTGTTATACTGGTAAATTGGAACTCATATTTTTCTCACAATTACCACAAATGAGTGCATGTAACTGTATCCATTAGTCCAAACACGTATTCGGGAAAACAAATTGCACATGCAATAAACACTGAGTGTACATGTTGCTTGACACATGAATACACACGGTAGCATTGAGACTATATCTTGTCAGCATTGAAATATCAGCTGTAATATATCCGACGTTTGAGCTCATTTTTTGGATATTTGAATCGCTGATCATCGCTGGTACAAACGTTTATTGTTTGAACCCACCTAAAATCAAGATGCTTTATTTCTTCTTTTATTGGGTACTTAAAGAGTTATATAAAACGTTCTAATATTGATCTGGCGAGGAACTTTCAAATTTATTTGTTTTCGGACCAAACCACCTATGTGTCTCTATCATTGTTTGGAGTCACTTAAACCGAAAAGGGTTGTCCTTTGTCTGCTTGCTAGTCAGTTTATATCTAGTTAACACACACATGTATAGGTTTGCATGTGTATATTTCATTTTTTCATTTGCGAATGGAAAATGATAAAGGAGACACTGAGAACTACATATGATAAATATTATGTTCGCATGTTTATTGATCATTAAGCGTCACCAATCCGGATGACTTTGTTATATATCGCCATTAAGTGCCGAGAATAAGCAGACATTCTAACGCGTTTGAAGCGTATTGCATCAAAGCCGACAAGAAGTTATACACTACGTGTTAGTAGATTAATGTTTCATACTAATCCGCGCTGTCAGTTAAAAAACTGTGGCGTTTACGGGTCAGATGTCACAAGTATAGGCCAACCAATCAGAGAAAGATGTTATCATTTAACAGCGCATGCGCCGGAACTGGGTACTTCCTCTAATGCATTATGGAACAGTTACTGAACTAGAATTACGCGAAAACACATCTCTGTACTAGTTAAGTTCTGTTAACCACTATTTATGTTATCTTCTTGTGACCACAATCACCATAAAACCTTGAAGAAAATTCATGAATGCGGTACATAACATATTAGTAATGAACAATAACCGTTAATCAACCGTTAAAATATAATATTTTAATTCTCTCGAATTACAATTTAGCATGTGTCACTTAGATACGTTGATGGTTTTTGTGCTCGTACAATCACAGCTCTGGGAAATATTATAAACATTGAATTACATTCGATTAAACTTTAGGTTAGATAGGGTCCATTATCTGCTTACACATTGATTGGATTTATAAATATCTATTAGCTTATTACATAAGCATTACTTCATATTTAATTTATTTCGTTAGCATAATCCTTGAATGCATTATGTTAAATTCTTTGAGACTTTCGCCTCGTGTCAGATTGGCAATGGACACTGGATGCACAGACATACTTCTCCTGTTAGTTATCGGTGTATGATCTTCGAAACAAGCCTTATAACCCTCTTTGTTTTATACTTCAATATTGAACGATACAAGTATGCAATTGATGTACATTACGTATTTATGTGAATCGACACACAGGTAACTATTTATAGTTAAAGAGTAAACACATTTTTTATATAAAATTTATGTTATCTTAGAAAGATTCATAACACGGGAAATAGACCAAACAGCAACTGAGGTGGATTTGGTGTAATAAACATTTCATTAATACTAGAGGTATTTTTAATGTATTAACGAATTCAGAAACGAACGAGAGAGCTCCATCTTTAGTTTGATATCAATATTTCACACATCTGTCTATAAATAAGAAAATAAACCCTTAGGGCCGTGAAATCACTTGTTTTCTTGTTTAAAATAGCATTGACGTTTTTAATAAATGCACTATAGTGACTGACCGTACCCCATGATATACATTTCGTGGCACAACTTTTGAACTTGTTGATCAATTTCGACGGGATTTTCCATAGAGGTAGATCTAACAATGTTGTATATGAATGTAATTACTTCGTGAAGATATCGAAAGCCAATTTGTTTGCTTGATACCATGAACATCTGACAACTGTGGTAAAAATGTACCTTTCTAAGATAACATTAATTTTATAGACATATATTGTTAACTCTATTAATTATACAGTTACCTGTGAAGGCAGGGGTGTTTAAAACTGTCAACGTGTCCAGTTAGCTAAGTCTACCTTTATAAATACCAAACCGACGTACTATGCATCGTGTGTAAACATAACGTTCATCATACAACATCAAACAATCCCGAAAAGAAAATGGGAGTGGCACTGCATTATGTAATACTTTTCAGCGCCCTGATGCAGTTTATATGTCCGTGTTCAATACTAACAGATACAACAAGGTCAAACACGTGTTCGTGTTGGTGACCAAATATTAGAAATAAAGTACTACGATGGTTAAGAGAACATGCAAAGCAGTCATTAAAATACTGATTTGACATTACTAGTTCCATTTCAGACGATATATTTGAACATAAAGCATTCTTACCTGTAATATTCCGTACTTAATTTCTAGTTCTAGAAAATCTTTGTCCTGAAATATAGGAATAATTATGTTTTAATGAATGAAAGAAACTAATATAGTATGATTGTATATATATACATATATACATACTATTGGTACATGATAAAACAACACTGGAACTTCTGTACCTGAAGTAACAAAGAAAGTTATACCATGATGTTGCGTGGATTTAATGTGTCATTAATGTGATCTCGGTCTTGATACAGTGTCTTCCTAGATGGTTCTTCTAAGTAAGATTAAACATGTTAACGAATATTCGAATCAAATGCGTTACCATGTAACACTCACATCCTCGTGCCATGAAAAAGACTAATACAAATTCAAAATAAGTCGGGGAATGCAGCACTCAACAGAAACAGCCAAGCACGGAAGGCTATAAAGGAACACATAAATAAGAAGTCACAAATACCACCAGCATTTGGCATGAATGAAACCAAACGACTACAAGTCCTAATTTCAGATGTCAAAAAAGTCAAAAACCGTTTAAGAAAACAGTGTTAATAATATAACCCTGCAGTTGCATACATCATTATAATTGAAATAGAAAATGCAACTTAATCGTTGCAAGTCCTAATTTAAGTTGTAAAAAAGTCCTAACAGTTGAAGCATTGAATAACTCTGCAGCTGCTTTTAAAAATGAGTTTTGAAGTTTTGCAACATAAAGAAAATAGTAAATGGATAGGGGATGATTAAAACAATGCAATTAAATGGTCATGCATTTTATCAAAAAACATTTTATATTCTCTATTAGCATATACAGGGTAAATGTTCGAATGCAGAAACTAGTGTGAATGTGTAACGATAGACGTTCAATGGTTTCGTATGCAAACGGTAAAGCAAGAAGTCCTTATACAAAGAGTCAAATGGTTTAGTAATGTTCTCTTTCCCTTTATTCAAATTTAAAAAAAACGTCTCAAATGCTTGTGTAGTAGGGCCTACATTTACACATGCTCTACCAAATTCCTGCTGGTAAAAACAGACTATTACACGCTCTGTGTAATATGAAATTCCGTCAATAAAAAAGAATTTAAAGATTATAACGATTTATTCAATGCATATCTCCCATTTCTGACAAGTTTTGGATTTTCTTCTTGTTCTTATTTCTGTTATGTTGTTTGAAATGTTTATTTAATGTTGTAGTACGCTAGTTCTTCATATTTGACTGAAAAAAAACTGAATTAATTCAAGTTGAAGCATTATACTCGTTGCTATGTCAAATGACTATCATATTTGTGTTATATACATCAACTGTGAATGACTATTTTGTACAAACTTTTGGTGGTTTCAATTCATATCAATAAATGATAACACACTAACTAGTAGGTGCAACTTTCTGTACGGGATCCGCTATATTTTAAGATTTAATTGAGTTAGACTTTATTTCACTTCAATACTGATACAATAACGCTACCGTCTCCTCATGGTATTAGCATACATAAAGCATATTGACAAATGCAACAATAACAGCGACAACACATACGTGGGTTGATAGGTAATTTCGTATAATTATGTTGTGAATCTTGTGTTATTGCTCATAAGGAATTATAAATCATACCATCAATATATTCTATACTTTATCATACTGTCTTATAAAAATGATAAAAAATACATCAAATTGCTACACAGTTACGACGATTCCTAAACAGTCACTTTGCGTAGATGCAGCACACCAGTAAACTAAACGACGTCATATAACGTCAAACGCAATTAAGGTTTAAAGTATGGAGCACTTTTTCCACATAGTCACCACACAATGCTACGAATGTCTGCATTTCGAAATGCCTATCTCTTTCGTAAATACCCCATGATAAGAAATATATAGTTACAGGAAAAATATCGAGCTCGCTGACAATCTGTCTAGAGGTTCTACGTCTGTCTTTACGGATGCTTCCTCTGACCTTTCACGGACACAAAGAATCGACGTCAATGGTCAGTCTTTTTTTCTGTTCTCTTTTATTGATCTTCTGTGCACTTTAAACCGTTTGTGACATTTGTAGGTAACTGCCGGACTAAACGCTTTTAATTTATCGCACATTTTCATTATTTCATTGGTTTCAGTCAGTTTTTTTCATATTCCCCAGCAACATTCTGACAACGCGCCTAAATTCAATGTCAACCGCTGACGTCATGACGCTGTTTTCGTTTCATTGACTGTTCAGATAAATACAGTGCTAATGTGATATCGGATGTAGTAAACAACTTTATATTTTATGGAAATGACCCCACAACATTGACGTATGATGTGATATATTTGCGTGGATTTTAGCCACAGAGAAGCCTTAATAACAAAATAGACAGGGAATACAGTACCCAACAGAAACAACTAAATACGATCACAAACCAAACGTGAGGCCCTTTTGATCGAATTATGACAACAACTTAAACGATGCAGTTTGAGGCTTCGGCAATTTCAAACTTTGTCAATATATGTGAAATAATGCGATTGAATTGGTGAAAATTACGATTTGAATAAGAACTATGGATAATACGATACTAGTATAATGTGCTGTAGCTGACTGCATTATCATTGCCAAGTTTTAGTATAATGTGCTGTAGCTGACTGCATTAAAATTGCCAAGTTTTAGTATAATGTGCTGTAGCTAACTGCATTAACATTGCCAAGTTTTAGTATAATGTGCTGTAGCTGACTGCATTATCATTGCCAAGTTTTAGTATAATGTGCTGTAGCTGACTGCATTAAAATTGCCAAGTTTTAGTATAATGTGCTGTAGCTAACTGCATTAACATTGCCTAGTTTTAGTATAATGTGCTGTGGCTGACTGCATTAACATTGCCAAGTTTTAGTATAATGTGCTGTAGCTGACTGCATTAACATTGCCAAGTTTCATTTTACGTCTTGTGCGAATTTAGATGTGATAAAGTGAAACAGCACTGTACGTATATAATATGTCTAAATAATTGGTATATAGAGAATCAGACAAGGTACTATCGTTCGGGTAACGAGCTTTGGAGAGTTAGTTGTAAAACTGAACTTTGCAAATGAGCCAATTTCAGACGGACTGAGAAATTACAAAATACTCCGTAATATGTAAAAGGAGCCAGAAAGTGATATCATGTTATTAGCAGCCTGTTCACCAGATAACACATTATGTATCACAGGTTATTTGTTACCTGGCAGTTACCTTGGTAGTAGCAGGATACATGATAAGCGCTGTACTACTGTGTAGATATAGTAATGTACGTATATAGTTGATAGTTGTCTTGTGACATTAGGTGCATTATACATGAACAATTGGCAGACCTCATATTGTTCGCATAATATCTAAATCCCAGTATTATGTATATACGGTACATACTAACCATATGAACACAGCTAACGTACACAAAACCATTGAGTATGAAGATCGGCATTGCAGTATGTTAGGATTACGACTTATCCTGTGTCATGAATAAATTTCTTTTATTCATGGAAGCAGAGATTCTAAGACAAGAAAGATTGGACAAGCTAGTGATTCACTTGTCAGATAAAATCTTCTGTATCTCCGCTCTGATATGGGGAATATATTTTTTCATGTGAGCAGTTCGGATATTCTTGGAGAGGTTAAATAAAAGGCTAGCATAATAAGACAATAAATAAGAAACCATAATTGTTTCTAGTTCATTTCTGTCTAAATGATAAACCACTCAATTTGTTTCATCACAACGTTTGAACACGTGACTCATGGGAACACTTAGAAAAAAGTTTAAATTTAGTTGGTAGCAGAAACTGCATTTAATTTCCCTTGTTGATATACGCTGCATGATCAAATTGTCTGAATCATTTAGATAAAAAAAACACACTGTTCGTTAAATCACAAGAATTGCACTGGCTACGGCATTCCATTTTGGAGGGTGGAAAGGCGTTGCGTTCCTTTAGTATTATATATACGCGTAGAGTGATTTGTGATGGGCAGACCTGTATAATATCTTATTGGTAGAACTTCAAATTTCTGTGGTTGAATAAAAAAGTTACTAAGTGTGCTTATAACATTTATTTCCATTGTCGTCAATATTTTGGCACAGCTACCTAACTGTTCACCACAGAAAGAGTAATTAAAGTGCGTCACAATGTTAGCCTTTCTGACATTATCACGGAGGAAAATTAGAAATGCTCACTTCAGTATAAACAATTATGCTTAAAGGTTTCCACCAGATCACATATATTTAATCAAGAGGTGTTCTCTAGTGATCAAATCATTTTAAATAATTATCTTTAAAACATTCAGAGAAATATATATGTATAAAAAAATCGATTGATTAATGAAACTACAGAATACTTTTTGCCAATATTGCTCGCTCATTGTAATGACATTCTCGACGTAGATTAACTTCAACCTGGGAAATCAGCATTTCGTGAAATGAATTCCTAGACCTTTCCTACTACTATCATAAGCATACGAGTAGTTCTGCATGGGAATATATTGTCACGTACATATAGTTATCCAATGTTTCAATTATCTAGAGTGTGAAAGCCTTGATATTGTTACATTCAAGGAAGACGACGCTTATAGATGTTGGAGATATCGTTGACGTCTAAATGCTGTTTTATTTTTCCAATCCTTTTCTCTTGTGTAGAAGCTCAAATTTATTTTAAGTATCGAGTTAATGCGTTGTCATAAGTTTATCACAACTTAATGTGCATAAACACAACCTTTATTATATAATTTGTGTCTAAATTATTTTTTACAATCACATGCTAGGTAGGTTAATGCTAATAGGTAAGTCATCTGTCTATCTAGCTACATGTTCCACAAGGATTGTATTGTTAAAATTTTCACGATCATCACTTAAACGTTGGTTGCAAGCAAAAGACAATTCTCTTGGGCATTTTGAATTTGATTTATTCCGTGCCAGATAAATGTGGTGTATGTGCTTGTAGAAGTCTTACTGGTCTTACGCAATCAGGTTTTGATCCTCCTGCGTTTATCGGACGTTAATCTTGATTTTACATGAGCAGAGGTGCAGCTTGTATAATTCTGGATATCAGAATTTCATCAATTGAGAAAACACGTACATTATTGAAGTGCTCCGTGATGCGCTATTTGGGGTGACTAGGCATTTTCTTGAAATATATGAACTACAATAATCTCATTTTAATTAAGAATACTTATGTGTCATTTATATACACAGTTGTTTGATGTTTTTATTGAATTATTTCTGTATTGTTTGAGATAAAGATAGCGCCCAAAATATTTCCAGACAACCCTTGTAAGAACGCATTGTATTTGTACTCACCTTAATAGTATTTGGTACAGGTACCGGTATTCTTTCATGATTCCCTAGATAATTTGCCAAACTAGCAACAACTGGTTCTGTAGCGAACGCTAGGCTATTACTGAAAATAAAAAAGACAGTTTGATAGCATACCGATTTACACAAGGTTTATCTGAGTATTGCTACGTGCAACATTACATCGCGTAAAGTTGTTTTTATAATAATAGCAATAACCACTTAAATTACAAATTTTCGAGAGCTGCTTTCAGCAGTTTAGCCGTTCAGCCACCCTTTGACATTTGTACTTTAATTAATTGATATAAATTTTCAATATGGTCCACTAATATACACAATTGAATTGACACTGTTGCCATCTACGGGAAGTACACGATGCCATGACATTGCGCATAAATTAACATCTTAGTATAATACTAACATGATGTTGATATATTTACAAAATGTAGTGTATCTAGACTTCGTCTCTCAATTTTATATTGGGTATACACTTGACGAAAGTTCTAAGTACACACTTTTAGAAGTAGAATAAATCAGGAACATATTTATCTAAACTCACTAAAACTGTATAGATATCATATGTGGGTGATTGTCTTTAATACAAAAAAAGAAAAATCAAGATCTACGTAAAAATCATTGATACGTGACGAAAATGATAAAATCACATTTTTCTCGTGCACACATCTCAAATATGTGTAAATTTGTTCAAAGCATTTCATACACGATCAATGTTCGACCCCCAAACATAAAGCCATAATAATATTTCGTATTATATGACGTAAATGACGCTTTAGGAGTGCGCAAGTGCGATAGGAATGCTTGAAAGCGGCATGTCAATAAGACGGGTAAGATTTGATCCATCAATTGTCTGTTTTGGAGTTCTTAACGCATGCACATAATTATTATTATGGTAGCTGCATTTAATTCACGAAAAAATGCATGTTTATATTGACTCGATTAAAAATTGAGACGTCACATGACGTCATTTACATTTAGTCGTTGAATGCGTCAAAACATGATTATGACAACATCTGACTGATAGTTGTATCACTTTAAGATCGTGAAATAAGGTGGAATCGTTGAACTGAACAGAATAGGTCCATTCATTTGTATGGAGCAATTTGAGTTTGAGCATGGAAGTAACTTTCAATAGGCATTTATCATCCGAATTACTACTACAGTTTAACAAAACTCACTTTTGTTCTATTAATCATGTCATGGACTTTGATTTTAATGCAATTTTTTAGTTAGGTTGCACGATGGTATGGTCGCCTTGTAGCCCGGACCTAAATCCGATAGAATACGTCTGCGATGAGTTTGGGCGTCGCATTCGAGCACGACGACAACACCAGACCGTATAGGAACTCATAACGCACCCATTACTTGAACTGAATGCACTCCCGCAGCAATTGGTACACATCTTTATCAATTCAAAGCCTCAGATATGTCAGGCTATCAACAGGGCAGACTGTGGTCATACTCGATATTGATGTGCGACTTCGTTGTTTTAAGCAGTGAACTAAGTGGTCGTTTTCTAATATGTTGTTATTATATTTTAGAATGGTAATTAACTCAACGTGATAGACAATAGTTTCCTGACTCCAATGGTATATTCGATTCACAGATAGGTCTAATATTTTTTCAATTAAATGAAAAATACAAAGTGTGTACTTAGAACATTCGACTAGTGTATATCTAAGGCGTTTATCAGCGCACTTCATGCGAGACTTAAATCTAAATCGCTCTTACGATTACGTGTTCACATTCAATGAAAACAATGACAACGTCACAACACCATATAAATTATGTGAGTTTGTGGTATAAAACATCAGTTCCTCATTAAATCAAATTAAGTGTCTGAAAGCGGTGTCCAAGCACAATTTACGAGAAAAAGTCAATAATTGACAAATAAATAAGGTAAGACATGTCGTACTTATCTCGCTGTCGTGATCAACATTTAACGTCAATAACATCTTGTAATTATCTAGAATGTGACACTCGAGAAACCTGACATTGAGATTTGTGATTATTTTGGAAAACAAATCTTAATCATCCTAATGTGTTAACTTAACATAACAAGAGAACATCCCACGTGTTCTCCACTTGATCACTCGTAATAGATAGTATCCTGGCGCATCTGAATAAGTACATGTATCGTCAAACTCACTCTTTAGATCATAATGCTAAACAATGTTTAGGTTCAAGTAACTCAATACATTGACTCCACCATAAATATTTTATATTTTAGTTACTACCTCCTTGTCTACAGTAATGATTTTAATTCAAAACTTTTGCTTACACAGTATAGAGAAATTTGGAACCAAAGCGAAGTTACTAAGTTTAAAAAGGGGCGATAACTTTCATTGTGTTTGATATAAGTAACTCTTCTTGCGTACTGACAAGGTCATCACTGTGACGTGGAGTGAATAGGCCTATATATATTGCAAAATTTGGCCTGACGCAAACATTTTAAGTTAAAAAGGTGCAATAGTTCTTAACAACAACAGGCAATATTACCTCCTCTTGTATAATCAATGGGAAATTATCACGATTAATCTCTTATAAAACCACTAAATATATACTTATTTAAAAATGCTTCATTATGCTGATCAACATTGTGACGATTCGTGCAATGCAGAAGAAGTTATAAAGAAGTTCGCAGCACAGCGGCCGCCATATTCTTAATTTCTTATTTATCACTGTATACAATAGTTACAATACAATACAATACAATAGCACTTACAGTGGAATTTTAACCTATACCGAACAACGCCATCGCCTAGCAATGCTAAGAATGATAAATATCAAAAATCTAAACATACATAAATTGGAAAGAAGCACTAAATTTCAGAATATCTCACGGCAGTCTTCAAATAGTATTTGTTCTTTATACGTATATCTCCTGTTTTAATATACAAAGGAAAAAACTAAAATGTTTATGCAATAGATTTGTTACCTCATGCAGAAGAAGAGAGTTAGCTCTTCAAAATGAGACATTGGTCATTAAAAAAGGATGACAAACAAAAAGTTGCATGCAAATAAACATAATCTACTGCATGCTATTTTGCGTTTTCTCTTTGAGTGTCCAAACTGTATCTTTTATCTTTGTAAATATGCTCAACACCCCAAATGACTGTATGATACCAAATTAAACATAGCATAACACTTAACCATACGAGTATCAAGAACAATATACTCTTTTACAACGCGGATGAGGTTTACAAGTTGGAAGGCAATACTACGTATTGATTAACAGATGTCACAGAATCCGCTTCGTGATATGTTTTACAATCTATAATACACCAAAAATCAATGCATCCAATAACAAAGCGATAATACAATATTAACGACGTTACTTTATGGTCTATAACATCAGATCCTCAATAAATTAAATGTTGTTTCAGATTATTATGTCCAATCTAGATTATCACTTGTTAATGACTGTGAAAGTCAATAATTGAAGGAAAACAAGGTTACATGTGTATTGTTCTCTGTCCAGGCCACCCAGCAAATAATAATTTAATTCACGCTCTTCAGTTTCGTATATCAAGGCCAAGTAGGTCATGACAATATACCATTTTATAGCAATTCATTATGGTTGTTATAAATCAAACTTTTACAATTCATATTGATCACTACCGACACATCATTCTAGATGACTACCATCGCTGCGGAGTTATGCGTGAAGAGATACAAGATACCTTTAAATGTACTGGGAAATTGCTTATATATATAGACATGTTTAATTCAAAATTTCAGGTAGCCATGCGAGGTAGTGCTATAATTGATCGATGTAAGGAGAAACTATAATAATAATAATAATAATAATAATAAAGACTTTATTTAAAGAGGCAACACAGTTTGGTATGCCCAGTCTTCCCTGTGAGCCTCATATAACATAATATATGTACATTTACAAAAGTTACATGAATGACAAAGTAATATAAATATATACAAGTATATATACACAGCTGAAAGAAAGGAAAAGTAATGAGCAGATAATATAACACATTGAATGATGGCATAAATAGCATAAAACATTATTGATGGGTTACTAATTAATCAATGCATCGCTCCAGTGAGAGAGAAGTGTGCTTGACCACCAGAGAACCACCACTTCAAGTAGTTGCTTTTAAATAAATTGATATTTGCAGATGTTCTTATATCGTAAGGAAGACAGTTCCATAATATTGCACCAGAGTATGCCAATGATTTTCTGCAAAATTCTAGCCTGGGTTTTGGAACTGCTAGTAGTTTTTGTTCAAATGACCTCAATGATTTATTTTCATTATAGGTAAATAGTTGCTCCATATAATTTGGGAGAAAGCCGTTCAGAGATTTGTACACTAGAATGGCCTTTTTATAGTTAACTCTGTCAGAAAATTTCATCCAATTTAATTGCATAAATAATTCCTCTGTAGGTGTGTCAAAATCTTTGTCAAGAATAATTCGAGCAGCACGTTTTTGAAATTTGTACATATCATTGGAAAGCTCAGTGGTGCAGTTTCCCCAAATAGAACAACAGTAGTCTAAATGAGGAAGGATATATGCATTGAAAAACATTTCATGCAGATTTAAAAATTGTTTAATTCTCATAAGTAAGTATAATAATGAGTTGCATTTCTTGAGTGTCATTTGTACTTTTGTTTTCCAATTAAGCGTGCGATCAATATGGACTCCCAGAAGTTTTTCTGTTTTTGAAAATTGAATAGTTTTTCCATTGAATGAAATTCTTGAATCTTTTTCGGAACTGCGAGTTGAGGGAGAAATAACCATAGCTTTGTTTTTTTCGGAATTTGCAATCATGGAATTTCTTTTTAACCAGTTTTGTATAGAATCAAGGTCTGATTGAATGTAAGTACAAACTGAGTCTAAATTACTTCCAAATGATGAAATAGTGGTATCATCAGCAAACATATCTGACACAGAATTGGATAGGTGTAACGGCATATCATTTATATAAATAATGAATAGGAGAGGTCCCAGCACAGAGCCTTGTGGCACACCAGCTGGTATGTGTTTAATACTTGAAGTTTTTCCGGAAACACACACCTGCTGTGAGCGATCTGTTAGATATGACCTGAACCAGGCAATTGCATTTTCACCAATTTTATATAGCTGTAGTTTTTCAAGTAGTAACTTGTGATTAATGAGGTCAAATGCCTTAGTAAGATCGAGAAAAATAGTCCCAACAAGACTTCCTTCATTTATTGCTTTTATCCAGTTGTCAATAATGGCAGTCAGGGCAGTTTCACATGAGTGGTGAGTTCGAAACCCAGATTGATTTGGGTGAAGGAGAGACTTGTTTTCAAGAAAAAGTTTTAAGTTATTGCTTACATGTTTTTCAAGTACTTTTGATAGAACTGGTAAAATCGAAATAGGTCTGTAATTACTTTTCTCACTTTTAGAAAACTATCAGAAAACATATTCAATTTTTAATGCTTTTAGTGAACAACTAGGATGCATTTTAGTATCGTTCGAAATTTGAGACAGTGTGTTCTTCGCGCGTCCAAGCAAGCGTCTACTGTATGTCAGATGTATGTTCGTTCAATATAAGCACCGGTGATTGAAATGTGCAGACGATAGCACTGTGGTAGGTACATGTACGCAGTAACTACGAATACACGTTACAATTCCAGAATAATCCAAGTACATTCTGTATTGTTGCCTTTAATAAAACTACACATCGCAACAGTTACTGAAAATGGAATTTTGGTTCAAATACGGAACTGGTAGGCCAGCTAGGTTTGAATGAAAGGCAACCGACAACGTATTTTCAATTCAGGACAACAACATGCAAATAATTTATTTCTATACAACGCAAACTTGTTATATATCAAATTTTAACCCTTTAACTGTGGAGTCTATCCATTGACTCTCCATAGACGAGATGGTTATAGCGTGTGAAGTTATTCTAGGTGATATAATAAAATGTGTCCAAAATATCAATCATATACTGAAGTTATCATGTTATGAATTTCTGCCCAATAAGATTCGCTACGTTGAACCATAGTCTTATAATGTTACAGCAGAGCATACACACGAAGTGTCATAACGATCAACATCAAAACGTGCACGACAGAACAAACATGCACAGTGACAAACCAGCCCGACACACGAGCCAGCAAACTAGAATAAATAACAAGTTTGACCACATATAACAATGACAACTTGTACAAAGATCATATTAAGTTAGACAAGGACGGCAGCACTCAACTTACCCAGCAGAGCACAGAACAAAAACAGTACGCATGCGAATCAGCTTAGTATGAACTTTAACATCGCATGGTGTACACACGTCAACTTACAGTGTAAATACATAGGTAATATCAGTATGTTAAACAAATCCAATCAACACAAAATACTCAAAAACATATCAGAATTCAAAGTAATGCAAGTAAAAGACATTTAAGTGCACGACAAAACAATGTAAAGACATGCACATTAACCACCAAATAAATAAAATAAATACACCAGATTTATATAGCTCCCTTTTCATGCGAGGTGCATCCTCTACCAGTGCAGATACAGGATGATCTGACCGGAGGGACAGATTGAGAGAAAGCCCCCGAAGGGAGAGAGAAACATTATATACAGGCATGTCCGGCGCTGCAGAAGTGCGCCTAGGTCCGATTTTGAATAGACAGTCTGGTTCTTTAATGTGCCCGGTGTAAAGCATCGATACACATCTTCCTGGCATTTCCAGATACTTTGCAAACAACACGGACAAATATAGCGGGAAATATTATAAATATTTCAGAAATGGCAAATTCCGATGCAAGGGATTGAACCCACGACCTCCGGATTGACAGCCCAGTGCGTAACTACTAAGCTAAATCCGCTTATATAACCACCAAAAAGTCTTGAGACAATAGTGTCTGACCGGCCTGACTGATTACAGGGTAAATGTTTTATCAATGAACATCGCTGGCATATATAAGACAGACAGCGAAATATGTTGACATGTTCTACCAATCAATGTATATTTTCGCATAATCTTTCGCGTCACTGAACATACATGAAATGCTTTATCAAGCGGTTGTATTTGCCAATCTAGGTTAGGTCGGGAAAGCGAGGTTTGAAAAGGCTATAGCCGAAATAATATTCATCTTATTCCGACCATTATTTGTTTATCGGCCAATGAAAGTACGCGTGTTCTATAATTACAACAGAATATGCATTCCGTCTGAGAAATGTTTTCAGTAGGAATGTTTTCCTATCGTTATTACGTTTCTGCTTTCACATTAGCACAATAATATGATTTTGGTGTGTCACTTGGGATATATGCGTACTCGTCTAATGAACGGCGGTGACATTCCTTTCTTCTTATATATCTGATTTAAATACATTATACTGTCTTTGTGACGAACCGTCTATTTGTGTATTTCCAAGTACTTGTATATTCACTTGAATGCAATAAACGTAATATAGTCTATACTTGCAACCAATAAATTGAACATTGGTTAAGATAAATCCCAACGGATATGTATATACAAGTACTAAAAGATATACTTTTAGTGCATCGGCTATTCATACTTCTCACACAATCCTTCCTTGATATATCCATTTAAAAGTCTTCAATATGTGTTTTGCTGGTTTAGTTTGTTGTCAAACAATGACAATCCTAATTCGGGACAACCAATCAAACTCAACAATTTGTTAATCGTTTTAAAAACTATACGATATTGGCGGCCATAGATTCTACTTTAATAGACTGACAAGCAGCATGTGACCTCGAAATAGTATACATGTATATAAATGGTGCTCCATCTGATGTTATTTGTTTTCCAATGTTATGATGGTAATGCAGAAGAAGATGGTACGCCTCTAATCAACAAAACCCGATAAGCTTTCGCCTCGTTAGGAACATCTCACTATTTATCATGATCACCATCAACGCCGAACGTTATATTCAGAAGCATAGTCCTGTCTACCATTCTGGGTGGTGCTGAATCATTGAAGGTTACCAATGCCGTAATCAACAATCTGGATGTGTGTTTTCAGATACGAGGGTAAAGGAGAAAATACATATTTTCTGGCATCATATCTTCATCAACCAAGACATATGTACCTGATAGCCAACACCATCTTAATATTCAAAGAAATACAAAGGCAACGAGAGGGGTGGATAGGCCATGTATGCCATACGTAACACTATCCAATCCAACGGGTTGCGATGGGATAAACTGTAGCATGGAGGAGAAACAAGCTGACGAGCCCTGGAGTAGATCAACAGCCCGTGAGATGACAAAGAAATGTTGGATGTTGAGTCAGGTGGTACGTTGGGCCCAAGGCAGGAATAATAAGCGAACTGTGGTGATGGCTTTGAGAAAAAACTACACTGAAGAGAATTACGTTAATAGGTAGGTAGGATACTACATTTAAATTGTTCTACAAAACTGAAATTATCAATGTGAAATTACTCATGAGAATAACAAAAAGCAAACGATGTAACAAGGTATGCCTAGATGCAAGGATGTATGGCTAGATTATGAAAGTTTTGCAGATAAAATGTCAACGTTACATGATGTAAATTAAAACGCTAATCACAAAATGTGTTGATCAATCTCGCTATAAAATGATAGCACGTCGAAGGATCGCATTTTGTCGTTTATTACAATAATTTATGAGGTGTTCTCAAAACACGCTTTTATTATAGAGGGTGATCATTAATATATTGTAACAGAAATAACTTTAATAAGTTTGTCAGTTGTTAAGATAATATATATTGTTGTATACCTTTGATTTACATACATATGTAAGTTTTATTCTACACATAAATCATTTTCAAATGTCACATACTTTTTTCACAGAATAAGTTTAAAACGTTCCCCTTTATTCTGCAAAACTGCAAAACCAGCCCCAAAATACGTCGAAAATAACCAATTGAAACCTTGCAAGTTACACCACCGATGCTACACATTTGACACTGTATTGAAGTATTCAAACAAATATTGTTTCTGGTTTTGGAGTATTTATTCCTTCCTCTAAGCATCCACATTAAAAGAAGCCCGAAGGGTTTAAGTCTGGTGAGTGTAGATGCCAAGTAAATGTATGGTCTTCGGCGAAATGATACACTGTCATATTTCTTGAAATCACAGAAAATGTACGGCAGCATCAAGGACGATATGGACGTCACCTTTATATCACATGTATTTATTATTCATATCCAAAACAACTTGGGCACATTAGCTTTATAACAAGGGTCAAACCACTTCTCTATCATAAAATCTGACAAAGTAATTAAAGTTATCTATGTTTACATATAGCTACACTATTTTAAAACATGTTATGAGCCATTCAATTTAGTCATTTAAAATTGAATAAAATGACAACAAAATTGTACTTAATTCAGTGTTCACACATAGTTCGTATTCAATTGCAAAATAGTAACCAGCGGGAAAGAGTTACGCTGACTGGGCTCTAACTAGGCACCTTTTGACTACTAATACTGCGCCGTTATCCTCTCGGCTACGATGTCATATGCAGATTAAATGTAAACCATTATAATGATAATCCACATTTTTGTAGAACAATATATGAAGTAAACATTGGATTGTAAACACAATGTGACGTCACTGTCAGGTATTCCTGGTCGGATAGTAGGAGGATTGACGCAAAATCGGCATCGCAAAACAGAAATGTTATTCCTAGTGTATAATTGTAACAGGTTAAGGGCTCACACTTGTATTACACATATTTGTGTTAAATTCAAACTCTGAGGTGAATAAAATCTCAATTTGAGTTTCGATTTCTGCTTGAGATACTTGGGGCCTGGTTTTGGATATATTACCTAAACTCATACGATAAAGCCTGACTACGAAGCTTCTTCATAATGTCAGTGTTTGGTGAGACACATTACAAATAGACCGTAATGCTCCACGTAGACGTATTATGTACACAAAATAGTTACAGAGTTTAAGTAGGTGACTATTTCTCATTAGAACTTCTAGAGCCATGTTGACCTTCCTCATGACGATGTCTGCCGTTCTAATTAATTTGCTGGAAGTCTAAGGTGTATTTAGCCCATCCTTACCTTTATCGTTAACGGTCCTTACTGACGGACTATTTGTAACCCTCTAATTAGATTGGGCTGCCATTGCCCAAGTCTTATTCAGCATTAAACTGCAGCTTTGTGAACATGCTATCTATAATTGAGCAATTTATTTTGGGTTTTGCAATGAAGGTTCTACCTAATGGTTGATGTCAATTATGTAAATGACTTCCATATTTGACGTTTGGTGTTGGTGCACTTGTGTTTCAGTTGAACTACTGCTACATATATAGAGAATATTAGGTTAGTGCCGTGGATGAAAAAGTTAATCTGGCAAGGCGGAGGAATTTATCGGGTGAGCCGTAGCCGAGCCAAGTTTTACTTCATTCACGGCACTAACCTATTATTTTATTTATCAAATCGCTTAATCTGCTCAGTAAGGGGTTCAAACTCGGGGCTATATTGTCACCATTTCATTTACAAGCGCGCAACGTCACGTTCGTTCCGTGACGTCATGATAAACAACGGCGTCGGACATCTTGCTGGACGTCGTGTAGACGCAGGTAAGTCGAAGAAAATAACCGATCAACCACAAGCTCATTTAGAATAGGAAAACCTCACCCTCGGGCACGGAATTGCAACCGGTGACTCTCATATAAGAAGAAGTCCGTCAGATCACGTGGTAAGGTGACGGATTTTCACTAGTCACATGACCAGGTGACCGATTAAGTTTATCAGGCACCCCGTCAACAGGCATATGTTGCCGGAGGTGACTGGATAAAGTATTGTACCGTACTCACGCGATCAATAACACATGTCAATACGAAAGTCATTCAATATATTCGTGGGCAATCGTTCTCATTTGATTATTATTGCGTTTAAACAATAATTTCTTATAGCATTACAAACAATTACCAACGTTCAATGCAAATTTATCTTCAATAATGCAAACCAGTAGCATGTTATGAGCCATTCTATTACTATAGAAACGCGCCTCCACCCGACCGACGTAACGTGCCTTTTTCATTAGTTCAACAAGTTATAAATTCTGATTAAGTTAATGTGCATTCCAATGTTTCTGCCAGATTATTAAAAAATATTATCATGGGATTTCATAAAATTATGAAGGTATTTGGACGTCGGGTGTGAATTAAAAACTGTTTTATCAAGGTTAGTCGCGTTTTCAATATCGCAAAACGTCTAATTCTTTATGCAAGGATATCCATACGACTATTAAATTGTGCATGGGGCTTGGAAAAACACAGCAGACACACAATAGATGCTACAGAGAGCGAAAGGAGAACATTCAGCATGCAGTGGTCTTGTGTTTAAGTGGCAAAACACATTTCTGAAACGCAGCATGGTATTTAAAACGATACAGGGATGTGCAGATAGGCACACGTAGTGACGTTTCACGCAACGTCCGTCGACATGTGCGAGGTATTTTTATATTGATATACAACCGTTATGCAAAGCCTTAATCCTTAACTTATACTATATAAGCTATTGTAGAAGATATGTTAAATCATATACAATTTGAATCTTTATGTTTATTTCTATGTTAATTACATAATTTTATTTCTGGTTACAATTTGAGAATCAGCAAAATGTCGCTGACGTCAGATCATAAATTGTGGTGTGTGGTGGTACCGGTATGGTGATATTTATATTTTAGCCATATTTTCTTTAAAAATGCATTGTTTCACGCAATTGTTTTAGCCTTTGTGTCAGAAAGGATGTAGTTTAACGTGATGTTGTTTGTTTTTCTCTGTCCCATCGGATGTTTAAATGATTAACACAGTCTACGAATTTATTGAATGACCCTCGTATATCTCTTCCAGTTGTCTCTAACTGTCGCATTAAGACGCAACAATTTTGTTACTTCATAATTGTTCTCTCGACCGTCGTTACTCTCGTTAAATCTGATCTTGCCCTTCCTCCTAAATGAAGATACAATGCTGTACACAAATAATGTTCGTCATTTTTCACGAGCATATGATTCTGTCATCGGAGTATTGCAGCAGACTAGTAATTATGATGTATGGTTGCATGAAACATGTTGATTCGCTTATACTTATCGTTCCAAAATGCCAATATCATTGTTTATTGAGTTACAAAATATAGCTCATTGTTTCGATATAAATTTACTCTTGGAAATAACAAAAAAAAAAAATAGTTTTTCAAATAAAATGTCAACGTTATATATGATATAAATAAAAACGTTAAAGAAATCACAAAATGTATTGATCAACTCCGCTATGAAATAATAGCACGCCTTGGGATCGCTTTTGTGGTGTTCTGAGTGTTCTCATTGCACGCCGTGTGTATAAATGACAGAGTAGTATCAAGTTTTACTTGTCACCAATCCTTCGAAGCAACCTGTGCTTAATCTCATCTTAAAAAGTAAAATGTGTTTATGTTTATGTTCATTTCCTTTGGTGGCTGGACGCAGAATCGGCATTGCATAACATAAATATTATTCGGAGCTTATTATAGTAACAGTTTAAGAGCTCAAACTTTAGATACTTTTTAAATTGAGACTCTTACTCGATAAAAATCTCAATTTGAGTTTCGCTTTTTGCTTGAGATACTTAAGGAGATCGGGGTCTGGGTTTAGGTATACTAAAAAGGCCTATATAGTAACTCTTGACTAGGAACGAATGCCTGTTACATTCGGTGGGACCAATTACAAATAGACCGTAATGCTTGGCTCGGCCAAGACGTATTATGTACTCAAAATAGTTAGAGCATTCAGATAGGTGACCATTTCTCATTAAAACTTCTAGAGCCATGTTGACCTTCCTCATTTCGATGTCTACCGTTCTAATTACTTTGCCAGGAGCCAAATTGGTTTGTTAACACATGCTAACTTTTATCGTTAACGGTCATTACTGACAAAATATTTGAAACCCTCTAATTATATTTAGCTCGCATTTTCCAAGTGCTTATTCAGCATTAAGCTATCTATAATTGAGCAATTTCTTTGGGTTTTTGCAATGAATGTTTTACCTACTGGGCGATGCCAATTATGTAAATGACGTCGATGGTTGATATTTGGTCTTTGTGCAATTTTATTTCAGTTGAAATATTGCTACTTTTACTCTCGTACCGTACACACTCGATCAAAAACACAGGCCAATATATCTCTTCAAGTTGTCTGTCACTGTCGCAGTAAGACGCGACAATCTGGTTACTTCATATTTGTTCCCTCAACCGTCGTTACTTTCATCAAATATTATCTTGTCCTTCCTCCTAAATGAAGACCTAATGATGTACACAAATAATGTTCGTCAATTATTTCACTATTGTTAAATCATTTTGCACGAGCGTCTGATACTGTCATCGGAGTATTGCAGCAGGCTAGTAACTGTGACGTATTGTTGCATAAAACACGATAACGTGTGTTGAGAGCGATATTGAGACATTGGAAAATCTCGACGGTTCAGAAAA
The DNA here is from genome assembly GCA_947247005.1 of Spisula solida. Lineage (NCBI taxonomy): Eukaryota > Metazoa > Mollusca > Bivalvia > Venerida > Mactridae > Spisula > Spisula solida. Next base: position 3,342,699 of record OX365948.1, on the reverse strand, counting down.
TGACAAGAATATTTGTATGAATCAGCATTCAACCGTTTTTGCAATGATGTTCATGGTAATATTCGTTCTTTAAAACAACTTGAACAACCAATTTGATAAAGCGACATCATTAGTTTTTCATTTTGCACAATGACGTAGAAAAGACATCGTCGATAATACATGTACAATACTTTACATATACGTTAACCATACGGCATCTTGACTACTCACTGATGTCTAACACATGCAAAGCAATGTTGTGAACCATACATCACATTCTAAGTACTCAATATAGTATCAGCCTTTACTTTTTAAATACAATATACGTTCTTGGTTTGCTAAATGGAAATAAAAATTGCAATACTATCTCAATTATTTCACTTATGAACTATGTATATTGTCAATAGGTTCGTGCGAAGCTTCAATTCTAAATACAGTAACTGTTTCTACTATCAGGTTGAAAGAAATTCATTATCCGAAACTGGCAAGACTTTGTGAATGGCAAACGCTGACAGTATAGCCATAACTGTCTGATTGACGTAAATACATGAACGTATATTACTTATCTTCAATATCTAATATCACAAATTCTAAACAAAAAAAAGAAATTATTTCACGCCCTGTGGGTTTATTTTCTTATTAAAGGCGGATTTTTAAACTGATATTGATAACAAATTAAAGACTAATCTCTCTAATTTCGACTATATAAAACTATTTAATATAACACCAGTATTAATGAAATGTTTGTTAAAACAAACTGCACCTCAGTGACTGTATATTATAAATTTTATAAAAACAATATGTTTTTGTTTACTCTTTATTTATGATACAGTTACCCGTGGTTTCACCCACCGATATAAATGCAGCTTTAGAGACGGCGTACAGTAATAACCATTCATTTGAACGGGGGTATCAATATATTTCACAATTCAAACTTCACCGACTTTATGGTTAAATACACACAGTTTATTGTTAAACACACCTAATAAAATGTAACCGTCTATTTGACCATTAAACGCGTCTCTTTCGTGCCAATTAGTGTCCATGTACTGACCGATTTACAGTAACGCGAATCTCGTGCTTCTTGGGATTTTAATTATTCGAGGCGGAGCCAACACTAAGTCGGTTAGAGTTTAAAATATTTTCTTCAAAGATTAAAACCACGCTTCGCTTCGCTCGCTAAGGTTCAAATCTTTGAAGAAAATATTTAATAAACTCTAACCTATACTTAGGCTCGTCCGGGTATTCAATTTATTCACTTCGGTACTGCATCGTATAAAATTATCAGCACACATTTCAGTTAATATATTAACTGAAGTTACAAGTAGTTATACGGTCCATGTATTGTTCATCTTTCGGAATAAGCACGTGAAGCCCGTGTGTACGATACTGTAACGGCTAATTAGTGATAGCAAATCATCAACTGAATGCTAGTTCACATCCCTGCGGTATGAGATCTAAAATGTTTAATTAATTACAAAACGATCTTTTTATCAAGCTCTTCCTATCGGAAACAGTTCTATACTAACACACAAAGTACATGTAAGAACATTTATGTTGTTTAAACCTAGCGTTGAAATTGTTACACTATATTACATGATTCTCGTCCTCTGTTATGACTGCGGACATGCCTATGGTGAGTTCAAAAGATAATATGGAAGTGGACAATTTACAAGTTCTTTTCAATGAACCTGCAGGACAACATATAACTAATTTGATTCATGAGCGTTTATTTCTATACATTGCATACCTCTTATCTATCTAATGTTTAACTGTATATTCATTGGTTCTCCACAACATAGGCATATATTGTGTGTTGTTCTTTCATTATTTGGAAACCATTATTCCAGGAGATATAATAAAATGTGTCCAAAATATCAATTATATTATGAAGTTTTCATGTTATGAATTTCTGCCAAATAAGATACGCTACATGGAGCTATATTTTACAGCAAAGCTCGATTTCTTTCAAGGCACAAACAAGAAATTTCAAAATGACAAATATCAAAACGTACACGACAGAATAAACCTGCACAGTGACATAAATGCCGACACCCCTCTTCGACAGTCTTCTACCTCGGTCAGTCGAATATAGCAAAGTACGAGCCAGAAGACTATGATAAATCACAATTGCGACCACACATACATAGGACAACCTCAAAAGCAACGCGGAACAAAAACAGTACGCATTTCTTATGGAAATGAACGAATAATCTTATTCTGGACATCAAAGTTGCAAAGGCGTAGACATAACCACTAATATGTTTCGCAACGTGTTATATTCCCTAAATAAAATACCACTAACTGGTAATATAAGTAATAAAACATTTAACATATCTGGTTAACAGAAAATACATGTATGCATTACAGGATTAATGTATTATCAATGAACTCCGCCTGGCATATATAATATATAATAAGACAGACAGCGAAATATGTTGACATGTTCTACCAATCAGTGGCCAATGTTGCATAATCTGTCGCCTCGCTGAACCTACATAAAATGCTATATCAAGCGCTCGTATTTGTTCATTTAGTGCTATGGCATGGGTCATGTTGTGTCGGGTAAACGTGCTAAGTAATGGCTAACGCTGAAATAACATTCATCATCTTCCGACGCGTATGTGTTTGTCGGCAAACAAAGGTACGCGTGCTCTATAATTACAATAGAATATGTATTCCGTCTGGGGAATGTTTTCAGTATGAATGTTTTCCTATCGTTATTGCGTTTCTGCTTTCACATTAGCACAATAATGTGATTTTGGAGTGTCACTAGGGATATATGTGTACTCGTCTAATGAACGGCGGTGACATTCCTTTCTTCTTATATGTCTGATTTACTGTCTCGGTGCTGTACCGTCTAATTTGTGTATTTCCAAGTACATATTCACTGTAATACACTGAATCTGATATAGTTTAGTTTGATATGCAGCAACCAATAAATTGAACATTAGTTTAGGTAAATACCAACGGATGTGTATATACAAGTACTAGTAGGTAGTCTTTTGATGGTTCGACTGTTTTGATTTTTATGGGCAGAATTTCACACTCACACTCATTTAGCTGTAACATGATTTATCTATTCCAAATTCTTAAATATTCTATTGCGGGTTACGTTTTTGGTCACTACATTATACACTATAAAATCAAGCAAATCAATCCATGCCGATAATTTGTGAAAAAGATTCACTTCAATAGACTGACCACTTTACACAAACAATACAGCAACATTATAGTATCTCCTTATGATGCTATCGTTCCACATTACAATATGATGATATTTTTTTCCTATGTACGTGATGGAACAATCGAGCAATTTATCGTGCTTAGCATCAACAGTGAACTTTATATTCAGAAGTCATGTTTGCCCTACTGCGCGGTGCTGAATCATGGAAGGTTACCGAAGTCATAATCTACAACCTGCATTTGTTCCAGACACGATGGTAAGGAGAATAATACATGATACCATCTCAATCCAAGACCTATTGACCAGATAACCAACACCATTCCATTCTTCAAAGAAATACAAAGACGACGACAGAGGTAAATATGCCATGTATGTTGCGTGTAGCAGTGACGAAAAACAAGGTGTCAAGACCTAAAGGGATATATGGAGAAAAGGGGATATGGAGAAGATCAACTGTCCGTAAGATGACAAAGGCATGTTGGAAGTGGAGTCAAGTGGTACGTCGAGCCCCAGACAGGAACAATGTGTGATATAAGTTGATGGCCTTGAGGGCCAAACTACTTTGAAGAGGTTTAGATAGGTAGATATGTAGGGTGCTATATTTAAATCAATCTTCATAGTTATATTGTCTTTGTAAAGATTTATATTAATTTTGTAGATTCGCTTGTTTATTAAGTTGATTCGCTTATACGTTATGCTCAAATACGCAAATATCAGTGTTTATCGAGTAACAAAATATAGCTCTTTGTTTTCTATATGAATTCACTCATGGAAATAACAATATGTTACAACGTATGCCTAGAGGCATGGATTTATGAATAAATTATGAATGTTTTAAAATGTCAACGTTTTATGATGTAAATAAAAACGCTAATAAATCACAATTCCTTTTGATCAACTATAAAATAACATCACGCCGAGAGATCGCTTTTGACGTGTATTAATATATCACATTGTACGCTTTGTGTACAAATTACATAGACGCAGCAGGTTTTACTGGTCATCGATTCTTCGAAGCAACTCAATCTGTGCTAAATCTCATTTCAAATAGTGGCATGTGTTTATGTTTATGTTCATTTATTTGGAGGCCGGACGCTAAATCGGCATCGCAAAACAGAAGCAATAATCTGTATTTACTATAACTCAAACATAAGATTTGTCTTTAAATCAGTCTCTGACTTCAATAAAATCTCAAATTGAGTTTCGATTTCTGCTTGAGATCCTTAAGTGGATCGGGGCCTGGTTTTCGGTATATTACATATTAATATTTTTGACTACGAAGCCTTTTCATAATGCCCGTTACATTCGGTAAGAAAAATAACAAACATAACGTAATGCTCCACGTAGACGTTTTATGTACTCAAAATAGTTACAGCGTTTAAGTAGGGGACTATTTCTCATTAGAACTTCTTGAGCCATGTTGACCTTTCTTCATGACGATGTCTATCGTTCTAATTACTTTGCTAAAAGCCAAATGTTTCATTAACACGTGCTTACCTTTATCCTTAACGGTCATTACTGCTGAACTATTTGTAACCCTCTAATTAGATTTAGCTTGCATTGCCCATGTGCTTATTCAGCTGAAGCTTTGTGAACATGCTATCTATAATTGAGCTTTGGGGGGGGGGGGGGGGGGGGGTTGCAATGCTTGTTTTAACCTATAGTCGATGTCAATTATGTAAATGATTTATATGTTTGACGTTTGGTCTTTGTGTACTTTTATTCATTTCAACTACAACTACATATATGATTGTACCGTACACTCTTGATCAATAACACATGCCAATATATCTCTTCAAGTTGTCTCTCACTGTCGCATTAAGACGCGACAATCTTGTTACTCAATAATTGTTCTCTCGACCGTCGTTACTCTCGTCAAATGTTATCTTGTCATTCCTCCTAAATGAAGATCCAATGTTGTACACAAAAAATGTTCGTGATTTATTTTACTGTTATTAAGTATTTTTGCACGAGCATATGATACTGTCATCGGAGTATTGCAGCAGACTTGTAATTATGATGTATTGTTGCATGAAACATGATATCGTGTGTTGAGAGCGATATTGAGACATTGAAAAATCCCGATGGTTCAGAAAATGGCTGGAAGATTTGCATGAATTAGCTTTCATTTTTTTGTAATGATGTTCATGCTAATATCCGTCCTATAAAACAACATGAACAGCCATGTAAATATGAAAACACCATATGTTTCCATTTTTAAGAATAAATAAGAAAATTTATCGTCGACTAAACATCCACAATACATTACGTGAACATATACCATACGGTATCTTAATTTGCAACTGATGTCTTACACATTTCAAGCAATGCAGTTAACCATACATCACAATCACAGCACTTAACATATCTGCATTTGTTTTTAAATTAACTACATGTATATTTTTTCGTGCTTTGCTAAATGGAAATAAATATGTTGGGCAACACTGTCTCAACTAATCTTGTCTATAGATTCGTGCACAGCCTCCATGTTAAATACAGTAACTGTTTCTAGTATCCGTTTGAAACTAATTCATTTTGCTTCCTGGCAATATGCCTTTTGAATGGAAAACATTGATAGTGTAGGCTTAACTATCGGCCTGGTGTAATTAGATAACGTACGTTGAACACATCATATCCAATATATAATATCACTTATTCTCAAAAGCTTGGCATTGTCGTACGGCTAGTGGCGTAATATTTATATTGTATGTTGTAGTCTGAGATACAATAAAACAACTGTACGTATAGTCCAAGCAAACTCTTCAGAATAGTAAAACACTTGTGGATATACTAAATGTTCATGTAGGCTACGAATCAACCTACCAAGAGAGCATAGCATTCGACAGTTGTGACTAGAGCACTATCTCGTGATTGCGAGGAACATTCCGTGGCCATTCATTACTTCAAACCCCATGAGTGATCCTCACGATAATGTAGGCTAAAGCAAAATATTACTTCCAGTGCAGAAAGACGCGAGTGAGTATCATAGCATAAGGTATCTCAATGATATGATCAAATTGTCTAGTCGTTTCCTCATGTTGTCAAATTACAGCACATCCAAGAATATCTGGAACATATCGTGAATAAATGAGACGGGCATATATCAATTATTAAAATGAATAACTATGTTAGAAGTGCTAGACATTACGGTAATCGTAGTCTCCGTAATGCACATTGTATCTTTGCCTGCATTGAAATATCAAATCATGAAATTATATACGAAAGAGTGTTGTGTTACAGATAGTGCGATTTTATTTGAAGCAGTCACCCGAGTGAATGAGGAATGTATGTACCATCTGCACACGGAAATCTCAGCTGTAGCAATGATAACTTAAAACAAGTTTTGTTCATAAGTTTATATAAGATACATGTACGAAGGTAAGATTAGAATATAACTGAGAAGTGTTAACTTAAGCCTTCGAAATGTATCTGCGCTTGTAATTTATATTACTCATCGTCAAAAGTTGTCCCCCGTGGTGAATCCCGTCATAAACGAGCGTTTTCCAATTAGCAACCTGAGTAACCCGAGTAATAAATTTGGGCATGCGCAGTCGGATAACTCGGTAGTGATACCAAGAACGTATCGAGTACGTATCGAGTCGAGTTCAAAATGGCGACCAAAGGTCTAGCAATTATGATGTTAGAAGAAATGCTTAACAGCGACGAGGATGATGATGTTATGATTGAAAACAACTGTATTATAATAAACTGTCTGATATGTGCAACGAAATGTAATGTTCCCAAAGTTCAAAATTTATGTTAGAGATTATACGCATGCCATTTTGACTCTAGAGAACCCGCGAAGGACTGGAGGTTACTTAGGTCGAGTAGGTTAGAGATTATACGCATGCGCACTGCGTTTACCCGACCCCTTCCTTTTACAACTCGTGTTACTCGTGTAACCCGAGTTCGTAATTGGAAAACGCTCATACTTATATACTTGTCAAGCGACCAAAGAACTTCACTAATTGATTTGGTTCGTGCTAGCGACTGGCAGATAGAATATGTCGTAAATTCAAGTTCAAACTTATATAGCGTGATTTATTACCACAAACACGTGTAACTTGTAGAATAGTATATATCTAGTAATACTGAGCAATTATTTCAGAAAGATCACTAATGCTGTTATTTTGTTGCCCAGCAACAATTTCACCACATTTTATCAATTTCCTCAACATTTGTTCTTCTCGTTGCCATGGTGTTCTAGAAATAATCACTGATTTCATAATAGAAATAAAATGTATACTCGGCTTTGGTTTTAATAACATCAAATAATATGACATTTAATATTTTTGACGCGTATTTTTTCTATATCGGAGGAATAAATCAACTTCAATTAAATTTACCTGATCGGTTAATGTATTAAGAAGTATATAATAGGTTTGCAAATGTCAAATATAGCTTTATATTTCCATAGCAACGTAAAATAAAGTGAACCAAACATCACATTCACGGCACTCAATATATCTGCATTTAATTTTTAAATAAACTTTATTTTACTTGCTTTGTTATATGGAAATTAAACTGTTTGGCAATACTATCTTAACGTATTCACCTATGGGCGGTTTATCATGTCAATAGGTTCGTGCTAATCTGCAATGTTTAATACAGTAACAGTCACTTGGCTCTCTGGCAAGACCTTTTGAATGGAAAACGTTGATAGTATAGCCATCAATGTATGCCTGGCGTAAATACGTATATTCACGAATTGAACACATCATCTTCAATATATAATATCACTTATTATCAATTTTCGAACAGCTAATGGGGTAATATTTATATGTCTGTGGTAATCTGAGATGCAATGAACATCTGTACTTATAGTTCAAGCAAAAAATTTGGAAAAGCACACAACTTGTCAACCTACAAAGAGAGCATTGTATTCCGCACGTTTGACTAGATCACTTTCTGATGAGTGCCAGGAATGTTCCGTGTTCATTACTGCAAACACCGCGAGTAATCTTCACGATAATATAGGTTAACGCAAAATATCAGTTTATGTGAAGAAAAAAGCCGGCGTGTACCATAGCATTATGTATCTTAATGATATTATCAAATTATCCTGTCGATTCTTCGTGTTGTCAAATTTTTGCACACACAAGAAAATTATGTTATCTTAGAAAGGTGCATTTGTACTAAAGTGGTCAGATTGTTAAGGCATCAAAAACAAAAATCGGCTTTCGATGTCTTCATAAAGTAATTACATTCTTAGAAAACATTGTTAGAACTACATACATGCAAATTACCATCGAAATTGATCGATTAGTTAAAAAGTTATACCATGAAATGTAAACCACGGTGTCCAGTCAGTCACTGAGGTGCATTCAATAGAAACGACAATGCTATTCTAAACGAGAAAAAAGAAAGTGGTTTCCCGCCCTACGGGTTTATTTCCTTATTTATGGACGGATTTTTAAAATATTTATATTAAATTTAAGACGATGCTCTCTAGATTCTGATTATGTACATATTTTTAAACCAATATCAATGAAATGTTTATTAAAAGCAAACTGAACCTCAGTGACTGTGTGGTCAATTTGTTCAAGGTATTATAAATTTTATAAAACAAATGTTTTTGTTTTGTTTGCTCTTTATTAATGATACTGTTACCTGTGTTCACATCAAGAAATCTGCTTAATAAATTAAATATTGACAATTAGATTTGACGATCTTTAAACCGCTTTGATATTTAAAGTCATAGAAACGCTCGCGAAATCAAGGGCCGGAATGACATGGCGAGCAGACTCGACGTGAGGTCGATTTTGTCACCAAAACTGTGTTATTCGGAGGATTATCATCAGTCTGAATAACATCGGTAAGCACCGCTGTGAGGACGAAAACCGTTAGTCTTATGAATATTCGGTTGAGAACGATGCAAATATTGGAAATAAACATTGCGAAAACAAAATCAGAAATGTTTCTGTTTCCCCATTTTGTCGAGAATAGGCTCAATAGTGCAAACCAGCCTATGTTGATGTTTTTCATCACGATGAGTCTCAACTTTATTGAGGTAAACCTTTTCTTTCAGCTCGTCACATACAATAGAATAAAAAACCCTGCTATTATGTAGTTCAATGATCCTTTTATCACAATCGGTGAGCTTAACTTCGACATCGCTAATTGTGGCTTCAACCAAGTTAAGTTTATTTAAAATTTTAGAAACATCCGCTTCAATGACATCCAGTTTAGCAAGGCGAGATTCAATACTGATCGACTTTGCCAATATCTGATGTTACTGATGTCCTGTGTAGGAGTTCCTGGTGAACCGGAAGTGAGTGGCACAGAAGGGGATGCATAAAGTGCGCCTCCGCTTGCTGGGTTGACGTATTGCAAGTGTGGCGGATAATACGCACCGAACATCTGTTGCTGTGGTGTCATTACAGGCTGCGGGACACCCTGGGCACCGGGAGTGGAGTGGTAGGCATGCCTTGTACGGTCCTGCGTGGAGGGGTGATTGGGCTGACATGATGATATGCTTGTCTGGCTGTTCGCTCTTGGATCCTGGGGATGCTTCTTCTTTGCTGCGCTTCTTTTTGTTACCCATTCAAATAATTTATATAATCAGTCACACACATGTATAAATGAACAACAATGTTTATCTGACTTAGTTGTAGAGTCAATTATATACGTATCAGTGTAGCAATACCACCTGACTTTTGACTACAGTTACAAGAAGAAATTTGTAAAAAATTGAAAATAAAATAGCCATTAGTATTTTATTTCTTCATCGATTTCTATGAAATATACGCCACGCTAAGGGGACATTATTTGCTTTCCGTGAAATATAAAATCTTTTTTAGCGGCTGTGCCGTTTTGTCCATTACCTTGTGAAACCGTGGAACTTGTAGGTTTCACAGGGTAATGGAAAAATCGGTAAAAATGCTAAAAAAGATATTATATTTCAAGGAAAGCAAATACTTTCCCCCTTAGCGTGGCGTATATTTTATAGAAATCAATGAAGAAATAAAATACTTATGGCTATATTTGTGTTCTAATGTTACAAATTTCTACTTGTAACTGTAGCCAAAATCCACGTGGTATTGCTACCCTGCGTATAGAGTGTAGGTATGCGGTTGTCAAAACACTCACGGGTGAATGGTGTCCACGTTGACTACTGTCCATCAATCTACCTGCCAAGTCATGCGTGACGAAAATTTGCTCGTAATTTTGGGGTGATTATTGGAAAGCGGTAGAATGTACCCCACCCATCATCCAATACATTGTCCAATTCAATCGAAAAGATGTCACAATTCTACAATCGACAACTAACATTTGATGAATACCGCTATTAGATCACTCAATTATCTATCCATATATAAGATGCAACGGTTCTAAAAATTGTCTTTATCATCGTATTTCCATATTTAAACGGAGCTCTGAAATGTTTACTCTTCAGTCTTCTATGGAACGCCGTTAATTAGACAGCACCATTGTCTTGGTCATTGAGACATATTCATAATTAAGCTCTGCTCTGGGATTTCAAGCCAGAGGTCAAAGTTTCACTAGTTTTTATATTGATACAATTGTGTAGGTTAATGTTTAAGGTTTCCAAAAAGGTATACGTTTTCAAAATGGTCCAACTGAGTGGCATGCTATGACATGATGAAAACTAGACATAAAGATTGAAATGACGTTATTGACGTCGCGTAAACACAATAATTATAATGAAGTCATTTAATTAGCACATGTCCCCATTGTAAGAACTTCATTTACAAAAAGGGAAATAAAAATACAAAGAAAACAATTTTGTTGGAGTATGTCATGTTATGGATGTCTTGTACAATACTGAAATCAAGTTCCATAGTGTGCGGTATTTTATGTCATGTTATGGATGTCTTGTACAATACTGAAATCAAGTTCCATAGTGTGCGGTATTTTATGTCATGTTATGGATGTCTTGTACAATACTGAAATCAAGTTCCATAGTGTGCGGTATTTTATGTCATGTTATGGATGTCTTGTACAATACTGAAATCAAGTTCCATAGTGTGCGGTATTTTATGGGGTAAACATTACAACATAATCAGCAGACTCCCAAAAATCACACTTTTCGTTTATATTTGTAATATTTTACCCAAAAAAGACTCTCATTGAGCACACTTTTCTGGCATTTTTTGTTTGATGCTTAAACTTCGAGGCACTAGGTACCTGTAACAGTGATTTATAACAATTAAACTTATTAATAACGTTGTAGTCAACTGATTCCCAAAATTCACGGTATTCTTTATAGTTGTCTAAGGTTTTCCCCCAAAATATCGCATTTTGTGCAATAACATGGAAAATGATGTTTATTATCTTAAACTACAAGTAACAACCTACCTATCACAATATAGTTTAATCAAATTAACGCAATAATGACAAAGTAATCTGTAAATTCCAAAAATTCATGCTTTGCTTTTATGTTTTGTAAGGATTTACCAAACAAAAGTCAACTTTCTCTAGCTAGTATGGACCTAGATTTTTAGTATGTTACAAGACACACATTATGTGACATGATCCTAGAAAATACTTGTTTTGCATTTTTCCCCCAAAATATCTGCTCTGTACTAAATGTGATTTTCCCAAATTTTGTTATTTTTTGAAGCGGTTGGAAATCGCACAGCAGAGCTCATATGCACATCTATGTGTGACGCTATCCGCGTTTTGGCAAGGAAAAGCAATGTCGCCGGTGTAAATCTGTTAATTCCAATGTTCACCAATGTGATGAAAGGAACCCGTTACTAAATGTAAGGTTTGTTTGAGATCAAACATGGAAACAAATTGCCAAAGGCACCCTTAATATTTTTTTCTACTCGTTCAAGAAATGTGAATCTCGATAAACAACACATGACGGATTACTCTTATTTATTATTAGCAGATGACGTTGTCATTTTTTAACAACATAATCGCTACTTTGATTGAATGATTTATGTACTTATTTTGAAATTTGGAAACAGGTAGAACAACACAAGCAAAGAAATGCAATGGTAGGATTGTAGACAATTCTAAATATGTTGAAGACAATAATGTTGTTATGTGAGTCTATAATATTGTTTGGTATAAATGAACTTAAATTACCTTGAACTTGTTTACATTATGGAATGGTATGGAAGGGTCTGTAAGGTTCCAGGTTTAGATAGACAATATGTTTATTTGAATATCTTAGCATATTCTGGAATGTTCTTAGTGGTAATTTGTGAAATTTTCTAGAGTTTTCCTATTATATAAGTACTATATATATGAACAATTTGCACAGGAAAATGATTTTCAATATTACACCTTAAAATGGTTAGTTGTGTTACTTACAGTGAGATGATTTAATTAAATATTCTGTGGATTTCTCTGTGCTCAAAATATAAAAATTCTGTGAACGTTGGATTTATTTAAAAGGAACATTCGACAGTGGGCAACTCAGGTAAGATTTTGAGATTTAATAAAAATAATTGTTTGAACTGTGTCTTGTTCTGCTACTGGTTAATTTTATTAATACTATATGTTATTCATTTATAAATTGTTAAAAAGAGAGTTGCTGTTAATTTCTAATTGCGCCTGTCTGAACGTAATCATGTTAAATTGTACTCTTTTTTAAGAGATATTTTATATGGTTAGACTATCGTGATGTTTTCCAAGATCTATTACTAAAACAAGCACTAAATGGCATACTTCCCATGTATCACGTTTTTCCTTAAAGGGAAAGAAAAGGCTAAAAACAAGTTGATTTTATTTAAAACAAGCGTTCATTTGAAACACATTGGCGCAAACAGAATGAAAATCGGACACTTATTAATGAAGCTGTTGCATTTTGAAACCCTCGTTTTGCGTCTTTTCGGCTAGTACATGTAAGTCGCCATCTTAAAAGATAGCACACAATAACGATAACTCTAACTCTACTACAGTACTCCTACGCAGTGATCTCCCTTCGCGATACACTGTTTCCGATATCGTGACGCGTAATTCGTGCAGTAACATTTTGTAAGTAAGCATATTAAGTAACGGTTAATATGAACGTGCGTAATTGACCTTTCTGCAGACGCATCGTATCAACGCCACCCATAGTTACGGGTATTTGTTGTAACTATACAAGGCATGCTACTTTGAAAATGGCGATGCACATAGAGATTTAGCGCGCTGATCTTGATCAGCCAAATATTTCGCTTAAATTACAATTTAAAATATATATTGTAAAACATCATTATGAGCCCGCTTAAAATGAATAGATCTACGGATTGTATACGATAATTTCCCGTAACTAGCTACTAAACAGTAACGTATTATGTCGCTGGAATAGCCGTGATATAGTAATCAAATCACGAATGATTTACTTATTTTGAACATCTGAGAACTTTTAATTATCTTTAAATGTGTATCCCTGATTGTAAAAAATATTCATATTGTAGATGAATGCATATGTAGATATACACATGCATATGGCGGTATTCCGTATACAAATATTAGATCTAGACCTGCCTCACATTTTGGTGTATTACAAAAATAAGATAAAATTGTCAAATATTCGCGTAATTTTGGTATAGTTGGCTGTATATCCCATACACAACCACGCTGACGTCTAAAATAACTTGAGAAACTTCGCATTTGGTAGTTATTTAGTATTTTTACATCAAAAATCCTATAGGGTATTAATACCCTATAGAATTAACACTACTATTGCTTAAATTGTCTGAAATATGATCGCATTTGATGAAAACGAATCGAAAATCGAACCAAATACCTCACTGATGTTTACGCTTTAGTTTGTTGATGTTACAGTTCGATCACGTGTGAATTACATAATTCACAAAGCATGTTTGATGGAAACTTAGAGGGTTTACGTTTACGCTTTAGTTTGTTGATGTTACAGTTCTATCACGTGTGAATTACATAATTCACAAAGCTTGTTTGATGGAAACTTAGAGGTTTTTTTTCTAGGAAAAAATACTCAGTGGGCGATATCGTGAGTAGTTAAAGTTGCTAATTTGCACCAAATCTTTCATACAGCAACCGTCAGTAACTTTCTATTACATCCATACTTGGTTAGATTGGAAAATCACGATACACATAAATTTTAGCTCAATCTGTGAGGCAGCACCTTTAAAATACGTATTGGAAAGGCATTACATCAAGCTATTGATTGTTATAGCTAGTTTGAATGACCACAGTGAAGAACGGCGATACTTTATTTTCATGTCAAGTATTGACATTCACATTACCACGTAAAAATCCTTCGGCTCAATAATCTCACACAACAATTTATTTAATGAGGAACTGGTGTTACAGAGCATAAAGTCACGTAGATAACATTTTGATATAGAGCTCTAGCTTGGTTATTGGATCCATTGATTTTTGTCATGAATCGTCTGATATGGTGATAGAGATTTAGATATAAGTTAGTACTTAAGTAAGAATCATAGGAATGCATTGACATGTCGTATATAGGCTATATGGTATTAGGACGAGTTAGAGACGGTAATCAGTCATATATAAACTGCGCATTTATTCATACATACAAACACGTATTACATTCAGAAATCAAACGGTGTTATACATTGTAATTAAACTTTGAGCATATAGACCAACGGGAATAAAAAAAATACAGAAGTTTGTTTTGGTTTCATTTAAGTTTGATTAGTCTCTATACTTTTAACTTGTACCAAACTTATGCTCGAATTCGTCTTACTATCTAGAATCGGACAACAACCTTGCGATTTGATGACATCATTTCTAACGCATGCGATGTAACAAGTTTGGTTAAAATGAATTATCCAAGATCTTCAATTTCTACCCACGACTAACTGTGTTGAATAAGTTTTAATGTCAGTGAACGTGATACACAGACATTGATGTTGTTCTTGGCACGTCTAAAAGCAATGTATATTGTGCCTTTACCAGCTGTAACACCTACGCATTGACTTTCTGGTATTAACCCTTGCTCAATGTGATTGTGCTGGACTAGGTTGTTCAGCAGAATGTTAGCTAACAACGGCATTCATCAATGGTTATTACATGCTTGTCTGTTACGCTGTCATTTGTATAGGTGCGCAAGAGAGGCATCTTTGAAAACATATGGAAGTTCTTGTTTGCTTCAGAATGATGACAATAGGTCAGTCAATGTTTTAGGTTACCATTTGATCACCTGATTGGTAGACCACTGCATGAATGGTATCTGTATCTGGAGCTTTTACAAAAGAGAACTTACTACGTAAGGTAAAGCATACAATATTATGATATTTTTCATTCGTTAATCGGTCTGATAAATCAACGTAAGTTTGCTTGGCATGCGATGTATTGGTTCTCTGACGGAAATAAGAGGAATTATCGACGTCAGATTATTGGTGGCCTACCTATCGACGTGTTGGAGTTTATTCTATTTCACGGCGTTTCTTTTACAGAACATTCAGTAGAATTTAGTCGATGCTTAGACACATAGTAAAATAAAATAACTGTCGATCCAATCTGTAAATTATTATGTAGTATTATTGCTGTCATGTACAATACAAGAAAATAATAACACAAATGTCAAATAATTTGTCAATGTATTAGTTGTTAATCCTGCGGTTTCTATAACTGTTTCCATCGAAAAAAATTTACATAACCAACTTATATGTGTTTAGCAAGTTACAGTTAGTATGCTTTGTACATTGCATCTTTACAAAAAACTAGAACATTCACTGTTGTGTTCAGGCCCCGGATTAGCATATTCGACGAGTAGTGGGAAGTCGGAAAAAAGGTGTAAAAGTATAGTTGGGTAGCATACACACAACATACGTTTGTATAAATTCCTATCTCACAATGTCATACATTAAATTCTGAAATAAAGTAATTCAGATCTTATTGAATCAACATCAAAGTTGTTTGACAAGCATGGGTTTAATTTTCATTATATTAACCAAGATTAACTTTGAATTTTTAATGTTTATAATTATTTTACTAAATAAATTTCCATATTTAATTCAATTCGATAACAATATATTGGTTTCATTGACATTGCCCAGTCCTTATATCAGACTAATTCCGTCAATATTATAGCCCGTTTGCAGCGAAAAAAATCGTCTAAATTTTGAATGGTTTAAAATCTATTCACCAGATGTTGATAAAAATTTACATAGAATCATAATTACATTCTACCTACTCCCATTTTAAATTTCATAATTTTTAATTTCTTATTTAAACAAGTTTATTCTTAATTGTATATTGATATTACTTGCATTTGAACACTTTAACGCAGGGAGGATATCTGGTATTCCATTGATGATTAACTGTCATTTTATTAACTGTTATAATCTGTGATCAGCGAGATTAACATTGCTGTGATGAAAGCGAAATTTATGAGGTCCATATAAGTCGATTTATTTAGGTATGTCGCTTGTGTGTATAAAGATTATGTATAACACATGTAATATCACGGAAAAGCAGTGAAAACCAAACCCTTATTTACTAAGCTACATAAGCTATGTATATACTTATACATGGACATACACTTGACGAAAGTTCTAAGTACACACTTTTAGAACTAGAATAACCCAGGAACATATTTATCTAAACTCACTAAAACTGTATAGATATCATATGTGGGTGATTGTCTTTAATACAGAAAAAGAAAAATCAAGATCTACGTAAAAATCATTGATACGTGACGAAAATGATAAAATCACATTTTTCTCGTGCACACATCTCAAATATGTGTAAATTTCTTCAAAGCATCTCATAAACGATCAATGTTCGACCCCCAAACATAAAGCCATAATAATATTTCGTATTATTTGACGTAAATGACGCTTTAGGAGTGCGCAAGTGCGATAGGAATGCTTGAAAGCGGCATGTCAATAAGACGGGTAAGATTTGATCCATCAATTGTCTGTTTTGGAGTGCTTAACGCATGCACATAATTATTATTATGGTAGCTGCATTTAATTCACGAAAAAAATGCATGTTTATATTGACTCGATTAAAAATTGAGACGTCACATGACGTCATTTACATTTAGTCGTTGAATGCGTCAAAACATGATTATGACAACATCTGACTGATAGTTGTATCACTTTAAGATCGTGAAATAAGGTGGAATCGTTGAACTGAACAGAATAGGTCCATTCATTTGTATGGAGCAATTTGAGTTTGAGCATGGAAGTAACTTTCAATAGGCATTTATCATCCGAATTACTACTACAGTTTAACAAAACTCACTTTTTTTCTATCAATCATGTCATGGACTTTGATTTTAATGCAATTTTTTAATTAGGTTGCACGATGGTATGGCCGCCTTGTAGCCCGGACCTAAATCCGATAGAATACGTCTGCGATGAGTTTTGGCGTCGCATCCGAGCACGACGACAACACCAGACCGTATAGGAACTCCTAACGCACCCTTTACTTGAACTGAATGCACTCCCGCAGCAATTGGTACACATCTTTATCAATTCAAAGCCTCAGAGATGTCAGGCTATCAACAGGGCAGACTGTGGTCATACACGATATTGATGTGCGACTTCGTTGTTTTAAGCAGTGAACTAAGTGGTCGTTTTCTAATATGTTGTTATTATATTTTAGAATGGTAATTAACTCAACGTGATAGACAATAGTTTTCTGACTCCAATGGTATATTCGATTCACAGATAGGTCTAATATTTTTTTCAATTAAATGAAAAATACAAAGTGTGTACTTAGAACATTCGACTAGTGTACACGTATATAATAATGTTAAATTAAGAACTGAATAAAATCATTGTAATGTTTATGTGCGCAATGACATGTAGTCTTATGACTGAATCAGTCCTAAATAATTGAGTAATATACATCTACCCAAACCTTTAGGATAAGTCTGAATCGACATTCATGAACACGTTTGAAGAATGCCTAATATTAAGCAGTCAAAATCGTCAAAAACGCTGTAAAATCCGTGTTTTTATAGTTCGAGAAGGAGACTGCTAGACGCAAGCCATTTTTACGTTTAGACTCGAAAATATGATACACATGGACAGTACAGATGTACAGACGGGCCTCGTATATGCTATATTAAATAGGTTACAAATACGTAAATCTACCGTTAGACGTGTCACGTGACCATAACATTGGCTGTTGTGTGTATCGAGTCTTCTAACATGAAGTTTCATTGTAAACAACAAATATTTTACATAGAACTTATGAACAAAACTTTTTTCACACAAGTCCGATGTTGCTTAGATATAATTGTATATATAAATAGGAGCTGTGCTTTGGTGTGTTATAAAATATAGGCACTCGTTTGAATGCATACATTAAATCACTCGTGCTACGCACTCGTGATTTAATTACTACGCATCCAAACACGTGCCTATATTTTATAACGCAACAAAACACAGCTACGTATTCATTATTTCTTAATTATCTAACCACTTGCTTATCTTCTAAACTGACCTTAAAATAAAGCTACAAGCACTTGAAAATTATGTATACAGGTTGTTTTATGTATACATGTACTTTTGTAAGCATTCGATGCTGAATAAATAATTTGATCACATAAAATATGCTCTGGGAGTTTAAGCAACCCAATACATAAAAACCGTATTACACTAGTATAATAAACATGCAAATGAGGTATATACAAGGGCGAGTCACTTTATTTATGTATTCATACACGTTGTCAAAAAAGTAAAAGAATGCATTTTTAGAATATATTTATTTTGTATATCATATAAGGAGCCCTCTCGGACATGTATAATCACACAATAACAGATGTACAAGAATTATTAAATGGGCATATATAACATTTTGGCAGCTAATTCCCCAAACCATTATTTAGATTGTGAAAATCACTCGTCTGTTCGATTAAGACAATGCACGTACACTATAATGTGATACAAAACATGTCTAACACAATGTCGGATGAAGTAAACATCTGTTTCATGTTTAATATCTTTTATTTGCAACAAATTTATGAAAACTTGATTTGTGCATTAACAACCAGCGAATATGAAATACATTCGACGGAAACCAACTTAATGGATATACTCGTATTATGGATGCTATGGTTAAATATCAAGAAATGGAACTTCCCCGAGGAACA
Source organism: Spisula solida (assembly GCA_947247005.1). Classification (NCBI taxonomy): domain Eukaryota; kingdom Metazoa; phylum Mollusca; class Bivalvia; order Venerida; family Mactridae; genus Spisula; species Spisula solida. The sequence continues at coordinate 3,323,515 of OX365948.1, read as the reverse complement.
TGCGACATATTGCATCAATGGTATTACTCTCAGAATTACTTAGACGACCTGACTTGTCACATGACACCTTAAAAGTGTTTATGCTATACTTTAATGCAAATATCCCATCGTACTCGTATATCTTGTAATTGTGACTTATATGTAATCATAATGCAGTAGCATTCGAAACTTCTGCAGTATACAACATACTCATTTTGGCTTTATAATTAATTGACTTTTTATCAACAGCGATAGTTCAAAATAACACGAAAATAATCATTACTACGATATGAGCCAATATTAATATCGGCTACATACACGGACACGCAATAGCAACAAAGGTTACCATTTTCTGAAATTTCTTGAGAATACGATGTTGACACTGAGACAAGGTTTGTACTCTGTCGTGGAGACGATGGTACATTATTCTGGTATTTTCAATGTCACCACCAATACACGATACAAATGTCAGTTTTAGTCGTTTAGAACTATAGTCAATAATGTATGTATTTTAACATCATCTCTATAGTATATAACTCATTCTAACACAATCTGCGGATTAATCTATATACGCATAGAGCAAACCAGGGCATTTTTTTTACCGCAATAAAACATACCTATCAAATTGGCTGTTAAAATTTACACCCCGCATCACGTGACATATTTATGCATGAATGAACGTAAACTTTATACTAAAACTTCAACGAGTCGCGAGTGGCAGGAGTATCCAGTGTTACAGTTATGACGCATCTATTTTTAGAAACTCCAATGTACTCTCGAAACTAAGGTTTATAAAGACTTCCGATAATCAATTTATTGATATTTTTCATTTCATGAAATAGATTCTAGTGTTATTAAAATTGTTTCAATGGTTAAAATGTGTTATTTCCTTCAGAAAATTACGAAGGTCGTTTTCACTCACGAGGGAGGTAATTGTAGCAGCTAATAGCGAATTTTCAGATCCATTATTCGCGCCCGAATAAATTTCGCATTAAGGCAACGTGTCACGTGGTTTGGTCAGACCATGAATTCACTAATGGATCTGAAAATTTGTGTTACAGTCTCGCAGTCACAGAATGATACTGAAAAATGGCCGCCAATATAATAACAAAAGTTACCTAAAATGCGTTATTCTGTAGCTCATAAATTTTCTTTTATATATGAATGATGTTTAAAAATACTCCAAAACCTCTAGTAGGCCCATTTAGAACACATTAATAAGGGAGATAAATACTCTGTTGCTTTGTATAGCACTTTGATCGACCGCCATCTTGGAACGCTTGGAAAACAGAGAGAAAACACAGAACGTAACAACCTGCATATACAATGTAATCAGTTATTGATCAACTGATTACGCCATGAAAGTACTTGTTTTAAACAAGGAATGTCGTATTATTATACACATACTCAACGTAGTTATACAGTGAACTTAAAAACGAAAGCAGGTTCGTATCGTCCTTCGTTACTTCGTACCCAAAAATGTCACAAATATTCTACTGACTGTACATTTATGAATCATATGATCAGCAATCATTCTGTACTGGATGATCATGTTACTAATAATAAAGGACATCTGAAAAGTGTCTACTGCTGTGTTTCAATACTGACATGTAGCTATGAGAATTGATCAAATTATGAAAATGAACAATTTAATATTTAAGATATAATTCGCTAAAATAGTCTGAGCCACTCAATTTCAGCGTGGAATAGTGTTCAATGTCAAATGGGTGAAAATGGAATGTGCGCAGTTAAATAGTACGGTATATCATCGTATTTAGAATCGAAATAAAAACTCTGTTCTTGTTTTTTTTGTCGGTGAATAAAACACGGTCACTCGTTCAGATGCGGAAAATTAAATAACTCGCGCTACGCATTCGTGATTTAATTGTTCCGCATCCGAACTCCTGCCCGTGTTTTATTCACCGACAAAATACGCGAACAGATTTTTATTTCTTAAGTATATTAAATTAACCATATACCTGTATCTTCTATTTCATTGGAGAAGTATTAGTTTGAGTCAATGTGCTATCATTGAGATAATCAAATTATACTGGAAACCGTTATTTGATTACTGCGATCATTATTAGAAATATCACAACAGTAACCACATTTAGTATTATTATATTACCATGTGATGTCGTCGTCGGGATTTTTTATTGAGACTGTTTTCGTTCTGTTATCAAATATGTTCTCATCTATAGTTTCTTCTATTTAATACAGATACGAGTAAGTTAATTAATGACATAGATTATATATCATTTTATACAGTTGTCTTTCCCCCACTTCAAGGGCTGTTTCGAACGACTGGCGCTCCCCTAATGAAAGGGGATGCATTTGAACCATGTAATACTTCGGTTTGAATACATATACCAGCGTAACTTTTTAGCGTATATCAAACAATTAGTGTTTATCTTCAAACATGAATCTTTCATTTTGAAGTCTGAAACATCCCAAAATAAAATCTGCAACATACGTTCAATAACTACTAATTAACTAGAAATTCATGTCATCGGGCAAATTATGTCGAGCCTCGGTGGACGTTGAAAAAAAGCACAAACTTAAATGTGTCAAATTACATCTAATCCATAATGCATATACTTTATGATAAATGGCCCGTATAAACTTCAATGTGACCTTTGAACTCAAACTATGACCTTGACCTTTGGGTTTGCTCATGATATTCCGATTATTAGAGGTCAACCTTCTTGCCAATTAAAAGCAAGATTGGTCAATGATTGACAAAGTAATGGTCTGGATAAACTTCAACTTGACATTTGACCTCCAACTTTTACCTTGGAGGAACCAAGGGGTTGGTCATGACACCCCGCCTCATGAACGTTAACATTCATGCCAAATATAAGATAGATTCAATTTGGTCAATGTATGACAAAGTCATGGCCTGGACAAACTCAATTTGACCTTTGACCTCCAAATGTGACCTTGACATTTGAGATAGGAACCTGGAGCTTGGGCATGACATTCCACCTCACGGAGGTTAACATTCATGCCAAATATGATAAAAATGATCAATGCATGACAAAGTTATGGCGCGGCTTCAATTTGACCTTTAACCTCCAACTGTGACCTTGACCTTAGAGAAAGGAACGTTGGGGAGAGCCATGACACTCCTTTCCATGGAGTTGAACATTCATGCTAAAAATAAGCATGATTTGTCAAAGCACGACAAAGTTATGGTCCAAACAATATCGGACGGACGCACGCACAAGTTAACGCAAGCACGCACTTACGCACGTACTTGCGCACGTATGCACTTACGCATGCACATACACCAAAAGTGGCGACTAAGTCTCGCTCACCGCAAGCGGGCTCGACAAAAATGCAGTGTCCCAATGTTATGGAAACATACTATTTTAAGCCTGATTGGCCAAAGAAATTACTTTGTTTCCTGTTCGCAAACAATACGAATATCTTAAGTTTGGTGAAGAAAGAGAAGAAAACAACAAATGTAACCTACCACTCCCACTGTACCATTCATATCATACCCCATATAACAACTGTAAAGTAATTTCGGGATAAATAAAAAAAATTGATACCAGTAAAGTCTAGTGTTATTTTACTAGTATGAATATATACAAATAAATATTGATTTAGTATAGCATTATATTTTTAAAAACAAGGTGCTGTATTTGAACTGGCACAAGTTTTGTTCGAATACACATTCCTATCGCAGGGAGCAATAATCGTTCAAGTCTAGCTCATGAAGAGAAGGGGACCTTTTTGTGTGACAGAGGTTCTGTCTGACAACATGTTCTGGGTTGGTATTCAACATTGATCTAATTTAATTGGAGAATAGGGATAGCCAATCACACCGCCTGTTACTGACCAAGAGTTTAATATAGTGTGCTCTGATTGGTTGTCCTTATCCTTAAGTCAAGTAAGATCAATATGGAATACCACCCCGGGTGTTACTATAATGTTCTGTCTGACATTAACGATTGACCATACATTATTTTGCCTCTATTTGGATCGGTTTGCAATACTTGGTCGGGCTTTTGTGTTTGTTTCTTAAAATAGTTTTCTAAAACTATTTTTCTGAAAAGGCTTGTATTGTAGCGTAGATATCCACCGTGTTAAGTTCGAAATTAAAGAATTGCGCGATTAAAACTGTCAATGACGAAACGATTCTTGCGAAGCACGTCTTCCTACATTTTCAAAATGACACCAATACCACTGTGTTGTAACCTGATCCTGCTACAAATTTACCTAACCATTTGTTTAGGATGGATACCATTGGTTCCGAATTGTTTACCAAAAGACCAGATCAGGATCATACTTTACATATGTGATAATTTGAACGACCTTGTAAGAGGTACTTAACGAATACCTTTCGAGCATCGACAAACACAAACCCATCAAAATCGAACTGCAAAGACGAAAACTGACTGTTAACCCTTAGACAAAGAAACTCGAACATCACAACAAAGTCATAAAATGAATTCCACATGGTTAAAGAAAAAAAGGTCGTCCACGCAACTCCTTGAGAAACAATGTTGAGACGGTAACACCCAAAATAAACTAGAACGACATGCAACAGAGTCGGATTGAAAATAATTCATCCATGGCGTATCTTTCCAGAGGAACAAAGTATGTAATAAAAGAAGAAAGTAGGCAATTAAGTAAGTTAGGATGACATGTTAGAATCCAAATTAATTTAGACAGGGAAGTCAGCACCGGACAGAAACAACCCAGCACAAAAGTCGTAAGGCACAAAAATGGCCGAAACAAAAACACAAATTCCAGACCCAAGCACACTCCACACTATCCAGCACAAAACTAAACAACTTTAAATGGTTTTCGCAGGTAGAATGACATGAAGTTTTCCTTTTTCACAGTCGAACGTCAATGAACTAACACACATTTTAATTCAGGAGCGCAGCAACATTCCACACGCCGAAAGACAAAGGTTGTATATTAGTTTATTGTACGACTCCTACCATAGTTTATCAATGAATTGATAAGTTATCCGTAAATTGTCCACAAACATTTCAATTTGTAATAATCTGGTATTTCTCATAATACTAATTTATCCCTTTGTTTTTATGCACTAAATCATAGCGGAGTTACTTACTATGCTCAGTATACATTCCACGAACGTTCAGAGAAAGTTCACGTGTGTCTCCATAGTTATTACATCAATGTTCTATAAATGTCATTCTAATGCCTCCCAAAAGACTATTTTGAGAGCTTAGTATAATGACAAATTTAGTGTTCTAGTTTTTGCTTGCTACTTGCATGTATCAACCAAGCGTCGAAAATAATAAATACTTCTCAACTTGCATCCCACATCAGAATATAATAAAATGTTCTCACGTCTACGTTTCCATTGTTGAAACTAGCGCTTACAAGTGTGCGTTGATGTGCGTTGAAAGACACAAACCTACTCTTGAGGGCATGTACAATTACAACATGTATTTCAAATGACTACATTTGGGAGATTCCATCAAGTAATAAACTGCTTTTGTGGACAGGAGAATCAAGTAAGAATTTTGGAAAAGGTGCTAAAAAACTGAATCCTTTACTTGAGGTAGTACGCGAACCTCTGATCTAACGATCGAATTTTCCCCGAAACATCTTAAAATGACAGAACAATCTTCTAGAATAACATTGAAATCATAAAAATGGCATGTCACCAGGCTCGTTTTCGAGGCTCATGGCTTTCTAATGACCTACCATTGTATTTTGTTCATTTTATCTATTTCTCGCATATATGACATCATCATGTTCATTTTAAGATTTCTATTATATGAAACCACTTTTAAACAATGAATGATATGTTATGTGTTCAATGGTCATTCTTATTGACATAAGTCACAATTCTGGCTGCCTGGTGAACGAATTCAGTATTTGTACAATAGTACCCCACCCACTTGCAAAAACATGTGATATTCAAATATTATACTATCGAAAATAATTTAAAATTGGTTATAAGTTGAGAATCAAATAGCAAACCAGTTTAGTCACATAAAACTTAATGGTCACCAGCCTTTTAGTGTGCTATTAATCACAAAGTACTCATTTTAAATAAATTTGCATGAAATGAACCTAATGTTCATATTTGAATGAAATAAATTTTATTAAAATAGCTACTTCATATAACTAAATCATGCACTACATATTTTATATAAGCACATACATTTGAACTATTGTAGTGACTTACTGTATACCCATACAATTCACAATTTTGTCGTTTTCCACCCACTTTTCGGACATGCAAAAAAAATTGAAAAATATCTAATTTGTGCACTTGTATTCTGTTTACTGTCATTAATCAACATTCATATGCGATCATTGAAACTAAAATTCATGTTTGATCGTATGTTATCACTGAAAAACCAGAAAAACGCACAATTAAGTGTTCTAATTTGTCCACGATATGATTTGCTAAAATCTTTATTTTTTTGCGTTTTCTGAAAGTTTGAATCTTTTGGACAATGAATTCAACAAGCAAAACAATTCCAGAATCTCGAAACATGTTTGTTTCCTATGAAATAAATACTCACTAATTTTCACCTGCGAACTACTTGATGTTCAAATTGACAATTCGATTTTTAAGTATAAATTAAAACAAAATTCCAATTAACTATTGATAGTTTGTCCAACTCTATTGAACTGAATAATAAAACTTTTTCAAATGTTAAAGTTTGTCATCAGGATACACAATTTAGTACAAAAGATCTTTAAATACTTAAACAGTTTTTACTATTGTTTTGTGTTTATAAAAAGATATATTTTCATTTTTAATAAGTAAACTGAATAGAGAATCCTACATCGATTTAATTGACTTTAAAATACATGTACTGACATATTAAGTGCTTACGTCAGTGCAGTCTTGGGGGTAGTCGTGTTAAATGGAAAATCCATTCTCCTATGAAGTCTAAAGTCACTGGTTTGTAACGTAGCTCACCTCATATCTTCAGTCTGATCAACAACATGTTTGATAAGGAAAAACATGTTGTGATTAATTTTTTAATCATCAAAACAGTATTTTAACCAATTGTTAGTTAATTAAATAGCCCAGATAACATAGATTCAACCCATTTTTGAAATGTCTACTATTTATACGTATGTATCAGCAATGGCAATAAAATCCATCTATTATAAGATTTAAATCTCATTAACAAAGAACAATGCAGAATCATATTACCAAATGATATTTAAAACACAAAACTTTTTAGTGTTGATAGTGAAGATATAACACTTATTGTCATGGTAACGTAGTTCACATTAAATTGACACACGAATATATATTGAGCATCTTCACCCTAACAAAACTTTATTTACTAGTTAAAGGATTCTGTTTTACTAAATTGTAAGTGCAAGTCATCGTTAGTTATGCCACGAACTACTAGTTACATAACTTTTATATTCGCTTAACCCCCGACTCCTTTTCAGTCTTCGATTATGCTTTTCTATATGAGAGGTATATTTCTGTTCGAATGCTTGAACTGTATGGGTTTATTTGTGTCATACTGTTATATCCTTTTATTATATTGGTACATACGAAAGTATATTACGACTGTCACTTGCAATTGAAATAAACATCTCATTCTACGATGATTTTCTTAGAAATCAATAACGTTTTATTGATCACTGATTGAAATACAGAAACCAACTTAAGTAAATCATGTAAACATGAAAGCATGCTGAACATTATTATTAAAACGATATCAAAATTAACAATGATAATGATTTCAAAGGAGTATCACGTATATATCTAATATACAGTCACGTATCACATGTACATTCAACTCTTGTTGACATCAATAGTTCACTCAGTATGTTACTGTATATTGGTAACGTAGTTCACGTGAGGCGTACAGCGTTTTGTCACTCACGCATTTCTTTACTCCCTGCACATCCTTCTTAAAGTATTCATATCATTTATCAGCCTCCTCCCTATCTATGTACGCTTCTGCTAGCAATTCATATTTGGTAAACTTCAGAAATAAAGGCATGTATTATAATTTGAACTACGTTACCATTTTGTAAACAACTACGTTACCATATCTATATTATTTTGTGCTGAATGATACGTTTGTTTTTGTGGAAAATCGGTTAGGAACTACAGAAACACCTTCAACTTTACATAATATTATAAAACAAATAGTTGCAGCAATACGCAAACTAATTTTGCGATGTATTATATGAACACCGTGTTAAATACTACCTTTAAATACATACAGTGTTGTACGAAAATGCCAAAGACTCACCATTTCTGCTTTACAGTACTTCCATCGTTCAGTACGGGTGCACTGATACAATTTCGACTGAGCAATAAGTCCTATGCATGAACTATATAACTTTTTTAGATACGTGCAGTCACGTAGTTCACAGTCACGTATTTCACGAATCCTTGTTAAAAGTGGTATAATTTTATGTGAATCGGACATAACCAAGTTTTAACAACTTCATTATAGATACTACATTGGAAGCATCACATTCACACTAAAGCACGTTCCTGCTTTTACTCTATAATAGTGGAATACATGGTAACGTAGGTCACATTGAAGTGTCAATTTTGACAATTCTAACTTTATGCAGTATACTTGAGTTTTAATCTCAGCTTTTGTTAAAAAGACGCACATATTGTTATTTGTACATGTACTCTATGTTTTCTGGGACTGTTAGTTTTGTCGTAAGTACATGCATGGGCTATATTTTATTCGCTCAAAAACTGTAACGTAATTCACATAGAATTCTGTGACATGCCAAAATCGCGAATTTTTTGTTTCTTTGATTCCAAAAGATGTCTGCATCATTAAATAATCCAATTTCAACCTTATGTCTATTCAAAACCATTCTAAAAAGACTATGTATGTATCAGAGTATGTATCAGTGTAATAAAACAAGACAAAATAGAGCACTGCAGTTTGTGACAGGGTATTTTTGCTATTTCGTGAACATACATAGTCGAAAAAAATATGTCAAACTTGATTGTACCTGAATAATTATGTTACTTATGTGTACATGTAGATACTGACATTGTTTATGTCAGAAAACATAAGTTTATCAATAATTTGCTATTTTTCAATACACAATTGCGCTGTGACAGCTATTTTAGCGAATTGTGCGTTTTTCTGGTTTTTTAGTGTTATACGATTTTGAAATCTCGCGCATGCACACAAGACAGCCTGGGCCTCCTTAAGAAGGAATGAGCGATTTTAACTAACGATCGATTTTCCCCCGAATTATCTTGATATAGTAAAAAAATGTCCTTAAATGACATTAAACGATATGCCATGGTTTCTCTATCGAGATAAACAGTTATTGAATAACCCACCATTGTCCTGTGTGCTAAATATAATATGTATGTGTGCCTAACCGTTATCGTTAAGTAACGCCGTATAAAAATGTGTATCTTGACAAAACGGTGGCATAACGATAATCTTAAGCCTAAGGATAGTTTCTGATTAGTAGTGATCTTTCAAAGTTGATCTCTTCAAATACATTGTTAAAGTTCTAACTAAGATATTGACTGTCGAAGAAAGATAAAACATAATGGAAACAACTTGTTCCACGAATTTTATACTCAACTGAGTTCAGGGAATGCCATACGCTGACACGATATGATGATAAAACTGCTCTATTTATTACAGATCGTCTATAAAAATGACTTTCAAGTGGAAAAATCACGTTAACACTGAAGAGCGTTATTGTTAATATCGATTTTATTAGAATATAGTATACGAGGTAATACCATTTAACATCGATTTGTGCTTTATATCCTTTCCGCTACCATAGCGTACTAATGCAGACTGGCCGGGATGGCAATTTCTGCCTTCCGTAGTTTTCGACCTAAATGTCCAAATTCTGGAATATTGCTGTCATGGGTACACAGGCATCCCAGACTAAAGGATATTACGGGCCCAGTGTCGTGCATAGGATTTTGGGCCCGCTTGCCCCCTTTAAAAAGGGCTTTGCACGTAGATTTTCCCAAACTGAAGTTACTGGTCCAACCCGCCATTGCGGCACTATTCCCTGTGGAATTGCATTAACATTTAGCGCCAAAATGATTTTATTTTTCTATAGAAGGAATATAAGGCTAGACAAAGGGGTCAGGACCAATGCCCTCAAGGGGCCAAAACGGTGGCATACCAAGCTAAAAGAAAGAGTTTTTCGCGCTAGGGTCACCGTCACATCGTCATTTCCTGTGACCTTCAGTCGAAATGTTGACAATTTTTCTACTTTCTCTTTGGGGCAGATGTGTAGCATCCGGATGTATCGAGTTTTATCAGTGCTACAAGTCAATAGTGTCTCAGGGACGGGAAATAGGGACCATATGAATTACTCATAGCCTCCCAAAAATCGTGGTAGCGGAAAGGATATAATTATATCAAAAACATGAACTACACTGGGACTTTAAATGAAATAGAACTGCTCAACGTACCATTGCTGAATGTAAATTAAGTTTTCCTGCGCATGCACTATATAATTTTATACGAATATACTTGTAGCTGCTATTGAATGGTTTAGTTGGTTGAAATTGGCCGACCACTTAGTCTTGTTTATCATATTATAGAATATCTTTTATTAATAAACTGTTCGGCTTTGGGGATAATTCAGGCTTTTTAACGTTCTCATGAGGTCTGCTATAGCGACATTGTCTTGTGTGTGAAGTGTTCTCTTTAATCCTTCGTTTGACAGAAATCGTAAGTAGCGCGTGTTGTTTACTTAAAGATAACTGATTACTGTAAAAGCTTTCCAAGTTAGTTAAATCAACATCAGTTAGCTCGCTATTGTAGCACAATGTTGACTTTTGAATCAAAATAAATGATAATGAAAACCATTTCCGTCAAATGCAAACAGAACTTAGAGCCCGAACAGCAATACATCAACACGATACGAGGAGATAACAAACATATCAAACGAAAGCGTGTCTATAAATACATGAAATATGTTTTTAAATAGGAACAACCAAAGCGATTCTTTATAAGCGCCAGTTAATTTTGAATAATTACTTTTATATATTTTTCATTATGAATTGTGGCGGGTGCCACATTTTTGATAGTTAAAATGACACTCTTCCGGAGTAACAAAACATCAAAGGAACTTACATATTTAAATGCTGGGAATATTCGATTATCACTTTTAAATGACAAATTTAATTACACGAATCCTATATTTCTTACAGAAAATGAAAAATCGACAGGGAAGGATAACACTCAAAATGAATAGCTGACACGCAAACAACATATAAAAACTCTGACCACAAACATACGTCACACTGCCAAACACTAAACTGAAGGACTATATATGTGTTTTGCAGATAGAAGGAAATGAAGTATACCCATTTCCCAGTCGAACGTCAATGAACTCACTCAAAATTTTGTTTAAGTCACTCAGGTTCTAATTGCAGCTGTCAAAAAATCCAAACAGTTTGAGAATAACCATGTAGCTGTATATAATTTATGATTATTGCTATGTATTGTTCATCATTATTTGGCTTATCTATCAAGGTATTTCGGTTGAGATGTATAATCAACACTAAAATTATTAGAAGGTTAATTGCAATACAGCTATGAAGAATAGGCATTTATTTCCACGAATTGCTCTGTTTGCATACCAAAAACAGACCAAGTAACTGGTCAATGAAACTAAAACGCTACCAAAAAGGTATTTCAGTAGATTGCACCAGGTAACTATTCCTCAAAAGGCATGGTAACAGAGAGATAAACACATTACGAGCTACATACGACAGATGCCGATACCATCAAAGTGTCTGCATCTTAATATTGTCCAGCATAGGCGACACATGAGACAACCTTCAATAGACATTCGTAAGGAATGAACGGAAATCATTTCACCGGCAAGTTGATGACTACCAAACTTGAACACAAGAACAGAAAAGCAAACAGTCCTTTATCGTACCATAAATCGCATTGGAATGACGATACGTGTATTTCATATACTTATAACGTTTTGATTTATTTCGTTATATCTTTCTTCGCATGAACTTACTGTTTTATTTACGTCGTTCAAATACTTCCCGAAAGAGTACTACCAGATGTAATAAGATGACATATTCATCATATGTTTTACTTGCATGTATCATAGAGACAATAATTGTCCAATGGTGCCTCATATCTGATATTATGAAATACAAACATCATATGTTTTATTGTTTCAGTCACGAAAGGTTTTGGAGTGGTTTTATAACCCATTCGCGGATCGACGGGCTGTATTTGTAAAATTCGAATATTGTGGATGGTAATAATAAACATTGAAATGGCCCCTTAAGGAGGTATGCGCACCTTTGATCCAACGATCGAATTTTCCTTGAAACATCTTAAAATGACACAATAATGTTCTAGAACAACATTGAAATCATAAAAATGATATGTCACCAGGCTCGTTTTCGACATACTTGGCTTTCTAATGACCTACCACTGTATTTGGTTCATTGTATCTATTTCCTGCATTCATGGCACAATTATGGTTTTTTTAAGATTTTTACTATATGAAACCACTTTTAAGCAATGCATGATATTTTATGTGTTCAATGGGCATTTCTATTGACATTAGTCACATTTCCGACAGCCTGGTGAACAAATTCAGTATTTGGACATGATAAATAGTTTTCTCACCCACTTGCAAAAAAGTGTGATTTTCAAATGAACGTCAAAGAACGATTGAAAATAATTTAGAATTGGCCATAAGTTGAGTACATGTATCAAATAGAACACCAGTTAAGTTAAATGAAAAACCAGTCTTTTCGGGAGCTATTCGTCAAAAAGTACTAATTATGAATAAATTTGCATAAAATTAACCTATTTTGCATATTGTAATGAAATAAAATTTTATTAAAAATATTTCGAAGTGGGGCTACTTCATATAACTAAACATGCACTACATATTATATATAAGCATATGCATTTGAACAATTGTAGGGACTTATTGTGAACCTATATTATTCACAAAATTCACAAATATCTTTTTTTGTGCAATAGTTTTATGTTTATTGTCATTAATCAACATTTATGTTCGTTCTTATCTAATGCCATTTTGAAATTTCGCGCATGCGCACAAGGCAGCTCAAACCTCCTTAAGCTTCTTTTATAACACCGATTGTGATTATAATATTATAATATTAATGTCCCGCTACACTGAAGGTTTTATGTTGATATGCTTTCTTCTAAATGTTATTATAATAGCAGAATCTAAATGATTAATTTTAAGCTGGTGACATAGTTCAAAATTCAAAGAATAGCCAACATTTCCAAGTCTAATAGTCCTAATATCTCGAATAATGAAACATAAAAAGCGAATAAATGTTCTTATATTAATTCGAAAAGTTCAAGTAGGAAAAGTGTACGTATGTTGATAAATATTGTTCTCAGCGTTACGCAGTATAGCCTGGGAACAGTTGTGTACCTTTGACAAAACAAGTTTTGATTGGTCAATAGGTTTTTGGGGCGGAGCTGACCGACGAGAGAGAAAAAGTGGTCAATAGGTTTTTGGCGCGGAGCTGACCGACGAGAGAGAAAAAGTGGTATTTTTTAATCGCATTCAAATTCATTTAGATATTTATTATTAGCATAATCAAACGTTTTTATTATGTTTTGTGTGTGGGTATACTTTTGTTTAGAATACAACCTACATTATGAGCCAATGAAAACGCCGAATTTTGGTGGTAAAATAAAAATTTAATCATTAAAATTTTCTCTTCACAGACTTGACGTCATGCGATGGCGCTACTTTCTATCGGCCAATCAGAATGCAGAATGTTATATTCTAAGTTAGTTAGAACATATTAAGTAAATTTTAATAACTAAAAAGGACTCGCTTCGCTTCGCTCGCTCCGCCCTATTTAATCATTAAAATTTACTTAATATGTTCTAACTATAACATAGGCATGCTTTGATCAATCCGTTATCTAGTATATTGGAGGGGTGAGTTCGGCAGGTGTTACGGGTACAGGTTTCCTAGAATACTAGGGAGGGTTTTCCTTGACGGCCAGTATCCCGATGAAGATATGTACGATCTTATCTCTTGGTAAACTGATATCAATCAAAGAACTGGAGATGAGATAGTTGCATACACGTTAAAGAGGCTTGGTACTTAATAAATTTTAAATTACAGGAGAGTGGTGTTAAATATGTATATACGACATGTACAGGTACATGTAGATACATTAGACATGTGAGTTTATATATAACCATGCTCTATATATCAAGAATCTCGTTTGTTGCCAAATAAATACGTCTCGTCAGCATTGATGGTGTTAGTTATATATAAGTGAAGGAATATGATAGACTATTCATACGTTGCATTATTAACGAGGATATATATAATTATCGGAAAGACCTCGTATTTACACAATACAGCTATGTGGACCATATTGAGAGTTGGTCTAGAATCAGTTGTCCAGGGCTGCTTTCCGCAATTTGAACAGACGTTCAGCCAACCATGACGTTGGCTATTGCAATTAAAATGAGAAAATATTAGGTCAGACAAGGAAGGCAGCACTGAACTTCACCAGCCGAGCACAGAAAACATTAAACACACACAAGCAAAAATGCCTAACTGAACAAGTAAATGTTTTGCCCAAGTCAAAGCTGTCGAAAAGCTGAAGCCGTTTACTGTTGCAAAATCGCATATCTATACCGATAATACACAGCTACCGCAAACAGTCTATACTTCTTTGAAGCCAAACACATCGGTTTTATTGGCTGAATCTACAGACTCCTGTAATTGATATATTTCATCTGACAATTCTAGCAGATCAGTAGCGTAGTGTGCACCTTGAAAGCATATTTTTTCTTTTTTATTGGTGATTCAAATCAGTTCTAGTCGTCTTGTAACGGATAGCAAATGCCCCAAAGCATGCAATCATGCGAGTGTTTATGAAGTCATTGGTTTGTCAGCTAAAGTAGTGCTTCGAGATTCTTGCCAAACATTACCTCAATATGAGAGTCTTAATACGTTGTCTTGCTGTAAGCTGGAATCTTCTTTCAGCTGACTCACATTATTTAAAGACTTTTCCTACATGCTATTGTCTAGATGCAATATTTAATATTACGCTAGGCCAGACAATTATTACAGTATCTAATGTGTTTTTCTCTATTCTAAACGCCGAGATGTCTGAGAAATATATTAGTTTATTTGATTTATTATCTTGATATATCCGTTCTTACTATGACCATGTTTTTCAATTCCAATAGAAACATTTTGAATTATCATATATATCGATATCGAAATGCTGATTAAACATTGAACACACATGAGATTCTAAAACACCTATTTCAATTTTAAAACACCTATTTCAATTTTGTACTGAAGATTCTCCCTTGTACAAAAAATACAATTTCAATACGTGTGCATAGCAATTTTGGAACTAGTGGAAGATAGTTTAAGTTTTTATCAATATGTATCTTTGTCATGTCACTGCTTATATCTCAGTTTCAGAATTAAATTGAATTTTTCCAACATAATGGTTGGCTGGCTTTAATAGTGAGTGAATTGCCAAACTCATGTTGCAGTGAAAAAAACGTATTAGTCAAATGGGTTTTTACATTGCACAATATACAATGTATATAATGTGTCAGTTGTGAGTTGTTCTTGTGGTGTGTTGTTGTACGTGTGCGTGCTATGTTCTGGTCCTCTGGCTCTTGCTCCGGGTTCCTTTGACTGTCTGCCAGCTTTTTGACACCTTTCAGTGGTTTTATTTCATTTTCTCGTTCAGTTGAATGTTGTGCCAATTCCTGCGGTGTGATTGTGGTCTGTGTTATCTCGGTTTTCTGAGTTCGTCTATTAAGCTAAGTTTACATTATCCTTTTGGTTGCTTATTTGTACAAACACGCATAAGTAGTACAGCATCTTGGAACTTTCAATTACAGTATGGCGTTTTGTTTGTAAGTTTTGAAGATCTGACTGTCCTTCATTATGTCATTGAACAACATATGAAACGGTTTAATTGAATGATCTGGATATAGGTTTATTCACAAACAACTGCTTTAGGATAATCAGCAACTTTAGTATGTAATTTCAGTTAATCAAGCGATATAATGAAGCACTGAAAGAGGTCAATTTGCTGTAAGACAATTCTTTGAACATTCAACAACATTCACGCTACGAACTGGTTCAAATGCAGGATTTCGGGCAAATTATGCTTTAACAAAAAGTTTAAACATTATCTTCAGAGGCCTATTATGTTGCACACGTGCTCCCAAATATAGTCATTTAGACGTGTAGCTAATTAAGATAAAAAATATTCGCAGAATGAAGTAATATCAACTTATTTTCACTCAAGATTAAAATCGCTAGTGATATGTATTGTTATTGCACTCTACTTTCTTAGTTATTTCTACAATATTATTTAAACGGGGCACGTATAAAAATCTGTAAAATTGTTCGACCGCTCGTTTTCCCTGATACATCCATTCTCTGATTGTGGTTAAAATCACGGCATTATGGTAAAATATAACACGTTCATAAATTTGTACCATATACCAGACCTACAGTCTCGTCCTGGTGTTAATATATTTTATATCGACAAGTTTATGGAGAATATCGTCGAAAGTTGCAACATATATTCTTCAAATATTTGAATGTAACAGCATCATGTAGTTCAATACAAGTTTAAGCTTCACAAGCCTGTATAACAACGATGACATGGCAATACAAGTTTGCCATTATGATTAAAATCGAATGCGAACTGTTGTCTACCCTTAATGGCATTTCTAACTGCAGACTTTTAGTTTTGAAATATCTTTTTATATTGAAAGCAAGAATTTCGTCTGCTTTTGTTGCTCATAATGGTAGACATTTTGCTAGAAGCTGTTTTTAAAGTTGAACACATGCAAGTCTATCTGTAGTCTGGCTACCGGCTAGATATTATATTTTGTTAATTATTTACATGTATTATAACTTTATTTTCAATTTTAGCTAAATTTTATTTTGCGCTTCACTATCTATGTTTGAAGTTGCAAATGGAAATAATCTAAAGAAAAATTAGTAGACTGATGAGTTGTCTCCTTTAATAAAGCATGGGGCATCTATAGACAGACTAGTCTATTTGCCGAATAAAGATGTATTTCGTGTTTAAGTCTCTGGTTACTTATATAAGATGTACAACATGTGTACTTTGAAAGGATACGAAAGGAATGTAGTGTGTTGTGATTTACTTAGAATACAAATTGGAAATGAATAAATACATTGACTGTCTATTAAACCATGCGCAAAATGACATTTAATGAACGAAGGAGTGTTGATGGAATGTTTTTATTACATATAGTTTAAAATAGTTCATGCATGTATATGCGGCTTTGATTTGGAATGAAATGTCATTCTCCAGGTGATTACATTTGTGCGTTTAGGTGTACTACTGTTGTCAGAATACCGCTTGAACATAATGATATAATTTCTATTGATGACGTCTGACTTGTAGATTGTCAGATACGAATTTATCAGGATCATTGCTATTACGCATTATAATACACAGAAGATCTACTCAATTGTCTAAAATAATCACAGTAGACCTTGAAGCCTAGATTTGTGCAATTTTGATCAAAATCGAATGCGAAATGTGGTACTATAAGTTAATGTAATACTTCATCTATATCGTGTTTACAAGAAAGGTTGGACAGACAGACGGCGGGCAAAGAGTGATCGCAAAGGCTCAATTTACAATTTACAAGATGGGCGCTGAAATTCGTACCGAACTAATATTAACAGTAGTCAGCAGGGGAAATTGATAAAGCAAGCATGAATCATGAGTTATAGAAAGTAATCTTAATTACATGATAGAGTTGTTGACTTTCATGTTGTTACGTTATGCGGCATCTCATACTAAATTGTGAGAAAAAATGGTGTACATGTGTTCAATATAATAAAATGAATAACACACGTACGCATCGATGTCGGTAAATTGCAATGATTATTGATTATTACCAACCTGATATGTAATAATATTCAAAATGAATGATGAGTTATGTTTTACTTAATTACATGTGCACATTGGTTTTATCGTACATAGTTTTGTTTAAAACAAAACGGATCACAATTCGATTAAGTTATACAAAAAGATAGTTATAGATAAGATATTGTGATATATGTACTTATATTTATTCAATGTTCTTACCGAACACGAAAACGTTTGCCACTGGTAATGGGGAACTTAAAAAAATATACTTATTTTTTCCGTTATCAAATTCGCGTTAAAACATTAATCCGAAAAGCTTTATGAGACAAAGAATACTCTATTCCTAGCAAAAAACTGCATGATTAATTCACGAATGTTTTGTCACTGCAGAGATAATTGCAACCATTGTCTCCAATTTCAATTTGGTAAAATATAATATTCATATAAAATGCAATTAGAAGGCTAGTTTATATCCATTCAGTATTGGATTCAGTGATAAAGCAGCCCATTCAATGTTTAAATCATATGTATTTGTTATCATTGATGTGGGTAATATAAAATCGCTACATTCAATGTATCATACTATCGCATTGATTTAATATGATATTATTAGTGGACCAAATAGACGGTTGATAGGGATACCATACATGTCATGTGCATGTTTGTGCTGGCATAATTGATGACAGTCCTTATACATCCAAATGGACAAGAGGGAAGACATTTCTGAAAACAGTATAAACACATATCATGCACTTACTGACATTCTTCTAGGGGATGAACAACGGAGATAATTTTCGGATGTTTTAATTTTGAGAGCTGGTGAACCTCCCTTCTGAGAATTTCTGACACTACCTCTCGTCGACGTGGCTTGTGTAATTTGTCTGCGATCTTCTTTTCGAAAAAGAACACCGATACTTCCTGAAAGGAAATATAAAGACATTAGCAACAATTAACCTATCATGGACAGCGATATTGTTATGCAAACAGATGCATTGATTTACATAAACGTATAACATAAGCAGGAACATGACGCATGGGTAGTTAGTTATTTTGTATAACGATTGCAAAGACACGCACCAGTAAAGCTGGATGACCATTTTAACATAACATCCAAAAGTAGATACGCAATATTACTTTAATATAATGTTATTAACACTAGGAAAAGAATTTTTTTTCAAAAAAGATACTAAAGAGAATGTAAAACAGCGACATATTGAACTGGTACTCTAGATTATTTTTAATACGACTATGTGTGTCGACTTCGGATTACCATTGTTATAGAGTGCATCTGTTAAGACTTTTTGTGTGTATCTAAGTTTCAGCCAATAATCGTGCTTCTTAAAGAATAGTGTGGGCAAAACATACGGCGACTTCCATATTAAGATTGAGCGATGTATCGATTTATTGAACCACCGCGATTGAAACTATCACGACAGCAACATAAATCGATGGCAAACATCAATGTCACTATAATTGACAATAGAGATTTTACGGTAAATTCACTTACTGACCATTGTACAGTGTTGGTCAAAATCGTTTATACAATGTTTATCAAAAGCTTCTCGGGTTAGTTCTAGTTGAACTGCCTGGTAATGCACTCACATATTAAGGAAACTGTAACAAAAGTCATCACACAAGGTGGCAAATACTCAGTATATGACCTGTGACAATAATGTTAGTTTCAGTATTGGGAAAGGTTGAAACACCACCGTCATAAGTAATATAGAATTAGTCAAAACGACTTTAAATGTGCCACTGATAGAAAAAAATAATTCTCGAGAGCTAGCATGGATACAGTTTGGACAAAGGTCAATATCACACCGTTATATGCCGATGGTCATGCAAAACATCGCTTAGTACTGGTGTGTCACAGCATGAAAAACGGATTTAAGTGCAAATAATATTTTATTATGTTTACTTTTATTTGGAATGTCAAATTTAAGTCGATTTATTTTCCGTATATTAACTAAATTTAATTTATTTATATAATCACAAATAATACTAGTACATGCATCCAACTAGATTCGCGTTTAGTTTACATGTAGATCTCCAAATTTTATTTTAAAATTAGAAGAATTGTTTTATTACCTCCATTGAATAAAAATATTAGTAAAATTTGTATATATATTTTCCTTGCCGTTTAATATACTTTAAATACAAAGTATTCCGTTAAATAGTTTCATAGTGAACTAGTGTATGTGTAACATCTTTAAATTCTACTTCATATTTGCTCATGAACATTGAAATAAAAAGCAGTACATATAGCTAACTTAAAAACATATAGTTATACTTCATAAATCGTACAAAGAATTATTTGTATTGCTTACTGCTCTACTACTGAGCTGTTTGGTGTCTTATTTGTACAATATGTGCAGAATAAATTTTATTAAAAACAAAAAAATATGTATTTAATCACCTTTAAATGCAACTTAAATTTCAAATTTAAGTTAAACTTTAATCGCATTTAAGTTTGCGTTTATATTGCATAAACGTGCATATATTCCCATTTATATTCTATATTTAATCACCTTTAAATGCAACTTAAATTTGACTTAAACTTGTAGGAATAATTCGACTTAAATGTAGTATTAAACTTAACTTAAATATGGAATTAAATAGCTACTTTTTTCTGATTAAATGTATTTAAATTCCAAATATAATTAAATTTAAGTTAAGTTTAATAGTAAATTAAACGTAATATTTCATGATGTGAGTCATGCGACGTATCTTTCAACTCCGACCAATGGTTATCGTGAAATACTAAAGGTGGATGGAAAGATCAAACAAAATTTAAACGCATGGCGTACAGTTGGCCACCAAATATTCGATTGTAATGTGTACCAGTAGTGTGAGCAGCAGTGATATTTGACAGTTTGAAAATAAATGGTCATAAGGGCGTCCATGATAGTGGTCTGGGTAATATGCATCCATTGTACATACATTTATTCAGTCAATTGCTTGTAATCGTTGCTAAAAGCCCATATAATCAATCTGACTCGTCGCACAACCAGAATCATTATCGTTTGAGTTTGGTATAATAATAATAGCTGTAAAGTAGCCGTAATGTTACTATTGAAACGCACGATGAAGCGTCTTGTTAACCATATCAGAATGATATTTCACGTCATGTCAAAATCGTTATCTCGATATTATATAAATTATGGTATTACGCACAAACACGTAATGACTCATGCAATGTTATACTTTATATGCAGAGAAAATCATTTGCTAATGTCACAATACGCCACATAAAATGTAACACGTATTGAATTTTACCTTATACTATAGTGTGGCCAAGATATGATGGCACAATAACATTGTCTAAACGTCACTGGTTGGATCAGCCCATATCAAAACGTGGGTAAGTTAATAAATCATGATCATTTAAGCGCTTGTTCAGTTATTTTTAACTACTTAAGGATGAAGATTGATGTGCTTATTATATGGCCTAGTTGTAACGTCACTAATCACAACGCAGAAGGTCCGGGTTCGAGTGACGTTACCACTAGGCCATAAAATAAGCACATCAATCTTCATCCTTAAGTAGTTTAATTTCGAATAAATATTCCGCACACTTTTCACGAAACTCGTGTATTGTTGGTGTAATACTTATAACCAGATAAACTGTGTAACCTGTACATTATTTAATCGAACTTTGGCTAAACGTATCGTTTTAACGCAGCAAGGACGATACATTGTGTGTAATGTATTAAACTTCTGCACACAAGATGCATCAATGGAACAGCCAGTGATTCCGTTGTCCTGTCCCAGGAAACGAACTGTTAATTCATGAAATTTATATATCCATCTTTATGTATAGAATATAATTTTTATAAATTAGTTGTTCTAGATAAATAAAATATAATATAATAAAAATACAGAATAGAGAAAGCTTTCAAATAACACAATTTTAACAAGATAATCAACGTATAACGGGATATACTAAGACAAATAGTTAACTAGAACTGTAGAATATAAATAATTACAGAAGTGATATTCGAACCAGTAACCTCCTTCGATAATATTATTGTATTCCCAAAGCTTTACTAATTGAGCTAGCGTGGCACATATAAAAATGCCCCGTATATTTGCTCATATTGCAAAAACATAATACGAAACAAGCGTTTATTGACCATGACTGTAAATAAGCACCCCCTTTCTGTTGAAAATGAACCCGTCTAGTAATAAGCATGTGTATTTGTTATTGTGCCATCATATCTTGGCCGCACTATGGTAAATAACATCTGAATTGAGTGATGTTTATGGGCGAAAACGCTATTAATTATGTTTTCTTTTTATTATAGGTAAATTTCCAACTTGGGTAGCTAAACGGGGGGATTAACTGTATAAACGCTATGGTTAAAGTACATAAACATGCATAACCTAGAAATACACCTATATCCGTTCCGCTACCACGATTTTTTGGGGGGCCATGATAAATTCATATGGTCCCTATACCCCGTCCCTGAGACACTATTGACTTGTAGCACTGATAAAAACTCGATACATCCGGATACTACAAACCTGCCCCAAAGTGAAAGTAGAAAAAATTGTCAACATTTCGACTAAAGGTCACCGGAAATGACGATGTGACGGCGACCCTTGCGCGAAAAACTTCTTTTGTTTTAGCTTGGGAGGCCTACTTTTAGGCCCCTTTAGGGCACTAATCCTGACCCCTTTTTCTAGCCTTATATTCCTTCTATAGAAAAATAAAAACATTTTGGCGCTAAATGGTAATGCAATCCCACAGGGAATCGCACCGCAATGGCGGGTAGGACCAGTAATTTCAGTTTTGGAAAATCTACGTCCAAAGACCTTTTTAAAGGGGCCCGTAATGTCCTTTAGTCTAGGATGCCTGTGTACCCATGACAGCAAAATTCCCGAATTTGGGCCTTTAGGTCGAAAACTACGGAAGGCCGAAATGGCCATCCCGGGCAGTCTGTATTTGTACGCTATGGTAGCGGAAAGGATATCTGGTATTTTTGAATACTTGCTGCATGTAATATATTCATAACAATCAATAGCTAATAAAGAAATGAGATTTTGCATTTTTTATAAGAATTTAGATTGTATTGACGGCATACCGATTGCAAAACACTTCAGGAGTTATATCCATTTACATTCAAGCCTGTTTTTGCTATATTATTGTCATAAATGCATTGCAAAACGGCAAATTATGCATATTAAGCACAATAAGGAAAAGGAAAAACACAAACAAAATGTATTAACCGATTGGAATTCGTACCAACGTTATAAATTTCATCACTTTGTGCACTCATGACATGTAGGCTACTCGCACTTTTCACTGATTCATTTACCCATAAATAATGTTAGCGGGAATTTTATTTTTCCATGAGCGGGACATCTCAACCAACACATTTAGACAAAAGACCCTCGACCAGGTGTTTGTATGTGCCGTGGTGTCATGAAATGAACCATTAAAATCGATCAAATACGGTGTCGGAGTAAATCCAATAATAAACACTTTTAGCTAGCGGGATCTAAGTCTTCAATGTCCCTGTTAAATCATAATATCTATATGCAACCGTTATGTGTAGGTCATGACCGTTAAAGTAAATGAATCAAATCCATGAAAAAGATTATAATGCTCGTGTGTATTACGTTTTGAGACTCATTAATGCTACGGTCACATTTGCCCTACGAGCTCCTTACGAGCTCCGTACGAGTTGATTTTGGCGAACTCGCACGGCGTCCGTACGGAGCCCGTACGGATATCGAAAATCGTACGAGCATCGTACGGATTTTCGTGACTCGTAGAGGACTCGGCGACTCGGTGAAAATGTTTCACCGAGCTCCCGAGCTGTCTACGAGCCCGTAGATATTTTTCAAGTCTCTATAATCTCGCACGAGGCTCGTGCGGACACCGCACGAGCTACGAAATACTCGTGCGAGTATCGTACGATATCCTTACGGATATGGAAATTTGCAAAGCTTTGCATCGCATGGGACGCCATTAGGATGTAGATAATGAACATTATCTCAACTGCTTTACTTATGACAATGAATAGTTATGAGTATGATGTATATTGAAATATTGAAAAATTAAAAGTTTGGAAGACAGACAGACTGTGCGAGTATAACAACATTTGTACACAGACTTTTAATATATTTATTTCGAATGTACATGTAGTAACACATGACATTGTTGTACACACTATGACATTGTTGTACACACTATGACATTGTTGTACACACTATGACATTCACTGCTATAATGTTGATACTGCAACTGTATCATGTATCCAAGTTCCGGTAGAAAGACTCTGCCAACAGCAAAAACACAACACTGATTAATTCATGAAAACAATATCGTATTTTTATATCATTATTATGGTATTCACATATTATCATTATCGTCATCATAATCGCATTCTCGTAATATCATCATCGAGCTATCGTATTATCATTATCGTATTCTCGTAATTATCAGCATCGTTCTATCGCATTATCATCATCGTATTCTCGTATTATAAATTATCTTATCATTGTATTATCATAATCGTATTCTCGTATTATCATTATCTTATCATTGTATTATCATTATCGTATTCTCGTATTATCATTATCTTATCATTGTATTATCATTATCGTATTCTCGTATTATCATTATCTTATCATTGTATTATCAACATCGTATTCTCGTATTATAATTATCTTATCATTGTATTATCATTATCGTATTCTCATATTATCATTATCTTATCATTGTATTATCATTATCGTAGTCTCGTATTATCGTCATCATACGTTTGTATTCTCGTATTATCATCATCCTATTATTGTATTATCATTATCGTATTCTACTATCATCATCATCATACTATCGTATTCTCGTATTATCATCATCGTATTCTCGTATTAGCATCATCGATATATCCGACCAACAACCTTTCTCCAAGTAGGTACGCACCAGACTTTGATCCATGACATATTACCGCGACCGCGACCGCGACCGTGGCTGGGTGATTTTGGTGTCCGTATAGGAAGCGGGAGATCGAAAGTTCAAACCCCGGAGAAAGTTAGGTTATAACTGATGTAGTCGTTTGGTAAGACGCCAGCTAGTTCACGAATGGTAACTGTAGGCCCAACTCTGCCAGGCACCCGGCAATACATGTATGATAATGGATTCGGGTTATTTTGCTAGAGAGGGGCCCGACCAGCAATATTTTATCCAAGTTGGTACCCAGTAGACTCCCACCCAAGACGTACTCCTCTCATTGTATTAGATGACCACAATTCACCACAATTCCAGGGTCCAGGCCCACCCCATCTGGATCCGCACACGCTCAGTGTATGATAGTTGTTATTTCCGTGACTCTCGTGCACAGAACTTATGAGTACACATTAAACCATTGTCTATGCATCTACATATGTATATCCTTGGATTTCTACTGCATTCGCGTAATTCTTTTGGTAAAAATATATATTTGGTGTGGTACACATGAGACACATACGTGTAGAAAGGTCGCTGGTCGGATATTACGATAATGATAATACGATTATGATAATAGGAGAATACGAGAATACGATAATGCTAATACAATGATAAGATAATGATAATACGAGAATACGATGATGATAATACGAGAATAAGATGATGATAATACGATATAACGACAATGATAATACAATAATAGGATGATGATGATACGAGAGTACGATAATGATAATACAATAATAAGCTGATGATTTACGAGAATACGATTAGGATAATGCCATGATAAGATAATGATAATACGAGAATACGATGATGATAATACAATAATAAGATGATGATAATACGAGCATACGATGATGATAATACAATAATAGGATGACGATAATACGAGAATACGATAATGCTAATACATGTACAATGATAAGATAATGATATTACGAAAATACGATGATGATAATACGAGAATAAGATGATGATAATACGATATAACGACAATGTTATTTATTGAAGGCGGACAAAGAGTGACCAATGTGTACAGCTACAAAGCTCCAAATATACTAACAAACTAGATGACTGATTAAGATAAATTTAATGTTAAGTTTGGCAATGTTTGGCCACGGCTTACAAATTCGGGCTGCCGACAATACAAAGGGCTAGCCCTAACAACAACAACAACTTTAATAAATCAAGATGTTCACAATGAACAGATAGAATTAGTATTTGAGCCAACTCTGGGTAACAGGTGTTGGGCTCACCTTATTTTATTTATATATATAATAAATGGATTAAGCCGTCTCCAACCAAGTGTTACAAACAACTAATACAAAATGTGCATTTAAAACATGTTATCACAATTAATGTCAAAATGGGTTTGAGACCCCACAAAAACAAGCCTGAAAGACCAGTCTCTCATTTTTATTTTAAGAAGGGAAAGCGGTGCGCATGTAACTTACGCAATGTGAAAATCACTAAAGGTTAAAACCCTTAAATGTTTAGGTTCAAGACAATAAATGTTTGGCCGCCTCAAAATAAAATCACCTATCCTGAAGTGATAGCTGCCAATAATACAATAATAGGATGATGATAATACGAGAATACGAAAATGATAATACAATTATAAGATGATGATTTACGAGAATACGATGAGGATAATGCAATGTAAGATAATGATAATACGAGAATACGATGATGATAATACAATAATAAGATGGTGATAATACGATAATACGATAATGATAATACTATACTAAGATAATGATAATACGAGAATACGATGATGATAATGTAATAGAACGATGATGATAATTATGAGAAAACGATAATAATAATACTATAGCTCGATGATGATATTACGAGAATACGATTATGGTGACACGAGAATACGATAATGGTAATATAAGAATACCATAATGATAATATAAAAATACGATATCGTTTTCATGAATTAATCAATGTTGTGTTTTTGCTGTTGGCAGAGTCTTTCTACCGGAACTTTGATACATGATACAGTTGCAGTATCAACATAATAGCAGTGAATGTTATTGTGTGTACAACAATGTCAAAGTGTGTACAACACTGTCATGTGTTATTACATGTACATTCGAAACAGATATTAAAAGTCCGTGTACAAATGTTGTTATGCTCGCACAGTCTGTCTGTCTTCCAAAATTTTAATGTTTCAATATTTCAATATACACCATACTCATAACAATTCATTGTCACAAGTTAATCAGTTGAGATAATGTTCACTATCTACATCCTAATGGCGTCCCAGGCGATGCAAAACCATGCAAATTACCATATCCGTAAGGATATCGTACGATACTCGCACGAGTATTTCGTAGCTCGTGCGGTGTTCGCACGAGCCTCGTGCGAGATAATACAGACTTGAAAAATATCTACGAGCTCGTAGACAACTCGGGAGCTCGGTGAAACATTTTCACCAAGTCGCCGAGTCCTATACGAGTCACGAAAATCCGTACGATGCTCGTACGAATTTCGATATCCGTACGAGCTCCGTACGGACGCCGTGCGAGTTCGCCAAAATCAACTCGTACGGAGCTCGTAAGGAGCTCGTAGGGCAAATGTGACCGTAGCATTAACACAATTTAGTTTTTAATATTTTTGTTACGATATCTAACTAATTCGTAGTAACTGAGATAGTTGTATATAATGACCAAGACATTATGTATATAGTTTAGACAACAGTGTGATGGTATGTAGGTAAAACATGCCAAGATATTTATACCTTATTGTCATCCATTCGTACGGCATCAAATATTTTCCAAACCATTTCAGGACCGCAACTCGCCACGTGTTGTCGTATATCATAATATCGTGTTATAGGGTTCACTTCGTCAGATATTATTGAATGTTTTAACATAGAAAATACATCCATTGTTTTAGCAAAAGATGAAGCAC
Organism: Spisula solida; assembly: GCA_947247005.1. NCBI lineage: Eukaryota > Metazoa > Mollusca > Bivalvia > Venerida > Mactridae > Spisula > Spisula solida. The sequence continues at coordinate 3,295,775 of OX365948.1, read as the reverse complement.
AACACGATATTCTACATGATGTACGCGACTTAGACTCTATTTGTTGATAGAATTCTTGTTGGTCTGTAGTGTAGCACTCATATGAAGATTGGTACGACATATGGTGTTATTGTCATCGATACAAAACGCACACACTATCTGAAATAGAAATAAAATACTTATAAAGCAGTGTGAATTGAAATTAAACACTATAGGTTACAAGTAACATGGACTTACTTACTTACTGATAACTAAAAAATGGTCGTATGTGACTGATATACTCATATTTAAAACAACAGCATCGACTGATACTTGGGCTGTCGATGTTTTGACAGCTTAAACTTCGGCTTTCAGTGGTTAATTTCAGTTTCTCGATCAGTTATGTATTGGGCATTGCACCGTGTAATTGTGGTAGGTGATGTTGTTATGTTTTCTATTATTGGCTGCTTATGTGGAGTGTTGCCTTCCCTGTCCGACTTATCTAATATCTTTATACAATAAAACCATCACATTGGCACAAAGCAGAATTTATAAGTTATCCGGTATATAAAGTCATAATGTTCATATGAAATAAATCACACTAAATATGTTATTGTACTCATTGCCTCTGGTCCTTACACATCATATATACACAAAACATACAACACTTTGTGATTGTCATTACCAAATAACAAATATGTTTATAATAAGTAGAAACAATGGTATTGCGCTGTTAATATTATAAAGGTTTACTTTTGTCAAAAAAATGAAACAAATACATAGACAAATTCCTTATTAAGCTACCGGTATTGGTTTTAGCAGACAAAAGTCATATACTTAATTTATCAGGTATGCATTTAATTGTAATTGCAGAGTAAAGTGTACAGATAAGTAGAATAAGAAGTTCCTTTTCTATAGTATTTGACAGCACATCATTCACAAAAATGTTGAATGCGCAGTACTCGTTGATGTCTACCAACTTATATTATCAGGTTATGAGACGAAGGCCTAAGTTTGACTAAGCAGCGACGATATTTTATTCAAAAGAATTCAATTTAAGTTTCAATGCAGAAATCGGTTTTATAATTGATATAAACTGTACCGTTCTTGTTTTACTGATAATTCCAAACAAAACCCAAAGCATTGTCCATATACATTTTTATGAGTTTGTGTTACCCAATTGGTGTTACCAAATATATCATACAATATCAAAATTGCATGACAAAGTTTTATATATCTATCTTGATTAGATTTAAGTATTTTTACCTAGTATTGTATAAAAAATATAGAACAGTTATTCGCATGGTCATCAATGCTTATATATATGAACAAGTCTCCAGGAAAACCTGCTATATTGACATTATGTAATTACTGCAGGTAAAAAGCTTTTAAAAAAGCTTTCAAATAAGAAAAAATGACATATCAATAGATTCAATTTTAAGTCCTGTATCCATATATAACTATATCTTAGCTTTGAAATTTCTTATGAATAATGTTGAAATCATTTACTTCGTTGCTATGGTGACCAATTTCAGAAATAGACTCTGATTAAGAAAAACGAGGAGTTAGTTGTTTAAAACAGTGGTAGTCTTTCTCTAAATGTGAACATTCACGATGTGGATGTATATTTTAAAACTTAAAACATCATTCTAAAACTTGATACCATTTTGACCAGTTTACGTCAAGAATTGATCAAATGCAGCATTTATAAAGTACTTGTTACAACGACGTCGAATAACGTTTGAATGACTGTTGCGACGTCACACAAAAAGGGTCTGAATAGGACCTCAACAAAACAGCTTTAACTTCATTAAAAATCAAGATACTAACACAATTTCTTTCGCATTTTGCTTCATTCAGATTAGTCTTTTAAATAATAAAAAATCTCAAAATCATTTTTTTGCCAAAATAGCAGGTTTTCCTGGAGACTGGCTCATATATATATCGATGATGTTGAGCAAGCTGCACGATACACGACAAACAAATGTTCCGGGAAAACAATCATGAATTCAAATAGCAAAAACACGACTTCTAATGTAACTCTAATTCTTTTTGTCAGTGAAGGTAACGAAACTATTAAACTTGAATTGATTAAATACAGTTCTTCGGTTTTTATGATTTGCGCATTTGCTTGGAGTTAAACCTAATTATGAGATTTTCTTGAGCAAACAAAGGTTTCATTTAATGTAATCAAATATTTATTTCGTTAGTTCATTAGCACCCTGTATGCATGATGGAATGTTATGACATAGGTTTATTAACCCGATTTTTTCAAATCAGTCCTGAAATGTCCCTTCAGTGTACATAACGGAGGTGGCTTCATTATATTCGTTTTTAAAATTTTTTAGCATAAACGATTGCATACTTTAGTACATAACATTTGCCCAGGTGCTAACTTATCATCGTGTGTTTCCGTTACTGCACCGTATTAATTATAATGACTTATAAATTATCTATAATAATCCTCAGCATTCTAGCGCTTACCGCTTCATCATCAGGTAGAGTATTGCAAATGTATTTACAATACAAATGCGATCTTGATTTCTGAATAACACATCGAATACTAAGGACTTGTACATTGTAAATACCAACGTAAGAAATGGTTGCTGGAAGCAAAATAGTCATGTTTTCTTTTTCAAAATTCCGATGAGACATTTTACGACAATGCTAATTACTCGAAAGCAATGACAATCGTATTGTAGCTACGAAACGTTCAACTAAGTTGGTGTCTCAAAAGCTTTTAAGTTATTAATAATTTAAAACCACAAATAGTCGCCCGTTCATCAAATGTGCATGTATTGTTACGACCTGAAATTGTCGTAGGAAAAGATACATTTGTCTTCAAAATATTCATTTAATGGAAAACATAATTATGAAACGAATGATCGTAAACGTATATCGAGATTTGTCCGCAAAAGACGATGTTAGACATATCTACAGGCAACCCTCTATATATCTTATACGAAAACTCTAGCAATTCAAATTAAATCATTGCAACCACATTAGAAGTCTACACATGTACCGTACGGCCACAAACAGAACATGCCTCCACCTCATGGTTAACTGACTCCAGAACCAGCGAAGCAAACTTGAATAGATTCAAATATCAGGCCTAATAAATGAAATAGAAAAGAATAGCTAAAGCTGACCAACTTCAGACAAGACATGAGCACGATACCCTTTAGCAAGCAGAGAAAGCCAAACTACTACCATCTCACCAACCCCATAAAAAGCTCCAAAGCCGATCCAAGAACAGACTGAAGATCAACCAGGTTGTCAATGACCTACAAAGAGGGAAAGCAGACGTTCCTGACACAGTGACCGAGAAATGGGTTCCGAGGCAAGATACTCACAACTCAGACTGGACGTATCTTGAATAGAAGAAAAGGGAAAACAAAGTCCGGCTCTTCAGAAATCTCTCACAATAGAGTAGACTCCTGAACGATACAATGTATCACTAATGGGTCAGCAGAAAAGGCAGTTCGAAAGTCATGGAGTGGAGTTCGAATAGAACTCCAGACAGTTCCACTATACGAGCTCGTACCACTGTGTCTTTTAGTAGGCAAGAAATGCTTAAATTACAGTGCCGAGATACAAGCCCCCACCACAGCTGTCTGAGCGAAGGGAACGAGACATGATGGCCTCTTCCTTACTGACTCAACGCCAGCACTGCAAGCTCTCCCAGCAGAACCATTGGTTACCATTACAAAACAGCGCTTACAATCAGACTTCGATCTTCCGTCTGAACACAACAATGAAGTACGAAATGGAATCTTGCACATTTAGGCACATCCGGAAATGAAGCGGTCGACAAAGGAGAAGATTAACTAACCTAGTAATCTGGCTTAATTAAATTATTAAAACTGAAGTACTTTCAAACAACGTTTTTTCATACTGATCGGACAAAAGCTATGAATAGCTTATGTTATATTGTTTGTACCAAATTACCGACAATAAATAAATTTTTACTTTGAATATTTTTTTTGACTTTGTCACCATGTTTCATAATTTCAAGGGCAATAACTCTGGTTGGGTCCAAATGAAAATAGATGCAAAAGAATACATGTATACCAATGAATTGTGATGATTGTAGCACAATTACTGTCAATTTACGGACGACACAAGCCAACTCTCATCAAATATTATCTGCAAATACGGTTCGGATTCGATTAAAAATATGTAGGTGCACAAGGGCAAAACTTAACCCCCCCAAAAAAAATAAGTTAGGTGAAGTACAAAAACGTCAACTATTTTATACAGTAGTTTGAGCGATAGAATATAACAAAATGTCGAAGCAGCAGGCTTATACAAATCGTTGAAAATTACGTATTGCAAATCATTGTCAAGGGAATATTTAAGTGGATTTCGTTGTTCAGCTCATAAAATTGCAGATTGTGAAAATTACTCTGGTTGGAAGAACAATTTGTTAATGTTATTTTAATTGTATTGAAACCTAATATCATTTTGTAATATTTTCCTGTTTATATAGTTTAAGTTTTTGATCAATTGATCATGATTTTGTCTAACACTGGAATACCGATCTATCGAAAAGTTTAAAAACGCAAGTACATATGCAGGTACTCGAGGTGTTCAACTTTAATTAAACAGAAATGAACATCCAATAGTTTTATGATAATCACAATGACATCGAATAGCGTCTACTCTTTTGGGTAAAGTGAAGTTTCAATATACAGTACGATAAAATCATAATCAACATTTGAGTAGATTGCGTTGTTTTTCGCCTTTTAACTCCGAAAACACGAAGTGATGATGTTCACATTTCCCTTTGTTTACCGACGTTTCGATATCACCCAGTTTACAAATTATAATTACTATTGAACACGGGGAGACTACGGCATCAACTGTTTGGTTATAATACATTATTCTACATAATTGCTAGCGGTTTAACTGCATATAGTAATAAGGAAGCTCTGTGTTTTGAATCTTGTTTTGAACCTCTTAAACTTAGACGTGAACGACGCAAACGTTGTACATTTTATAAGATACATAACGACATAGCATCTACATATTTAAAATATTTACTTCCTGGTCAAGTAAACGATTTTTCTGACTATCCATTAAGAAATGGTGAACACTACAATATTCCAAATAACCGACTGGCATTGAGTAATAAATCATTTATAACCTCAACAATAAGACTTCGGAACAACATAGAAGTAAATATTGGACACAAACCTACATTGTCGTCTATTAAGAATACTTTTAAATCCGAAAATAACGTTATACCTTCTTTCTATTTTGATGATGACAGGAAATGCAATATATGGCATACTCGCTTAAGACATAATTGTAGTGCTTTAAATTATGATTTATACTGAGTTAATATAAAGGATGATCCATCTTCTAGTAGCGGAAATCCATGTGAAGACACTAGCCATTATTTTTTAGAATGTTGTTTGTATGATGAACAAAGATTACCCTTATGAGAAATTTATCAATGTACGACTTATCACTTGACTTACTATTAAGAGGACATGCATTTCTATCTCTTGAGAAAACATATACATATTCCAAAATGTTTAAATCGTTCTAATCGTTTCTAAATGTACATACATAAGTACATACATGCCCTTGTCCACACCCACTTTAATTTCAATACCAATATCCATTGTAATTTTATTGTTATACATTTGTTTGATTTATGATATTGTCTTGATATTAATTTTCTTGCAGTTGCCATGAGTTTCTATATATTCTTCAAGGCCTTCACTAATGTTGAAATTAATTGTGCCTAATTCCTTTGTGTATAATAAATGCAATACAAAATGATTAAACTCATACATTCGCAGTATTGTTCTTAAGGTATATATTGTATGTTTTGTACGGTGACTTGAAGCTAAGTCTCGATGAAGCATTATGTTCTTGGCATAGTCTCCGGTAAAGAGTCTTATCCTTACAAATGGCCAATTCACACTTTATATGATATACCTTACCTCAAGTCTTTTCGGACGGTCGGATGGTATTGATGTTTGGCTGTTACATTGTCTTGTCGTGTCCTTAAATGTTTTGCTCTCGTGTTGCTCTCAGTTCTGATAGGTTATTGGGTACTTTTTGTGCTATCGTTGGGTGTTGTTTATATAATGTGTTATGTTTTACATTCTATTATTACCTGTCACTGCGATCTATTGTTCACAGATTTGGTTTTAAATACTTGATTAGTCAATGTGATAACAAAAGTGATTAAATAAATTTGAAAAAAAACAACAATGTTTAGATGCGCATAGTATGAACTTGCAATTAAAGAAAGAAAATGACAGATCTGAGTGGAATGGCAGCATTCAACTGTTACAGCCTTGCACAGCAAACATTACTAACACTGATTACAATCACACGACACAATGCCATATACACAACCGAACGCGAAAATAACACTATACCACAGAAAGTCCAAGTTTTAGCTGTCCAGAAGCCGGAAGTCAAAGTTTCCGACGACAAAAGACCAAGTTGCAGCTCTAAAACCTCACCATACTAACGTCTCAATTTATCATCAAACGGTTAATGTAAATGTTAAAGTAAACGTTAATGGTATTCAGACGGCTTCCATTATCAACAGCACAATTAATATAATTCACACGACATATCCTTGTCCTCATATATTATTAGTGGACAACCTTATATGTGCGCGAGTTAATGACAAATGAAATGGCAATGACCTTCTGAACCTCATCTGAAAAGTCTTTGAAATAACCATACACACGAATCTATTGCCACAAGTTTTCATCCACGAGTTTCTTGGTTGGTGATATGGCATTATAAGAATGTATAATTACACGGACTTAAAGCGAGAAGTTCATTATATCATTTTATCGACGGAAATTTTTAGCCGCTGGTGTTCATTTGCATTTGATTGTATTAGCTTTTGTATACCTGAAACTAGTCATTTTTTCGTTCAGTTTTGTTATTGTGCATTGTGTCGTGTAGTTGCCGTCTGTGTGGTGTAGTTGTTGTCTGTGTGATGTAGTTGTTGTCTGTGTCGTGTAGTTGTTGTCTGTGTGGTATAGTTATTGTATGTGTCGTGTAGTTGTTGTCTGTATGGTGTAGTTGTTGTCTGTAGCGTGTGGTTGTTGTCTGGGTCGTGTAGTTGTTGTCTGTGTGGTGTAGTTGTTGTATGTAGCGTGTGGTTGTTGTCTGGGTCGTGTAGTTGTTGTCTGTGTGGTGTAGTTGTTGTCTGTAGCGTGTGGTTGTTGTCTGGGTCGTGTAGTTGTTGTCTGTATGGTGTAGTTGTTGTCTGTAGCGTGTGATTGTTGTCTGGGTCGTGTAGTTGTTGTCTGTATGGTGTAGTTGTTGTCTGTAGCGTGCGGGAGTTGTCTGGGTCGTGTAGTTGTTGTCTGTATGGTGTAGTTGTTGTCTGTAGCGTGTGGTTGTTGTCTGGGTCGTGTAGTTGTTGTATGTGTGGTGTAGTTGTTGTCTGTATGGTGTAGTTGTTGTCTGTAGCGTGTGGTTGTTGTCTGGGTCGTGTAGTTGTTGTCTGTGTGGTGTAGTTGTTGTATGTGTCGTGTAGTTGTTGTCTGTATGATGTAGTTGTTGTCTGTAGCGTGCGGTTGTTGTCTGTGTCGTGTAGTTGTTGTCTGTGTGGTGTAGTTGTTTTATGTGTCGTGTAGTTGTTGCCTGTGTGGTGTGGTTGTTGTCTGTGTCGTGTAGTTGTTGTCTGTATGGTGTAGTTGTTGTCTGTATGGTGTAGTTGTTGTATGTGTCGTGTAGTTGTTGCCTGTGTGGTGTGGTTGTTGTCTGTGTCGTGTAGTTGTTGTCTGTATGGTATAGTTGTTGTATGTAGCGTGTGGTTGTTGTCTGTGTCGTGTAGTTGTTGTCTGTGTGGTGTAGTTGTTGTATGTGTCGTGTAGTTGTTGCCTGTGTGGTGTGGTTGTTGTCTGTGCCGTGTAGTTGTTGTGTGTATGGTGTAGTTGTTGTCTGTAGCGTGTGGTTGTTGTCTGTATGGTGTAGTTGCTGTCTGTGTGGTGTAGTTGTTGTCTGTGTGGTGTAGTTGTTGTATGTGTGGTGTAGTTGTTGTCTGTGTGGTGTAGTTGTTGTATGTGTGGTGTAGTTGCTGTCTGAGTGGTGTAGTTGTTGTCTGTAGCGTGTGGTTGTTGTCTGTGTCGTGTAGTTGTTGTCTGTAGCGTGTGGTTGTTGTATGTGTCGTGTGGTTGTTGTCTGAGTCGTGTAGCTGTTGTCTGTGTGGTGTAGTTGTTGTATGTGTCGTGTAGTTGTTGTCTGTATGGTGTAGTTGTTGTCTGTGTCGTGTAGTTGTTGTCTGTGTGGTGTAGTTGTTGTATGTGTCGTGTAGTTGTTGTATGTGTGGTGTAGTTGTTGTCTGTGTCGTGTAGTTGTTGTATGTGTCGTGTAGTTGTTGTATGTGTGGTGTAGTTGTTGTCTGTGTCGTGTAGTTGTTGTCTGTGTCGTGTAGTTGTTGTCTGTGTCGTGTAGTGGTTGTCTGTAGCGTGTGATTGTTGTCTGTAGCGTGTGGTTGTTGTCTGTGTCGTGTAGTTGTTGTCTGTGTGGTGTAGTTGTTGTCTGTGTCATGTGGTTGTTGTCTGTAGCGTGTGGTTGTTGTCTGTGTCGTGTAGTTGTTGTCTGTGTGATGTAGTTGTTGTCTGTGTCATGTGGTTGTTGTCTGTAGCGTGTGGTTGTTGTCTGTGTGGTGTAGTTGTTGTCTGTGTCGTGTAGTTGTTGTCTGTATGGTGTAGTTGCTGTCTGTGTGGTGTAGTTGTTGTCTGTATGGTGTAGTTGTTGTCTGTGTGGTGTAGTTGTTGTCTGTGTGGTGTAGTTGTTGTCTGTATGGTGTAGTTGTTGTATGTGTGGTGTAGTTCTTGTCTGTGTCGTGTAGTTGTTGTCTATGTCGTGTAGTTGTTGTCTGTATGGTGTAGTGGCTGTCTGTGTGGTGTAGTTGCTGTCTGTGTGGTGTAGTTGTTGTCTGTGTGGTGTAGTTGCTGACTGTGTCGTGAAGTGGTTGTCTGTGACGTGTAGTTGTTGTCTGTGTCGTGTAGTTGTTGTCTGTGTCTTGAAGTGGTTGTCTGTGTCGTGTAGTTGTTGTCTGTGTCGTGTAGGTGTTGTCTGTGTCGTGTAGTTGTTGTCTGTGTCGTGTAGTTGTAGTCTGTGTCGTGTAGTTGTTGTCTGTATGGTGTAGTTGTTGTTTGTTTGGTGTAGTTGTTGTATGTGTCGTGTAGTTGTTGTATGTGTGGTGCAGTTGTTGTCTGTATGGTGTAGTTGTTGTCTGTGTCGTGTAGTTGTTGTCTGTGTCGTGTAGTTGTTGTCTGTGTCGTGTAGTTGTTGTCTGTATGGTGTAGCTGTTGTCTGTATGGTGTAGTTGTTGTCTGAATGGTGTAGTTGTTGTCTGTGTTGTGTAGTTGTTGTCTGTATGGTGTAGTTGCTGTCTGTATGGTGTAGTTGTAGTCTGAATGGTGTAGTTGTTGTCTGTGTCGTGTAGTTGTTGTCTGTGTCGTGTAGTTGCTGTCTGTGTCGTGTAGGTGTTGTATGTGTGGTGTAGTTGTTGTCTGTGTGGTGTAGTTGTTGTCTGTAGCGTGTAGTTGTCGTCTGTGTCGTGTGGTTGTTGTCTGTGTCGTGTATTTGTTGTCTGTGTGGTGTAGTTGTTGTCTGTGTGGTGTAGTTGTTGTCTGTAGCGTGTGGTTGTTGTCTGTGTCGTGTAGTTGTTGTCTGTATGGTGTAGTTGTTGTCTGTAGCGTGTAGTTGTTGTCTGTGTGGTGTAGTTGCTGTATGTGTGGTGTAGTTGTTGTCTGTGTGGTGTAGTTGTTGTATGTGTGGTGTAGTTGTTGTCTGTGTCGAGTAGTTGTTGTCTGTGTGGTGTAGTTGTTGTCTGTGTGGTGTAGTTGCTGTATGTGTGGTGTAGTTGTTGTCTGTGTCGTGTAGTGGTTGTCTGTAGCGTGTGATTGTTGTCTGTAGCGTGTGGTTGTTGTCTGTGTCGTGTAGTTGTTGTCTGTGTCGTGTAGTTGTTGTCTGTGTCATGTGGTTGATGTCTGTAGCGTGTGGTTGTTGTCTGTGTCGTGTAGTTGTTGTCTGTGTGATGTAGTTGTTGTCTGTGTCATGTGGTTGTTGTCTGTAGCGTGTGGTTGTTGTCTGTGTCGTGTAGTTGTTGTCTGTGTGATGTAGTTGTTGTCTGTGTCATGTGGTTGTTGTCTGTAGCGTGTGGTTGTTGTCTGTGTGGTGTAGTTGTTGTCTGTGTCGTGTAGTTGTTGTCTGTATGGTGTAGTTGCTGTCTGTGTGGTGTAGTTGTTGTCTGTATGGTGTAGTTGTTGTCTGTGTGGTGTAGTTGTTGTCTGTGTGGTGTAGTTGTTGTCTGTATGGTGTAGTTGTTGAATGTGTGGTGTAGTTCTTGTCTGTGTCGTGTAGTTGTTGTCTATGTCGTGTAGTTGTTGTCTGTATGGTGTAGTGGCTGTCTGTGTGGTGTAGTTGCTGTCTGTGTGGTGTAGTTGTTGTCTGTGTGGTGTAGTTGCTGACTGTGTCGTGAAGTGGTTGTCTGTGACGTGTAGTTGTTGTCTGTGTCGTGTAGTTGTTGTCTGTGTCTTGAAGTGGTTGTCTGTGTCGTGTAGTTGTTGTCTGTGTCGTGTAGGTGTTGTCTGTGTCGTGTAGTTGTTGTCTGTGTCGTGTAGTTGTAGTCTGTGTCGTGTAGTTGTTGTCTGTATGGTGTAGTTGTTGTTTGTTTGGTGTAGTTGTTGTATGTGTCGTGTAGTTGTTGTATGTGTGGTGCAGTTGTTGTCTGTATGGTGTAGTTGTTGTCTGTGTCGTGTAGTTGTTGTCTGTGTCGTGTAGTTGTTGTCTGTGTCGTGTAGTTGTTGTCTGTATGGTGTAGCTGTTGTCTGTATGGTGTAGTTGTTGTCTGAATGGTGTAGTTGTTGTCTGTGTTGTGTAGTTGTTGTCTGTATGGTGTAGTTGCTGTCTGTATGGTGTAGTTGTAGTCTGAATGGTGTAGTTGTTGTCTGTGTCGTGTAGTTGTTGTCTGTGTCGTGTAGTTGCTGTCTGTGTCGTGTAGGTGTTGTATGTGTGGTGTAGTTGTTGTCTGTAGCGTGTGGTTGTTGTCTGTGTCGTGTAGTTGTTGTCTGTATGGTGTAGTTGTTGTCTGTAGCGTGTAGTTGTTGTCTGTGTGGTGTAGTTGTTGTATGTGTCTTGAAGTGGTTGTCTGTGTCGTGTAGTTGTTGTCTGTGTCGTGTAGTTGTTGTCTGTGTCGTGTAGTTGTTGTCTGTGTCGTGTAGTTGTTGTCTGTGTCGTGTAGTTGTTGTCTGTGTCGTGTAGGTGTTGTCTGTAGCGTGTAGTTGTCGTCTGTGTCGTGTGGTTGTTGTCTGTGTCGTGTATTTGTTGTCTGTGTGGTGTAGTTGTTGTCTGTGTGGTGTAGTTGTTGTCTGTAGCGTGTGGTTGTTGTCTGTGTCGTGTAGTTGTTGTCTGTATGGTGTAGTTGTTGTCTGTAGCGTGTAGTTGTTGTCTGTGTGGTGTAGTTGCTGTATGTGTGGTGTAGTTGTTGTCTGTGTGGTGTAGTTGTTGTATGTGTGGTGTAGTTGTTGTCTGTGTCGAGTAGTTGTTGTCTGTGTGGTGTAGTTGTTGTCTGTGCGGTGTAGTTGTTGTATGTGTGGTGTAGTTGTTGTCTGTGTCGTGCAGTGGTTGTCTGTAGCGTGTGGTTGTTGTCTGTAGCGTGTGGTTGTTGTCTGTGTGGTGTAGTTGTTGTCTGTGTGGTGTAGTTGTTGTCTGTGTCGTGAAGTGGTTGTCTGTAGCGTGTGATTGTTGTCTGTAGCGTTTGGTTGTTGTCTTTGTCGTGTAGTTGTTGTCTGTGTGGTGTAGTTGTTGTCTGTGTCATGTGGTTGTTGTCTGTAGCGTGTGGTTGTTGTCTGTGTCGTGTAGTTGTTGTCTGTGTGATGAAGTTGTTGTATGTGTGGTGTTGTTGTTGTCTGTATGGTGTAGTTGTTGTATGTGTGGTGTAGTTGTTGTCTGTGTCGTGAAGTGGTTGTCTGTGTCGTGTAGTTGTTGTCTGTGTCGTGTAGTTGTTGTCTGTGTCTTGAAGTGGTTGTCTGTGTCGTGTAGTTGTTGTCTGTGTGGTGTAGTTGTTGTCTGTGTCGTGTAGTTGTTGTCTGTGTCGTGTAGTTGTTGTCTGTGTGGTGTAGTTGTTGTCTGTGTCGTGTAGTTGTTGTCTGTATGGTGTAGTTGTTGTATGTGTCGTGTAGTTGTTGTATGTGTCGTGAAGTTGTTGTCTGTGTGGTGCAGTTGTTGTCTGTATGGTGTAGTTGTTGTCTGTGTCGTGTAGTTGTTGTCTGTGTCGTGTAGTTGTTGTCTGTGTCGTGTAGTTGTTGTCTGTATGGTGTAGTTGTTGTCTGTATGGTGTAGTTGTTGTCTGTGTGGTGTAGTTGTTGTCTGTATGGTGTAGCTGTTGTCTGTATGGTGTAGTTGTTGTCTGAATCGTGTAGTTGTTGTCTGTGTTGTGTAGTTGTTGTCTGTATGGTGTAGTTGCTGTCTGTGTGGTGTAGTTGTAGTCTGAATGGTGTAGTTATTTTCTGTGTCGTGTAGTTGTTGTCTGTGTTGTGTAGTTGCTGTCTGTGTCGTGTAGTTGTTGTATGTGTGCTGTAGTTGTTGTCTGTGTGGTGTAGTTGTTGTCTGTAGCGTGTAGTTGTCGTCTGTGTCGTTTGGTTGTTGTCTGTGTGGTGTAGTTGTTGTCTGTGTCGTGTAGTTGTTGTCTGTGTCGAGTAGTTGTTGTCTGTGTGGTGTAGTTGTTGTCTGTGTGGTGTAGTTGTTGTATGTGTGGTGTAGTTGTTGTCTGTGTCGTGAAGTTGTTGTATGTAGCGTGTGGTTGTTGTCTGTAGCGTGTGGTTGTTGTCTGTGTGGTGTAGTTGTTGTCTGTGTGGTGTAGTTGTTGTCTGTGTCGTGAAGTGGTTGTCTGTAGCGTGTGATTGTTGTCTGTAGCGTGTGGTTGTTGTCTGTGTCGTGTAGTTGTTGTCTGTGTGGTGTAGTTGTTGTCTGTGTCATGTGGTTGTTGTCTGTAGCGTGTGGTTGTTGTCTGTGTCGTGTAGTTGTTGTCTGTGTGATGTAGTTGTTGTATGTGTGGTGTTGTTGTTGTCTGTATGGTGTAGTTGTTGTATGTGTGATGTAGTTGTTGTCTGTGTCGTGTAGTTGTTGTATGTGTCGTGTAGTTGTTGCCTGTGTCGTGTAGTTGTTGTCTGTATGGTGTAGTTGCTGTCTTTGTGGTGTAGTTGCTGTCTGTGTGGTGTAGTTGTTGTCTGTGTGGTGTAGTTGTTGTCTGTGTCGTGAAGTGGTTGTCTGTGTCGTGTAGTTGTTGTCTGTGTTGTGTAGTTGTTGTATGTGTCTTGAAGTGGTTGTCTGTGTCGTGTAGTTGTTGTCTGTGTCGTGTAGTTGTTGTCTGTGTCGTGTAGTTGTTGTCTGTGTCGTGTAGTTGTTGTCTGTGTCGTGTAGTTGTTGTCTGTGTCTTGTAGTTGTTGTCTGTATGGTGTAGTTGTTGTTTGTTTGGTGTAGTTGTTGTATGTGTCGTGTAGTTGTTGTCTGTGTGGTGCAGTTGTTGTCTGTATGGTGTAGTTGTTGTCTGTGTCGTGTAGTTGTTGTCTGTGTCGTGTAGTTGTTGTCTGTGTCGTGTAGTTGTTGTCTGTATGGTGTAGTTGTTGTCTGTATGGTGTAGTTGTTGTCTGTATGGTGTAGTTGTTGTTTGTATGGTGTAGTTGTTGTCTGTGTGGTGTAGTTGTTGTCTGTGTCGTGTAGTTGTTGTCTGTGTCGTGTAGTTGTTGTCTGTACGGTGTAGTTGTTGTCTGTATGGTGTAGTTGTTGTTTGTATGGTGTTGTTGTTGTCTGTGTCGTGAAGTTGTTGTCTGTGTCGTGTAGTTGTTGTCTGTACGGTGTAGTTGTTGTCTGCATGGTGTAGTTGTTGTCTGTGTCGTGTAGTTGTTGTCTGTGTCGTGTAGTTGTTGTCTGTGTCGTGTAGTTGTTGTCTGTGTCGTGTAGTTGTTGTCTGTGTTGTGTAGTTGTTGTATGTGTCTTGAAGTGGTTGTCTGTGTCGTGTAGTTGTTGTCTGTGTCGTGTAGTTGTTGTCTGTGTCGTGTAGTTGTTGTCTGTGTCGTGTAGTTGTTGTCTGTGTCGTGTAGTTGTTGTCTGTGTCTTGTAGTTGTTGTCTGTATGGTGTAGTTGTTGTTTGTTTGGTGTAGTTGTTGTATGTGTCGTGTAGTTGTTGTCTGTGTGGTGCAGTTGTTGTCTGTATGGTGTAGTTGTTGTCTGTGTCGTGTAGTTGTTGTCTGTGTCGTGTAGTTGTTGTCTGTGTCGTGTAGTTGTTGTCTGTATGGTGTAGTTGTTGTCTGTATGGTGTAGTTGTTGTCTGTATGGTGTAGTTGTTGTTTGTATGGTGTAGTTGTTGTCTGTGTGGTGTAGTTGTTGTCTGTGTCGTGTAGTTGTTGTCTGTGTCGTGTAGTTGTTGTCTGTACGGTGTAGTTGTTGTCTGTATGGTGTAGTTGTTGTCTGTATGGTGTAGTTGTTGTTTGTATGGTGTTGTTGTTGTCTGTGTCGTGAAGTTGTTGTCTGTGTCGTGTAGTTGTTGTCTGTACGGTGTAGTTGTTGTCTGCATGGTGTAGTTGTTGTCTGTGTCGTGTAGTTGTTGTCTGTGTCGTGTAGTTGTTGTCTGTGTCGTGTAGTTGTTGTCTGTGTCGTGTAGTTGTTGTCTGTGTCGTGTAGTTGTTGTCTGTGTCGTGTAGTTGTTGTATGTTTTCTTTGTTTCTGTTGTTTAGGTTGAGTGCTGCCCAAACGTTATATGATTATTTTATTGTATGGTTACAACCCGCGCTATACATGGAATGAAATTTACATCATATGAAAGCTGTATATATCGAGACCTTAGTGATTTCCGATCCTAATGCCTCGGGATTTGTCGACATAAAACAGTTTGCCGGATTAACTATTGTTTGTAAATAATTTAATATAACACTTTTAAATACAATATGCTGGTAAAATCCCACAAAAATACACGAAATTATCATGCAACCACCATCTCGTTTATACCATGGTTATTTAAATGGCGGCTTTACCTTAAATATCCGTAAATATGTTAGGAAAACTGGAAAGTCAAGGAAAACTGTTTAGATGAATCTGCCACTGTATATAACTGAAACGCTGCACTAAACCTTAACTTAAGTTGATTTCTGTACTGTATGCTTTGTGTTTAGCATATCCGGCTGAACTTTAATGGGTTTTATCGGTTTCATGTACACTTTATACACACATTTTATTTATTATTCATACATATCAGATTGGTTTCACTGTATTATAATTTGTTTGTATGTACTTATGATTAAACAATTTACAGACAAGGTATACAGATGTGAATACAAATCAAGGCCAATACATAATAAACTAACAAACAAATTACTGTTAAGGAAAAACTTATCCTATTTTTGTGTTGAATCTGTTTGAAAATCACCAATATAATTGACATTTACATTAAACTATTCTTAGGGATCATTTTTGGGTTGCCGCGAAAACCGAGCTTTCGCCCTTCACATTGCTAGACAACGTAGAGTCAACCGTACAAATTCGAAACGATTTTGTCTCGTACAAATACAAGTTACCCAGTTTGTGTCGGCAATATAGGGGCTTGAGATGTCATTAAATATTTTTCTTTCGAAACTGCATCAATATGTACAATAAACATCACACATGGAATAGAAACATCATAACACTATCACATGTACCTTACAAAATAGAACACCATCGGACGGCAAAAAACACAGAGGAATGTCATAGGAGACATTGAAGACGATCACCAGCGCAATTTCCAATACATTGAATCCTTCCATTGGCATTACTCTGTCAACTATTGTTATTCATAATTGGTGCATGAACTTGAACAGGCAACATAGCGTGTTTCTGTTTTTGTGGAATGCTATTTAGGAGTTGCTTTTGACTTAATATACACATACTAACTAGTATCTGTGCTGGCCATACTTTCTGTTGTAATTAATGCTATTTAATTACATTGCGACAGTCGGTAACTAATAAAAACAATTATTGTTAAAAAGAATTTTTCCAATAAAGCAGTGATCATTCTGTCAGTGTGGGCTAATAGGAAATTATGAACTGTAAAAGACGACTGAATCGATAAAAATGACGTCATTGAATTGTCATTTAATAAAATTATTGAATACTACAACATGAACGAGAAACATGTAACAAAGAACAATCAATTAAGAATAGTGTGTCTGAACGCGTGAGCATTATCATGCCTGCATAACAACAATCTATTTGATTTTCAGAATCAGGGTCAAGGTCAAACAGATGTTCTTTAAAATACAGGGATGATATTAATTAATGCCGAACTTGATTTTTATACATACCAGTATATATACACGTATATATCATTTTCGAACACATTAAAATAAGTTTGTACATTTGAGATATAAACGGTAAAATTTATTATACAAAATGTATTTAATCCTGGTTTTGTAAATGTTTGTGTTAGAATTACATTCTGACCCAAGTAAAATATTTATATACGTTTGTAATAGTTTGAACTTGTTAACTTGAAGTCGTTCAGGTATTCTATGCGTGATGCTTATGCTCAGAGACAACAACGATATCTTTTTAAAGTAGACGACAACGATATTTTTCAAGTGCGTTCGTTTTTATATTCACATCGCGCCCCGCCATTTTACGGCGCCAAGCAAAATAGTTGTCAAGTTTAGTCATTAGATGCTCTTCTCGGTTGCACTACAGTGTATGTATAATTTTCTTTTTTGTACTTTGTTTGTTGGTTAGCTATATGTAATTATGGGCCCCCATATGGGGCAGAATACTATGTATGGTTATAAGTACATTGCCAAATATTCTCAAAGACGTCCAAAAAGTAGGAACTTAAGAACAAATTTGATCCAGATCAGTTAATCCGTTTTGAAATCGGGACTTGGTGAACGAAGTAAGTCTCACTAAGTAGGTGTGAATAAAATGTTAGGGAAGTTACGGAATATTACTTGAATGGGTTAACTATTGTTTGACCATTTCGTTAATCCAAAAATATTTAGTAAATACAAAATAGGAACATCCTTTTTCGGTAAAGGTGGTAAAAGTCTGTGTACTTTGCTTGGACTATCGAAGATTACGATAATTGTTCTTGTCTATTTAGTTTTGTGTTGGGTACTGTGCTGTGTTGTGTTTATGTTTTCTGTATTCGGCTGTTATGATAGTGTAGACACTGGGTTTTATTGTCCATATACTAAATGAGTTTATGCACACTTGCATCAATTAATTTGGGGAAGTAATGCTTAAAATAGTTAATGCTGTTTACTTTTCTCTTTTGTAATCAGCGCTGCAGTATATCATCAAGATTTAAAAGTTTAAGGAGGTACGTGAACCTTTAATCTAACGATCGAATTTTCCTTGAAATATCTTAAAATGACAGAACAATCTTCTAGAACAACATTGAAATCATTAAAACGATATGTCACCAGGTTCGTTTTCGAGATACATGGCTTTCTAATGACCTACTATTGTATTTTGTTCTTTTTTTCTATTTCCTGCATTTATGGCACCATTATGTTCTTTTTAAGATTGTTATTATATGAAACCACTTTTAAACAATGCATGATATTTTATGTGTTCAATGGTTATTCCTGTTGACATTAGTCACAATTCCGGCTGCCTGGTGAACAAATTCAGTATTTGTACATGATAGTGTGATTTTCAAATGAACGTCAAAAAATATCTAACGATCAAAACTTATTTAAAATTGGACATAAGTTGAGTATCAACTAGAACACCGCAATATTTCGTGAAAATTTCAATAAAATTTAATTCCTGGATTGTTGTTTCTGGTGTGTTTTTTAAGGGTCAGTAATAGACACTGCTTCTTTTTGAGAATAAATGTCCATTAAAATTTCATTTCGGGAAATAATCTTATTCCACAACTACTATTCCGTGAATAATGTAATTGCCTTCCATAAAAACATGATTTCCTGTACTTGATTGCCTTTTTTGTACAAAATAAGATCATTTGAAAGTCGCGAAAATATGTGTCATAATAAGTTCAGAAAGCATGCTATTTTTCAATTCATAGTTTAAATTAGTTCCATTGGTTGGAATTTGACATATTATACATGGGCGTACGCCGTAGACCATTAACATTAATTTCTGGGATGAATTTGCGAACAAAATAGAAGTGATATGAAGGTATTAGTGCATGAACCAACAAGCATCATTTGGTATAAATAAGAGTAGTTTCCCCTGTATTTGACCGCCTTACTCGTAGACAAAACATACTTTCATGTGCATTTTTGTTCTGGTGGAAACATAAGGATTAAGTTATATATTGGTATGTTGCAATTAAATGAATACTGCCATTTACTTTTCTAAACCACTACTGCAAAGATAACACACTTTTGGCTTTTTTAAAATGACAATAAGGCTAGTATACTCGAGTAGACCCTCTTCTAAGTTCAATAAATTACTTAATTATTGACGAAAGGCTATGTAATTTTTCAGATATAGAATAGAAACAAACACCTTTCAGACAGTATTCGTAAAATTCTTCTAAATACTGTCATAGCAAATTCAAAGGACATGGACATTATATATTGAACGCCCCTTCGTACAAGCTGTGAAAGGAAATTGTTTCAAATAGAATGTAAGGAAATGCTTATATGTACGATACATTAGTTATATGGGCTCACTAACATAACAAAAAATAAACACATAGCGGCGATATCTAGCATTGGAATAATAAAGTAAAATAAAATAATCAAATAAAGTACATTCTTCGGAGTGATAGACATCACTCAGATATGACCAACTCAAAAGGTCCATGAAAAAATGCATTGCCAAAACAAAGCTCCATTAGGCAGGCATTACAGTCCTAATCACAGAAGCCATTTTTTTCCGATATACGAACGAAAAGAAAAATGGCATTACAGGTAGGTTAAATAATTTGATAGTACTAATCTAATTAAAGTGAATATCAGGTGTAGTTTCTATACAACTATAATATTGAGTGAACTATAAGTTGAGAAGTAAGCACTCTACTGGTAACACGGCATTGACAATGAGCACTCAAAGTCCCCCTTACATTGAGAGTCATCATTATATGGGGTTGATCTCATCAACTTACTAGGTACGTTTCTGCCTTCCAGTTGCATGTTGGCTAGTAATTGGTTTATGGACTAGCATTCATACGTCGTTAAGAAGATGTATATCTTAACCGATATTTCACACGTTAGTTAATAAGACAGTCCGATAAGTTTTGCATGGCATAATTTAGTTAAAGGTATTGGTCACATTATGTATATTAGTACTTACACTTATTTTGTATGGTACGTTAAACCACTAAACATAAATGCAAAGGAAATACAGCACTAGCACAAACAATCACCAAAACAGATATGTGCACAGTTGAGTTTTTTCCAATCAGTTGAACCTCAATGAATGGAAGTCTTATTCACACAATTGACCAATCAGTGTTTACGATATAAAAACAAGATCGATAAAAAGAGTTTACCAGGGAAACATGCGGATTTAAATTGATAATTAGAAATGGTAATTTACCAATGCAATTGCTATCACAAGTTCAGAGAACAAAACCATTAAAGTTTAATGCATTTTAACAGTTTTCACATTTTTTGTTTTTGTTGTTATTTGTGCTATTACTAGAAGATCACATTTCGATTGCCTTAAGCAAAGACTCCCATCCTAACACTGCATGTTTACTGTAATGTAATTAATTATATTGTTTTGCAAGCATGTGACTGTTCACCGGGTACAAAGCGTAAAGCAAAGTATTGTGACACAACAACGAAGCTGTTTCATGTAAATACACTGCATCCTAAATCCTAACCATTGACTTGAATTGTTCAATGTTTGCGTTGAATAATTACTATAGTAACGTTGTATATATGTAATTTATTTAAAACTGCTGAATTAGCACGACAAACAACAAAACAAATGTACTTATGAACTTAGCATGGTGTGAGTGAGGATGACTGCTTATCAGTGTGAAATTAGCAGCTCTGGCAGCGTTGCTAGTTGGCAACCTAGCAGCCTACCATGTTCATATAGTCTAATCTCATATATGTAATAGTGTCTGACACAACTGATTAACATCTAACATACAAACGATACCCTTTTTCACGAAAGTCGTTTTATGGCATTATTGGATATTTATAGTATAGAACTCACACGTTGTCATTTACTTTTATATTTCAACCATAATTAAAACTATTTTTCCCGCAACATCATTACCGTGAACTCATATTTCGATACGATTTAGCAGTGTTGCATTGAAACAAAACAAATTATTTGAGATTTCTCCAAAACAATGTATTTTTAAAAATAATAACATTTTAACATGTTCATCAAAATGGGGGAATATCTGAACATTCACAAATAATCCACACCGGAAGATACATTGCCATATACATGTATAGTTGAGAACGAATCAAAGCTTTATTACACTAGTGTATTATCATCAATAAGTAATGGGTTTAGTACATACTCTAGCGCCGTCAAACGTGTGATGAAAAGCATTTTATATGTATGCCTGTGCTTTAGTGCTTTAGTGCAAGAGATGTAGCAGATGCATATCACTTTACCATGTTTCTACGATTTGAGATAACAATATGATAACGTTTGACATGACAGGTGCAAAATTAGTGTAATTGAAAAAACTTAACTGCATTTATAAAGTTTAACGGACTAATATATCGCAATTGTCATAGAATCAGAAAAATATTGTGTTTCAACGGTGTAATATGCTACATAAAGTGAATAAAAAACACACTTTAAAATTGCCACTTCCCATAAAAGAAGACGTTCAATTTATGCTTTCACATAGTTTCCTTATGAAGTGGCATACTGCACGTTTGACGAACAGTGCAAGAACTAACGTTAACCCACAAGTTTGTGCCTCCAACTAAAGCATCGATTGAGCTTTTTATATTATTTAATGCGTCCGTGTGTCATTTGGAAAGGAAAGTCAGGTTGTTCACGTTATGTCTTCCTGAAACAACGCGGTTTATTTTATGAATCGATTAATTGCTAATGTCGCCGTTGTTAGGATATAAGCTTGGTCATAGAAGAGTTGCGTGCTTAGAGCGGCTTATGTGCTTGATTGAATGATTTCCTAGATTAGTTGAAAATAAATGCTGTTGACATTTGCGTGATATATTGGTATTATTTAGAATATTGGTCCAGTTTCATTACCGCAGGAATAAAATAGGTGCATTACATTAAGTGTTAAAATAAGTGCTGTGTATTATACAACTGTATATGCTGAAGGTACGAAACTGTATGAACAGAGTAGCAATTTCCTAACCGGAAGTATAATTATGTTGATCATGATACTAGTTGCGCCTTTATCAGTTGTCAGTTGTCGACGACCGCTGTAAATGTGCTACATCTGAATTAGCAAAAACTCACAAACGCTAACAAATACAACTGCAAAACTAGTGAACTATCTAGAACGAAGCAGAGTTATAATTCAGTCAGATAACAGTAAGTAATATGGCTCTCTTTGTTGATCTGTGACCAAATGTGCTTAGATAGAAAATAATCATGAACAACATTTGGATTTCAGGAATTAGACTAAACGTCTGTAAAATGTTAAATCAACAATATAAACTAAAGCAAGTAAGAATAAATATTTTTCATTAAAATGTCGGTTGTGCATCAAATGAATATTCACTTCCTCAAACAGTTCAATCATTACTGGCATTTCTTGTATCTACCGCATAATCAATGCATATAACTGAAATGAATTTACAACCAATCCCCAAACTATTATCGTGGGAAACAATTTGAAGTAAAATTCGCACTTGGAAAGAACAGAGAATGGGTTACTAGTTTGTATTCAAATAATCTCACCAACGTGTGAATGATGTGGTATTTTTGCAATGCCAGTTGATATAACCGATCAATCAATTGATATTACATTTTAACAACTCATTAGTGAGTTTATGGAGTACAGTGTGGCGAAAACACTAAATTATGCATCTTTAAACGTTCGATATAGTTATTGCACCTTCCTTGTTTGACCATGTGAAGGTAATTGAAATGAATGCATCAAATTATAGTATTATTAATCCACGTTACAAATGCCTTCACTTGCGAATCATAATCGATATAATGTACGAGTATTTGTCATTTCACTGTTTTTGCACAATTCTGAGAAAATGTAGGTCCCCATGTGAACGCAGTGCAATATAAAAGGACTGGCAACACCAAGTATTAAAATATCTAAATGGTAAACATTATTGCCAGATATGGAAAACGTGCATCAAGACATGAACAATTTAACAAACAACTGGTTTTGAGTATTTTAGCATGGACAAGCGCTCACTGAAGGTAATGCGAATGCCACGAATCGTATGTGTGTGTATATGTCATAACGGAATGTTCAAAACATAAAACGGATCACTTTAAAGGTCAAATATATCAATGTTAACATCATGTTATAACGTATTGTATGTATTATATGACATGACTATGACAATAAATTGAATGTAGCTGCATAGATGTATGTATTTAGGTCCATTGTGTTCTTCTTTTTCTTCAGAGTGTTGCCTTCTATGGTGTTATTGTTAATAAAAACGAATAGAAGTACATGTACCAGACTGTGAATCTAAACACATATTGTGTTTGGATTGTTATACTAGTTAATGCGGTAAACAATACATAACTTTATTTCTTTCGGGTCCGGTTTGCATACAGTATGACAACATGACAACATGTAAGTACAGTTGATACATGTATAATGTAGGAAGCTCTATTGTACATGTAATACTAGATAGACAATATCACAGAACAGAAAACCTTCACGATACTAATGAAATGTAAGCTGAATGGTGCAAGTATATGTAATATACTAAATGTGGAAGAGTAGTAGCCTACACTTCGTTTAATGAACGACGTTATTTATTTTAACAAAATGTCTATGCCTTTATTTAGCTATTTATTTTAACAATTTAGTGTCATATATGTATGTCAATGAAGATTGTGAAAGCATTTTCAAACGGCTATGTCGTAATACGTAATACTAGTATTAATAAGACCACATGTTTCAATGAAACTGATTTATAACACAGCATAATATACTGAACGTTACTTAGTAACGGCGTCGCTACGTCAATTTTTATTAACGTGACATCACAACATCAGTGCTGGATAGATTCATACTTTGCTACACAACATACAAGCTTTAATATGTATCAACTATATATATATATACAAGAAAGGAATGCTGTCCGTCCCCAGAACGTACATAACTTTTTATTGCCTTCACAAAATACACAAAAGTAGTATTATTCAGCGTGTGTGTGGTGAATTAATTCAGATTATATTGAATTAACCGAACGAAATGACTTAACGTTTATACCTATTGTGGCTGGTCCTATATGTGGAACTCATAGACTTAGCAATCTAGTAGACATATTACTGAAACCATATGTTAAACATGTTGATAGTTACATTCAAGATAGTACTGATTTTTTAAGGCAGGTACCAACTTCTGTAGAAGAAAATGCATTGTTGGTTTTGTTTGATGCTGTAAATTGGTATACTAATATCCCACACAGTCTTGGTCTGGAGGCTTTTAATTATTGGTTGTCTAAATATCCTGATTTATTAATTGATAGTTTTTCTAAGCAGTTCATTTAAAAAGAGGCTAAAACAGTTCTTGAAAATAATATTTTAATGGTACAGATTACATATGCATATTTACGGGATCAAATTTGCTCCAACTTATGCTACTCATGTTCTAGAAATTTTAGAACATAACTGTGTACTAATGTGCTACAGTTACATGTTCAGTAATTTATCGATTTGGTAAAAGATTACTGGAAAAGGTATTTTGATTATTCTATAATTTGGCGGAAGAGTGAGATTTATAGCAATCGTTTTAATTAGTTTTTAATCAACTTAATCAGGATATTAAATTTACAATGCAAACACATGAAGTTAAGTTGCCCTTTCTAGATGTTTTGGTGATAAAAGATAATTCTTCTTTTATAACTGATATATACTACAAACATACTGACTCTTAACAATACGTGAATGTTTATTCGTGTCACGCAAAACATACCTAATGAGTGTCCCTTTTAATTTAGCTAGACGAATCCGAAATATAGTATCCGATGATAATTTGTGTAAAGTAAGAATGGATGATTTTAAATTAGCATTAAAATCTAGAAATTATCTTACAACTGTTATCAATAAAGGCATAGAAAAGGCGTTATCTTTGTCTAGGACTGATTGTCTCACACCTAAATTCAAAGATAATTGTGCAATTGTCCCATATATATCAACTTATAATCCACAAAACAAAGAACTGTCTGGAGTATTAAAAGATAATTTACACATTTTGAATACAGATGCGTCTAAAATAACACTAAAATTATTAATTGTAAAAACAACCTAACAATTTTTAATTAGTTCTGAATGAAAATCACAAGAGGAAGCAAAAGTTACTAAATGCTGCAATTTAAATTTAAAATGTGGTTTATGTCCTTACCTCAGAGAAGGTAATACATTTAATTTTGATAGTAAAACATTTAAAATAAGGACTGCAATGCCATGTGATAAGGTAAGGTAAGACAAATGCCGTAACTGACCATATTGACAATTGTTGTAAAACAGAACCTAAATTTTCATTTTTTTCTTTTTATAAATTATTTTCTGGAAATGTTTCAGCTAGGTTACAAAAAGAAAAATATTTTATTAGTGTATTTCAGCGAAAACTGAATAGTAATTAATGACGACATAATTGTATAATTATGTACTATGACGTCATGACGGCCTTTTCTTTAGTGATAGTTATATTGTTACGACCCTGAAGAGCATGTAAAGCGAAATGCATTGGGAGTTTTAAGTACTCATTTCGTCATTTTTTAATTTTTTTGATAAACTGAACACGTAAATACGGTATTACTATTGGAAATGTATCATGTCCTATGGTACGTAAAGTAAAATTTAATACGGTCAGACATCGTCTTGAACATACTTCAAATCTCTACATTGAACATTGTTGTTAATCCTGGTGAGTTACGGTATAGGACACGAATTTGCTGGGTATTAACATATATTAATTATGCAATTGTCTGAAGTATTGTACATTTTGTAATGTATTTAAATTAACCAGACACGAATATACAAGACCTTAATTATGTGTGTATAGTATTGAGTCAGTTTGCACAGTTTGTTCGTAATGCAATTCAAAGTTAATACGGTTGTTTCAAGGCAAACTTTTAAAACAGCATACCACAGTTTTGGCCAAGAGCAAATTGATAATAAAAGACATTTTAACTCAATACAGGACTGTTGCATATTTAGTGAATATGTTATTGCTGTTTTGGGGTGTTCATTCCTGACAGTGATCATAGTGTTACTTGATGGTGAATTCGAATTTAATCTGAACAAATGTTTTATCTCCTAGAATCTTGGATCTCGAAACCAAGCGTTTACTGATCGGCAGAAATGTTTTTAGATTAAAAATGCATATGAGCGTCATTCAATATACGAGGGGTGATCAACAAATACGCAGAAAAGTTTCTTTATTTGTCATTATAAGTCAATGAAACTATCTGGTTGTAAAGCTATTTTTTGAAGAATCGTTCAATGCGGTATATAGTATGAATTGTGCCACGAATGCATTCAGTAATATGTAACGACGTCGCGATGACGTTGGGCGGGTGTAGCCATGGTGACGTTGTGGTTTCTATAATTTTTCGACCAAATATTACCTTGAGTTTAATGTTTTTTATAGTTATGTATTTGTAATACACCAATCTATTATCTGACCGATTTGCTTTAGTATTGGTCAAGTAACAAAGATTTCAGAGCATTTTTCCGCGTATTTGTTGATCACCCCTCGTATAATGCAACTTATCAATTATCTCCAATATTAGTCGATATATTTTTACGAAATTTGGCATACAAATTAAGTAGGACAATGTTCGTTCGATGTATAATTCAAGAACATTTAACATTGATAATGTCTTCAGCGAGTGCCTTCAATCGAAGTCACTCAAAAGCACAGGGACGCGACAACGTCGCAAGACTAACGTAGTAAAAGTATAAACCGAGTGCTCCCACAACAGAAGTTCTACAAAGTTTTTATTGCCTTAGCAGATCATGTGTCAAAACGCCCCCTTTCATATTCATTATAAAGTTTCCAACCAGTTAAATGAACGTACGGACGAATGAATTACCGTTAAATAATACTAGCTTGCTGATCGAAATATATGTGCAATCGAACCATTTCAAACAGAAAAAAATGAGAGAACATATAAAATCATACACAATGTGTACATGTGAAGAGAAAGTCCTATGCGTTTGACATTGTGAAACAGGTTGAACATGTACAGGGTTTCTTCTGCTTTGGATACCCTGTCTTTTGACGTTAGAACAAACCGAACGTCGCTTCAAACTCTTTGCCAACCTGCTTTCGCGAATAATTGGAAACGGAAACAACTTTCTATTCAAACCTTTGGTAATATATGGTACCTATGACGTAAAAGAGGCAAGAATTACCTGGGAATTCGGCATACTTATTTATATAGGTTAAATAGACCGTGGCCGACGAGTTTGCGGTATATGCGCGTAAATGCATAGCAACGGGAATAGAAGATATGCCGAAAGATAGAAGTCGATAATTGACCACCAGGAAAGTTACTTTTAGTGATTATGATAACGCTTGGTCATATAATATTGTATCTAAGAATATGTGTTATGGGTTGAATTATTAAATGACCCTCGTAGTAAGATTTTAAAGTTATGTTGTGAATTAACAGTAGGATTGACACGGGTTGTTTTGGAAACTATTCAACAGCCTAACGTGGTTTACAGCATCGTCGATAGTTGAACAAGACTAATATACATGAAGCTTACTGACAATCGAGTTAACGCTATAATAAAGTAAGACCTCACCTTTTAAATAACAAATGTACAGTGATAAGCAAACACTTTCATCACACATACATTAATATCAGAAACTTAATAATTCCTTTTATATTTGAAGGTTCAAGACGTGCACCATTTCTTCACTTTTAACAAAGAACAAAAACCGCTTCTTAATCACATGAAGGCATACTGTGCCATCTGCTCATAAACTAACATAGTCCATTGTATTATCGCAATTTCCTGCATATTAAAGAATGTCTATATCGTGACATGCACACACACACACACACTGTCGATACAGACAGGCTTGTGACAGACGTACACTCCGCTTGAAAAACTATACGCCGAAAGTCCAATAATACCACTGTACGACATATCCAAACAGCGAGTGATGAACGGAGCAAATGCCTATATGGATATCAAAATAGCTCTAAAGAAAATGACACTGAGACTGTGATGGATTTTCTGTTTCAACCATGCTTCATCAATTCGTCATGACAACTATATTGCCATATGTATTATTACAAGTATAACGCTAATCACAAGTGCAGCATTACCCGGTTCACGCGGTCGGTAAAGTTAGACTTTTCCCTGACATTATTGTTGAATTATAGGGTTGCACAAGGTCTTTACTCCCTGTGCTTTGTCTACGACAAATGCAAAGGTCGTGGGTTAAACAATTCACAGTGTTGTAACACTTGTTTACACTCTCATTAGGCTAATTTGATGCATGAAAGTATGACACAGTCATTGTTAAATTTCTTTTTTTTCTGTGTTAATCGTTCTTTTTTGTTATTGGGACGTCAGTTTGTGGTCTGTGGTATTTCTTGTTTTTTTAGTTGCTTTTGTGTGTCTTTTGTGTTCTGCTGTATCTAAGAGGTGCTGTATCTCCGTATATTTGTTATTTCTG
Source organism: Spisula solida (assembly GCA_947247005.1). Lineage (NCBI taxonomy): Eukaryota > Metazoa > Mollusca > Bivalvia > Venerida > Mactridae > Spisula > Spisula solida. Next base: position 3,268,030 of record OX365948.1, on the reverse strand, counting down.
CTTTGCATGCGAACGATCCCATTAGAAACGGGATGAACTATATGTAAAATATTCGGGAAACAACAGACGTTACATGTAACTAAACTATAGGCGTTTAGAACTTCACAATGATCAATGACAAAACTGTGTTAACCTAAATGAAAACAAACAACATCTCTATTATTGATATATTGGTGAATATGACGGTGATTGGTCTGCGTTTATAAATATGCGTTTGGCTTATCATTCTCTGCAGCTCAAAATTCAACACCAAATGATTCACTGAAGTGGGACGATACACTGAAGACACATTGCACGCATACAGTCGCGAGGTTTACAATAAAACTATGTTTCTGGTGTTGTTAGGCTGATAACTTTTCACCGATTTTTATTCAATAGGATCCGTGATACATTGTCTTTAGCGATCAACATTTCTTAAACGAGTCTAGTTAAGACAGATTATCAAGTGAGCTTAATAATGTGTTTTCCAGACGATTTTAAGAAATATTGATCCCAAAGACAACTGGTGATGCAAGTCTTTTATCACATCACTATAGTTACTACATCGAAACAACGTTAGAAATAACGAACTTAAGCCGATGTCGTTACATATTTGCACCGAAAAGCTGGTGCCGTCACGCATTTGTTATCACTCATGTTAGAAAACATATTGTTCCGTGATTGGTTCTCACGTGAGTGATTACGGTATTTATGTGATAAAATCGTTAGTCACAACTTGGCGTCACCGGAATGAAATAAAGCTATTGCATAAATGTACATGAATCCTACAATGTTTGACAGCTTGGGTTCGTCAAACTATTTTGGTACAGGGGGTCCTACCAACACTATTTTCATACAACTCCTGGCTCTTAAAACTCACAACATAGGCCCTGCCAGTCTAATTATATAACACACAGAGTCACCTAGTGGCTACAATTCCTGACCCTGTTCACCCTTTGGACACAAACATAACTTTGTTACGGTAGTTTTCAACTTTTACATGGCTTGTTCATACTGACATTAATTTTGATAAACAATTATCCTATATAAATTACAAAGAAATATTTCATTTTATTAACCATTTCGCTGCCAACGTCAAAACGTCAAAAATCGGTTGGTGCCAAACATATTTTGACGTCACGTCATTTCCGATTATACGCCTGTGTAACAGTCGTTCTCAATAAGTACATTCAATATACTGCCATCATTGTAATGACCTCACGTTTTCGAATGGAATGTTATGTTCGAAGTTTAATTGATTGGTAGGCCTATATCTTCCCTTGAATAAGTATTTTTCAGAGTGATAGTGAACCATAGCAGGGTCAACGGCGTGTTTTATTTGCATAATGATGTCTCTAACATGATATTTTGTCCATATACAAAGTTTGAGAAACATCGGTTGATGGAAAAATGTTCAACGCTATCTCATAAGGAATTGACTCGTGTTACGTTAATTAACGCTAATTATGACGCGAATATAAAGCGTTTGATGCCATATGTTGCGATTAACAGTGACGTCATTATAAAATAACGTCACGCTTCAACGGCAAAATTGTTTATCCATGTCGTTGTGGATACATTTTAGGTTGAATGTGCAACTTATTTCGTAAAATATGTTTTGAACTTATCCCATATAAAAATAAGCCAAATAGGCCCGTTGGCACTCAACGTAGTAAACAATAATAGGCCAAATAGGCCCCGTGGCACAGAAATGGTTTAAACAAAAATCTGAAAACAAATCAGCACTGGATTTTGTTCATGAAAATATTGATCTTGCTCGGTCAGGTAAAGAAATAACACACAAAATGTTTTCCGAGCGGAGAGTTGAACCGGGACATTTTGGCAGTAAAGCGGACGTACGCTCTAATCACTTTGCACTGATATTTATTAAAGCAAGATTATCTCTCCCAGTGCCTTTGTTCCGATCATCCAGTAAATAGACTAATTACAAGGAATTAGTATATGTTTCAAAAATGACCAATAATTGACGACATAATGTTATACTTTATGTCGAATAGTATGCCAAAACTCATACTTTAGAAAAATGTATGGATGACAAATTACTAATTTTGCAAGAGTTGCTTCCCTTATATTATCAATTGAACACTTTTTGTTAACAAATCATTATTTTGTAAGCAAACAAACTAGAGGTTGTACTTCGTTTTCTTCACTCTTATTTGGTTTTCCACCTTTGGAATTCAACAAGAGTGCTAAAATCCTTAGTTACTTTTGACGTTACATCGAACGTTCGTACAATGTTTAACAATGGGAGAGTATTCTACTAGTAACTGTTTTAATTTACTGTTAAGGAACTTAACTTAATGATAAGAGAAAATTAGGTTTAAAACCATTGCCTATCTGGGCATGCATACTAACACCAACGCCAACAACTTTTAATACTCAACCAGGCATGGCATTGAAATACGAGTTTAACACAATAAGTGACACAGTCACTGGATGACTGGACCCCGCGAGGTTGTAGAGTCATTTCTGACTCCCGAATAGTCAGAAGTTGTAACTGTGACATTTACCTACTTCCAATGCTTAAGAAAATACCTCCTGGAACAGTGTCTTTAATACGACCTTTTATCCAACCGAACCCCAATCGATGAAATAACTCACTTTAAATCACGCACAGAGTGGGAATAAACGCCAAGAAATATCAGTAAGAAATGCTCCGTTAAGCCTATCTAGCATCGTTAGGCATACCTAACTGTGACGTATCAATCGTTACAAGAACATCTAAACTGCAGTTTCCATTGTTATGCCTTCGTTCATTACACGTTGCTGATTCAAATTACGAGCTCGTGGGTTTACTTTACATTTATCACCCTAACAAAGTATTTAAAGTAATAAACAGACTGGTGGGAAATAGACGCACCAGCATTAACAGTAGATACAAAGCTCAAACGTGTAACTCCTTGACATGTTCTCGCATTTATTGTGCACTTATTGCAGAATTTCGTTGACAAGAGTTGATGAATGGAGTGTTTTATGGTAATACATTAGTTGACTCTGCTTTACAGGTGCACCAAAGTTCTCGTTATCTCATTTCATACTGTAACATAATGGTGAACAACCAAACACACTGCCTAGTCATGTTCATATTGTAGTTACCGTTTAAAAAGAAATGAACATATCGCATAACACTTCATTTGTAGTTAATGTGACACATGTATGGAATCGCCATTGGTTACAGTTTGAATTTGCCATTTACCAATCCAAATCAGATTCCCTCAGTCATTATGAACAAACAAACCAAATCGGTTGCCCAATATTACGGAGATGAAATTATTGGTAGGCATCCCACTGGTCCTATATAATGTCAAACCACTTTGTTTAAACACGATAGGGCATCAAGCCATACAATTTTAGACAATGCTAATTTGAAAAACGAAAACATGATATTTAGAACCATCCTACCAGAGTCCTATATCTGACTCCTTTGGAGCAGCGTGTTGGACGTCAATGAAGTAGCACGAAACAGTTTCTGAAATCATCACACTAGTTCCAAGGTTAAATACTTATCGAGGTCAAGGAGTCGTCAATGTTTGTAAACTGGATAGTTACATTTCAGTTTTCTGATATCAACCTGGGAACTGACCATATGACACAGAAACAATAAATATCTCCAATAGTTTATTAGGTTATCGCTAAGCGGCATCCATATAACCGAGTCATCCATATAGACGAGTCTGTAATTTATTTTTAACTGCTATATTAGCACGATAAACACCAAATGATGACTGCTTATCAGCGTAAAGTTGGCAGCTCTGGCAGCGTTGCTTGTTGGCAGCCTAGTAGTCTACCATTTTTATATAGTCTAACCTTTCTGACAAATCCAAATGAATAACATCTACCATACAAACGATAACCTTTTTCTCGAAAGTCGTTCAATGACGATATTGGAAATTCATAGTATAGAACTTACACGTTGGTATTTATTTTTATATTTCAACCATCATTATTTTTCCCGCAACATCATTAGATCTACCATGAACACATATTTCGATACGAGTTAGCAGTGTGACATTGAAAAGCAAAACAAATTAATTTAGATATCTCCAAAAAATAATTATGTATTTTAAAAAAATAACATGTTGACATGTTCATCAAAATTGTGAATATCTGAACAAATAATCCATACTGGAAGATACATCGCCATATACATAAATGAGAACGAATCACAGCTATATTACACTAGTGTATTATCATCTATAATTAATGGTTTTAGTACACACTCTAGCGCCGCCAAACGTGTGATGAAAAGCATTTTATATGTATGCCTGTGCTTTAGTGCAAAAGATATAGCAGATGAATATCATTTCACCATTTTACCACGTTTATACGATTTCTAATATTGTGTTTCAACGGTGTATTATGCTACATAAAGTGAATAAAAACACACTCCAAAATTGCGCCTGCCCATGAAAAAGACGTCCAATTGATGCTTTTACATCGTTTCCTAATGAAGTGGCATACTGCACGTTTGACGATCAGAGCAGGAACTAATGTAAACCAACAAGTTTACGCCTCCAACTAAAGCATCGATTCAGCTTTTTGTATTATTTAATGCAATCGTGTCATTTGGAAAGAAAAGTCAGGTTATTCACGTTATGTCTTCCTGAAACAACTCGCGTTGTTAGGATACAAGCTTGGTCATAGAAGAATGGCGTGCTTAGAGCGGCTTAGGTGCTTGATTGAATGAATTCCTAGATTAGTTAAAAATAAATGCTGGTGACATTTGCGTGATATATTGGTGTTATTTAGAATACTGGTTCAGTTTCAATACCACAGGAATAAAATAGGTACATGACATTAAGTGTAAAAATAAGTGCTGTGTATTATACAACTGTATATGCTGAAGGTACGAAACTGTATGAACAGAGTAACAATTTCCTAACAGGAACATTGTTTTATCCTTTAACATGTATATGTTGATCATGATACGTCTTTTTCAGTTGTCCTTTTCACCATAAAGTAAATTATCCTAACGCAGGATGGCGAAATCAAACTCGACCGTCTAAGTTGGACAAAGACAGCCGGCGACCGCTGTACATGTGCTACATCTGAATTAGCAAACAAACGCTAACAAATACAACTGCAAACAGTTGTAACAAATTTAACTAGCGAACTATCTAGAACGAAGCAGAGTTATAATTCAGTCTGATAACAGTAAGTAATATGGCTCTCTTTGTTGATCTATGACCAAAAGTGCTTAGATAGAAAACAATCATGAACAACATTTGGATTTCAGGAATAAGACTTAACGTAAATCTATAAATATAATTTTATATAATAAATATATTTCATTACAATGTTGGTTTTGCATCAAATGAATATTCACTTCCTCAAACAGTTCAATCATTACTGGCATTTCTTGTATCTGTAATATAATCAATGAACATAACTAAATTGAATGTACAATCGATCCCCAAACTATTATCCTGGGAAACAATTTGAAGTAGAATTCGCACTTGGAAGAAAACAGAGACTCGGTTACTATTTTCCATTCGACTAATATCACCAAAGTGTGAATGATATTAGTATTTTTGCAATCTCAGTTGATACAATCGATCAATCAATTACAGTTTAACAACACATTAGTTTAGAGTTTATGGAGTATAGTATGTAGTCCAGGAGCCAGATTTCACAATAGCCATGGATTTTCATTTACCCCATCTGGTAGAAAAAGTATGTTGGTATTTTCGAATAATATAGACATTCATGCTTTAGAAAAAGGTGGATGCCAGATCTGAAAGTGGTGCAGATTTTTTTGACAGGGGCAACAACTCTTGCTATCGAAGAAATTTACGAAACTACCCGGTAACCTATGTTGTGAAGTTTTTGTTTATATGCACTTAATTCATATTACATTGAATTACATTGTGTCATGTATTAAAATTAACCAGACACGACTATACATGAACTTAGTTATGTGTATATAGTATTCAGTCAGATTGCGCAGTTTATTTATGATGCAATTCAGATGTAATACGGTTGTTTCAAAGCAACCATTTAAGCAGCATATCACAGTTTTTAAGCCTCATATGCGAATTTGCCAAGCGCAGAATGATAATAAAAAACGTTTTAACTAAATACAGGACTGATGCATATTTAGTGAATATTTTATTGCTGTTTTGGGGTTTTCATCCCTGACAGTGATCATAATGTTACTTGGTGGTGAATTCTGAACACATGTTTTATCTCCTAGAAACTGGGATCTCGAAACCAAGCGTTTACTGATCTGCAGAACTGTTTTTAGATTGAAAATACATATGAGCGTCATTCAGTATATAATGCAACTTATTAATTATCGGCAAAACTAGTCGATATAGTTTAATGAAATTTGGCAAACTAATTATGTAGGACAATGCTATTACGATGTATAATTAAAAAACATTTAACATCAATAATGTCATCAGCAAGTACCTTCAATCGAAGTCACCCAAAAGCACACGGACGGACTAACGTAGTTAAAATAGAAACCGAGTGCTCCCACAAAAGAATTCTTACACAGTTTATATTGCTTTACCAGATCATGTGACAAAACGTCCGCTTTCATATTCATTATTAAGTTTCCAAACCGTTAAATGAACGTACGAACGACGGAATTACCGTTAAAGAATACTAGCTTGCTGATCGAAATAGCTGTGCAATCGATCCATTTCAAACAGAAAAATGGAGAAAACATCTGAAACCATACAAAATGTGAACATGCGAAGAGAAAGTCCTATTCGTTTCACTTTGTGCCATGTTTCCTCTTCTTTGGGTACCCTATCTTTTGACGTTAGAACAAACCGAACGTCGCTTCAAACTCTTTGCCAACCTACTTTCGCGAATTATTGGATACTGAAACAACTTTCTATATAAACCTTTGGTGATAGATGGTACCTATTACGTAAAAGAGGCAACAATTACCTGGGAATTCGACATATCAGGAAAGTTAATTTGAATGATTATGGTATCGCTTGGTCATTTAATATTGTATCTAAGAATATGTGTGATAGGTTGCATTATTAAATGACCCTCGTAAGAAGAAGTAAAGTTATTTTGTAAATTTAATTGTATGAATGACAAGGTTTGTGGAGGAAACTATTTAACACCCTAAGGTGGTTTAAAATGTGTTCGATTGCTGAGCAAGACTAATCAACATAAAACTTATTGACAATTGTATTAACGCTATAATAAATTAAGACCTCACCTATTAAATACCAAATGTACAGTGATAACCAATCACTTTCACAACACATACATTTATATCAGCAACTTAAAAATTCGTTTTACATTTGAAGTATCAAGATTTGTGGAGGAAACTATTTACCACCCTAATGTGGTTTAAAATGTGGTCGATTGCTGAACAAAACTAATCAACATGAAGCTTATTGCCAATTGTATTAACGCTATAATAATAAGTTAAGACCTCACCTATTAAATACCAAATGTACAGTGATAATCAAACACTTTCATCACACATACATTTATATCAAAAACTTAATAATTCCTTTTATATTTGAAGGTTCAAGATGTTCATCCTTTCTTCACTTTTAATAAAGAACAAAAACCGCTTCTAAATCACATGAAGGCATACTGTGCCATATGCTCATAAAATAACACAGTCCATTTTATTGTCGCAATTTCCTGCATATTAAAGAATGTCTGTATTTTGCCATACACACACACACTGTCGATACAGACAGGCTTGTGACAGACGTACAATCCGCTTGAAAAACAATACGCCGAAAGTCCAATAATACCACTATACGAAATGTCCAAACAGCGAGTGATGAACAGAGCAAATGCTTATTTGGATATCAAAATAGCTCTGAAGCAAATGACACTGAGACTGTGGTTTGCTTTGCTGATTCAACCATGCATCATCAAATCGTCATGATGTTGCCATATTTATTATTACAATAATGACGCTAATCACAAGTGCAGCATTACCCGGCTCACGCGGTCGGGAAAGTTAGACTTTTCCAAGACATTATTGTTGGATTACAGGGTTGAACAAGGTATTTTCTACCGGGGCATTGTCTACGACAAATGCAAATTTCGTGGGTTAAACAATTCACAACGTTGTAACACTTTCATTAAGCTAATTTGATGCATGAAAGTATGACACTGTAGCTGTTAGGTTTCGTTTTTTCGTGTTCATTTTCGTGTTTGTTATTGGGACGTATGTTTGTGGTCTGTGGTTTTTTGTTTGTTAGTTCCTTTTGTGTCGTTTGTGTTCTGCTGTATCTGAGGGGTGCTGTATCTCCGTACGACTTGTTATTTCTGCTTTGCATGCGAAATATCTCTTTAGAACCAGGTGGAACTATATGTTATATATTCCAGAATAAAACAGAAGTTAACTAAACTATGGACGTATAGAACTTCACAATGATCAATGGCAAAACTTTGAAAACCTGAATGAAAACAAACAAAATCTTCATTATTGATATATTGATGAATATGACGGTGATTGGTTTGTGTTAATAAATATGCGTTCGGCTTATCATTCTCAGCACCTCAAAATTCAACACCAAATGATACACTAAAGTGGGACGATATACTGAAGACACATTGCAAGCATACCTTCTCGAGGTTTACGATACAACTATTGTCCTGGTGTTGTTAGGCTGATAACTTTTCCCCGAGTGTTCATTACCGCCCTTTTCTCATTTGACTTAATAGGATCCGTGATGAGTTGTTTTGGAGGTCAACCTTTCTTTAACGAGCCTAGTTAAGACTTAAGATTATTAAGTGAGCTTAAAAATGTGTTTTCCATACGATTTTAAGAAATATTGATCCCAAAGAAAACGAGTGACGGATTCCTTTTATCACATCACTATAGTTACTACATCGCAACAACGTTAGGCATAACGAACTTACATTTTTGGCGTCACCGGAGGGAAATAAAGCTATTACATCAATGAACATGGATCCAAAAATGTTTGTCAGCTGGGGTTCGACAAACATTTTGGTACAGGGGGTCCTACCAACAATATTTTTCATTCCTCTCCTGGCTTTTAAACAATTCACAATATAGGCCCTCTTAGAGTAATTGTTTAACATACGTAGTCAATTTCTGACCCTGTTCCCCTCTTGACACGAACATAACTTTGTTACGGTAGTTTTCATAATTGGCATTTCTTGTCCATACTGATATTAATTTTAATAAGTAATTATCTTATATAAATTACAAAGAAATATTTAAATTTTATTAAAACAAAAAATCTGAAAAACAGTTCAGCAAAGAATTGTGTTCATGAAAATGTTGATCTTGCTCGGTCAGGTAAATAAATAAAAAATAAGTTTTTCCGAGCGGAGAGTTGAAGCGCAATTTGGTAGAATAGCGGACGTACGCTCTAGTCACTTGGCACTGATATTTATTAAAGCAACATCATTTCTCCAAACACCTGTGTTCCGATCATTCAGTAAAAATACTAATTACAAGGAATTAGGATATGTTTCACAACTGACCAATAAATAACGACCGAATGTTAAATGTTAATGTCGAAATTGTATGCCAAAACTCATATTTTAGTAATATGTACGGATGATAAAATACTAATTTTGCAAGAGTTGTTTCCCTTATATTATAAATTGACCAATTTTAGTTTACAATTCGTTATTTTGTAAACGAACAAACTAGAGGATGTGCATTAGTACTTCGTTTTATTCTATCTTATTGGGTTTTCCACCTTTGGGACTCACCTAAAGTGCTCAAATCCTTTAGTAATTACTTTTGACGTTACATCGAACGTTCGTACAATGTTTAACAATGGGAGAGTATTCTACTAGTAACAGTTTTAATTGACTGTTAAGGAATGCAACTTTAATGATAAGAGAAAATTAGGTTCAAAACCATTGCCTATCTGGGCATGCATACTAACACCAACGGCAACAACTTTTAATACTCCTAAACCAGGCATAGCATTGAAATACGAGTATAACAAATAAGTGACACAGTCACTGGATGACTGGACCCTGCGAGGTTGTAAAGTCATTTCTGATTCCTGTATAGGCAGAAGTTGTAACTGTGACATTTACTTCTACTTTCATTTTTGTGACTGTAACTTCCAATGCTTAGGATATAGTACTTCCTGGAACAGTGTCTCTAAGACGACATTTTATCCAACCGAACTCCAATCGATGATATAACTCACTTTTAATCACGCACATAGTGGAAATAAACGCCACAAATTATCAGTTTGAAATGCTCCGCGAAAAATTTGTATCTATCATCGTTAGGCATACCTAACTGTGACGTATCAATCGTTACAAGAACATCTAAACTGCAGTTACCGGTGTAATGCATTCGTTCATTACACGTTGCTGATTCAAATTACGAGCTCGTGGGTTGACTTTACATTTATTACCCTAACAAAGTATTTAATGTAATAAACAGACTGGTGGGAAATAGACGCCCACTCATTAACAGTAGATACAAAGTTCAAACATTGTAACTCCTTGACATACTCTCGCATTTATTGTGTACTTATTGCAGACTTTCGGTGACAAGAGTTGATGAATGGGGTGATTTATGGTAATACATTAGCTGACTCTGCTTTACATGTGCAGCAAAGTTCTCGTTATCTCATTTCATACTGTAACATAATGGTGAACAACTAATCACACTGTCTAGTGATGATCATATCGTAGTTACAGTTTAAAAAGAAACGAACATATCGAATAATATTTAACTTAACATTGATCTTTTAGTTAATGTGACACATGTATGGAATCGCAATTGGTTACAATCTGATATCATTAACATAATAATTAAACGTTTTATTTCAAACCCGGTACATGTTGCTTTCACAAAGCCGTTCAATGTATGTGCGTGGCGAATTGTTATACCTGTTTCAAGCTATTAAAAACTACAGGATAGTGTCACTGCCACAGATAATGTAAATTTGCCATTTATCAATCCAAATCAGATTCCCTCGGTCATAGTGTAACGAGTTCGGATTCCCAATGTTACCGAGATGAAATTAATGGAAGGCAAATCATCCCACAGGTCCAAAATAACATCAAACCATTTTGTTCAAACATAATAAAGCATCCAGCAATACAATTATGGACAATGTGAATGTGCTTAGGTTAAAAAACGAAAAACATGATATTTATAACCATCCTACCAGATTCATAGGTATGAATCCTTTTGAGCTGCGTGTTGGACGTCAATTAAGTAGCACGACTTTACGTCAGGCGTAAAGCAACAATTCCGAAATCAGCACACTAGGTGCAAGGTTTAATACTCATCGAGGTCAGGGAGTCACCAATATGTGTAAACAATGGTTAACTTTCATTGTTCTGATATTAACCTGGGGACTTACCACATTTATCAGAAACAATAAATATCTCCTGTAGTTTATTACAAACTGACATAAATCATATACATATACGTAAGGTGTTCCAGATATAATAGGACATTTTAATAGCATCACGGAAAATGAGAAATTAAGAAAAATAATATGCTTTAAATAACATTTCATCTATCACTGACAAACATGCGAAATATCAAAGCAATTGGTTAACAATAAAAAAAATTAAATATACCATGTACCATGGAGGCGGGTCGCGCCGTGACGTAATGATGACGTCGCCTTTCAAAGACAGTATTTTAACCGAAAAACAACGTTAATAATGTTAAGTATATTGTCACCCTGACTTTCAAAACAGATCTGATGTTACTGTCCCCATTGTTTAAATGTGTCTATAGATCTGTACCACTGTTCCCTAAAATGGGTTACAGTGATGTAAGGAGTTGCTCTAACCTTGAAGCGTTTATAAGTGTACAAACGGTGTCTGTCAACGTCAAACTACTTTTTCTGTAACTTGACCTGTGTTAGTTCATACCTCCACCATATGTGAACAATTTCTGCTAACAGAACACGAATGGATACTGGATGCTATTACATTCTGCTTATTTAATTATTTCAATGGTTGCATTGTTTTTTTCACCAATTTATAACATAATTTGACAATCGCGCGGTTTCTAGTTTTTGACGTTGATGTCGTTTTGTTCATGACGCGCTTGGGTATATACACTTGTTTACTCAGTTGGGATCATAAACAAACAGCGATTGCTTCGTTAGTTTGCCAGTGTAGCAATACTACGTGGTTTTTGACTACAGTTCCAAGTAGAAATTTGTAAACATGGGAACACAAATGTAGCCATAAGTATTTTTCTTCTTCATCGATTTCTATGAAATCTACGCCACGCTAAGGGGAAAATTATTTGCTTTCCATGAAATATAAAATCTTTTTCAGCGGATGTGCCGTTTTATCAATTACCCTGTGAAACCTAGGAACGTGTAGGTTTCACAGGGTAATTGAAAAATCGGTAAAGCTGCTGAAAAAGATTTTATATTTCATGGAAAGCAAATAATTTCACCCTTAGCGTGGTGTATATTTTATAGAAATCGATGAAGAAATAAAATACTTATGGCTACATTTGTGTTCCAATGTTTACAAATTTCTACTTGGAACTGTAGTCAAAAGTCACGTGGTATTGCTACACTGTTTGCATGCACACGTCGGTGACATCAAGGTAATGTCACATAATTTGCCAATATTATTTATTCAGTGGTTACTGAGATATCCACGTGTTTAGTATGGTTAATAATGAAAATTTACAGTGTGACCCGCCTGTGCGTTACATGGTTTCTATGACAACGCTTTGTATAAGCATCACCAGCAACAACGACAATCTGTTGCTGCCAGTATATACATGTAGAGCATGAAATGCTACACATATGAGATAAATTTCATTAAAATGTAAGTGTTGAGTACGGAGTTATAAGAAAAGTCCTATTATTTCCGGAACACTCCTCGTATACGTATTATTCAATGACATTATTAGGTTAATTCGAATGCTATAAATCAACATGGTTTCCGTTTGCCGTGTTTGAACGGCCAGTCCTTGTTCAATTACTGTCGTAGTTTACGTGGAATGTATGTACACAATACGTTCCCTTCTAATTCCCCCATAATGATATACAGTTGAATTGAATATTACCAATAATCCCGCCATTTTAAATATGTGTTACCATTAAATATAGTTTGGGTGCACATTGTTATACAAGGTCAAGAGACCAAAAATGGTATATTTAATTTTTGTCTCATATATATTGCCTTTCTACCCCACCCACTTTATATTTAATGCAGGACAAGAGCACCCAGGTAAAATCCTTTTTTTCCTGCATTAAACTTTTTTCACTTTTTGTGAAATAAGTCTATTGATATAAATTTTGCAATAAAAATTATATGTCATCGAGGTATATTTTTGGCAATTTTTTTTTATTTTGGTTAAATAAGGCTTTAATGCTGATAAATCAATGAAAACGCTAACGTTTTTATTGAACATGTAAATTACTCAAAAAACACATAAACACACAATAAACAAACATTACGAAACGAACCCAACCGACCTATTCTGTAATGCAATATTGTTTTCGGAATGTCAACCGTCATTTCGATTGGTATTTTCTAAAATATTTGAATAATACTTATCAATCCAAAGCCACACAAAACTAAGTACAACTCTTGATGTCAACTTAAAAAACACGTTTTATCTGTCATGTCACTTCTTAAGAATTTTGTCTATAAATTCAAGCCATCTGTGGAACATAATTACATTCACATTGTCTCATCAGTAACAAACTTGCAAATGTTTATGATAATGGGATTTATTATGTAAATACATAACCCATATTGTGAATAGTCCATACTGATAAAGTTATCCGATGTATTAGTAGATATATAGTAACCAAAATAATAACTAACAGTTGTGTCTGTCGTTTTAGGTACTTATATCACTTACATACAATGATGGATACCATACAAACATCTACAAGAAATGGTAATAGGCTTTTTAATATTTAACGAACTCCTACATATGTACATACAGCATGCGTGTCCACATTGTGTAACTTGAACGTAAGTTAAACATTAAACTTAAAGTTTACTGTTTGGTAATGATAAGCGTATTTCATAAATGAGGCGGAATGATACCTGCACTGAAGTGAAGTACAAGTATACTTTTTACAGCCACCACATATGGTGGTATCATCTGATAATACATGTAGGCTTCCAGAGAAGAAAACACATGTCATATGCCTGCGCATTCAGCATACCAAACATTTTACCGTGATGTTTTTACCTAGTTGGTATTGGTAGTAAAATGACGTGTCTGTTTACCAGGAAACATGTTTGATTATACAAATGCATTATGCGTTTACGGAATTATTGTAGCTACTACAGAAATTATGGTATATTAGCATTGATCTGCTTTGAGCACGGACCAGAACATAGGATTAGCCGATAATGGTACGAGGAATCCGATAGCACTGATAGATGTATAGCCTCACGGTCGCTTTATGGATATACACATTCAGTGCAATATAGTGTACCACGCAAATTTGCGTTTCTTTGAAGTCTCTAGAGACGGACAGACGTCTGATATCATATTATCCTCATATACAAGCAAGTCAAGATTTAAATCGTTCTGTGTGACATAATAGTAGGTTTGTCAATCAAATTTGCTTCATTATTCGTTGTCATATGAGGGGTGTTCAAAAAGAAATGCAATTCCATTTATATCTTGGTAGTTTTGGGGGTTTCGTGCTTCAAACTTGGCATGTGTACCCATTAGCCCATTGTCTGCACTTGGGTAAAATTTGGTTGGAATTCATGCATTACACAGCATGACAAAACGGGTTTAAGTGCAAATAATATTTTATTATATTAACTTTTATTTGGAATTCAACAAAAACGTCAAATTTAAGTCGATTTATTTTCCGTATATAAACCAAATTTAATTTGTAAATTTAATCACAAATAATACTGTATTATCTTTCCGTTTATTTGGACTTTCACAAAAACGTCCATATTTAATTCGATTTATTTTCCGTCTATTAACTAAATTTTATTCATATATATAATCACAAATAATACTAGTACAGGCATCCAACTAGAGTCGCGTTTAGTTCACATGTAGATCTACAAATTTTATTTCACAAATTTTAAAATTAAAAGAATTTCCATAATTGTTTTATTACCTCCTTTGAATAAAATTATGAGTAAAAATTGTATATATCTTTTCCTTGCCGTTAAATATACTTTAAATACAAATTATATCGTTAAGTAGTTTCATAGTGAACTAGTATATGTGTAACATCTTTAAATTCTACTTCATGATTAAAAGCAGTACATATTTATAATAATTATATACATTAGGTCAGATAAAATAAAAGTATAGTCTAACTATATAAATCGGACGATACAGAAATGTTTTTATTGGTAAGAAGCAGGTTACAAACTGCTGAGTGGTTTGTTGTCTTATTTTTACAATATGTGCAGAATAAATTTTATGAAAAAAAAGATATTTAATCACCTTTAAATGCAACTTAAATTTCACATTTAAGCGCATTTAATTTTGCGTTTATATTGTATAAACGTGCATTTAATCCCATATATATTCTATATTTAATCACCTTTAAATGCAACTTAAATGTGAATTCTAACACGATCTGCGGATTAATCGTTTAAATATAGAGCGGACCTAACAATGTTTTATTACCCCCATAAAACATACCTATCAAATTGGCTGTTTCTATTTACGCCCAGTATCACGTGACATATTTATGAATGAATGAACGTAAACTTTATAGTAAATTTTCTTCGAGTCACGATGACAAGGCGAGTTGCACGAGAATCCAGTGTTACAGCTATGACGCATCTATTTTTAGAAACTCCAATATTCTCTAGAAACCAAGTTTTGTTAAAGCTTCTGATAATCAATTCATTTATATGTTTCATTTTATGAAATAGATACCATATACTCGTGTTATTAAAATTGTTTCAATGTTTAAAATGTGGTATTTCCTTTAGAAAATTACGAAGGTCGTTTTCATTAACGAGGGAGGTAATTGTACCAGCTAATAAGCCACTCAATTTCAGCGTGGAATTATGTTCAATGTCAAATGGGTGAAAATGGAATGCGCGCAGTTAAATAGTGCGGGATATTATCGTATTTAGAATCGAAATAAAAACTCTGTTGTTGTATATTGTCGGTGAATAAAACACTGATGATATTCGTCTCAAAGCTACAATATTAAAAGTTGGACTGTTAGCTGCTCGTACAATCTCGAGTTTATCCCAATTTCACTTCATTTTGAAGAAAATTCTTGAAGTTAACAACAGTTCTCCGCACTGGATACCATGGTCATTGCGTGGTGCTCAAACGTCATATTATTATAAATGCCAAGAAAATATTAAAGTTATACCCTCAGTACTTTCAAGAGAAGTTTTTACGTAGTATAATAAAGGAAGGGACACACGCACACTATCATTAACAAAGAATGAAGCGGAAACATCATATATGTGCTAACAGAAATTCGAAGAAATCCGTAATTGTAAAACACACTAAGTCACTGATTGAAATGATTCATTTGATTTTCTTCATCCACAAAGGGCTTGTAATTCAAAAACCAGAACCAATGGACAAATATGTTACAAGAAGGTTCTATAGATATTGTGTGCATCAAAAACTTCAGAAATATTTCATATAGCGTCAAATTGTTTAAGGAATAGACCATACATGTATGTACTTTTCTCATGAAAACCATGTCGTGGATTTTATAATGTCAATAAATGAAATAAAACATATGTGACGCTTGCCACCAAATCGCAAAATATTATCTTATATAATAACAACAGTATTTAACGGAACACGTCTCACTATAGTATATATCTTACTGTCAGAGATGCAGATGTCAGACCATTTGGAGCACCTCAGTACTGCATCAATGTATGCATCGACAAACACATTCAAATATATTTCACTACCTTGTTCGGGAAATATCATTTAGACACGTACAAAATACATACACGTGAATGATACAAAGATATTAATGAAAGTTAAACTAAGCGATATTGTGAAAACGTCATAACGCGAAATTCATATAACGCTCGGTAGAAGTAATGACGTATAATTTCATTATAATGCAATATTGTTATTGGTTGATATTTTGCACAATATTCCGTTTTTAAATCAAAGAACAGCGTGAGAAATAGGGAAGATTGGGCAGACGCCTAACTATTAGTACCATTATATATTATTATAAATCAAACATGGCTAGAACAGTAACTTTATTTTGGCCTTGAGGATTTGTGATGATGATTTCATTGGCTAACAAACGCTCCTCGTGAAGATTATACAATGCTAGTTTAGTCGTTTAAATACGAAATAATACACAATGATTTGTGCACTGACGCTGTTTTAAAATAGATAAGAGAAAATAGAACCATGGCTTTATCATTCTCCATTTATTGTATTGCTATACTACATTCACGTTCAGTAATACTTTATTCCTTTACAATTTCGGATTTCTTCTTCACAAAATAACTTTTTATCACATAACCTGTGGTTCAGGAGTGCCGTAAAGCCTCGTGTCATATCATTTTGTCAACTCGTTTAATAAAACTCGTATGTAATGAACACTCATGCAAGATCCTCTATATTCGTTATAATCATATCCCCTACAATAAGGTACAGTGTTTACCTTGTTTAACGTTCTAACATTAAGTGCATATGAGGTATCTTAGAATGTAACCATTCGTTTTATCATTGTTTGCATGTTCTAGTTTGTTATCATTAACGTATTATACTGGGTAATCCCATTCGATAACGGGTCAGTTAGTTTGTTCTTAAATTCAGAATTGTCTTTTATACGGTTATTCACAACTTTGGTCAAGTTTTTATGTAACTTGAATATTTTATAGTTTCATTTCGAAATGTTCTTTAGATTAGATATTTCATTTGCTCGTATAATTAGTCTAATTTAATCAATTTGCACAAAACATTTTGATTTGCTTTTCTATTGAAATATATGGATGCTGTAATTGACGTTTTAATTGAACGTTGTTATTCGACTTTAAACAAATGTGAATTCAATTCAAAGTCGTCTGGTACTCTTTATGATTTGCATTATACATTGATACACGTGCACACGAACCATCAGATTATGAAAATACATTATAATCTAAACCAGTGAAAACACGTGTATGTTTTTTGTATGTGAATGCCTTGTAAACACAGGTGACTGTAGCATTAATAAATAGTAAACAAAAAATATTTTTTGATACATTTTATAATATCTTTGAAAGATTCATAGCAGGAGAATCGACCACACAGTCTCTGAGGTGCAGTTTGTTTTAATAAACATTTCATTATTACCTATAGTCACATATTCGTACAATACATTATCACCACCATGTTGCACGAATAAATGCGTTCTCGCCAACGCTAACTGGAACGGTGTGTTGAGACAACGAAATAACCATGATGATAAAAATTACACAACGAAAATTCGAACCTGCGTAAATAAATTTATTTTGGCGGGTGCATTACCACTGAGCCTCCTGCTCTTTTTGGGAAATGATTGCAGCATTAACATGTCTACCAAATGTTTTGATTAATCAGATGTGAAGGTCATTTTTATGCTTATTTATTAGTGCTAAATTTATTTCGGCCAATATATGTTTGTCCGACTATAGAGAGCTTCGTCTTTACTTTGATATCACTATTTTAAAAATCCGTCCATAAATAGGAAAAATAAACCCATAGGGCGCTTAGAACAGCGTTGCGTTTAATTAAATGCACCTCAGTGACTAACTGGAAAACGTGGTATACATTGTACGGTATAATATTTTAACTGATTGATCAATTTCAATGGGCCTTAGCAAGGAGGTAGTTCTAACGATGTGGTCTATGACTGTAATTACTTTATGAAGATATCGAAATGCAATTCTTGTTTTTGATACCCTGGAAATCTGACCACTTTAGTACAAATGCACCTTTCTTTATATAACACAAATTTTATAAAAAGAATGTCTTTATTATTTATCAATGATATGTTGGGTAACCTGTTATTGTAAACTGTTATTAATTAATCGATCCAAATACCAAGTGTTTAAGACAATGGGCAATATTATTGTTTATGTTGTTTTGCCATCGATATTGGGATGCAAGATAGTATGCTATATTTGTGGCACAACTATAGGAATAGAGTCATTTAGTGACCTAAGCTGTCTTTGTGGAGGATATATTTCCAACATATTTCTGATGTATACTAGTATTTTAACAACTATTGCGGCTGTGGTGAAGGTGCATCTATTACTTCTTGAGAATGTCAATTGCAAAATGGTCCTGTATGTCAAAAACATCCTTGTTTTGGAGAAAATCAGGTAAGAGAGTCGTGCTGGTATCAGTTTATTTTGAATGTGCAGATTCGATTCTTCACCACAGCCGCAATAGTCGTTAAAATACTAGTATACATCAGAAATATGTTGGAAATATATCCTCCACAAAGACAGCTTAGGTCACTAAATGACTCTATTCCTATAGTTGTGCCGAGGATTAGGAATGTATCGTACGGCGATCGATGTATCATGGCCGGAGCACCAAAGCTCTGGAATGCACTGCCAACAGCACTCATAGGTAGTAAAACATTACCGTCATTCAGGAAAGCGTTAAAAACGCACTGTTTTACAAAAGCTAATTCTGGCTGAATATTAGTCTGACTTCTTAGGGGTCTTCTGAAAGGAAGTTCATCTATACCTTTGGAGACGGTTTCTCGAAGCAGTGGTATGTGACGCTTATCTGGAAAAACTAGTTCATTAGGAAACAGTGTCTTACGTTATATACGTGCTGCATAATCTCCTCGTAAAAGAGAGATTGTTGGTTTTCAGTGAGATATTTTGAGTCATTGGACTAACTTTAATGCATATCATATAATACCGGCTGGTGGAGTAATGCGCGTGTGAACTGGCCATAAAGCTTACGAAGCCAATCGGGTTTAAAGCATTAAATGCTTATATTTGTTTAATTACAAGGTGTCTGCTGCAAATTCATAACTTATTCTTAACCTTTAAACTGTATAATATGCATGTGTTGTTTGCATGCATATATCTCTTTCAAATTGTTTTAACAATGTCTTAAATGCGATTGTACAGCACTTTTGAACGTGTAATTACATGATAAAAGTGCTATATAAATATGGTATAATAATAATAATAGTTCTATTCACTTAAATAGTGAAATCATTGATACGCTTATCTTGTTTGAAAAATGTAAATCAATCGAAACTTATGTTTCAGTACTCTGGAAAATAAAATATTAAAGTCAGCATGAAATCTGGAATTATAGACTACCTAGTTGTGAACTCCTCTTTACAACTAGCGACTAGTTATGTTGTCTTTTCATTCTTATCATTTGTGGGCAAAATGACAGTAAATTAAGTCTCTTGTTGATCTGAATCTGACAATGCTTCCTGGTTTCTCTGTCATTAATTGTCATCAATAATCACCATACTGTATTTGTGATCCTAATTGAAATAGCCGTCAGATAATTTACACATAATTACACTGCTCGTTAATGTTTGTAGGGTAGTGCCCTGCACGCCGCTTGGAAATAATGCTGGTTATACGCTGCAAGCATCGTTCATTACATGAAGAAAGCAAAGGGTATCGACTTCATTCTTTGCAATGCGTGGAATCAATTAACGATCATCCAGAGAGGCTGTACACACAGTGGTGTTATTAATCTGGATTATTATGTAAGATTGAATACCCCCCAGCATTCCACTGCTAAAACAACAAGGTACATACAATCATAGGTGAGCGATATTTTGGAAATCATGCCCCCAAACCCTGCCCTCGGTACATCCGAACGTTTTTAGTAAACATCAATAATGGGGTTCTACTAAACACAACATGTGGAACCAAAATCATTATCTATTCTGTTTGGGATAGGGCCATAACAGGTTACAGGTTTCGTACATTGGACGACTACACCTAACAAATCTTAAAGGTGTGTCCGTGCTTTTACCGTATAACCGTTTTTATTTATTTATATTTCTGCATGACATTTTGTGTGTATATATTATATATAATATATTGAATAGCACAATACTTGATTAATAAAACATTTTCTTAGAAATTAACTACAGTAGTTCACAGAAATATAAAACATCGAAACATCAAAAACAAATAATGCGATATTTCTCTCAACAAAGATGTGTGGCCTTAAAGGGACTACCTCACATATTGGTGTATTGCAAAAATAAAATAAAATTGTCAAATATTCACATAAGTTTGGTATAGTTGCCTGTGTAGGATATTTATACCCTATAGAATTAACAGTGCTATTACTTAAATTGCCTGAAATGTGTCCGTATTTGATGAAAACAAATCGAAAAACGATCCAAATACCTCACTGATGTTTACGCTGTAGTTTGTTGATGTTACTGTTCAATCACATGTGAATTACATTGTCCCATTGTGGTGGGGTATGAAGCTGAGTCTGGACCAAAACACAATGCTCTAGACATTGTTGTCAGGAACGAGATGTGGCAAACATTTTGTCCAAAAACTATTTTAAACGTTAGGAGCATAGTACTGTGCGCTTATTTTTCCCTTTGTAGAATAAAAATAAGTTTTATTTTATTAGTTTTAACAAACAGCAGCACAAGTCATGCAATCGGGTTGAAACTCACGTTGCTTAACGAATGTTAACTTTTTGATAGTCTCGTTGGCATTTCTCAAATAGCAATCTGTTGAGTTACCGTAAATATCTCAACGATAAAGCATTATCTCAACAGAGGGGACAAATTTATCGAAATTACCGTTCCATTGTAGATTGTACGGGGGTTAAAGACGATTGTCTCTCTTGGAATATTTTGTTAAAATCGCTCGTGAACACCGACCGTTTTTCAGAGCTTGGCATTACTTGATTAATAGTTTCGAAGGATACTCCTACCTTCATTGCAATCTCCATTTTGGTTATTGGATTTATCCTAGTTGTCATATAACCAATGGATACGATTTTTTAAGGAATCGTCACTTTCTGGCATTTATTAATAGTTTGTATACTTTCACATAATAGAGCAACAGAACTTAAATCACCATTCTAGGGACTACAATTACTGAAATTCTTCTATTAATCTATTAACACCTTCTTGGTGCTTCTTAAGGAGCATTCGGCCTTCAAAAAGCCAAACGCCACACCCTCAACAAAATTGCTGATTTCGGCTCGAATCGTATTGCAAACAAACCAAACAGTGAGTGCACATGTTACCTGACACATTATTTTACGCGGTTCAAAAGAGTTATTTCATTTATATTGGGTTAACATGAACATATCGGATATTCAAGGGTGTTCACATATAAGTGGGGCACCTCTCGTATTAACAATAATGTTATCCCTTCTAAGGGCTAATATGACTCATTTTAGCAACAATTCATTGGGTGATATACCTACATGTACAATGGCATATAGGTTAAATTTAAATTATCTTATATTAATATCATGATATGTTTTCGGTAGAAGACGGTTGTATTTTTCAGAAAATGTTTGAAATATTCTGACCTACCAATGTAAAGTTATTACACAATTATCAATTATCAGAACTTTTAGAATGTCCCTAGTATAACGTTAACGTTTTTTCGTTCCTGTTTTGTGTATATAGAGGATCTTACTTGAGTGTCTTTCCATATTGAATTTATTAAACGAGTTGAATACAATGATAAAATACGAGGCTCTGTCGAGCATTTTATCATTTGTATTCAACGAGTTTAATAAATTCAAAATGGAATGACACGAATGTAAGATTATTTTTATCACATAAACTAAATACACAGTAAAAGTGTGTCAAGAATGCACACACTTCCCCTTTAGGAAACAAACTCCATAGGAGTAAAGCGGTTCCTTGAATGAGCTAAGGAAATAGTGCAACACTGCATACCCCAATATGTTAATTTTTCTGCTTTTGAAAATTGTATTTTAGGATGTGTAAAATTCTACAGATCTAAAATTACGCTTTACAAAATAAATGAATAAATAAATCTTAGTCCGGAAAGATAGCTTATTCTGTCCGTTTCACGTTCCGTTTTGGGTTTTAAAAACAACCAAGGAACAGGGGAAGTAACTCAGTATTCCGCGTGATTTTATTCGTCTGAATATAGCCGATATCAGTTAAATAACTGATTACAATGAAATCAACATACGATGCCGTGCGTGTGTGTGTGTGTAGCTGTCAGAGGTTTCGTAGGTATATTTCGTCCCGATCTTATTTGTACTCTCGGCCTTCGGACACACCGTTATGTTTACTTACGGTTATATCTCTCATGTTCTTGTACATCTGTTATTGTGTGATTATATATGTCCGAAAGCGCTCATTATTTGATATAGAATTTATTCTATTCTAAAAATGCATTCTTTTACTTTTTTGACAACGTGTATGAATACATAAATAAAGTGACTCGCCCTTGTATATACCTCATTTATGTATATGGTTTTTATATAATGGCTTTATTAAACTCCAAGAGCGTATTTTATGTGATAAAATGTGTTACAGATTTGTGCTATGAGATATCCGCAAATTGAGTCAGTGGTAGTTGCTATTGAAAGACATATGGGAATTAATGTAGTGACAACAGTTTCCTGTCTGCGTGATGAAAAGGCGAATGAACAAGTCTGATTTAAACCCAAAGTAATGATATATACGATGTTTGTCCGTTAGGAAGAAAACTAGACAAAACACTCACACATTTCTCACACATTTCTCACAGTATTACTACATTAACACACATACATTTAGTATTATTACTAGTAGTATAAATACTGCAATAACAAACATAACTTATCCTAGAAATATGATATACATGTACATGTCTCGGTTGTGTGTGCATGACAGTGAGGTTGTGAAAGGAACATGTACGAGTACCTCAACGTGTAGCTAAATCTGCAAGTACATACCTACATGTTACAATTTAAATTTGCTTCGGAAACAAACTATGTACGTGTAGAAGCACTTGCAACAGAATTTCTTTATGAATCGATGATGAATGTTTATATATCAATCTGATTAAAATCATATCCTTAAACCTGCTACGCATGTGGATCTGACGACGACCTATCGAAGGTCACATTAGTGGACCTTTCCCATTAGCCAATCGGCGCCTTCCTTTCAGAATTCTGAAGGCGATTTGATTCTTTTTTTAAAATACGGAAGATATCATGAACACATGAATCTTACTTTGTTCTGATCACCTCGGTCTTTATGAATTGCAATATTTACCAGAGACAAACGGAAATGGCCGAGCGTTCACAAAAGTTATTGATAATCAACAGAGCGTTGAAAAGAGTAAAGTTAAGCAAGTTTTTCAGGGTACTATTATTTTTGCTCGTATGGCGATGTATACATACATGATGTAATTAACATATCGGTCATGACTTAAGTATCAAAATTTCAGTTGTCAATTTGTGTTTTCTTGGCGTTGTGAAGCCATGGCGTCATGTATAAAGAAAACACGTGTAACACGTGCAGGAGGAAAAAAACAAGCACGGTCTTGTCGGTATTATGGCACAACCAAATAAGCCGGTGTGAGAATTGTAAAATATTCAATAGTTCGAGGTCCAAGAATGACAACGGACGACGTCAATTGGCTATTTGGACGTTGAATGACGTCACGAAGGCAAGAGGCAAAGCACTACATTCCAATGAAAAGTTATGGATCATTAGTTGCCTAAAGACTAAATCTTCGCTAAACGGAGACGTCAAAGGTCGGTCGTGTTCAGACAGACTAACAATAACTACCTCACAAAAAGAGCAATAGATTGCAGTTACGTCAATACCTAACAGATTCATGTGAAGTCACAAGCTAGCTGTTCATGTAAGGAATGCAAACGGCACTATTGTTTTTATATAATCGACCGGAAAAGACAACCCGCCGCTAGAATTAATTGACGCCATGCTGACGTTGGAATACCGTTAACGTGACGTCATTAGTAGAATTTGTTTGCCTGGTTTATCGCATAATTACTCGTAGGCAATACAATTACCATCTCCATATCGATAACAAAAAACACAATAGCATTTTCGCCGATTTACCAAATTCAGGTCCATATAGGGAGTGGAGAATATGCGGAACAAAATGCCACCCAAGGTGCATGACCTTGAGCAAACATTGGACAAAAATGGTATAACATTCCCCTAACTGTTGTTTTAAAGCTTCGTAACATCAAGAGACAAACATGTTCGACTGTAATGACTCCTTAAGTAGGGCATAATCGACGTCAAATTTCTTGGTGATTTTTCTAATTGACCCATATCTCCTAACAAGTGACGAATTTCCGTCAGGATGAACATTTCCTTCACTTAAATGGAATGAACTGATCTCAAGATTGAAAAACTTCCCTTTTGTAAACGTTCCTGCAACTTCACGAAAACAAATAAAATAGTCCAACTTGCTAAACTTTTTTATAAGTATATTAGTTATTTGCCATTTATTAATACGAACGAAGTACCAATGTAACGAGCTATATGATTGGCTGAATAATAAATATATATAAATAGCCATAGTGGAAATTCCGATTTCTGAAAACAGAAACTTGTACAGGTCGTCATCAGATCTTGATGTAAGGAAGACCAAATACTTTAGTCAGATTGTTTTGTATAGTATAGTACGTTAGTATTAACATTGACCTACACTTGACACGCTCAGTTTCTTCCTAATGCTTGCAAAGCACGACGTATACAATCAAACCACGTATCAGTTGATTATATCATTATATTAGCGAATGTTGTCCAGTACTAGTCTTAGTATACATAAACTAGATATTTACGTATAATTGTGTTTATTTGTGCGATGATTCATCATTTTAATATTCTGTTCATATACAACGTACACGTACGAGGTACAGTTGCTAATTCATGCTATCATAATGCACCTTTTGTTTATTATTCTATTACTCATCGTATAATGTAACCTCTGCGAATTTACTGATGAATTCAGATATAGACTGTTAAATATAGTTGCCAAGTAACTAAAAACATCACAAAGGGGTTCACATCATCGACAGGGATAGTGAAACTGTTTTTAATTCAATAGTGTAGTTATGTCTTATATGTTATAAATTGTAACAACTAACATGCGTTCACTGTAGAATAGCATATGCCAAACAATTACGAACTGCTTTTTCAGGATGGTTACTAATGCTACATTATTTTGTTGCTAAGCAATAATTTTACTCGCGTTGTGTCTACTTTTCCATGATATGTTCTTTCTTTGCTATAGAGACCTAAAATTAATCCTTGATTTCATAACTTCTTATAATGCTGAGTCCAGTCACAATAATAAAAATAAAATGTACTACTTCACTTCCTAAATAATTTTGAACATGTTTATACTGTACTGCGAGACGCTTGTAGAAGATAAGTATCTTTTTATAATGATCATATCTTTGTATTACGATCTAAGGTCTAAATACCTAACAGCTACACTTATTAAGAGCAGTTCTCTGAGAGCACCAAATTTTTTTGGCCACGCAATCTCTCAGATTTTGATAAAAATGTGTTAGTTGTGTAGACCGACCCCATATTTTAATTTCAATTTTTTTCCGTTTCTTGAAATTCCTCTCCGTTTCCATAGCAACCGGTCTTAAAGTTGGGAAAATGTGAAAAAACGTGAAAAACAGACCTATTCTCGAAATATTAATTATTTTTCCAACAATTGCTATAACAACAAATATTTGAAGTTATAATCATAAATTGAAATAAATTACCTAACAACTGATAGCAAAAGAAAACAAATATATACTTCAGTAATTTTTTTACAGCCTGTTAAACTCAAGGTTTTGAGGCAAAAAACATGATTTTGTGGTCTTTTTTACCTGCATTTATACAATTATCGCAGCATTACTCAATATAGCCATTAATATAGGTGAATGAGCATAGAGTCAGTCTACGAGTATAAAGAAAAACATTTGTGGGCACTCTAAAAACAAATCTACAACTCCAGCCAGAAAATTGACAATTTTGAGAAATTTGCTGTAATTTGGTGATGTCCTGAGTGCTCTCCCTTGCAAAAATAACTCTTCAATTCAAAATGGCGGACATTAGACTTTTGGTTCATAAAGTCAAACTATTCTTTGGATTTACAGTATTAATAGGGTGACAGCAATCTGTTTTGATCAAGATTGAGACAGGAACCATCAGAGAATAACTGTTGCAGATGTTATATTGTATATTACTGTGATTTTCACTGAGAAAGGGCTATTTCTGGGACGGATGTTTTGACAGACGACTGAAAACAGTGTAGGTGTCAGAGACATAACTGAACGAACTTGTGTTTTATCTAATTGTAACGGTCCAAAGTGTTAATAAATTTTGGTTGACCATCTTAAACTACAAAATGAACAGAAGAAGAGATATAAGGCGGGTTCTTGGTACAGCTGCACTGAAACTGGCATGATAGTTCAAGACTTGCCTCAGTTGGAAGTTGGGATATTGCAATGCCAATGGAAGTGTTCAGGTAAATCTTTCTATTTGTCTGCACATATACAAGAATAGTTTTTGTTGTCACTTAAACCCCTTAAACTATAAATATCTTTCATACCATACTTTAAGGGTTCATTGGCATAAAGTTTTATCCCACCCCACCAAATAATGTGGGGGCATGTATGGATTTAATTGTCCTTCCATCACAAAATATTGTGCTGTCTTTGACTTGAAATGTAATTGCTACAGTCATTGAACTTCATAGATATTGATCAATATTACTCAGCATGTGTTGTTGTGTAGCTATACATTTTACCCGGATTTGACCAATAATATTGGCAGAGTTGTTGCCCTTGAAATCTGAAGAATTTTTTCTTATGTCATCTTCTACTTAAAAAGTAATTGTGCTTTTGTCATCAAACTTCATATGAATATTTGTTTGTTTATTTACATGTCATTCCATCATTAATTTCTTCTTATTTTAAACATTTAACTTGTTCAAACTGGTTCAGTTTGAGAAAAAGAGCCGGTGGTGAATCCCTAAGGAGTCATTGAAATCGCTGACTGCCGGGGCTTGTGGAAAGCTCTGTTTACACGTACCCGGCTTCGCTATTAATAGGCTAGTATTTATAATATTTACATTAAAAGTATGCTCTGCACTAAGTGTTTGCTTCATTTGTTTGCAACATTGGAACCATGAATATTATCAGGAATACAAGCATAATTTTACCTGACAAATACAATGGAGTTTCCTTTTTTTCAGTTTATAGTGCCCAACCTGTGTGCTGAAATATGCTGATGTGAAATACATCAAACAGATCAATCTATCTGGTAAGTGCCCTTTGTTGATGATGTGTTTAAATAATTATGCAAATCATATATGCCATACTATTAATAAGTCTGCATTAGTATATGAATATAATTTGAAACAAAACCTCCCAGCCATAATTATTTGTTTATGATAAAAAAAAATCAAATAATTATGTTTGACTGTTTAAAGTGGGTGACTGTTTAATACAAGTGGCTACTGATAGAGGTTCAACTGTTTACATACTAGTCTATATATGTACACTCTATCTCCTTGAATGGTTTGGTTCTGTTCAAACAACTAGAACACAGATAAGTATTGGTCAAGTATTATGCTGAAGTTATAAACACATATTGCTAAGGAACACCAACAACCATTTGTAATATCAGCTGCAATAATTTAAAATCACTTATGCTATGGTCTGTTTATAACTGTTCTGATGTTCTTTTCATGATTTATTGTTATTCTGTGTATTTCATCTAAACATACATCCTTGCAGAGTCTGTTTACTTTCATTTTCAGAAATTGGAACTACAAAGTATATGTATCTGATTATGATTGAGGAGACTAGACTAGCACTTGAAAATGTTCTGTGACAGAATACAGGTACATTAGTATAATATAAATTAATACTAAACTTAGTTTAGAATCCATGTTAGTAGTCTGCATATAAAATGTGTTTCTTTCTTCAATTGGGATTTATAAATTGAAATGGACAGCACTTTTGTAAAAAGATTCATGACTAAGATTGTTATCATTCTTCTTCAACAAACATTTTGAACCTTTCAAGTTACTGTTACATTGTTGGTTTTTAGTTTTAAATTCACCTGGTAAAATTATGATGTCCTATGCTTCTTTGGAACAAACTCATTGACAAACATGGGACTTCTTAATTTTAATGAGATGTATAATATAAGAAATAATACATGTCTAACTCAGTAACTGTGGTGGCTATAATTATGACCTCCCTGAAAATACCATGACTTTTAATTAATCATTGTTTGGAAAGGTAAGTTTGAATTGTATGTTTCTATTTTATCAAGGTTTAAATTTCCTTTTCTTTTTTGTTTTGCAGACTTCAAGGCTTCCAAATCATACACGAAAACAGATTTTCAGTTTGATATATCTTCTTGGCTACATGGATCATGGACACTTGATCACCATTCTAGTGCATACTACATATCTATACAAGAACTAGTGACTGAATTTCACCAGAAAAAGTTCATCCATTATTTTACATAGTGTTTAGAATTACCTTAATGAACAGTTTATATCTGAGTGAAACTTGTAAAAAGATGATTAAAACTGAATAAATTTTTTAGCACAAGTCTCAGCTGGATTTTGATAATTTGTTTGAGAAACAGAATTGGTCCAAAACTGTCACATAAATGAGTTTGGTTTAAACAAAGGTTTTATATAGACCATTTTAATGAACTATAGTACAAACAAATTGATTTAGTCCTCAACCCCTCTATCAGCAAGATTTATTAGTTAATTTCTTGTCTGCAATTTAATTTTGTCTGATGTTTAATATGCAGAGAACATTATGAATGCCTACTATAATCACTAATCTAAATCTCTGCGGACATTGATACATGTATATTCTGTGCAATAAGCTTGTAAATATATTCATGATTAAAGGTTGAGGTCCATGTTAATTTGTTCCAGCTATACCCTAATGCTCAGATGCAATATTTTACAGTTCAGTTTATACATGTACATTGTATATCCTATCAAACAACTTCACCATTGCATGACTTGCAATCTGTCCGTCAGTTTTGGTTCTGACGGAATTTGTTGTTGATATGGCAACATACATATTGACTATGGCTTTACACCGGTGGGGGACTTCTGTATTGCTTGCAATTCAGTACGTCATATCTCGATTTGTTCAATTACGTCATTTAACTTAATGAAACTGGGTCACTCGTTTTAAGGTTTTCAGAAATTTTGTTGCTGAAATCGGGCCTTTCAACGTTTTAATACTGTTACTTAACTTTTAGACTGTAGGCTGCTAAAACTATGTAGTTCAGCAGTTTTACTGTTGTTACTAGGTCATTCAGCGTGGGCTTTCTGCCTTTTGTTTGCTGAATCCTTTTTTCAGTTTTTAACAATGAGACTAGGGGCGTTTAATTTTCTTGGTCGGTAGTGTGTTGGGCACTTCTTCGTTTTAAGATTTCTTACAGCTAAAGCGGGGCAATATAGTCCTTTTGCTGTGGAAACTGGGTCATTCAGCTAGTTAGTAGGTCATCCCACTATACGGGCCTTTCAACGTTTTAATACTGTTATTTAACTTTTGAGACTAAAGGCTGCTATAACTATGTAGTTCAGCAGTTTTACTGTTGTTACTAGGTCATTCAGCGTAGGCATTCCGCCTTTTGGTTGCTGTATCTTTTCTACTGGGTCATTCAGCTAGTTATTATTTATTATACTTTTCGACAGCTTGGACTTGGCCGGATCTGCGCTTGTTTAGTTGGGCATTGTGCTTTGTGTGTTTTTAATGTTTTCTGTGCTCGGCTGGTTAAGTTGAGTGCTGCCTTCCCTGTCTGACTTAATATACTCTTTTTGCATTGACAAATAATTATACCGGTAACCCCTACCCAACAAAGTTTGGGAGTACAAGTGTTCAAACTTGTCCGTCTGTCTGCCGGTCAGTCCCTTTTTAGTTTCCAGATGATTACTTAAGTTAAGAATGAGATATTGTGATGAAACTTGCTGTATTGGTAGTTTACGTAAATATGCCGCTCAAGTTGGAAAGTGGGGATGATGGGGTCAAGGTCACATACTGAAAACAGAAAATCTTTTTCGAGACAATAAATTTAGTTAGGAATGAGATATTGTGATGAAACTTGCCTTATAGGCTACCGTAGTTTATGTGAATATGCTGCTCAAGTTCAAAAATAGGGACAGTGGTTTATGTGATGATTAAGCAGCATTGTTCCAGTTGTACTTACATTTGTAGTTGTTAAGCTTACACGAAAATGTGGTTCTGTAATAAGGCGGTGCTGTTGGGGTATTATTCTTCACCGTCTCATGTATGGCATTTCTAATTTCGCATTTATTATTTCATGTAGGTGTACTGGATGAAATTATTCTAATAAAAAATAAATTCTGTTTCTGTTGTATTTTTATATTATGACTATTTTATTTCTTTAATATACCATTGATCAGTAAAACTTGTACATGTAGTAGCATTAGGATTATATAATAAAAATGCATCTCCTTGAGAAGCTGAATGGATAAAGCTAAATTAATATAGCTTATGTGGACCATGGGAAAACTTTTCATCTATGAAAATGGGAATCTACTACATTTAAACCATTTGACTGCATAAGTATGATCATGATAGTAATTCTGCAGCTAAAATGGCTTTCAGATAGATACAACTACACATGTTTGGCATTTTTCACAAATGGTTGCCAGGGTATCTGCTGTGAATTATGTCTTTGGCACTAAAAGTAAACATTAGATTTTAGAATGATGCTTGATAAAGGCAATTATATTAGATTGTGATGAATCTCTTGTTTATTCAGTAAATTCTAACCATAAGGACATCTAGTACCTTAAAAGGAGGTATCAAATATTAATTAATAGGCACCATCTCAACATTGACCACACATAATGCACACAGTTACCATAAATGGTCACCCTAGCATTGATAATTTTTTGATTATACAAAGATAGTCATGTAACTATTTCAGTATCCATAGCAACCACTTTTTTGTCAGAATAAAAAATATTTAAGTGTACATGATATTCTTATAGACTCCTTTCCATATACCAAGTTTCATAAACCTAGCTTGGAAACTGTATGCGTTATAGCAGGTTCCCAGATTTTGAAGTATTTTCACTGTTTTCGTATCCATAGCAGCAAAGTAAAAATCAATTAGATGTGCATAATATCCTTATTGGCCATCACCTACATACCAAGTTTCATAACCTAGCTTGGAAACTGTTCAAGTAATGTCAGGATCCAGATTTTTGACGGATGGACTGACAGAAGGTAGGGGCCTAATAAAGCGTATATATATTCTATGAAGAAATTATGAGCCTAATAAATGATACAAATCAATAAGAATATGTAGTATTTTGCCATAAAGAAAAATAAGTATTGGTACTAGAATGTATTCCAGCACATTTGACAACTCAGAGCGAAAAAACAAACATATTTTGGTATTTTTTCGAAATGGTTGCCATGGCAACAGCTCTGAAAGTATTTTTTAAAATTAAATTGAACTTAAAATTAAATACTGCGAACATAGAACGTTTTGATCATGCCAAAACGCATGTTAATACGACATTTGAAAAATAATAGCATTGTGTCTTTGAAAGAGAGAAAATCAAGAATTTACACAGTACAGATTTTGGGTCATTTTTGATGTTTCCTTAAAAAAAAGTTTCCGGAGTGCCCAGCGATTTTATTTCATCATATGATAAACGCAGGTTTGGTCTTTCAGAAAATATGCACTTCTGTGCCTAGTTTTGCTGCGTTAAAAAAATATATTACTTTAAAAATTGCCATTTTTATCATTTTTCAAAAAAATGAAATTCAGCGAAAATGCCTACTTTTGTAACAACCATTGGACAGTATTTAGTCAACGTAAAATTTTGACTATACTTTATTATGTTAACCTGATAATATATTTATTCACTAATGCAAACTACATTTTACTGTATATATTCAGTTTTCCAGCAGGGTTAGTACAAAACTGGTGTTTTACGGAAAATTATCTACCCCAATTTACCCGATTTTGACCAAAAACTTCAACATCCGTTACCATGGTAACCGGAAGTGTTAGGAATAAAATGAACCTCAATACTTTGTATGTGCATGAAAACGACAAAGTCCTGAAAGTTTCAGGAAAATCGGTGACTATGCGTGCCGCAGCCCTTCTTTAAAAATTTGGTTTTCTCAGAGAACTGCTCTTAACATTCCTAGTCACATCAACTTCTATAAAATACTATATAGTTCAGATGTATCATCTAAATATTAGGAACTTAGCCATGTACTTTTATCATGCTTTTAAGCTTAGGCATATATACTTTTCAAGATTCCTATATGGGTACAGTATAATTATTGACAAAGCATTATTATATTACTGCATTGAAATATTGCATGTTCTATGTGATTTTATTTTGAAATGTTTCTGTTCTCTAAATATTGCCATATGCATTGCTAATGTATTGATCTGTTCATCTTTTTGTAAATGTATTATATGTGTATGGGTCGGTGGCCTACATGTCACATTGAAATAAACTGTAAAAACTTCAATTTTGAATACTATGAGTAATCCTTTGGGTGGGGTAAAATTGTTGCTTTAGCACCATCAAATAAAGTTGTAATCAAGATTGGTCATAATATCAGTGTTTTACTACTATTTTCCACGATAGTATAAGTAAAATATTGGAGGACTGAATTCAGTTATTTTTGACTGACCGTCGTACATGATAGTTTCCTTGAGATTCATTTAACAGATAATGAAAACTTAATATTATAACATGACTTCCGGGCTATTGAGATGTTATATCTTAAACTTGAAAAGGAAATAGCTTTCACCAAACTAATTTGGTTTGTATCCTGCAGCGCTATTATTCTAAGACCGTCCAAAAATGCCTGATTGCACATCTAAATAACAATTGAGTCATTATTCTGCCTAGTAAAACTGTGTGTATATCACCCTGTTGTCTCTGGTTCTATCATGAAAGTCTCCAGGTTATGCTATCATCAACCACAGACTTTACTTAAGCATGTCAAATCTCATAGTGTGGTGACTGAGATGTAACACAATGCTTAATGAGAAAATGGACATAAGGTAGCAACGACAGTTTTTTAACAGTTGATCGAAGGAATGCTCTCGATATTGATTATTTATAATACAATACCCTTGTTAGAATGTCATTTGTCCTTGGCCTGTCTACAATTATATCAACTTACTAAATTGTTTGGTCCACCGGTTTGGTATTACTATTCGGCTATAGCTCATTACAATCAACATAAATAAAATATTGGTTAACAATTATCAATGGCAGTAAACGGAACTTCTTTTACATGATATACAAACATATTCTACATGGTAACAAACCAAGTAAATGGAAATCTTTTGTCCGAAATATTCTAGATGTAACTGGTCATTCTGACGTTTTTATTAATCAAAATACTATACAAATAAAGTATATACATGTGTTAATAAAACCAAACTGGAGTGGTAAACTTGAACAATCGAATAAAGAGAAATAATAGAAAACTTTTAAGATTCGGAATTTCAACTTCAACTTCAAAACTGTCGACGATCAATTTCTGATCATTACTGGCAGGCGCTGTCGGAGACGATGAAATTAGGTTAAATATTGTTAAGTGCAAAGTTATCAGTATATTATAAGGTAAAGATAACAGTTTGTACAATTAAAAACAAGAGATATCAGATTATTGGTTATGCTCGTCTAGCCTCCTGACAAATGTCTGTAATTTGGGGCTAAACAAAACATGTTGTGGTAGGCTATTCCAGAGTCGGATTGATCGGGGGAAGAACATGTTCATATGGTAGGCTGTTCTTGATTGTGGGATTAAGTAATTTAGGTCTCTGGTCTGTGTGCAATGATTGTGATCTACTGATACCAGTTTCTGTTGACATGTGTTGAGTGATTTCTTTGTTGTTCTAGTGTTTTCCAGTTAAGTGTTTTTATAATGTGTGTGACGCTGCTTATTTGGTGGTAATCTTTTTTTGGTGGTAATCGTTTAGAACATATCTTGCTACGGATCGTTGGGCAAGTTCAGTCTTCCCTGTGAGTCATCAAATGATTAGCACATAATTATATAAACATGTTTACAAGAGTAAGCAACAAAAACTTAACTTAATGATAATACTACTGAAAAAATAACATTGCATAATACAAATGTAAATAACAAATATGTGACAGTATTCGCAAACCTACTTAAAAGATAATACATGTCACAATATATGTGTCAATATTCACAAAGCAAAAACAAATGTTATAATATTCACAAAGAAATATCAGTTTGTCCACCAGAGTAAAACCATGTGAGATATGTGTTTTTGAAGATAATTAGTGAACTTGACTGACGTCTCTTTAGGAGTATTTTGTTCCATATTTTTTGGACCAGAGTATGCAGGAGATTGTCTGCAGAATTCTAGTCTATGTTTTGGAATGTAGAGAGTATTGTTTGAATGAGATCTTAAGGATGTATTATTAGTTTCAATAAATAAGTTGGACATTTACTCGGGAAATTAATTATTTAAGGATTTATAGACAAACAGCGCTTTTTTATAAAAGATATGGTCCTGTATTTACATCCATTTCAGATCAATTAATAAGGTTTGAGTTTGTGCATCATAAGGCATGTCTATAATTATTCTAGCTACTCTGTTCTTGAATTTTATGCAACTTATGTAATAATCCATCACTGCAATTGCCCCAGATAGTGCAGCAATACTCCAAGTTTGGCAAAATATAAGCATTGAAGAACATTTTTACCATGTGAATACTAATATACATCTTCATTCTTAAAAGCAGATACCACAAAGAATTGCATTACTTAAGTATATGCTCAACTTGGATGGTCCAGTTTATTTTGTCGTCAATTTGACCCCTAGCAATCTTTCGACTTCTGTGAAATCTATGTTCTGGTTTTGTAAAAACAGGTTATGGATATTGCTTGTATTTAATGCTGTGTATATAGTGTTTGAGGGTGAGATAATCATTGCTTTAGTCTTTTGAGGATTTGGTATCATTGAATTCCTACGACACCATTCATCTACGGTGTCAAGGCTAGTTTGTAAAGTGTGGCAGACAGTATTAATGGATGACCAAGATATCGTAGTGTCATCGGCAAACATGTCAGTAGACTATTGTTTTACATACAGAGGTAGATCATTTATATATAGGATAAATAGTATGGGCCCAAGGACATATCTTTGGGTCGTCATGGTGTTATTTCAAGAGAAGTAGAAAGCTTACCTTGAATGGATACGTGTTTGGATCGGTCCGACAAATACGATTTAAAGCACTGACGGGAGGACTTGAGATGTGGTATTATATCATTATATCAAATAGAAGTGTATGGTTTATCAAATCAAACGCCTTTGATAGATCCAAGAACATTGTTCCAACAAGTTTATTATCATTTATGGCATGTATCCATGTGTCAACAACAGAAGTTTAAAAGTTTAAGCAGTTATACAGGAGTGATTAGAGCAAAAGCCTGATTGGGTCTTGTGAATGAGTTGTTCTCAAGGTATATTTTATATTATCACTTACATGGCTTTCAAGTATTTTTGACAGTACATGAAGAATAGAGATAGGACGGTACATGCGGTTGTTTGTATCAGATTTACTTCCCTTCTTATAGATTGGAATTACTTTTGTTCTCTTGAAAAGTTGTGGAAACTGGATTTTGAAATACTTTGGTTAAAGATGTAAGTTAGAGGTTTAGCTATGATATCTGCACTCATCTTAAGATATTTAGCTCCCAATCCATCTAGTCCTGTTGCTTTACTTGTGTCAAGTGATTGTAATTTTTTCGTGACAAACGCTTGAGTAATGGAGGGTATATTAAAACATGTAGATGCGTTTGTGCGTTTGGTAACACATTCGTGTAGTGCACATTTTAGCACTATCTCGTTTTTATATTCCCTCAGCAATAGTAGAATTAAACCATTCGGGTAAATTAACACTCTTAACACGTTTTTGTTGAACTAGAGCATGTGAATTTAGAGTATTCGTGAAAAGGTCAATGAAACAATCCAATGTGTCATCAGGACCATCATATATTTCTATGACTGACCAAGGTTGGGTGTCTATTGACTGCAGAAAGTCATTTTTATTAAATTTGTTCATATTTAGTAAGTTATCTTCTTATGGATTGGACAATTGCTGTTATTAGATGACGTTTTACGTGTGAAACATACAGGGTAGTGGTCGCTTAGAGTAACTATAGGTATTTAAACCACAACAATATTGCATGGTGTATTAGTGTATACATGATCTATGATAGTTGAAGTATTTGAAGTTACTCTGGTTGGTTTATCAACCAGTTGTTTAAAATTCAATGAATCAGTTATATTTTTCACAATTTCAGAGTTCACAATGTTATAATTAAAGTCTCGTGACAAACTAATTTCTCAATATATTTTTTCCAAAATATGTTCAAGTTCATTAATCCAATTGTTATTTGATGATGGTGGTCTGTAGCTATATCCAAAAATGAATGGTTTCTGTTTGGAGACCTTAATTTCTGGCCATATTGCTTCTATTTGTTCACGGTCCAGATCGAGTCTCTGTTCACATTGGTATTTGCAGCTGACATAAGTTACCAGACCTCCTCCATTTGTTGGTCTATCCCGTCGACCGAGGTTGTAATTATTTATTTGAAATTCCTTATCATCATGTTGTTCGTTTAGAAATGTTTCACATAGACACAATGTATCGATTTCTTCATGATCAGCCAATAACATTTTCAGTTCATCAACTTTTAGACACAAATAATGATGATTAAGGTGGAGAAAGTTAAGTCCTTGATAATTGAAGAATTTTTGTCTGGTGAATTGGCATCCTTATGTTCTTTGAAATAGATGTTAGAATATGAAGAATTGTTCGTAAAAGTAGCTTCTGTAATGACTGGGTTCTGTTTGTTAATATGTTGTGATTGTTCGAGAATTTTAAGTTGAGGTTCTCATATAGTTTCATTGTTGTCTATTATCAACAATATGTCGTCGATGTGAGTATCTATCTTCGGTATTGCTGTCGTGATTAGCGCTTATATTTGGTACATTTCTAGTCCCGATGAAAATTTACAGCAGGTTGTTGTTTTTGAAGTATGTTGTATGTGCTACGTAGGGTTGTTTCTATTTGAATTGTAAATACTGCTGCACCTTTCCAAGATAGATGAACTTCATCTCGGTAGAGAGTTCTGACTTCGGATTTGTCATTGAACAGGAAGTTTATTGTATTGTCTGTAAACGCCAGGCCTTCCTCTGTACAATACGTCTGGAGTGAGTTGTTGAACATTTGGATGTTCGTTGTAGAAAGTCTGTCATATTTCTTTGGTAGTATTGAGGATATAATAATGTTTGGATGATCACGATGGTGTTATATGTTTTTGACTACTTCCTGAAAGTGTTGAAGAACTTTTGGTTCTTCGGCGCTTGAAATGTTATCAATTCCGGCATGAATGACGATGGAATAAAATGTATGCAAGTTGTTGTGTTGTTCTTGCAGAGAGTTCAAGCTATCATTGATGTTGGTCAATTTGGCACCAGGGTGGGTCTTGATTGTAACATCCAAATTATCCTATGCCATCACGGATGTTTTCAGCACACGTGTGACTGAGTCTCCCATGACCAGTCCTTTAGTCTGCTGGAGATGCTTCGTTTCGTCTTAATTTTAATTGCATTTAATACAGAACTACAAATAAGCTGCTGTGTAATATATCTAATATCGTACTATGTGTGTTACTACATTTGTTCACATATGTATGTTACTCGTGTAACATGACGAAATAAAGAGTGTACATTATATCGTATTGATACAGCGAAAACTATCGATTCATAAAAAAGAAAAAGCTACAATACAATATACATTATACATTAGAAAAGGGACATATGGTAACCAAAACCATAGAGTGAGCATGAATATTGTACATAGTATTTACCCATTACAATTACCAAGTGACCGTCATATTAGATAGTTCGTGTTTTATCAAATATTAAAACACACTTAATAAAACATCGACATACTAATTAGTGTGTATTAAATTCCAATTAATTATGTTAGAGAGCTTAGGAACGTCAATGCCGCTTTCAAATTTAATTACAAAGCAATGTCCCTGTAATAGACCATGCATTGTGCACCTTTGTCCTTACGTCCGTATGTGAATCAAATGCCAATACAACATTAAGTCCCTTTTTAATCTAAAACTGACGAGGCTTTCATATTCCCGAACCAATAATTAACATTCACCGTGCTTGAGTTCAAAATTAAAACATCACAACGATTATTTGCTAGCATTAACGATATTTGCAGGTATTCGCCACGAGCGCTAGGTTACCTTTACACAAAGGCCTGGTACAGCCTACACAAATCTATCAAAGATATTCATGTAACTGATCATACGCGAGGGAGAGGATGAAAGAGCTTCATTGTATTAAATTATAATTAGATTGCATACTACTAGTACAGATGAAAGAACACACACACTACCAAAGACACCATGCTGTTGTATAATATTACATGCAGAGACATAGTCACATTGTGTGATCTGACGAATACTTTAATAGCATACTGTAATTCAAATATAGTTATGGTAGTTGTATGAAGTATACTTATAACGACATATGAGATCGCCAACATAATCAGGTAGCAACGTATTTGTGTTAGTATAAAAAAAACCTCAAAAGGGTCAGTAGCGGACCTATGACCCTTATAGTTCAGTACCATGTGTGTGACTCAATCATACCAATCTACACTCAACCTCTTTTCTAATGGTCACTTTTCAAACCTGAACTACCTTAACTGTAATAATATTGTTTGATGTTATTGTGCACACGTTGGTTTTATGTATGGACTCAGAAATTATCGAATGACTGACCATGCATACTTTGGCACGTGTTTTTGAGTTTTGATAATTAAGTGTTAGGACAATGTCATAGAAAGTTTGTGTCCAAAATATCATCAAATATTATGATCAAAGTTAGACGTATTTGGGGTTAGAAAATTGACCAATTAGAAAAGTGGTTCAGTGTAGTATAAGTGTGTACGCTACCATTTTCATTTCAAGTCAGCTTGTATTCATCGCTTGTTTACGGACGGTGAGTAGGGTTTGATTTTTTCCGTAGTACATTAGTTTATTTAGATGTTATTTGTCCGTGTCAGGTAACAATCATAAATCCATTATACGAGAGGTGTTCTACCAACCTTTTTGTCATTTGTTTTTTTTATCACAATCCATTAATTTTGATAATCTGTGTCATGGCGACAAAGTACACTTTTATTTTGTGTATTATTATGAAGGACATATGATAATAAAAGTGTACATGACATCCATGGACCGGCTTTGAAATAACCGATAATTTGTTGGTTCATAAGTACGATGATATAGCACAGATATACCTGGTGTGTTCAGATTTAATATTATTTCATGTTAGATTTTGTTATCATTTTAATATCATCCCGTTAAATAAAAGTCGATATATCATATAATATTATGACTGGAAAGCAAATTTAATTATCAACTGTATAAAAACAGAATGACTTCGATCGTTTAGATTAGAAGTATCGACATTTTAGTAACTATAGTAACAGTGTACCGGCGCAAGTCGTACATTTGCCGTTAAACACAATTTGGAAGTTATATATGTTCTCTATCGAAACTTGAAGATCTACATACTTGCGGAAAGAATATGTCTGACGTATATGCAAAACTTTGATACATATTACCTCATTTAGAGAGTGTCAACAGTATAATCAACATAATATTAATACTAATTAGTGACGTCGAAAAGGACTTAAATATATATTCTGCGAAAATTCGTTCAATTATCTTGACGGGGTTTAGAGGTAATTGATAGTTCGCATTAAATATTTAATTCGTACAATGAACACATAGGGTCAGTCAAAGTTAACTGAGAGTTGCTGATTTATACCTTGAAGCTGCACTCGCAGTTGTATTTTCTATTAATCATCGTTAAATATAATCCCTTGCGAATCATGCATGTATGATGAATTCAGATATATGCTGTTAAATATAGTTACCGAGCAACTAAAGTACATCTCAAAGAAGAATGCGTTCGCATCAGCTGCAAAGAGAGATAACTGTTGCAAAGTCAATGGTGTAGTTCTTATGTATATGTTGTAAATTATAACAACTAACATAACTATATTAAGAGATCAGAGCAACTAGAATGTTGTATTTCTGATATATTGATGTATTACGCAAAAATTAATACGTTTACAAATGTCACATATAAGATCATGTTTCCATAGCAACGCACAGTTGTGTTCTACAGACAGGATGAACGCATGCCCTCGGATTGACTTCTTTTATTGCGTGGCAACAAGAATCAAATTACTATAACCAAGATTGGAATTCGTCATAATATCAGTGCTATATTATATTCCACGATAGTATTAGTAAAACAATGGAGTACTTCATTCTCTCAGCATTATTTAGCAGCTCTCAATTATTTCAGACTGACCGTCGTAAATGATATATTCCGTAAGATTCATTTGTTAGATAATGAAAAAAAAAATTATAACATGACCTATGGGCTTTTGAGCTGTTATATCTTAAAACTCGAAATGTAAATAGCTTTCACCAAACTAATTAGGTTTATAACCTGCAGCAACATATTTCTCACTAAAGTACTAAGACCGTCAGAAAATAACTGATTGCTCATCTAATTAACATTTAAATCACTACTGCCAAGTAAAACTGTGTGTATATCACCCTGTTGTATCTGTTTCTATCATGAATATCTCCAGGTTATGCTCTCATCAAACCACAGTTTTAACTTAAGCTTGTCAACTCTCATGGTGTGGTGACTGAGATGTAACACAGTGTTTAATGGAAAAATGGACAGAAGATAGCAACGACAGTTTGTTAACAGTTGATCGTAGGAATTCTCTTGATATTGATTATTCAGATACAATATCCTTGTTAGAAAGTCATTTGCCCTGGTCTGTCTACGAATAAATCAATTCAAAAATGACTTGGTCCACCGCTTAGACACATATTTTGTGTCTTCACCTGGAGTCCGTGCTTGGTTTAATGAAGCTCAAATATATGCGCTATATTGTAATTTAGTAACTTAATCAAAATAAATCACACACATAGTCTGTATTACTTGATGCAATTATTTTAGACGACTCATCATAGTTGTCGCCTTGACGACGAGGTGAAATACTGAAAGTAATTATTCGGGGTTTTCCCCCGGTCGCAAAGCGACCGGGAAATCCCCAGTAACGATTACATGCGAACACGCAAGGTTATTGTTGTTGTTGTTGTTGTTGTAGTTGTAGTTTTGCATTCGCTAACGCTGTTATTTTTTGACAGACCGGATCTCTATGGTCATTGGGTAGACGGACTATCGCTTTCGACTTCCGGTAGCGG
The DNA here is from genome assembly GCA_947247005.1 of Spisula solida. Taxonomy (NCBI): domain Eukaryota; kingdom Metazoa; phylum Mollusca; class Bivalvia; order Venerida; family Mactridae; genus Spisula; species Spisula solida. The sequence goes on along the minus strand of OX365948.1, from coordinate 3,225,783 downwards.
GAATTTGAAACTGAAAATTGATAACCATTCTTGATTTTATTTTTATTTTTTAAATGTGGAACACAAGTAACAACTATAGTAAAAGACGAGTATAAAACTACAAAATGTATTAGTTAATATTGATAGGAGATTTTTTTCAAAACCAAATGTTTTGAAAAAACATCTCCGAGACGGCTGAGATTGGCTCTTTTCCTAAATCAGCAGCCTATACAGGTCGTTTAGTACCCTACCGATAGTCTTCGCGGTATTTGTAACTACTCGGGTCTTTCCGTCATCGGCCGAAGTTCTGAGCAACCACTATTGCATCAAAAACAATGTCGTCAGTATTCGGAAATGACGTACGAGGACAAGTTAATTAAATATCGACACTTTGTACATAGCGCATAAAGTTACTTCTATATTTAAATGTTATCTCAAATAATGCAGATCTAAATTTACTCTTTACATAATAAATAAATAAAAACAGGTCCGGAGCGATAGCCAGGAAACAGAGGAAGTAAGCCGATCATCGATTACACGATGTAAGTACTTGTTTAGCAAGGAAAATCGTCTTTAATACTCACAATTAACATACTTATACAATAAAATGAGCACCCAATGCCGTGTGTAGAGGTTTCGTAAGTACAAAGTTCTACAAATTTCTGTCGTACCTGTTCCTATTCGTACCTAGCACCGAAATTATTCGTACCAAAACAAAATGTAAAATGACTCTTTGACAAAGTTATGTCTGTATTGTGCTTTGGATAGCAATGTTTATGAGATTATTGTAGTATTGTGTACATGATTTTATTACTGATAGGGGAGAAATGTATTTGGCCAGCTTGACCAGTTTTTAATTTTCAACTGAGCCCTTACAGTGTATACTGTACGCGTCCAATAAGTTTGAATAAAATGCCGACAGTAGTAATTATTGCTTTCAGAAAAAGCAATTGAAAGACATATGATGAAAACGGTGTCCATTATGCGTGCTAAATGAACGACTGCGAAAAATGATATTATTTAATCAGTATTGTTTAATCCTTATTTCAAACCCATTAATAATATTTAATATGAACGCTTGTAACCTCAGTTATCAATGACTATAAAAGGGTACAATTTTGAAAGCATTCACTTTTGACTAAATCCTGTCTTAAACAAAGTGTGGTGTATAACGGATTACTTGCAAAACATGTTATGTGAATTTACAAAACAGTCGCAATTTCCTGTTTTAAAGCTAATATTTTACCATTCAATACATTTAATGTGGATCCAATTCATATAATCTAAGACAAACGTCTCTAAAATGTAAATTGCATCCATCGCAATCCTTGTTATATTGCCATTCCAATGATTGTAAGCATTTATATGTCATACACAAGCACGAATATTCATAGGCAAAGGTCGACTGCTAAGAGAAACCTACTGGATTTTCTCCCGGCAATGGTGCCTCGACAAAAGCAAATCTCATCCCGAGGATAGATTATGAAGTAATATATTGTACCGTAGGAGAACAAGTAAACATACTACTGATAATATAACAAGTATATTATGTGCATACTGTTATGCCCGCCTTAAAGTCCGACCCTTCATCCATCAATCCGTCCGCCAGTCTTAAAATGTTGTCTTTAAATTGGAACGTAATTGTGCTACCGTCTTCAAACTTCACAGGTTAAATAGTCAGCATGTGTTGCCGTGCATCTATCTATTTGTATTTGAGTTCAACATGTATTAGCAGGGTTATTGCCCTTAATATGATGAATTATAATGACAGGAAAACAAGCTGTTTGGAGATGCTAGGTATGCTACAAAAAAGGATGCAGTTATCACCACACCCAAACTGAACATACAAATAGTCGTCAACATAGAACGCTGAAGGAGAGGATAACAGAGCTCATGCCTTTTGATTGGTCGAGTAAGTCGGGCTTATCACTGATCACTGAAGTAACGTATAAAGGTCAGACATGCACGTGTAACACTTTGTGACGTCAAATAATGTTGTGTAAACAAACAAACGTCAGTACTAAGTAAGATTAATGAGGATCCGCAATAAAGTAATTGTTTTAAAATGAAATCCATTTTTACATTAATTTTTTTACCTTTATTTCTTTTCTGTGTAGATTTATATATATTGCAATGTGCGCAGTTTATTCCTACGTTTAATGGTACAATGGTCGAGTTATGCAAACGTGATCGTTGAGCATGCTTACTCACACAATAGTACCAAACATGCGTCTAACAATAATGTGTACAACGAATTTGTATTATCTAAATTATTAATTGATTTTGATTATTTACCTGTTCAATAAAAGTACTTTCTTTTCTCAATTCAGGAAATACAAATTTACGAAAACGTATACTACTGTACATCATACAAAAATAACTGAATTCTTCTCTTACCCGACCTTCTCCAGTATAAAGACGCCTTAGACATGCAGGGCCATTTCAAAATGGTCATTCCCAAGAAGGGGTACATGCATCATAACCACTGTTGCAATATTCGATCAGATAGTCAGATGGTTTTATTCACTAAATTTGTGAAAATCGTTCATACGCTTATCCTGTAAAATGTAAATCAATCGCAACTTTTGTTTCAGTTCTCTGTGAAATATTTTTTAAAAGTCAGCATAAAATTGGAAAAGAATACCTAGTTATGACCCACTATTTACAATTGGGGATTAGTTAGGTTGGCTTTTCATTTGCATAATTCAAGCGAAAATTGTCAGTAAATTAAGTCTCTTGTTGATCTGAATCTGACAATGCTTCCTGGTTTCCTTATCATTAACTGTCATCAATTAATGACCATACTGTATTTGTGATCTTAATTGAAATAGCTGTCCGATAGTTTACACATAATTACACTGATCGTTTCTGTTCGTAGAGAAGAGCCAACCAGACGCCTGCAACTAATTCGAATTATACGCTTCATACATTGATCATTAAATTGAGTGAAGAAAGTAAAGGGTATTGACATTACGTTTTGAAATGCTTTGGAATTAATTAACCATCCTCTTGTGGGGAACACATAGTGTGTTATTATTCTGAATTATCAATTAATGTAGGCTTCAATATCCCACAGTATTCCATTGATGGGGTTCTACTGGTTGATATAACTTGTAGATCCGAAATCAAGACATATTCTGGTGGAGATATGGTAACACAACACATTAATTTAGTTTCATACATGTTTCGTCTAGATAGCAACATGTTCCGTTTGTGATAGTGAGTACTTTGACTGACATCATGATTAATTGACACATACGTTTACGAATATATGGCAATGCATAGATTTTTGCAATTTTAAATTCTTTCTTGACTTTATATAACTTAAATAGAAACAAAACAACTCAACGTAATATATCATTTGATCGTTGTATCCGTTCCTGTTTTGTATAGAATGTGTTACTGTGCTTCGAAATATCAGCAAATGTAGCCAGTGGTAGTTATTGTTTTCAGACAAGGCTATTCAAATACATATGGGAATTAATGAGGTGCAAGCAGTTTCCTACCTGTGTGATATACAGGCGAATGAACATGTCTGATTTAAACCCAAATTGAAATTATAGAGAATACAAGGTTAGTGCCTTCCTTATATTACTTGAATTTATTAGGTGAGTTGGAGAAAGTTTATTTGCCGAGCCTTCGGAGACGAACCCAATAAATTCAAGTAATATAAGGCACTTATCCTAGTGTTTTAATTATCCTGCAACTCTTTTCTAACACGATCAATGATTTCTTCAACTTTAAAACACGAACACATAACCCTGTGGAGCCCGCGCAACGTTATAAAAACATCAGCATTTCAATATCTCCAAATGAAATCTAAAAGTTATATTGATGTCAAAACCTACATGACGTCACTCAGTACGTGACGTTTCATGTTTGTTTAAGTAACAATACGAGTTTTTCTCCTACCAATCAGATTTAGTGACAGGATAAATAGAATAAATAAGCCAATGACGTTTTTATTATTCAAATATATCAGGGCCCCCTCAGATAATCATGTAAGATACGCTTTCAGCACTGCATGACTTGGTTGAACTTGAGGTCGAAAGTAGTCCCATGTCATGTGACCACATAACCTAATAAAGCTCACATGGCATAATAAAGCTACAATTTTCACGACGGGTTGATTTCGGGCTAATAAATGCCTACTGGTAGGATAAATATACAATGTGTGTCTGTTTGGAAGAGAACTGGACAACACCTACACACATTATCTTCCAGTAGTTCTACATTAACAAACATCCAGCTAATACAGTTAGTATTATTACTGGTTGTATAAATACTGCAATTACACTTATCCTAGAAATATGATATACATGTACATGTCTCGGTTGTGTGTGCATGACAGTGAGGTTGTGAAAGAAACATGTACGGGTACCCGAAAGTGTAGCAAACCATGCCTGTAAATACGTACAGATTGTAATTTACATTTTTTGCGAAACAAAAAGGGTACATGTAAAAACATTTGCAAGTTGCAACATGATATATCCATGAATCGATAATGCATGTTAATATAGTATAAATATCAGATGGATACTGCCATGATTATGATAGTTATAAACAGTAGACATGACAGTGCTTTCGTATAAATTATTATGAATTATTGTAGTGTATCAATTTTACATTCTTTTTTTTTACATTCATTTGGTATTTCACGGACTTTATTAAAATATATTATTATTAGGAAATCATACAGAGCTTGTGTTGTAAGTAAAGTTAGCTTTTTACCATTTTGTTGTATTGGCCAAACGTAACGTATCAGCAATTAATTAACAAACCCACCTATCCTTAAAAATACCCCAAGTTTCTCAAAATATTCATTAAAAAATTACCAGTGTCTGGATTTTAGGCGTTCGTTTTCCGGACTTAAGATTGTCATGATATGATTCACCCTGTCTAAGCGTAGAATCGAACGTGCGGATCGATTACGACGGAGCAGTGCGGAAAATGCGGATTGTTTTTATGATCAAGGTAATGTTTTGCTTCATCATTCTTTTAATTTTAAAACTACAAGATTGGGAATTGGTCGAGGATGACCTACAATAAATGCCCCTCGATCGTGATGCATTGAAATATTCATAGCACTTTTAGTTTTTTCTAACATTTTGGAAAAACGCACCGAAACTCGCCTCTTTTGCTACCGTCCCGTAGTTTTCTCGTCCGCATTTTCCGCACTGCTCCGTCGTAATCGATCCGCACGCTCGATTCTACGCTTAGACAGGGTGTGATTTTGATAGCCTATTACAAAACGTGGCTTGAGATCAAATTTAATAGTTTGCAGTCTTTAAATCTCCCTTACATTTTTTTCTATGCACATAACCCAAAACATAGAAGCAAAAATAATAACTTTTAAGGTCTAAAATGTGTAATATTTTGAATTTGTTAACCCTACCCTCCTAAAAATTAAAGAGCGATTTTATGCCTCCGTATCAAGAAATCTGGATCCTGCTAAAATCAAAATGTTTCCAAGCTAAATAAATTGTTTTAACATAATTAAAAATGATCTCAGCTAGATGTGTGTTTTATGGTATATGAATAGAGAACAATCATGCTATTAATATGCACATTGTTTTATTGTCTCAATGCGACAACAATTGTTTGTTGCTATGGAAACGGAAACTTTATTCCATCTTCGATAAGTGTTATATAACTTGATATATTGTTATGATACGTGTAATGAATAAAAAAATTATATCAAGACACATGTTGTGATTGGTTCTTTTGTAACTAGGGTCAAGGTCAATACTACTAAAAAAAGAACATGAAGGCCCCAAGATTTGACTAATATTCAATGCAGCCTCTATTGCAAGGACAAGCTTAATCTATTGTCTTTAACAGAGACGTAATTTTCCTTTATATGATCTATATTCAAACTCGACCTAGTTCATGTAGACAAACATGCAAACCTCTCATAAAGATCTAGTGAAAATACAGCCTCTTTAACATACGACGGCTTTTTTATGATTTGACATTTTTCTCCTTTTCATTATTAACCCTAGAAGATGTATGTTCACAAAAAGGAATCGGTAAAACCAAATTATACTTCATGAAGCTCGTGCATTATGTGAAGTTTAAAACAAATGTCATCAATACTAGCTGGACAAGCACTAAATTGTCTAAAAAGGCAGATAATTAAAAAACTAAGTAAGGTAGGGTTATGGATCTTTGACACGACACGTTCCCTTGATGGACTCTTACCACTATGTGAAGTTTTAATCAATAGCCATCAATACTGTTTAAGTAATGTGTTGGACAAGTTTTCATTTCTTTGAAAAGGGAGAGAATTAAAATACAGAGTAACATAGAGTTATGGTTTTTGACACTGCACTTCTCTTCTATGAGATCTAATCACCTATACAATTTAAAATCAATACCTCCTATTCGGTTTGAATTACGTCCTGGACAAGAAGCAAGTACAAAGGGCCATAACTTTAAAAATATACAATAAAGAGTCATGGTTATGAGTTATGGCCAGGACAAGAATTATGTATGAACAAATTACAAAGAAATAAATAAAACACATTTGCAATGAAGAGTTATAGTTTTTGTGCACTGCACTTCCCCTTAATAAGATATATTCACCAAAGAAGTTTCAAATTGATATATGTAATACTGTTCAAGTTATGAGCCGGATAACAGTGTGACAGACGGACGGACAAAGCGACGACTATCTGCTCACCCTTCAGGGAGCATAAAAATAGTTTCCAGTTAATAATTTAAGTTCAAAATAAATCACATTGAAAATCTTATATAGGTCCTATCATCAAAAGGATCAGGTTTTACTATCAAATTAACAGGGGACTTTCATCAGTTTTGTTACATTACTTCAGTGAAATGGTATAAATATATTGTGTATATAACCATGATGTAATTGGTATTAAGCATAATTGATATAGCAACAACTATGTTCCAGGCAAGTTCTTAACATTGAGATTAACCAAATCTTAAATACATATAAAAGTCAAACTACACTTTTATACACATGAAAACTGTCAAGACTCAAAGTATAAGTAATTTGCAAGTCAAAATATAAACACTGGGATCTCCATTTCAAAATGCAAGAAACGTAAATTAGACTTTCTCCTGATGTTCACCATCCAACCAGAATCTCAGTGTGTGAACCTATTGAAACTTTATATTCAATGATTCTCAGATACTGATAGTTTTACCATTGCAATCTGAGTTATACAGCATATATGTGACATATAGTTCCATTGCTGCAATTTGGATAATATTTGACACCAGGTTCCATCGAATTAATCTGCGTAATAAGTGACATCAAGTTCTCCACTTCCACAAATGTGGCATTTGGTGGTTCCACCGCTAATATCTGGATAGTATGCGGCATCAGTCTTTTTCACAAACTGTAATAATGTAATCATAAATGTATAAGACATACATGTGTATACATGTAATGTACAAGAGACAGCACCATAATACAAATTCGTTTTTTGATATTGTTTGAATTTTCAAAATTAATTTACATTACTGAAGCAAACACTTGTCAAAGAATCTAACGTAAGTGATAGCTGCATGGCTAACCAGCTAATACCTGGGTCACAAACCACCTGTATGATGGAAGTCAAATGCTTTCCATGTATTGCATGAATACCCAAAGCATATACACACCCAGTTTGGCATTGCTGCTTGCATCCTAGATAAAGGGTGCTGGGCGCTGGACAGACATCGGCCAATCACCATATGATGTCAGTCAGTTTTCGGGCAGATATCGCCCAGTCGTCATCGAAAACCGATGTCGATAAGCCATGCCGAGATTGTTTTTATTAATATAGTATTAGAAGTCTATATGTATTGTTATTGTAATTGTATTAATGGAATACTGCATATAAAACCTGTTCACTTCCACCAGGATTCCTTCCACCTTCAGTCAAGCATACTGTTGTCAAATCTTAAACCATCTGAAGTGAAACCAATGATTTCCTGCAAATATTTAAATATGCATCATAGTTAGATTTGTAAGATATAAAAATGTTCATATTGAAAAGTATATTTGTATATGTAGTGACTGTGAAGACTGACTCATGACAGGCGCCGCCTATCTCAGTTAATTGGTACAGACTAGTAATACTGCACGCTGTGGAATTTCAGTCCCAGACCAGGTGCTTTTTTCCAGTCTTTTATTTACTTCATTGATGTAAAAAGTGCATGACAGACTCGGAAGAAATAATGGGGAAGGAGTGTACTAACTGCAGAGATTAACTTCATTACCACAGGCACCGGCTACATTTTTAGTTAAGTTGCCAGAACTATGGAGTAGTATAATTCATTAATCATTTGAAACCATGCCCCCATCCCTATCCCGGGAAAGGGCGAGATAGCACGGAACTGTCCCGTGTTTATACATTTATGATGTCCGTCCCCGCACTACCGGCCAAAAAAGCAGGGGAATATAGCCTTGGAAAATGCCCGTGATGAATAGGGCCGGGAAATGTGCGGGGATTTTACCATCTGTATGGCCCTGGTTTGGATTAGGGAGTTTACCTAAAAACGTAAAATCACCACCATTCCCCGAGTTGGGGACGTTTTTTAATTGACTAATGCATACCGATGGTCGTGACAGACAGAAATTCTGTTTTTTTATGAAATACAATCATGCGGTTCAGTAGAGCAGATAAAAACATGGAGCCTTAATTGCTCGTCTGTAAATGAAAATGCTTGAGACATTTGCAACTAGGCCTACTAATGCACAGTAACTGATCATAAATGCTTCGTTAATTTTACTTCAGTGATGTTAAACATCGTGTCGAACACCACTACACAGATGTACAGTATTAAAGATGAAACAGTGTTCTCCCTCACAGCAGTGTTTATTTGTGTATTTATATCCCATGTTTATCCTAGGGTGCCGCGAATAACCCGATTTCTTTTAATAAAATCGGTCACAACAGTAGAAGTGACAGCAAAGTACGTCATGCTTGCATATGCGAGCGATCAATGACATTTTCCAAGGGAAGGAACGCTTCGATTTATTTTTTAATTTTGAATTTAATATTTTCTTATTTAGGTATAAATATTCGTCATAATTGCCGTCAAAAACAATTATCCTAGGTAAATAAATCGATTTCAATATTTAAAGTAAAAAATGTGTGTTTACGGAGTTTTAAAGATAAAACACATCGTCAATTTCCGTGTTACCTCGCTACACTCCTACATACCGAGGTAACACGGAAATTGGCGATTCCGTGATGGTTCGTTTTGAACAAAGATTTGTTTAGTGGTCTTCTTGTGACATTCTATTATAGTCAAAGAATTAAAATCGACACAGTTACTTGCCCTTGCATGTCATTCAAAATGTCAGGTCGATCACATGATTTGACAGTAAGTTTTCGGTCGATCATTGTAAAACAGGTTGGAACTGTCAATGTCAGTCACAATACCTGCTTCTAGCTGCGGGAATAGGACTTTAGCATTGTAGAAAAAACGTTCACAATACAATCGTGTGACAGTTAATTCTATCATTATTGTATACATAACCTAGATATTTACGTATACTTGTGTGTTTATTTGTCAATGCTTCACCATAACACTATTCTGTTCATATACAATGTACACATGCACGAGGGTCAGTCAAACTAACTGAGCGTTGATAATTAATGCCTGCAAACTGCAGATGCATTTTCTATTAATTACCGTTTATTGTAATCCCCTGCGGAACATCGGATGCATTCAGATGTTAAATATAGGTGCCGAGCAACTAAAGAACATACGTTCGAATCAGCTGCAGAGAGAGTGAAACAATTGTAAATGCAATGGTGTAGTTCTTATTTATTTGCTGTAAATTTTATCAACTAACATAACTATATTAAGAGATCAGAGCAACAAGAATGTGGTATATCTGAAGTATTGATGTATTGCGCAATAAATACTAGGTTTGTAAAAAATCAGATATACGATCATGTTTCCTTAGCAACACACAATTGTGTTCTACTGGCAGCATGAACATATGTCATAGGATTGTCGTCTTTTGTTGCCTGGCAACAATAAATAAAGTGCTATAACCCAAGATTGGAATTCGTCATGATATCATTGATATATTATATTTGACTATAGTATAAGTAAAATACTGGAATACTGAATCCCTTTAGCATTAATAAGCAGCTCTCAGTTATTTTTGACTGACCGTCGTAAATGATAGATTCCGTTAGGTACATTTTTCAGATGATGAAAAAACTAATAATATTACATGACCTCCGGGCCTTTGAGATGTTGTATCTTAAAACTCGAAAAGGAAATGGCTTTCACCAACCTAATTGGGTTTGTATCCTGCAGCACATTTTTTCTGACTAAAGTACTAAGACCGTCAGAAAATGTCTGATTGCTCATCTAAATAACAATTAAGTCACTATTCTATACTGCCTAGTAAAACTGTGTATATCACTCTGTCGTAGCTTTTACTATCATGAAAATCTCCATAATATGCTCTTATCAAACCACAGTCCTTACTTCAGCTTGTCAAATCTCATGGTGTGGTGACTGAGATGTAACACAAGTGTTTAATGGGAAAATGGTCAGAAGATAGCAACGACAGTTTGTTAACAATATATAGAAGGAATGCTCTCGATATTGATTATTCATAATACAATTGTCATTTGCCATGGTTGGTCTGTCTACATATACATCCACTCACTAAATGTGTGGGTTCACCGGTTTGGTATTAGAAAGTGTATCAAGCGCACGGCAAATCATCTATTTTGGCTATTGGCAATGTATGTTTAAATAAAGAACATAACAATCACCAGAAATAAAATATTGGTTAAATATTATCACTGGCAATAAAGATAAACTCTCTTACATGATATACAAACATCTTCTACACGGTAGCCAAGCAAGTAAATATTCTAAGGTATAGGGGTCAGGTCGGTCTGCCTAACCCATCTGTAGAGAACTAATTGAGTGTTCATTGGCACTTTTTCGTGAATGTCTGTACTTGATGTACACGCCTCATAAATATGACCACTTGGGGTAATAAACCGATGTTAAGCTCCAGTGAAGATTGAACCTCTTGTGTGGTATAACTGTGGTGATCTAGTCTCATATTCTGCCTTATTATAGACAAACACATTTTGCTGATTGAGATGCATTTATTCAGACACAGATTAGAAATTAAAACGATAAGCAACAATGGCATTATTTCAAAAGTCTGGTACATGACAGTGAATAAGAGTCTTTAAAAACAAAATAAAATGCTTGTCTTATTTCATTGACATTTTTTATTTATTTTACTTAGTGTTTCTTATAAAAACGAAGTTAACCATCTTGAAAGTTTAGTTACTTAATACTGTATAATCATTAATTCTCGTGGAAATCAAAATTGCATTTCGCAAATGTTGGTAAAATGGTAATTTGGTATTTTTATTTAAATTCGTGGATTTAATGTGTTGAAATAAACATCTCTTGTTACATACTTTTTAGTTCAGATATTTGAGGGGATTTAATTGTTTGATCGTGATCTAGGTTACCCGTGAAAGTGAGAAATTTTAATATGCCACGAATATTAATAACTTCACAGTAATATGTGTTGCATAATTAAAGTTGAATTATTTTACCTGATTTAAATAAACAACAGTAAAACTTGAAATCAAAACACACTTCATACATGTAAATTTAAAAATCATCTTCATCAAAATGAAGACCACTTTTAGGCCAAATGTCACTGTTTTGTGCTTAAGTTAACCTCTTATAGGTGTTTACCCTCTGGGGAGGGATGCACGTGGGAATAAGACATAAATACTTTCCCGATATACGGGAATTTGTTGTCACATGTAGCAGGAATTATACTTGACCCGTATATTATCGACCGGGGACACACCAAGGGATTAGACAGGACTATCTGCACATGGTAGGGAATTTATTCAGCCTGTATTTCAGAAGCCATTCAGAAGAGTATTGTCTTTCCAATGCTATATTATCATGCTTTTCAGAATATTGTCACTAAGCGAGACTAAGGAGAACGACTCATACATATATATGAGCTTAGCCGATCTCCGGGAAAACCGGGCTTAGTGAGAAAATATAAAAATCATAATAGAGTAAGAACGACAAGACTCTAATGAACAGTTTATGAAAACTTTAATAAAATATAATATCCAGTTACAAAGTTACAGACCTTTAAATCTAAGCGCTCCAAACTAGTTTTTGAGTAACGTCGCAAACGTCATTCCAACTTTGTTTGGTGTAACGTTAACAAGCATTAAACGTTTCAAAATAATATTACAATTTAGAAATATGTTCTTATTGAATGTAACATAGCAAAAACATGAGCTTTAAGAGAAAATTAGCTACTGTTTTTAACCACTAGCCCATCGTTTTGCTCGATATTCAATCCAATTTGGTACTTTTCCGAAATGGGTTACCATGGCAACGACAGAAGTTACTTTAACATATTTAATGAGAAAAAATAAAGCTAAAATATTGTATTATCCAATTACTTAAACTTAAATCAAAGAGCATGTCCCGTTTTCTCATTTTGTAGCCTTTTCTGTACCACATTACAATGTCACTAAGACCGGTTTTCCTTTTAGTAGCTATAGTAACAGTGTACCGGCGCAAGTCGTACATTTGCCGTTAAACACAATTTGAAAGTTAAATATTTTCACTATCGAAACTTGTAGATCTACATAATTGCGGAAATAAGATGCCTGACGTATATACAATACTCTGTAGACATATTACGTCAATTGGAGAGTGTCAACAGTATAATTAGCATCCGTTAACAAAAAGTGAGTCGAAATTCTATATAATCAAAATGACGATTTTAAAACGACTGTGGACGCTTGTTATTTTAAAGTTTTGCTTTGTGTTTTGACAAGTAGGGAGGGATAATTTTGACCAACGAAATTAAATGTTAATTATTAATTTTAACCAATACAATTAAAGACTCATTTTCTGATGCAATCGTCAACTAAAATGTCGTGGTACCCGACTATGCCACATTTCACATCGAAATCAGACTTTGGTATTGCAACTGACATCAAAATTAAAATATCAACTAGTACATAAGCTGAGAACAGTTTGTATATTTACATATACTCGAATGTTATCCAATTCTACATGAATGAAGATGAAGCTTAATGCACATCATGTTTCTACCTTATCAATATTTATAAATGCTTGTTAAACTTCAAAAGCATATTAATGAATCAAATAATCAACTATTAATTAAGTACATGTATCATGAGATCCACTATTTTATATACCTATACACCTTTTTATTTCGTAACATATCTCGATGCAATTTTGCGAACATGTTTAGAACATTTTGATTCAGTGTCAGTGAACATTTGTGACTAATGTGAATGTATATTTTACACGACAAGCAAAGTACACGAATTAAAATCGTACATCCGTATATTGATTTCTACAATGTTCAAAACTAATTTTCATTTTAGACATAAAGTCTTGTTACCTAGGTTTAATATAATGCAAAATTTCCCGCGGCCAAGAAGTTTTGTAGGTCATATGACACTACCATAGAAACATTAACTAACACAATATACACCAAATTGTGTATTTATTTCCATTTTGTGTAGATTTATTTACTGATCTGTGTGGTGATATAATGTATTTTGAGAAAATACAGATTGGAATAAAATTGTGACATAATTGCCAAATGGACGAAATCAGAAACCTATTTCAAGGTGCTACTACACGTATGAAATAAAACCAAAATGTCACATATATCGATGCTCGTATATATGTAGTAAACGTCGCTATACACATAGGGTCAATATTTAAAGTAGTAGTTACTGTATATGATAAATCATACAAATAAGCCGTAATTTATTGGTCTGAGACGAATTCGCTGGTAGTAAGTATTGTTACGGAAACAATAAGCAACAGTTGACACTATGAGTGTTTTCCAATTACCAACCCGAGTAAAAAATTTGGGCATGCGCAGTCGGAGTACTCGGTAGTGATATCAAGAACGTATCGAGGACGTATCGAGTCGAGTTCAAAATGGCGACCAAAGGTCTAACAATTATGTGTATGCATTGTACGTCACTCGGACGATAATATTATGACTGAAAAAACTGTATTATAATAAACTGTCAGATAATGTTCCTAAAGTTAAAAATTTAGGTTAGAGATTATACGCATGCGCTTCACGCTTTCCGTCATTTTGACTCGAGAGAATCCGCGTTCTTGGGTCGAGTAGATTAGAGATTATACGCATGCGCACTGCGTTTACCCGACACGTTCCTTTTACAACTCGTGTTACTCGTGTAACCCGAGTTAGTAATTGGAAAACGCTCATTTTGTCGGTAGGTTTACTTATTAGGCGAAGTGCATGTTATCCTCATAAAGGTCATTATAAGTGAGTGTACAGGCGCTTCGTATGACTTTGCTGTAATTAGTGTGATCCATTTCAATAAATATTGAAAGATGTCTCATGCAGTCTAATAACATAATACAAAATCGATGTGCTTGTATCTAAAGAACTTTGTTCCCCAATTTATTTGCCATTTCTGTTGTAATTATAACCTTGATCTTTAGTAAAAGCTAATCTAAAATATAAGATTAGCCGTTAATGAGAATTGTACGAGAAATCCGATAGCACTCGTTGTAGTGGTACCGCCTCTCGGTTGTTTATGGATAGATACAATTTGTCAAGTCACCCGGTTCAAAAGACGTTGTATTCCCGAGTTTCTTTGAAGTCACTTTTTTGCGGAAATATTTATTATTAAACATCCTGACATATAAACATTACATGATTGAATTCGTCCGAGTGACGTACAATGCATACACATGGAGGTAGGTTTGGATTTCAACTAGGATTATGGTCTATGAGAAACAGAATTCAACAGCACAAACAGGCGTTAATCATTAAGAGTTATTTATTCGCATTTGCTAGTTGTCCCCTAACTATTTCGTTTGCGCCGTACGGATCCTGCCCGGTTCGTTCATTGGTTGATGTACAGCTGTGGAGTTATGGATGAAGTTTTGTGTTGCTATTTTTATTCCCTATCGTCCACCGTGTTAAATTGGCGTGGTTATTCACTTAGGCCTATCTCGACTTGTTCAACTATGACATTTTACTTATTCAACTAAAAACGTTCACTCATTTAAACTAGGTCATCAGTCTGTGGCGTCCATTGTGGTCATGTTGCGTGGTTGTTCACTTAGGCATATCTCGACTTGTTGAGGCTGGGTTATTCAACTGTAACAATTTACTTGTTCAACTGAGACATTTTGCTTATTGAAACTAGGCCATCCGGCTGGGGCGTCCACTGTGGTCATGTGGCGTGGTTGTTCACTTAGGCATATCTCGACTTGTTGAGTTTGGGTTAATCAGCTGGGTCATTTTACGTATTGAAACTAGATCATCCGGCTCTGGCTTTCGGCTTTTGTATTGCTGAAACTATAAGTAGGTCATTCAGCTGAAATTAGCCTTTCAGCGCTTTAATACTGTTATTTAAGTTTTAAAGCTTAAGGCAGTTTAAACTATGTATTTCAGCAATTTTACTGTTGTTACTAGATCGTTCAGCGTCGGCATTCCGCCTTTTGTTTGCTGAAACCATTCAAGTCAGCTTTTTTACCAGCTGGAACAAGGGCGGATCATTATTCTTGTTCGGCAGTGTGATGGGCACGTCTTCTTTTTAGTATTTCTGACAGCTTAAACTAGGCTTTAGGGTCGTTTTACTGTGGAAACTGGGTTATTCAGCTAGGTCATTCAGTTTTTTGGTTGATGAATACATTATACTTTTCGCCAGCTTTAACTTGGGCGGATCTTTACTTGTTTTTTTTGGCATTGTGCATTGTATGTGTTTCATGTTTTCTGTGCTCGGTTGGTTCAGTTGGGCATTGTGCCTTGTGTGTGTTTAATGTTTTCTGTGCTCGGCTAGTTAAGTTGAGTGATGCCTTCTCTGTCTGACTTAATATTATCTCTTTGATGATGTTGTTTTCACGTTGTTTTTTGATTGACATACTTAAACTTGTTGTCTTAGTAGCAAATACACGTGCAGTATAAAACAAACTAGTGATGGCTACCTCGAGAAAATCACGCGCGTCAACCAACAACAATTCATGCATAACATCGTCTCTTGTTCTTGTATTTAACAGTCGGCTTGGAAAGCGCTTGTGACATGTTTCATAAAAACATAATATGAACTAAGGCATTGCCTAAAAAGGTGATTCATTCATCCTAAGATAATAAATTAATTATTAATGAGTAGGTAATAAAAAGTTAATAATATCTAATTTGTGCAATAATATTATGTTTATTATCATTAATCAACATTCATATGCGATCATTGAAACTAAAATTCATGTTTGTTCTTATCTAATACGATTTTGTAATTTCGCGCGTGCGCAAAAGGCAGCTCGGTCCTCCTTAATATCCCCTGCCTTATGGGTAATCAGTAAAATTAAGCAATAAAAGACATTGACGAGTATCATCCCAGTATGAGTGTACATATTTATTTCAGGTTTCATGAATTCTACCAGTTGATCATTGCCACTGAGGGGACAAAAAATCAGTAGGTCAAGGGCAATAACTCCAAGAAAAATGACCATTAAGGACGAATGTGAATGTCTTTTCCAACAGGGTTTTCTCAATTTTCTGTATTATAACTTTAAATTGACTATGACAATGACAAAGATTTTATTTGATATTGGCCACCGGCCCATAACAAAAATATGAACATATTTACAGAACATATACATACTTAGACTAGTACTAGTTTGAAAACATAATAAACAAGTATGATACATTATCATATCATTTCTAAATTATGACAAACTATTCATAAACAAACAGGCAATATTCGCATACCTATGTTTATATTGATAAAAAAGTGACAGTATAGTGGAATATAAATTATTACAAACAAAAAATACAATTAAAACATAAGTCCCATGTTAAGTTTTGAGTTATTGGTAAGCAAGGGGGACAACTCTGTTCCAAAAATACTGAAATCAGACTCAAACTCATAAAACATAACCAGAAAGAAATTACAATTAAAACATAGGTCCCCATACTAAGTTTAAGACATAATGAATACGTAGCTATGTTTTGTTGAGTAATAGAATATAGGCACGTGTTTGGATGCGTAGCAATTAAATCACGAGTGCGTAGCACGAGTAATTTAGTGTACGCATTCAAACGCGTGCCTATATTTTATAACACAACACGGCACAACTCCTATTTACTATTTCGATTCTAACATCGCCAATGCTTTACCACTTATAGCATAACAAGACAGGTTGACGTCAAACTACTTTCTTTCCTAGGAACGTTACGTTCTATATGACGTCAAACGTGACGTCATCAATCAGCTATATTTTATCGCGGTAATAAAATATGGTAAGCTGAATATACGCAAAGAAGGCAAATCTCACATGCTATGTTAGAATTTGAGTTATTGGTAAGCAAGGGGACAACTCTGTTAAAAACATACTGAAATCAGACTCAAACTTATAAAAAATAACCAGAAAAAAACAACGAATGTTAAAATAGTTTTTGTTTATTCTGATTATTCCCGGACGATAACTCGGTTAATCTGATACAGTTCGATTGCAAGTTGAAACCAGTTTCAATTTTGCAAAACCGCTAATCGTTCTAAAACAATACACACCCTACAATGCCATTAAATCTTATTTTGGTATTGTATACCTCGATGATAAAATAAACACACATGAATTCTGCTGCTGAAAGTACCTGGGTAAATTGGTCCTTATAAAGGAAACACCATTTTCAATATGGCGGCCAATTAACCGGTTCGATTGGATTTCATACCATAGATTAACCGATTTCAAAATATTATTGAAATTGTCCCAGTCCTAATTCTGATACACATTAGTATTAATACGAGTTATGTGTGTAACGTCATAAATGTCATGAATAAAACGTTGCGTCATTTTTTGCGTTGTGATCTAAAACAAACATATGACATCTGGCCACCTATCTAGAAGTTTGTATAGAAGTTTTTCGTTATGTCGAATTTTATTTTTGGTCCCGATAATCTAATTGGCACTTAAAATCTGCAGCTTCGAATAAAAACAACTGAAAATACGGGGCAATCCTGGACATTTTAAACCCCCTTTTAACCTGTACTGTGACTTCGACAGCAAAACTTATTTTGAAATTTAAATATTTTAATGTGTATGTTACCTTAAAGCTAGTAACCAAAGTCAAACATGCAAACTTATGTTCGCGGAATTTGCTTCAACATACGAGATATCCCGGACACGATAAAACCCGTGTAATCCCGTACCGTGACTTGGAACGGAACAAAATGGCTTTCAAACTTATCGAATATCTCGAATTTTCGTTATGTCAAAATGATTTTCCTGGTATTGAAAAATTCGAGATAACAAGAGTTGACTGATGACAACAACAAACAGACTTTTAACAACGTTTTCAGAATATGCGCAGAAATATGCTCACAAACAACTGTGGTATTCATCCTTAAAGCATTATTTCAGGGTTCTCACAAATATTTTGACACAAACTGTCCTGATATAATTTCCCTGACCAAACACCTGCCTTGCATTCAAGGAAAGATTATGTGACGTACGTTTCACACCTGGTACGCACTTGTTATTCGTTGAACAGTATGTTTAAAAAGACATGTTTGTCACGTATGCCAAGTTTTGTTAACCATATCCAGAGGTGGTGTGCGTGTATTACTATTGGTGTAATTAAACAAAGTTATATTATTATTTTATCAATGTTTTCTTAGTTTTTGCCAATCTGGGAAGCCGAGACTCATCTAAAATTGGTGTGAAGTAAGTTTGTTTACGCGACTTCCCCACAATGTCTCCAGCCATTATTTTGAAATACAAATGCATAAATTGATAATCAAATGCTATCAATTATAATAGGCTTTATAACCTTTACACATGTTTTTCATGTTATAACAAATGCAGAGTCCCTCACTGGCCTCAGGAGGTTATTTTTGAGCGTCAACACTTGCACAACGATCATCATCACACATGCGGTCACTTGGCCGCCACACACTGTCTACTGGCTACTGAGCACTTTCTTGCAAACATACCGCTTTGGTCGCGCTTTGCTGTTCAACCGTCTGCTATCCACGACCGCTCACTGGTAGCATACAATTGTTTCGCTTTGTCACCTTGATAGCGCTTAATTCTTTTGAAGCAAACAAGCGAGCGCTCGGTAGCCGTTTGGTTAGGAAACAGGCTCCTTTCTGCAGTCTGGTTCATATACCATGGGACTGTGGCTTTGCAAATCTACATTGATTATCGAAATGTAACTTGAAAACATATAACGTACTTAATGCTATGGCAGGTCCATATCCAAAGACAAAGTGGTCTATGCTATATTTTCCCAAAAAAGTGCACATTTGGGTCAAATCTCATATCATCTGCGTAGCTACGGATATCTAATCTATTGAAAACAGTAGTGGACAGTTCAATATTAGTAACATGATCATCCAGTACAGGATCATTGTTGATGATTGACAGATTCAGTTACAACTTACAATATTAAAATTGTTGACAAATTTGTTCGGGTACGAATTATTTTGGCCCGAACCTTTTTATGTTTAAAATCGACATCGGAAGTTGATTTCATTGTATACCTACGTTAACAATATGTATCAAATATCATTTTCCTTGTTTTAAACAAGTACTTCGATCGTAAAATCAGTTATTGAACTAATGTTTGGCTGTCCACTTCATTTTGTCACTTCTGGACCTGTCGATCTGTCTACATTCAAGATGGCGGCCAAACTACTTCCTTAGCATCCGCATTTTTATCTCCCTTTTTCATTAATGTTTTCTATAGACTGGAGTGTTTGATAATCTTACGGATTCATTTTAAAAATCATAAAAACATCATAAATAATTGATGGGCAATATTTTTTTTAATTAAATGATTTTCAAATCATTTTGTCAATTCCATATTCACGTCATCAAGGTACCCGAACAATTACACTAGTTACGATCGAACTACACACAAATATTTAAGCAATAGGGTTGACCAAAATTCGGCTTGGCTAAAAACTCGCCCGACACGTGATGCTACGCGTTGTCTGAATCACCTATAATATGCCATTAAACGTCTTGCTCGACGCATATACGAGGGCCACTTAAAAAGTAATAATCAGAGGGCGATAAATCAACATCATTGCCTCTGACAATATAAAAAGTGTACATTCGTGGTATTTTCATCATTTATTATGAAATCATTTCCATTTTATTGATATTCAAACAGGACACGGTTTAAAGCACTGGTCAAAGAATACCCCATAAATACGTAAGAAAATTGTGTTATATGGGCTCATTCGATTTCGGAGCGCTGTTGTCAAATGTCATTCAGGCTTACTGAAATTAAATTGATATCATTTGCAATATATATCATCGGACTCTTAAATGGCAATCCATACTTTTGAAAACAGTAACTATTATCAAACTATAGCAATTTAAACAAGTAACATCCGAGACTCAAAATATCACAATGACATCCTAATTGATATTAGATATATACTAGGTAAATAAACACCAATTTATTCTTAATATGTCAATTTTTCTAGATTATTATGTGTAGTTTCATTCGTCGGACGTTTTTAATCATTTTTACCTCAATTTTATTTTTTACAACAAAATTTTATGTTCGAGCCCAATTTTAAAAAAAGTGGGTGGGGTAATGTTATACCCCCTATTTATGAGAAACAAAGACAATTCATCCCTGTTGTCCATTTCATGTAATTCTTCTTATATAAAATTACTATGATGCGTTTTTATTTTTGTTTTCTGTATTATTGTATTAGGGATATGACGTCATAAATCTAAAATACGTATTTTTTGTCACGTGACCATGTTCTTTGGGCTGTAGTAAAGGACAAATTATGGATAAGTCAGGACATATTTATCATGAGAAAGATAGTAACATATATAAATGTATAAAAAAGCTAAATGTTTGACTTTCCCACTTAAGACGTACAGTAGTACAATGCAGCAACAACATATAGGGTATAGTCCCAGCAAAATGCAGTTTTTGGAGTATTTCGAACATGGCAGATTCCCTGTACAACTAAATCCATTTAGACTGTCCAAACAATAATGTGGATTCCACACTAGTTAAACAAGTATACGGTACATAAAATCTGCAAATTTCAAATGAATCAGATAAATATTATAGAAAGTATGAGTATTAATATCAGCCCTTATGTCTACTGATATACCTTATTTTCTCGCAATTCCAGTGTTTCATACCCCTATTGGTTCAATGTCATATGGGTGAATTGATATTTTACCAATTGCAATATTGTTTTATTGGTTAGCTAGACAAAGGTTGTATCTTTCAGAAAATATCCACTTTTATACACATTGATTGAATATTAAACGCATTATTGGCCACTGATTAATACTTTGTAAGTGGCCCTCGTATGATACACAAAACAATGTTACCACGAAGAGCGTTGCAGCATCAAGAGAGAGTTGTTTGTCTCGCGTACATGTTTACTATTAGTATTCTTCCCCTCGTACTACTTGGAAAATCCCACACTTTTGCTTAGGGTGAGTGCGCTTGTACGATTCTCAGAAAGGCAACATTTTATTACAAACTAAACTAATTTACACATGTAGAATTTTATTGCAATAACATAAATACGTTGAGCGATATTGGGCTTTGAATTAGGTGAGGCGTTTTCAAAGTCCTTGAGTTTATACATTCTACAATGGTTATGAATATCTCTTGATACATAACTTAATACTTTTCAATAGGCACAATTCGATTTCGATATGAAATTTTATGAAAATACTGGATGTTGAATTCAACAAGCAAAACAATTCCAGAATCTCGAAACATGTTTGTTTCTTATGAAATAAATACTCACTAATTTCCACCTGTGAACTACGTGATGTTTAAATTGACTATTAGATTTTTAAGTATAAATAAAAACAAAATTCCAATTAACTATTGATAAAATGAATAATAAAACTTTTTCAAAGGATAACGTTTGTCATCAGGATAAACTATTTGGTACAATAACTCTTTAAATACTCGACACTTAAACATTTTTTACTATTGTTTCGTGTTTATAAAAGTATATATTTTATTTTTTTTATAGGTTAAATGAATAGAGAATCCTACATCGATTTAATTGCTTTTAAAATACTGACATATTACGTACTAACGTCAGTGCAGTCTTGTGGATAGTCATGTTAAATAGAGAATCCACAATCCTATGAAGTCTAACGTCACTTGTTGGTAACGTAGCTCACCACATATCTTCAGTTTTATCAACAACATATTTGATAGAGGAAAAACATGTTGCGATTGATTTTTTAATCATCAAAACAGTATTTTAACCAATTGTTAGTTAAATAAATAGCCCAGTTAACATAGATTCAAAACATTTTTGAAATGTCTACTATTTATACGTATGTATCAGCAATGGCAATACAATCCATCTATTATAAGATTTAAATCTCTACGGGAAACAAATATACTTGTATATATGATACAACCTTGTTTGAACATTAACAAACAACAATGCATAATCATATTACCAAACAATATTGAAAACATAAAACTTTTAAATGTTGATAGTGAAGATATAACACTTATTGTCATGGTAACGTAGTTCACATTAAATTGACACACGTTTATATATTGGGCATCTTCACCCTAACATAACTGTATTTACTAGTTAATTGATTCTGTTTTATTAAATTGTAAGTGCAAGTCACCTTTAGTTTTGCCACGAACTGCTAGTTACATAACTTTTATATTCGTTTATTCGTTTCCGACTCATTTTCAGTCTTCGATTATGCCTTTCTATATGAGAGATATATGTCTGTTCGATTGCTTAAACTGTATGGGTTTATTTGTGTCATAACGTTATATCCTTTTATTATACTGGTACAAATGAAAGTATATTACGACTGTCACTTGCAATTGAAATAAACATCTCATTCTACGATGATTTTCACAGAAATCAATATCGTTTTATTGATCACTGATAGAAATACAGAAAACAACTTAAGTTAATCATGTGAACATGAGAGCATGTTGAACATTATTATTAAAACGATAACAAAATAACAATGATAATGGTTTCAAAAGAGTATCACGTATATATCTAATATTCAGTCACGTATTACATATGCATTCTACTCTTGTTGACATCAAAAGTTCACTCAGTATGCTACTGTATATTGGTTACGTAGTTCACGTGAGGCGTACAACGTTTTGTCACTCACGCATTCCTTTACTCACTGTACATCCTTTTTAAAGTATTCATATAATGTATCAGCCTCCTCCTTATCTATGTACGCTTCTGCTAGCAATTTATATTTTGTAAACATCAGAAAAATAGGCATTTATTATCATTTGAACTATGTTACCATTTTGTAAACTACGTTACCATATCTGTATTACTTTTGTGATGAATGATACATTTGTTTTGTGGAAAATCGGTTGGGAACTACAAAAACACCTTTAACCTTACATAATATTATAAAACAAATAGTTGCAATAATACGCAAACTAATTTTACGATGTATTATATGAATACCGTGTTAAGTACTACCTTTAAATACATACAGTGTTGTACGAAAATGCCAAAGACTCACCATTTCTACTTTACAATACTCCCAGCGTACAGTACGGGTACACTGATACAATTTCGATTGAGCAATAAGTCCTATTCATGAAATATATAACTTTTTAGATACGTGCAGTCACGTAGTTCACAGTCACGTATTTCACGAATCCTTGAAGTGGTACAAATTTATGTGAATCGGACATAACCAAGTTTTAACAACTTCATTATAGATACTACATTGGTTGCATCACATTCACACTAAAGCACGTTTCTGCCTTAACTCCTTAATAGTGGAATACATGGTAGCGTAGGTCACATTTAAATGTCAATTTTGACAAATTTAACTTTATGCAATATATTTGAGTTTTAATCTCAGCTTTTGTTAAATAGACGCATATATTTTTATTTTTACATGTACTCTATGTTTTCTGGGACTGTTAGTTTTGTTGTAAGTACATGCATGGGCTATATTTTATTCGCTCAAAAACTGTAACGTAATTCACATAGAATTATGTGACATGCCAAAATCGCGATAGTTTGTTTTGATTCCTTAAGATGTCATCATCATTACAAAATCAAATTTCAACCTTATGTCTATTCAAAACCATTCTAAAAAGATTAAACAAGAATATGTATCAGTGTAATAAAACAAGACAAAATAGAGCACTGTAGCTTGTGACAGGGTATTTTTGCTATGTTGTGACCTTACATAGTCCAAAAAATATGTCAAACTTGATTGTACCTGAAAAATTATTTTCTTATGTGTAGATACTGACATTGTCTATGTCAGAAAACATAAGTGTATCAATAATTTGCTATTTTTCAATACATTATTGCGCTGTGACAGCTATTTTAGCGAATTGTGCGATTTCCGGTTTTTCAGTGAACAGTGAATAGGGACGTATTTGGACAGACCAAGAACAATTAAAATGTCTATATAATTATTCTCAAAATGACTAAAGACTTGTCCCAACAAACTCCACAGGTATACCGGTACACATGAAAGGTCGCGACAGTAACCTCAATATATGGATTCACAATTGTCTGTGTATTTGTTCTAATACAAATATTGCTTCCTATAATATTCTCGGGATGAGATGTTCTTTTGTCGTGGTACCATTGTCTGAAGAAATTTCAGTAGGTTTCTCTTAGCACTCGACCTTTTTCCTGTAAATATTCAAAATTGTATCCTTCAATATTCATTTATATAAATAACTGAGGTTCAATTCATTCATATTGAATAACATGAATGATTGGAAATAAGGATTCAGCAATACTGATTAGATAAGATCATTTTGCGCAGTCGTTCATTTAACACGCAGACAGGAAACCGTTGTCACCACATTAATTCCCACATGTCTTTCAATAGCTTTTTCGGAAAGCAATAATTACTACTATCGCCATTTTCTGATATCTCGCAGCACAAATCAGTAAAACATTCTACACAAAACGGGAACGAATACACCATACCAAATATTTTTAACAGAAGTGTCAGGGATGGGATTATCTTTAGGACAAGCTCTGAGAATTAATGGCCAAAAATAAATGACAAAAGTGAAGAGAGACTATTGTAGTCTAATTTCCTACTGGGGAGTACGTAAATAACAAGGATGTAAGTAAGTAATTACGTATGTAGTATACACTTAAGGACTTTAAAAACACCTCACCTAATTCAAAGCCCAATATCGCTTAAATTATTTATTTTATTGAAAAAATCATTACACGTGTTTATTAATTACTCTATCCTACGTATAATTCATTTTGTTAAGAAACAATGAATACGTAGCTATGTTTTGTTGCGTAATAAAATATAGGCACGTGTTTGGATGCGAAGTATTTAAATCACGAGTGCCTATATTTTATAACACAACAAAGCACAGCTTCCTATTTATTATTTCGATTCTAACATCGCCTATACTCTGCCATTTATAGCACAACAAGACAGGTTGACGTCAAACTACTTTCTTGACGTTACCGTCACCATTACGGCATTTGTCATAGTATATGACGTCAAACGTGACGTCATCAATCAGCTATATTTTATCGCGGTAATAAAATATGGTAAGCTCAATATACGCAAAGAAGACCAATCTCACGTGCTATGTTAGAGTTTGTAATAAAATGTTATCTCGTTATTTCTGGGAATACTGCAAGCACACTCACCCTAGGAAACAGTGTGGGATTTTCAATACAGGATATGCGTGGCATTACTCTTATTGTGCTCATATTTGTTAGACAGTGTATGCCCACTAATTCGTCGAAAACATGTTTTCTACCATTGTATTAATGCACAGCAAGTTTTTATAATACTGTTTTATTTCAATGCACCTAGCAACCTGTCTCATTTCAACTGTTAAAATCAACATGTTCAAAAGGAGAAGATTAGATTTTGAATTTGCCAATATTAGTAATGACACTTGGTGATTTTGAATGATTGTCTGAATGTATGTACGTACTTATGTTATTGACTCTGTTCATTTTAAAAGTTGACAAGTGATTTTTGTATTTAAGCATGCGTAGATATTATTGTGAACATCTTATAAGTGAGAGGATGTGTGTTTAAGAACTTCGTAGACGAATGCCAACACGCATATCAGGACTAATTGTGCCTATAGTCGGTATTGAAAATCCCACACTTTTGCCTAGGGTGAGTGCGCTAGCAGGATTACCAGACAATAACAAGGCAACATTGTGTTACAAACTGAACTGATTTACACGTAGGAAAGATTAATTAATACGCATGCGAAATGATTCTGCAATAACATAATTACTTTACGTGATAATGGGCTTTGAATCAGGTGAGGCGTTTTTAAAGTCCTTGAGTGTATATTGTTTATTAAAGTGACAAGTGTACAACAAACACATAACCAAACAATACATACACCCGGTCCAATATACCTATAAGTCACAATCGAACTAGAATCTTAACATGTTATCACATGAACAAAACATCTTGGCAAATAAATATAAATAAATATTAATAAATATAGATAAATAAAAAAGAAAATATGTACAATGTATTTAGAGATAGGTATAATTTCTTCGTTTAAAATAGGCTTTAACTAAATATTTGGCAATTTTTCTTGGGTATTTATTCATTAAGTGTCTTAATTTGTTTTCTGACAGATTATAATAATATTTCATGAAAAATGTCAGGGAATGATTCGCTTCGTAATTGATTGTAAAACGGACAGACGATTAAAAGGTGAGTTTCGTCTTCGATCTATTGCCTCGTACAAAATCTGTCCAGTCTCTGACAGGGTGTTTCACCTACAAAACGCATGTATATGGTTCTACTTCAGCATTAAGGCGATTTTAGTCTGAAAATAGGATACACCGCAAACAGATTAAAATAAAGTACACTTTGTGGCGCATTTAACTGGTCAGATAATCTGTTTGATAATACTTATTTGCATGAATGATTATAAGTATAGTGCGTTCAAAGTCAAATGAGAACAGTTATCAACATAAACTCGCCCGTCAGGTAAACTTTATATTGGTTCGATATCAAATAGTGTGCAAATCTCATTCCATATATCAAAGGTGCGGTAGTGTAGTGGATAAACCCTCACTTCCTTCAAGTTTCTATTTTATTCTGAGTTGTAGGTTCGATCCCCACTTCGGTCAACTTTTTTATTGCATGCATCCATGTTATAAAGTCTTATATTATACTGCTGTTTAATGAATCGATACTTCAAAGTGATCAAAGTTTCATGTTGTAGTGAAAATATTAAAAACGAGTATATGAGTGTTGTACTGTATATAAAATAATTGAAAAACGATTTGATAAAGACTGAAAACATAACACCAAAATTAATCTACGTACTGCATACCTTACTTCGTGTATGTTATTATATTAGTTACAAATAAAAAAAATAAGGTACTTGTAAAAAGATAAAAAAAACTTTAAAATTAAAGTAACTTGGATGGGTGTAGAACCAGTGGCGAGATTGAACAAAATTGCTTGTATAGTAGCGGCATGCTTACCCACTAGACTAACGAGACGATGTGAAAACTTGTTTTCAATTATTATACTATGGATTGAAAGTATCTATTTTATTATATAAAACATATGCCTCACCATTCTTTTGAATGAGACAGTTCCCTCATTAGTATTACTTATTGAACCGACAGTATATAATGTATATATCAACCACGAGTTTTGAGCCGTGACGGGAGATTACACTATTTAGTCATGGTGTGTGAATATACTGGTTGGGATGCATTTAAAATGCGTTGATATGTATTTTTGTATGACATGACATTGTCAGTATTGTTGGCTCAATCGGTAGAGAGCTTGATTGTCAGTCTAATTCATGCGGGTTCAAGTCCTGATAACTGCACTTTTTTTCTCAACTACATTTTTTTGTTTCTTTTTCATCAAGAACATGAAGACATTGTATAAAAGTCATTTTATTAGTATGACTTGTAAATCTTCATGCAATGGGTTCACTGTTTTCAATTCTTTCCACGGACTTAGTATTAATTTACCTTTTACTGGATCCAATACTTTTAAAACGTGTGTCAAAGATTTTCGACTTGGTGTATTTGTTGGCTACCCGTCAGTTGTGTCTGTCTCCGTGTCGGATGATGCATTTGAATATATAATGGGTGCTTAAAGACAGTCTATTTAAATATCTAACGCGAGTGTTTGTGTCCTGCCGGCACTACAAGTGCAATACACTTAGACTATTTTATATATTAACTCCTTGCAATATTTCTGTAAATATGAACCATGTTAAATATTCTTTATGATACGAGCATCTTCACTAGTATTTTTGCTAGTCGCAGCCAAAATTATATAATTACGCGCGGTTACTGTGACTAAGGACACTAAATTTTGACTAATAGACTCATTAATAAATAAATTCCAGGAAATGCATGACTTTCTTGTGTAATATTACTTGAACAAGGGATTTGAAAAAAAAATATAAAACGCGACTCTAGCAAGGGTAGAACCTGGAAAAGTAAGTCTTATAGAACATCGCCTTATCCATTGGGCCACATATTCAGTTACTTAATGAAACAACTTATTTAATTTATATTGGTATTGCTTATATATACATATCCTTTTAGGGTGAATAAACTTTGCTGCATAAATTAGTCACGCCTCAAAAAACATGGTTGATCTATAGTTGGACAAACATAAATTGGCCGGGCTAAATTTAGCAATAGTAAATAAACACAACGGTGACCTTCACATCTTATTAACTTGGACATTTGGTAGATATTATAATGAGGCAAATCATTTGTCCAATAGTCCCAGTGGCTCGGTGGTAACGCGTCTACCTATAGCTGATTCACCAGGTATGTTACTTTTGTACGCAGTCTCGAATCAATTTATCGTCTTTATTTTTTATAATATTTTTTTATTTTCTCAACAATTGTGAATTAATAGGTCTTGAAAAGACAATACGAAAATATCAATGGAAAAAATATAATTATATAAACAGAATAAACAAATTATGTTCTATTAGAACATTCATTAATGGGATTCGAACATACTAAAACATACCCTTGTCGCGCTTTACTTACCGAGCTTTTTCCTTCTCGCTTATTGTGTTGTATTTAATACACTTATTAGTTTTCTTCAAGTGAAAAGGGTAAACAAAACATGTTTATGTTCTGGTACTATTTATAGCCCGGCCAATTTATCTTTGTCCGATTATAGTAGCTAAGTTCTGAAACATAATAAACATAAGAATCAACATACTTAATAATTACTTAATGTAATAATGTTACAACATGTTTTAGAATTGAAGAAAGACTAGTATTAACAACAAGAAATCTTTGAGAACAAAATGTAGTAATTCAATAATTATGTTTACACAATGGAACGACCAACATTTCACGGGTGTATGTGTAGAAAAACATAATTTGTCATTTTTGAGCATAGTCCAGGGTTAGTTTTCAATATTGATCTTGTTTAATTGGAGAATAAAGATAACCAATAATATCGCCTGTTACTGACCAAGATGTTGATATAGTGTGATCTGATTGGTTGTCATTATCCTTAAGTGAGGTTAGATCAATATTGATCATGATTTTAGAGGAACGTAACGCTGGGACTCATAGTGTAAGATCATTGGCACAAGACAGGAAGCATGGTGTTAGGGTGGTACCAAATGCAAGCTCTAAAACTTTCATAAGATCATACACTGCCCACCAAAAAAAAAGTATACAGATGTTATTTGCCCGCTTACTTGCCTGTAATGATACTATTTGCAGAACAGTAAAGCAACAATATATTTGAAGAAACTGAATATTTTTGTTTATGAAATGGAAAGGTCCTACATTAATTGGTACCCTAAGTGCACAATCTAAAGTTCCTTTGTCCCTCTTGAATGGTAACTTTGTCACAAAGAGATGGAAAATTCAGACTTTTTGATCACATGGTTATTTTAGTTCCGAACATCTTCAATTTTATTGCTGTGTCTATTTTGACTCATTTAGTAACTGTAGTTTCAGAAACTAGTATAATTATGACCATCTGATAAACAGATATTAAATAATTTAACTAAGTTTAATTTTGCAACAATCATTTACTGTATACTTATTTTTGGTCGGCATTGTATAGCCAAGTACTGGGTATTTTAGGACCGTATCACTGGAACGTACATTGGATTATGACAAAACAATAACATAAACCACTGTTGTACACATGAGGACAAAATAGCCGTGATTTTCATAGTCAATAAATCTGGAACTGTTGAAGGAATATAATTATTTCAAGGAAAGAATCGATGTAATATAATTATAGTAATTACAGTTATGTGTAAGTTTTGTTCACGTAGCGGCGACATATCCGTGAGCGTGAAACATTTTTCCCGCTTATTATTATTTCTCCTAGCTTTGTTAGTTGGAATATGATATTGTTTGTCTAAAGATAGGAAAGTAGGATGAAAGTAATCTTACATTGATTTTTATTATATTTGATATTGGGTATCCATTGTCGAATGTTCATTACTCTGTTAGAGGAACAATGAAATACAGTGAATGTCTATTCTTTTACAGACGGCATCTATACCAACTTGTAGACAACGTACCCCTGAAATAGTAGGATTCTGAACTTCATTTCCGCAATATTGATCATGCATGTGGCCTTGTTGCCCGTAGGTAAAACTACAACGTTACATTTCTCGAGCTTACATGTGTATTGTATTTAATACTGATATTAAATCGAGTATGGGAAATGTTTGCAGCTTATTAAACATCACGCAATTGAATTATATTCATTTTTATCTCGCTATTACGAGATTACTTTCAATTCCGAAATGAGTCAAATATATTAAGAGAGATACCATGGAATGAACTGGAATTCTGATCCTCATTTCCCCACACTTGACCATATATACCATAGGTAAACCTACAACGATATATTCCTTAAGGACGTTTGATACAGTTGTTTATACGCATCATTTATGCGCATATTACGTAAACAGGGTTAGAGGCCGCCTTTTTCAGCGGACTGTCATAAAAATCGGGCAAAACGTTTGTCGTGATACTATCTAGGGTTAGTAGAACTATAGGTACTTTGGGGTAAAAATAAATTCACTGAGTGAATAATATGAAAACACTATTCGTGAAATTGCGGTTACATTTTTATTTTTTTGTGAACTTTGAAATTATTACTTGGGTTACCTGACCCATTAATGATGAGTGTGTGTATTGCCTGGGAGTACACAGATCCCCTTTTACTGATATATAGGGAATAAATTAATGATAACTTGACTAAAATTGTGAAGATTATTCAAGTGAGCGATTCAGGGCCCATCTGTGCCCCTTGCTATATGGAATGCGACTTCACTGCCATATTGGGAAAAAGGGGACATAAATCAGTCATAATAGAAACAAAGTGTTGAGTAATAACCTATGTTTTATGTGGACCATATTGAAAATTTGTCTAGAACCTAATATGTCATCCACAATAAATAAAGTCGTTATTATTATTATTATTTTAATTTTTAGACACTTCAATCAACATCCTTACATGTAGCCAAAATTAAATTATGACGACTAGAAATTATGGGAAAACATATGTGCAAAATGTACTATCTTGGCCTTTTTTGCACCATTTTACCGCCATTTTACCACAATTTTCATTGCAAAGGGACACAATTATGGCGTAACTGCACCTTAAATAATTCTTGTAACACGTCAATTTCTTCTAAGTTTTTATTTACTATACTTTCGCGTATATAATATGCAAATGTAAGTACTCTTTTGGTATAACAATTTTACGCAATTACACTTAGTTTTTTTATATAGGGGGACAATAATGACGTCAT
The DNA here is from genome assembly GCA_947247005.1 of Spisula solida. Classification (NCBI taxonomy): domain Eukaryota; kingdom Metazoa; phylum Mollusca; class Bivalvia; order Venerida; family Mactridae; genus Spisula; species Spisula solida. The sequence goes on along the minus strand of OX365948.1, from coordinate 3,193,976 downwards.
AGCGCCAAAAGTAGTACCGTGACCTATCGTTTATATTTATTTTTTGGATTGGGTACACTTTTATCAACAAAATGAGCAATACAATTATATTGGTAATCGAGGTCGTTTTTGAGCTACGGCTGATTTTGTGTTCATGTATCTTTTTAGCAGTCAGTTTCAAAATTTTTTACTATTCTTGATCTTATCAACTCAACAAGTGATTAGGAATGTATGAATACTATGTGTTTGGTCATTTAAACACATGGAAATTATTTTAACAACAAATAATATCGATTGTAATGCAAACATGAATACGTAGTGAAATATCAGGATTTTTAGTCATGTTCTGGAAAAGTGATGTTGCAAAAGGGCCCATGACCCCTTAAATAGTACCATGAAATACCTTTTGGATTTCACATGTTGCTTTAAAGTATTTTAACCTACAATTGTGCCTATTATTTGGTATCATTTAAAAAATCATAACCCTATCAAACGTCCTTAAGCTGAAATTAGCATTGTATTTACTAATTATTTGAAATCTAATATGAAAACTGTTTGTAGCCTTTTAAACATCAGTATTTAAATCAACTTTATTTTTATATCGCTATTACAAGCTTACTTATAATCCCGAAATGAGAAAATCCATCAGGGATGATACAATTGTAACGTACGACTTAAAATAAAGAAATGCATGTCGTGAAATGCTTTTAAAACATTTGGCATGGTTTAATCTTGAAACAAAATCAGACAGACATGCATTAGCAACATTTTGTTACTAGTATTAGTTTGATGCAACAGGAACAAATGCATGATAACGATCTGTTACTAAAAAACGTAACCTTGTTTTACATTTCACCCGTAAAAATAATATAGAGAAGTGAACAGCATGTAGCTGCATGGTGTGACAACTATCCAAATCCAACGACAAGACTGGGACGTCTTGTGTTGATGCTGGTCAGCAATTAATTCCTATCACATTATGGTGTAATATATGTGTTGATAGTTTTATGGAATTTGTCTGGAACAGAAGCCAGCAGTTAGCCCGAGGAACATTGTACCGATACAACATAACAGCTTAGAAATCGTCGAAGTAACAACACAAGTAACATCATTGAAGCTTTAGTTGTTCTGTGTTTGGCAATCACTTAACCACTTAATCAGTAACCTTATCCATCACATGCACATGTAGACACCGTGCATCGGGTATAGCCCTCTAATTCGCACGAAAACGAAAGTAAAAGTGGATATCTATTTCGGACGACCGTAAGTTTTACATGATTATTCGGTAAATATTTATTTGATCCATATTTAAGCAGCGGAATGTATATTTCAAAGCCCAGTGTGGTCATTTCCTCTGATATTTCCTTGTTTCCTGACAAGCAGCACCGAACAGTACCACTGTTGAAAGACAATGCAGAGAAAACGTACATTTTCCTTATATTACAGCTAAAATATGCGCTTCTCAGGACTGTTTTAGATTTAAAATGTTACTTGTGATTTCTTCAAATATGTTTAAACCCTCATTAGTACACACAAACCCACAAGCATGCAATTGGAGAAAAACAACTTTGTCTTGTGTACGGTATCTAGCCATAATAACATTTTTATATACGGTATCTAGTTAGCTGCTGTATCGGGGTTAGCTATTCTGTACGGGGTTAGTATCTTATTTGACTCCAAAGTATCTAAATGATAGGAATACAAATAATTCAATGACGTAACATTGCCGAAATATTGTTATTGCTAAATTGTACAATTATATTTTTATTTGGTACGAAATACTTGGGGACAAATATGCTATTTTCCCATCAGTGTGTATATCGCGTCTATTGCTAAACAAATATGTCATAAAACGTTTATGCACACCATTTTTATTGCATTAGTTTCCTAAACAATAACATGTTTGAAACTAAAAATCGTGTTCTTGACGGTTCAACATTCGTTCCCACTGATGACAGATGTGCAAAATCGCTATCTTCGCCAATGAAGAATCACTGTTAAAGGTGATTTATTGCGCATTATTAGATAACTGTAATTTACATTTTTTAAATATCTATGAAAAATAGTAACAGTTTATATAAAGTTATTTTTCCGTAAAAATTGAATGTACATGTATATAGAAAATGATTATTATTATATATGAGTATTACTAATTTCGTCAATTTATATTTTTTATGATATATATATATACGTGGGGTGATCAAAAAGAAATGAGACAATTGCTATACTTTGTAAAGTTTACGTATTTAACCAAAAAACGATCATATTCGTGTAGGTGCATTTAATGCCGTTGTGTAGGTGTAAGATATAATTTTCTACTATAAGTAGTGATTTATTAACTATTCCTGCAACATTTGTCAGATGAACTGGACATAACGTCAAAACATTGAATAACCGTAGAGTAAAACGGTTTAGATGTAAGGGTGTTTATTTTAAATATATATGCCGTGAAAACTAACTACCGATATATTTCGGCGATTAATCACAGCTTGAAAATATACAGTTTCCTCACAAACTGGGATAAAGTCAGAACAAACAATTAAAATGGTGAAACGGGCATCTATAGAGAAGTCTGCCGGAAGTATACTTATATATCGTTAGTACAACATGTTTTTTGACGGAAAATAAACTTTAGTATATCAAGTAGAAATGCATTAGATGAGCGATCAATTTTGAACTTCACTCGCAAACACGGACGTCATACACGAAAGCCGCCTTTATAACGATAATGATCGAATTATTATCTAACATATTCTTGATGTTTTATTTCAAAGCGAATGTTTTTATACAAATAAACTATTACTTGCTTAATACTGAATAAATGGTTAAGAGATATGAGTGATTTATTGGAGCAATGTGACGTTCGAATAGTTAACCGTTTATGTACATGACGTCATTGACGTCAATTGGGTGTGGCAAGTGTGCGGCGAGTCACTGTACCCAAGGTTGTGAAACTGCTGATATATATTCAAGTAATAAATTAATATTTCTGAAACTCAGCAGACAGAGAGAGTGTATATTTTGTAATAGGCATACCACTTTTCTTGTTTGCATCAGTATTGATAGTCATTTTACAGCGTGTGGCGTATTTCTTTTTGATTACCCAACGTATATATAAAAGAAAAGAATAATGTTCGACTCCAGAACGCATAGATTAAAAAATAAAAGAATGAGTAATGAAAACTCCATAGTTTAATACAAGGCTCTTCGGGGGTATCAAAAACGATGTGAAAACTATTGGTATTCACCTAAAAGTGAAATGCAATGGGTTTTTTTAAAATTAAATTAATGAATATTAATTACTCCTTTCGTATTTTGTTATTTTTTATATATCTGTATATATACACACACTAATGTACATTCAATTTTGTGTTATACGACAATGTATAGATGGCCCAAAGCTGATAAACATTGTCATTGTCAACCGTGTTTTATTATCAATACGTACTTTTTGCGAAAAATAATCGTATTAACACTATTTGAATACAATACATACATGTATTCATTCAAAAAAGCCAAAATAACATAATAACATGATACCGTACACCCCAATAAACTCCGTACAGTGGCTAGATGAAAAATCTAGATATCGTGCAATGAAAGGCTAGATACTGTACACAAGACGTTGTTGTTTTTCCTTAATTGCATGCTTGTGAGTTGGTGTTTACTATTGAGGGTTTTAACGTAGGTAAAAAACATCACAGGTGAAATTTTAAATCTAGACAGAGTCCTGGGAAGCGCATTATTTAGCTGTAATAAAAGGAGAATGTATCTTTTTCTACATTGCCTTCAACAGTGGTACTGTTCGGTGCTGCTTGTCAAGATATACGGAAAGATCCATGAAAATGGTCACATTGGGGCTTTGATATAAACATTCCACTGCTTTAATTTTTTCACTTCAAGTTGATCAAATAAATGCTTACAGAATAATAATTGAAAACTTATCGTTTTACTTTCGTTTTCGTGCGAAGTAGGGGGCTGTGTCCGGTGTACGGTGTCTACCCGTTACTATACTGTAAAAGCCAGTCACAGGACGCTCATTTTAACGAAATATGTCGTTTGAAGTGTACACATACGGCGCTGTCAGAGGAGAACATTGTCTTCTTTATTTTTTCGATATTGTATAACGTCACAAAACACATGTGCGATGTGCACAACAGAGGCATGATCAAATAAAAAACAAAACCACTGAAACTTTCATTAATATTGCCTGAAGATAATTTAATCATCGGTGACGACTTCGTATTACTTCAATTTTGGGAAATAATTAAGAATCGCTCCCTTTGGGCCTTCACTCCATTAGTTTACAAGATAGGAGAGAGATAAACGCTATTTCTCCGAAATATCAAGCTGGTTGTAAAAGCTTTCCTCATAAAAAAAGAAGTTGTAATTTATGTTGTATAAATAATACAAAGATTAACTCGGTCCCACATGTATGTTCTGAATACGCAATTGTATTACTTACTAAAACCAGATAGGTTATTGTTCTATAAGTGTCTGTACATGGCATGGTCTATAAGCAAGCCTGTATATGTTTGAATATGCAGTAACATTTGACGCTAAAAGATATATATCAGCTATATAAACACTTAGTGGCTTTGAAAACGCAACAATTCAGAAATCATGATAACTTGTTAATTTACTAATATTTCTGAATGCAATATTTGTGTGTTCTATTGACTGGCCATGGGTTTTAATTTGTTGTTTTATCAATCTTATTTCACTACAGCGGTGCATTAAAACAGAGAATGGCTTAAACCAAAAAATGACCAAGCAATTGATAAGTGTATGCTAATTATCTTTATATATGGTCAATTGGCATTTTTGATCAATCGACAAATTAAAAAAACACTCAAAATAAGGTAGTTTGCCACTTTGCAATATGGGGGTCTTTAACGTTTAAAGATGCGTATTAGCAATATTTAGGGTTTAACTAACATTACTAATAGAGTTAACTTTAAACTATACATATAGTTTTCTATGTCGATAATTCTCAACCCCCATCACTGTAACTCTGTGTTTTGGTAGATCTTTTTACTTTGTCAGGACAAATTAACTTGGATTCGGCGCATATTATTACGTGAATCAAAGTACAGTACATTAGTACAAACCATGTTCCCTTTTCTTAATAAGATTGCAAACTATTGTGGAGACTTCATACAATCTAAAATACCAACAGTAAGAAACACTTTTTGGAATCATGTTGTTCAGGGTTACTTCATTATGACAAATAATGTTAAAGTTAACACACTTAAAGATTTATCACTATCGCCAGTTTGGTATTATAAATCTTCAAAATCGGAGATAAAACCTTTTGCTATAAAACAAATTCTTAGAAAAAGGAATACTGTTAGTTAACGACCTTCTAAGCAATGATAAGGACTTTTACTCATTTGATTTTGTTAGAAACACTTTAAATATACAATGTAACTTTTTGCAATATAGAGGATTAATTAACTCGATTAGACATTTTATAAATAAGGCTAGTTTAGACCAGACCTCGATAAAAAAATTGATTAACCCATTACAGCCACTATATATTACATACATTATGAGCACAAAAAAGGGTGCAGGGTAATTTACGATATTCTAATTCTCAACAAGACTGAGATACAGTCAAAGGCAAAATGGACTGGGGAGCTGAATAACAATACTATTTACTGGAAACACGTATACGCATCTCCTCTTTAAAGTAACAAAAGATTCAAAACTTCAATGGCTACAGTTTAGAATTAATCATAGAATGTTAAGCACAAATTCTTTAATGTCAACAATGGGCATACTATATGTATATTGTTTTACTATAGTATTAGTAACATGCACCATGGTAGTTGTTGTTTGCTACGTATATTTCTTTTCTTTCTCTCTTTCTTTTCTTCTTTTTATGTTATAAGTCTCACCACAGTAGGTATCAATAACTCTGTTACAAGCTTTGGAATGACAAAGCATGTACAAAATACTCAGTGCGTGTAAGTACAAACAACTGTAGATATGTTATACATGTAGGTATATGCAAGGATAAATATGTAACCTAATACAGGCTTTGTTCTTTGTTTTCAAATTGTTTCTACAAATCTTTTTATCATATGTTGTGCTCAAAATATAAATAAAACTTTGACAGGGTGACTATAATATGTTTCAAAGAAAACTTCTAAAACTCTTAGCCGAATTCTAATATAGGCACACCTAGTTTTATAACAGATTTCAATAAATATTAAATGTAAGCATGTTATATGTATATCTATTCTTTAATCTATATATGCTTGTAAAGTGTTGTTAGTATGTATCGAACACTACATGTGAAAAATAAAAAGTTACAAACAGTTACAAAAATCCCAAAACATTACTAATAGAGAATACCAGGTTAGTGCCTTATATTACTTGAATTTATTGGGTGAGTTGGAGAAAGTGTCTTCGGCGAGCCTTGGCAAGCCGAATAAACCTTTCGGAGACGAACCAATACATTAAGGTAATATAACTATCCTAGTGTTGTATTTATCCTGCAACACTTTTCTAACACAAGGAATGATTTCTTCACCTTTAAAATACAAACACAAAACCCTGTGGAACCCGCGAAAATGTCGAAACATTGGCATTCCAAGGTTTAGAAAATCTAGTTCCGTATATAAAGGTAAATCTGAAAATCTGAACGAGAATTCAGTAACGCGCTTCAATTAAGATACAATCAATAAACACAAAACTACATTTTAACATAACATGCTCTGTATGTAAACACAGTTTATGTTTCAACGTCGAATCTCTTCAAAATCTCTCAATGACATTCTTGAAAATAGCGTTTTTCAAGTGTTTGTGTTTTCAAGCAGTTTTGAGAGGTATACGAAACCTTAAACGCATCAACGGACCAGGAAATAGTTGTAATCCGGTCTAGGTATGTTGTACTAGAGTAGACCATCGATATATCTACCATTTACTGTGTTTAAGTTATATTTCAGGTTATTCGCTGAACAGTCGATATATTTGATTTCATGAATGCTCCCCAAAGAAACAACATATCACGAAAGGTTAACAAAGAACAGTGTACGAATCGCTAGCTCTACATGTAAGTGACAGTTGATAGAAAATGATCAATAATGATGATGGAAGATCTTTGATTTACAATTTAATTTGAAATTATTATTGTGGACGGTTATAGCATCATATATATATACATGTATATCATATATCATATATAGCATAGTAGTGCCATCTAGTAGTGTCTAGGTATTTTTACTTGAACTTTGAATATTGCTTAGTTCAAGTTTAGACTTTGTAAAATTATATAAAAAAAACCCTGAGAATAATTGACGTGTCAATGGAATACATCAACAGTACAAACCCGAGACATCTTCACATATGTCACAAACGTTTATTTACACTGTCCTGTTCTATAAGGTTGTCTATTGGGTAAGTGTGAGGTTTGGTGCACTTTAAAACGTTTAAGCCCCCAGTGGCATGTGTCACTGTCCGTACAATGTACCAAGGCGGAAGCCCCTTAGTCAACCTTCCTCTGTGTATGTATTGTCCACTTAATAGTATAATTAGAAAAAAATACAAACATATTTGGCCACTGTGCCTTTTTGTTAAACTTTATTAATTTTGAATGTGCCATTCTGCAAATTCGTTGTCCAGCACAAGGCTGCTTCGTATCTTTCAAAATTGCATATGTAACCGGGTATGGGGGTAGATATAACACCAACTCAATTCGTCGTAATTCAATATATATAATTAATATATATATACAAGAGCCTAAAATAAGAACAACATGAATTAGTTACAAGAAACAGAATACTCTTCATTGATGATACATGTATATCAGATCGCGAAATCTAAATAAATTAAAGTTATAAATACATAATTCAACTCGATCTAATTCATAATTCAAGCGAAATACAAGTAAGTAATTCAAATAATTTAAATAAGAACTTACCAGGACCAGTAGAAAATATTACTCTTATCACTTGTGAAAGTGAATAAATATATTAAGGATCAAGAATCTACAAGTATAGTAGAATAATTTATGACAAGACTGTAAAGTATGTCTGACTCCTTCAAGAGTATTGAAAGGAGTGCCTGACAAAAGAAGTGCAGGGCTGAAGAAAAGATTAGTACGGGAGGAATTTCATGCATGGGGACTTTCGTGATCACTTACTCACCAAGCATACCAGTTCTACAACATTCACTCAGATTAACTCACTCAGGCCGGACAATACACATTCCAATCATTCTCTCACAGACGACATACACACAGTTAGGCAATACATACAATATAACAAAAACATGTATACACACAGGGACAAGACAACAAAGTGACACACAAAATGACCAAGGTTACACATATATTCAGTGTCTGTTGTGGATTGTCCTTAAGGTGTGTGTGTTGTCCGGTTCTTAATTTCTTATCAACTGGCTCTTGTTCCGTTTTAGTTTGACTGACTTAAGCAGCAGACTTTCGGGGTTGGATGCCCGGTTTTGTATTACATGTTCCTGTGCTAGTTTTTTATGTTGGGCATGTTCCGCGCCTTGAAGTGGTATATTATCTGTGCCTTTTTGTTCTCGCGTGTCCCGCGGTTTCTGTTGGGTGGTGCTACTTCCGGTAGTTTCGTATTTTGTTTAATTATTATAATATGGGTTTGTATCTGGATTTAAACGCCTATTCGGTTTACAGTGGAGTTTTTCAATTTTAAATAATCAATAATATGTCATAATTTCTCAGTATTCAATTTTTCGACCGGGGCCAAAAGTTGTATGGAGCTGGGAGTTATTTATTCGTATTTGCTGGTTGTCCTCTTACTATTTCGTCCCCGCGATTCGCATCCTAACTGGTTCGTTCATGAGTTTATGTACAGCTGTGGAGTTCTGTCCCCTGTGGTAATTTTATGTTATTGTAAGTCCCCTACCGGTTTTTGACCGAAGGAGAATATTGGTTAGCCATCAGTCCATAAGTTTTGGTTATCATGGGAATTGTGGTTGCTATGGCAACAGACACATTGAAAATAGCTTTAAACCAGTAGGGGACTTCTGCATTGCTTGCAATTCTTAATGACTTGTTCAATACGTCATATCTCGATTTGTTCAATTACGTCATTGAAACAAGGTCACTCGGCTATAGCTTTCAGATATTTTGTTGCTGAAATCGGTCCTTTCAACGTTTTATACTGTTACTTAACTTTTGAGACTAAAGGCTGCTAAAACTATGTAGTTCAGCAGTTTTACTGTTGTAACTAGGTCATTCAGCGTAGGCATTCTGCCTTTAGTTTGCTGAATCTTTTCTATTCAGCTTTTAAACTTTGCTGGGTCATTCAGCTACGTATAATTTATTATACTTTTCGACAGCTTGGACTTGGGCGGACCGTCGCTTGTTTAGTTGGGCTTTGTTTCTTTATGTGTTTTATGTTTCCTGTGCTCGGTTGGTTTAGTTGGGCATTGAGTTTTGTGTGTTTTTGTGTTTTCTGTGCTTGGCGGGTTGGGTTGAGTGCTGCCTTCCCTGTCTGACTTAATATAATCTTTATACAGAATATTACACAATTTCAATGTCATTTGAAACTATTTAAGATGATTTTGCGGTTTAAGTCAATATTTGCATCATGGCGGAAAGTATTTCACGCCTTTCCTTAATTCCGAGGACTTTATCGTCGTGGATAGGAAAGAGACACTGTGAGCTCGATTTACATATTACTTCTCACAACATAGTTGTTTCATTACCAATAATTTGCACCTTTATGAGTCTCGAACTCGTAATGTTCTGGTGGATGATTGGTACCAAATAAAGTATACTGCCCAGTCAGAAGAAATCTGACATTTTTGTTTTCATAGATTGTTAAAGTATGATCATCAGAACTGCACTTCAATAACAGAGGAAGATGAACTGTAGCTTTCATTGGAGTGATGATTCATACCCCCGCAGCACTGCCTTGACACAGGAATATTATTTAAAATTAAAGTCTTGCATAAGTATATGACCTTTGACCTCTAAGCCATTTTAAACCCAGTAGAATAACTTAGAATAACTTAGAATATAGTTTATTTTCCAAATGCTGGACCCTCTCGGTTATACAATTTTGATATTAACTTAAAAGGCAATCCACAGTTTACAAAACCATTCAAAGTAAAAGCGAAAACATACAAACAAACATGTAAATAATACTGATTAGAAACAGTAAGAAACAACAAAGTTACACAGCAGACAATACTTGCATGACTGTATAACATTTGACCTTAAAGTGTGACCTTGGCATTTGAGCTAGGGACCTTGATCTTGCGCATGCCACACCGTCGTGATGTCGTGAAGAGTTGTATCAAGACATTTGAAAATCCAAAAAGATAGGACAAAGTTACAAGGCGGACATGACTTGCATGACTATTTCATTCTTTTGACTTGTTCTAAAGAGCTAGCTGTTCTTATATAAAAAGGTCTGTTTCCAAAAGTATTAGTCCAGTATAGCATAATGACTTTCGAAAAAAATCCTTTTTTGGTTTACTAGAAGACCTAAGACCTGATTCTTTAACATATTTGAATTTATTTGAGATCTATTCATGACATTTTGAGTTGTTAATATCGACAAAGTTGTAACTTGTCATAACTTTTTGTATTCGACGCGTTGTCGAAATGTTATCCATTTGAAGATCACTGGATGGTGCATCATATGGCTTATCTAAATTGATTCTAACTGCTTACTATATAAGTTTTATTAAATCATCTTGTAATTTGGTGCTACAGTTTCTCAAAATTGTGTTACAGTAATCCAAGTGAGGTAAAATTTAAGCATAAAAAATAGTTTGCGAGCATGCAAGTCAAGAAAGCGTTTTATTCTTACTAGAAGATAAAGTAGGGACATTTGTAATTGTTTTTCAACTTCATTTTTCCGTGCTAAGTTTTGATCATTTTCGACATGTTCAAGAGGTTGATTATTCATCTTTATTATTTCAATGGATTATGGAGATTACAGTGAAAATAACTGTGAAATTACCATTTTGTTATTTGCACTGTCCCAGTATCATGCAGAAAAAGAAACGTAACGCCAACGGTGTCGGGCATTAAAATATGCGTTACGTCATCATGACGTCATAATTTTTACGTCGTGACGTTCTAATTTCGACGTAATTTTTCAAATTAAGCCAATTACGGCATACATTTCAGAGGAATTGAGGCATATAATGAACGCCACTCGTGAAAATAATGATTTTCTGTGATCACTCGGTGAAATAAAATTCGATCTTACACCAAAATCAACAAATATCCCCTATTTAGTTCTATAGAATCATCGTTTACAATTTATTAAAAAGTTTTGTTGATGCTGAAATAACCATAGCTTTTGGTTCTATTCGCATTTAGAACCATAGCATTATTATTACACCATTTTTCAATGCAATAAAGGTCATTTTGTAACTTGTAATTAATATTATCAATGGCTGCACTAGAAGCTGATAAAGTTGTATCATCTGCAAACATTTGAAGTTGTGAGGTATTACCATTCAAAGGTAGATCATTAATAAAAAGAATAAAAGGTATCGGACCAAGGACAGGGCCTTGGGGAACACCAGCTACAATATCTTGGCTTCAGACAGCTTTCCAGATACATTAGCTTGTTGGTATCAATTTGTCAGATAAGCATTAAACCAGTCAAGTGCATTTTTATTGAACTTGAAACAGTTAAACTTCTCAATGAGTAATTTATGATTAATTAGATCAAAAGCCTTTGTAAGGTCAAGAACAATTGTTCCTATAAGAGCATCATCATTATTTGCTGTTATTCAATCATCAATTATATATGTTTTACTAGAATGATTCTGACTGACACCGCATTGTTGGTTATGTAGTAGTTTGTTTTCTTCAAGATGATACTTCAATTCTTAGATATGTGCCTTTCCAATATTTTTAGATAGAACTGGCAAAGTAGATATTGGTCTATAGTTATTCTTGTCTGTTTTATCACCATTTTTAAAAATAGGTGTAACTTTTGTTATTTTGAACATTTTTGGAAATTTCTCTGTAGAAATACTAAGGTTAAATATTTATGTGAGAGGCTAGTTGATTTACCTCAATCTAATGTGTGCAGTTCCTTACTCACATATTCTTATCAGGGATTTTAAAAAGTGTACAAGCATGTGTTCTGACGTCAACAAAGTTTTTCAGTAATGATTTGTTTTCTTGATTTAATTCAGGGATGTTTAATGGCGATTTGTTAAAGATATGTGTGGAGAACGTATTTAATACTTCAGCACATGTCATTAAATCAGTTATTGGGTTACCAATCGTCATCATTTACAGCAATGCTATTGTGAGTTGTGTTTTTACCAGAAATATTTTTTCGCAATAGTTTGTTAGTATTATTGTATTTTATGTTAATCGCCCGGTAAAAAGGTGAGTTTTAGCCGTTGCTAACAATGATTTAACCATTCCTTTCCAATATTTAATCTGTCCTATATCATTAGCTTTTTTCTCTTTATCCCTTGCTTTAATTGCATCTAAAATTTCTTTTGTGAAACAATCCGGTTGGTTCTGGTGCTTTACTCGTTTAGTTCTTAATGAAGCATGTATGCTAATGTAAGGTTTTAAGTGAGCAATAACATAATGATCTATACAATTATCCACTTCATCAATAGTATCAATAACAGATCATGGTCTCTCGTTAAAACCATGTAAAGATCTATATTCTATTATTTCATGTAACATTTTGTCTCTGGCTTTAAAGTAAATGTTCTTGTAACACAAACTGGAAAATGATCACTTATAGCGATTATTAGAATATTGACAAAAGTGTTACATGGTGTGTTAGAATACAGATGATCAATAATAAATGAAGTATTTGAAGTTACCCTAGTTGGTTGTTTAACTAACTGTGATAGGTTCAATGTTGAAATGTTCTTGTTCCAGTACTTGTTCATATAATTATTTCCTATGTTATTAAAATTAAATCTCCTAGCATAACTGTTTCATTGTTTTCAAACATATTTGTATATTTCATATTTCCGACGACTCAGTTCCGTTCAAATTCCATCTTTGCGGAAGACCTTGTCAGTGAAAATGGACAAACGAGCATGTCATTGAAGTTGTTTTAACTGCCGTCTGTAAAAGAATAGAAAGTCGTTGTATGACTTTGTTCCTCTATCACAGTTATGAACATTCTACAATGAATGCCCAATATTATATATAATAAAATGTAATGTAAGATTACTTTCATCCTAGTGCTTATCTGTTTACATACGGACAATGCTAGGAGAAATAATAATAAGCGGCAAAATAATGTTTAATGCTCACGGATACACCACCGCCGTGTTAACAAAACTTACACACAACTTTGATTACTCTAATTATAGTACATCGGTTTGCTCCTTTAAACATTATATTTCATCATGTGTTCCAGTTTTACGGACCCTGAAAAGCATGGAAGTCGTGTATATGACAGTGGTTTATGTTAATGTGTCCTTTTAACCAATCTTGCACATTACTAGAATCACTATGAAACTCACTTCTTGAACTTGTCATAATCCAACATGCATGCCAGTGAAACAACTTAAAGCGTCAATACTTTGCTATTTGGTCTTATCAATAAGTTACATGTAATAGGTTTCATTAAGCAGTTGTATCCTCCTAACACCATGGCTACGGCCTTGTGTCAGTGATCTTCCACCATGAGTCCAAGAGTCACGATCCTCTAAAAGACCTTAGTGGTTTCACACCTAAACTGTTAATGAAAAAACTTGGTACAAATACTCCCGTGCAATGGTGTTCGTTCTTAACATAATTTTTTTAAGTGAATTTTAATTAACATTTAACAAGTTGTTCATGTTTCTTAATTCTAATTAGTGCTTCATATGATTCACAACTGCTATCAATTATTTAAATACGTATTGTCAGGTTAAAGTGTACTTTATTCTAATCTGTTTGCGATGCATCCTACGTATTTGCAGGCTACAATAATTTGCCTTAATGCTTAAGTAGCACCAAGTTATAATGTAATTACTCACTGACTTCCTAGCTTACTTACATACTCCCCAGTAGAAGATAAGACTACAATATCTCTCTCTCTCTCTACTTGTGGCCTTTTCGTTGGCCATTCTCTGACTTGTCCCAAATATAATTGGTATGATGTATTCGTTCCTGTTTTGTGAAGAATGTGTTACTGATTTATGCTGTGAGATATCAGAAAATGGCGATAGTAATAAAAGACATGTGTTAATTCTGTGGTGACGACGGTTTCCTGTATGCGTGCTAAATGTACGGCTATGCAAAATGATCTTATCTAATCAGTATTGTTGAATCCTTATTTCCAAGTCTTTCATGTTATTCAATATGAATGAACTGAACCTCGGTTATTTATATCAATGAATATCGAAAGATACAATTTTGAAAGCATTCAAATTTGACAAATTCCTTACTTAGACAAACTGAAGTGTATAAAAGATAACATGCGAAACATGTTTATGTAATTTTGATAAACTGACATTGTCTTCCTTCTGTTTGAATATTTACAGGAAAACGTCGAATACTAAGAGAAATCTACTGAATTTCCTTCCGGCAATAATACTTCGACAAAATGACATCTCATTCCGAGAATAGATTATAAAGCAATATGTTTTATTGTAATAAATACACAGACTATTGATAATCCTACCAATGTGTATTGAGGGTACTGTCGTCTCCTTCTATGTGTACTAGAATACCTTTGTGGAGTTTGTTTTGACAAGTCTTTAGTCGGTTTGAAAATAAGTAAACAGACATTTTATTTTTTCTTGGTCTGCTCAAATATGTCCATATTTACTGATAATTAATAACTATTATTTACGAGCAATAAATTATACAATGTATGTATACTAATATACCATATTAATAGAATTGTGTAGACTAAGTAAAATAAAATGTATTGCTGATGAACAATTGACAAGCACCTGCTTCAAATAGATGTGTACGTACAAAACTTACAACTACTAGCCTTTAACGATTGATACTAGGTTGTCAGCAGTAAGCTGCAATCGGTGAATTTATAAAGACGTTGATTGGAATTCTTCACTATCCTATATATATGATACGTGTATTACCTTTCATCTCACTTTCATTGCACAATGCATTGCTGGCATAAAAGGAACTTCTGATTTGATGATATTATATTAGCAGATAATATACAACTTAACTCGAAAAGGCGCAGAACATGTCCAACATTAAAAAACTACACAGAAACATGTAATCCAATCCCGAAAGTCTGTTGCTTAAGTCAGTCAAACTAAAATGGAACAAGAGCCAGTTGGTAAGAAATTAACACACGGACAACGCACACACCACATGGACAATCCACAGCAGACACTGAGTATATGCAATTTTGAAAGATACGAAGCAGCCTTGTGCTGGACGACGAATTTGAAGAGTGGCACATACACAATTAAATTAAGTTTCATCAAAGGGCAGAGTGGCAAAATATAATTTTTTTATTATACTTGAAAGAGGACAATACATTGAGGAAGGTTGACTAAGGGGCTTCCGCGACACATGCCACTGGGGCCTTAAACGTTTTACAGTGCACCAAACATCACACTTACCTAATATACAACCTTATATAACAGGTCAGTGTACATAAATGTTTTCCGCCATGTAATGCCCTCTAACAAAAAGACCACAGTGACCAGTAATAAAGGAATGTAAAACAGATCGATGTCATCCCAAAATAAATACGTACTTCAAATACGCTCAAACAATTCAAAATCTCCTATTTACAGTGGGTGTACTCTGATCACAACAATACACTATTAATTATATCTCCAAATTACATTGTTGAAGTTTTGTATATCATAGTTAATTTATACCATTACCTTAACATCGTGCTGTTGTGTTTTTATTTTGTTTTGCATCTTTATTATTGACTCAATGAGTTTTTCTGATATGTTTTCTTTTGCTAATAATGATCATGTATTACTGTAAACGATTGTATATATCCCATGTTGATGTGGACCATATTGGAAATTGGTCTAGAACCAAATATGTCATTCACTAAAAATAAAGTCGTTATTAGGGCCCCGCAAAATTTTTGTGCGTGCCCTATAGTAATCACCCTGTCCGTCCGTCCGTCCACATTTTTCAAGTTTTTTCTTAATAACTTGAAAACCATTATAGGTATTGACTTCAAACTTCAAACATAAGCTCACAACAACAGTACGCTATCTTATGGCAAGTTATATAACTCTCGCTACAATATTGGAAGAGTTATGGCCCTTTGTAAAATTCAAATTTTCATCAATTTTCAGCTTTTTTTCTTGATAACTTGAAAACCATTGAAAATATCAACTTGAGATTTTAAACATCAGCTCACAGCAACAAAACACTATTTTATGACAAGTAACATTACTCTAGCTACAATATTGGAAGAATTATGGCCCTTTGATGAATTCAAATTTACCCTTTTTTCATCTTTTTTCTTCGGAACTTCACAACGATAGTAAATATTCAAATGAAACTTGCTATAATTATTGCCAGTGATAATACGCTTATCTTTAGCAAAGGGCAACAACTCTAGCTTTGATAAATTTTGACTTATGCCCCTTTTCAGCTTCAAAAACTATAACATTGGTCAAAGTTAAAAAATGGTTCAATATATTCAAATGAAACTTGCTATACTTACTTCTATTGACTACGACAATAAGTACATGTATGTGGAGCAAAAACAATATACGCGCACTTTTAGCAAAGGGCGACAACTCTTTAAAACTTTAATAATTTTTGACTGATTCCCCTTAACACTTGCACACAAAACAAACAGATTAATGTAGTTCTGTTTTGTGTATTTCCATCTTGCAAACAATATTGGCCGATCAGGAAACCAATGTCATGATTTCATGAATTCAGTGTGCAATTTTAGTCTGTCAAAGATATTTCCAAACTTTATAAAAGTCAAAGTTCATCAAGGTTTCTATGTAGGAAATTAAACCTGCGCTTGTCAAACAACTTTAATTGAATTTTAGAAGAGAGTGAATTACTTTATTTCAGGCATCAACACATGAAAGTTTGAGATATGACTTTGTTATTGTGTCTGAGTACAGAAACTTATAGCGCTGATAATTATGCAACCCCACTATACTTCTACACTCCTCCCCTCCCCCTCTTACGACATGCTACCACGGGGCCCTGTTCACGACAGTGATAGTTCTAGTTATTATTACTATTATACATCGGACATAAATTGACGGATTGATTTCTGTCAAAACTGGCAAAATAAGATAACATTTTGTCTGAATTGTAATTGTTTAGTATCTGATTTCGATACTTCACTGCAGGAGAATATTGACTCATCGGAATCCAAAGAATGTATAAAAGTGCCGCTTGCACATCACTAGAGAATGCATTATCAAAATAAAATATTATTGTATATGTCAGCGTCATTGATGACGAAATCATCAAAAAAGTGGAAAATGAAAGCTTCCAAAGCCATATTGAATTTCGAGGGTTCTGCACATACGAGGGGTGATCAACAAATACGCGGAAAAGTGCTCTGAATTACAATTGGTTACAACGTAATATTATGCTTCCACACAAAAACCGATTTCAACATTTACTAAATGCACGAAATAGTTAAACGCCGACTTACTTTCCCAACCCAGTCATTTAATACATTTAATGTACATGAAAAAGAAACTATGTCATGCATCAAATTGTTGCTGTTTGAAGTACGTCATTCTCGTGGTAGCAATCGTTTGTTTGCTTTACACTGCTCATGTATTTGCCACTAAGACATCACGTTGAAGTATGTAAAGCAAAAGGCAGATTTATAGCCACATCCCAAAAGTAATGATTAACACCTATTCGTGCTGTTCAATTCTGTTTCTCATACACCATAAGCATAATTGAATCGAAAAATGCCATCATGTGCATGCATTGTATGCCACTCGGACGAATTCAATCATGTAATGTCTTTATGTCAGGATGATTTAATATAAATCCTTCCGTCAGGAGTGACTTCAAACAACCTCGGGACTAAGACGTCTTTTGAACTGGATGACTTGACTGATTGTGTCTATCCATAAACACCGAGAGGACATACCTCAACAACGAGTGCTATCGGATTTCTCGTACAATTCTCATTAACGGCTAATCTTGTGTTCTAGATCAGTGATTACTAAAGATCAAGGTAATAAATACAACAGAAATGGCAAATAATATTGGAAACAAAGTTCTTTAGATACCAGCACATCGATCTTGTATTATGTTATTAGACAGCCAGAGACAACTTTCGATATTTATTGAAATGGATCACACTAATTACAGCAAAGTTATACGAAGAGTCTGTGCACTCACTAATACTGACCTTTACGAGGATTAATTCGCCTAATAAGTTAACCTACCGACCAAATGTGTCAACTGTTGCTTATTATTTCC
Organism: Spisula solida; assembly: GCA_947247005.1. Classification (NCBI taxonomy): domain Eukaryota; kingdom Metazoa; phylum Mollusca; class Bivalvia; order Venerida; family Mactridae; genus Spisula; species Spisula solida. Next base: position 3,175,636 of record OX365948.1, on the reverse strand, counting down.
GTAACAATATGACTACCAGCGCATTTGTCTCAGATCAATAAATTACAAGTACGGATTATTCTAGTCCGAGAGCCCACGGACTTTTATTGCAACGAAGGAGGCCAAAAGAAGTTTGCACATATTTTGAAAGGTTATTTCATACTATGGTGCTATATGAAAACCCATTTCTTAAGTGTCAAAACCGTGACTACCAACATTTTTTTCTCATTTTTGTATCATGGGGTTTATGAAAAAAGCATAATTTCCTAAGGGGGTAGGGGTAGCTTTATGCCAAATAAAAAATGAAAACAATGTTCAATGTGGAAAATTCTTGCCAAATTTGAAAGAACACATAACGGACAATACTTTAAACATAAACAACCATAACCTCGACTTGTAAGTATTATGTAAATAAGGGTCAAAGGTCAACAATATGATAAAACCCATAGAATTTATACAAATGCTCCAGTATACTTTTTCATCAAATTTTTCGATTTCCCCCAAATTCAATGTAATGCACATATTTTTATTCCCTAATGTATACTTAATTTATAATGTTATACAATTGATAAGCAAATATTCGAATTTTACAAAAATACATGTTTTCATCATATGGGTGCAAATTGAAACAATTGAAAAATAGCAGTATTTGAGGGTATGTTTAGTTTTACTTGTACCATTGCTTCTATTGGTCAGTAATAATTGTATTGATTGAATATTATTTTCATATAAGACAATATGAAAATTCCATCGTCCATTGAAAATAGGTCAAATTATTCAACTCTTTTACATGTAAAAAGGTCAAAGGTCAAATATGTAGAGCAATAAATAAAAGTAGTGTAATAAGGCTAACTTGTGAAATTTGTATTATTCCGAGAACCCACATACTTTTATTGCAAAGATAGAGGCCGACATAAGTTTGCATATATTTTGAAACAATAGACCATATCCTATCAGACAACCAATTCTTAAATGTCAAAGTTGTGACTATCTATGTTATTTTGCGCACTTATATGTCATGAGGTCAATGAGAAAATGTGTAAATTTGCTGAGGGGGTAGGGTTACGTTTGTGTCTACAAAAATGACGAAATAAACTTAAATGTTAAACAATTAGCGATATAGGTAGAAGATATATTGGGACACATTATAAAACTTACAAATTATAGAATGTCACTTGCAAGTATGTACTGTATAGGGGTCAAAGGTCACTGAACTTTTAAATTCCATGAAATTAATGCAATGTTGTCCAAACGGTTTTTACGCTAAGTTCCATATATCTTCAAAATTAATATTTTGCACTTAGTGCCATTCCTACATGTATACTTAATTCATAACACTATATATTTGGTTAAAAAATAAGTCCAAATGCACGAGAAAACGATCATTAATCATACTGGTAGAATCACAAAATAACCAGCATATCGAAGAAATGGTCATGTTTATAGCTACCATTTATTTAGGTGCCAGTCTATGGAGATATATTTTAATATATGGCTACATATATGTCAGGTCATTTCAGTGGGGCAAAGTGTAACGTAAAAAGTCAAGGTCAAATATGGAGTAAAGGGTCAAGGTCAATACGTTAAAACTCTCAAAAAATAGCCGTAAAATGCGCAATAATTAGTCAATTTTGAATGCTTTCATTTAGTACTCATATTTTATACAAAGTAATTCAGTATTGTTGTGTCTAAATTCGTTTTGTATGCCAATATACTGTAGCGAATGAACACTGACTAACCTACCCCACCCGGAACAGCAATAATGCCAGTCTTAGCCCCATTGGCTGCTTGCCACCATGAGGTACAACAACCTCAGTAGTGTCCATCTTAGGTACTTACGACCCCTTTATATAAAGACTCCTTTTATACAGGATTACAAATATTATAATATCCTTTTACCCTATACGGTATTCCTCACGTCTGAATGCTAGTATTAGCCTATATCCACTATATATTTGTGTATAGCTACATTTGGCTTTATATGCCATAAAACCACGAGGTGAAATCTTTTCAGGATTACATTAGACACATAAAAGGTAGTAACGCTAGCCGCTACCATTCCTCGTCTGATTGGGTACTCACTACCAACATGTAAACATGTTCCTTATCTTTTAGGGGTAATCAAAACCACTAGTTATGGTCATTCCTAGTCCGAGTGGGTTTCACGCTACCACCATATACAGAAACACTTAAGTCTTGTTTGATACTCATATACTTGGATACATCAAATCCTGGTCCTACTGGACATTCACAACTACCAGGTACATCCATTTCTTGACGTATTGACTACTCACTTGAACCATGTAGAGACATTATTTGCCCTTTAGGGTACAATAAATATAACCATTCTCAATCCTAGTTGTTACTCACGACGTTGGTACGGACATTCCTAGTCAAAATAAAATTCTCACCATGTATAGACAGTTCTGGTATTGTTGGGTACATAACCACAATATACATCCATTCCTAATGGGTACCCACGACCACCCTGTACATGCATTCCTTGTTCTATTTGGTACTCAAAAATTACCATAAACAGACTTCAGTGGTCCTATCGTGTACTAACTACCTCCATGTACATACAGTCCTGGTATTATTAGGTACGCACTAGGTATAGACATTCTTAGTCATATAATGATATTCAAAACTACCATATACAAGTACATATATTGCTGGTCGAATAGGGCACTCATGAATAACCACTAGGTACATTATAGGTACACTTTGGTACTCACTTCCACCATGTACATACATTCCTGCTCGTATTGGATACTTATAACCACTATGTTCAGACATTCATGTTCCTGATGGATACTGTCACTCGCTAACTGACAACTCTGATGCGCCATGTAGAGACATGGCAATATTGAGCATTCATAACCATACTGTACCAGGCCCTTTGGTGTGTTCAAAACTACCATGTACAGATAGTTCTGGTCCTAATTGTACTCGTAACTACTTGGTACATCCATTTCTAGTCCTAATGGGTACAATGAACCACCAAATGCATAAGGTCCTATTTGGTACTCAAAGCCTTCATGTACTGTCATAAGTCGTCGGATTGGGAACTCACAACTGCTAGTTGCGACTATTTGTTGTCCTATTGGGTAGTCACAGTCCCCGTGTACAGACAGTCCGGTTCTTACTGGATATTCATACATATATTCCTAGTATCACACTATCATCTGCTGTATTCCTGGTCCTATTGAATGCTCAAAACCACCATGGACAGACATTTGTGGTCGGATACTAACAAACTAAATGAGACCATGTATTGTCCTATTAGATCACCACTACCACCATGTACAGGCAGTCCGTCCCATTTTAGGACCAAATACGCACTAGATATATACATTCATAGTCCTAGTTGGTACCCACAACCGCTATGTACATACAAAAGTGGTATGATAGAGTACTCACAGACAATATACATAGCAATTATTGGTCCTATTGGGTAAACGCTACTATCATATACATTCATTCCTGGTCATATTGGGTACTCATGGCCACTATTTACATACATTTCTGTTCCTGCTAGATACTGACATCATCATGTACAAACATTCCTAGTTAAATTAAGCACTATTAACTACTAGGTACATACATAACAAGCCTTATCGAGTAGACAACCACCGGGAGCATCCATTACTCGTCCTATTGACACCAAGTAGATACAGACCTGGACTTATTGGGTACGCGTAACCACTAGGTGCAACTATTTGGTAATCATTACCTCATGTACAGACAACTCTGGTCTTATTAGATACTCATATGGACATAGATACATACATTTCTAGTCCAAATGGGTACCCGCAACTGACATTTCCATGCATACCTGTTCCTATTGGATACTGAAAGCCACAATGTACAGACATGTGTTGTCGGATTGGGTACTAATAACCAATAGAGGCGGCAATTTCTTGTCCTAATGGGTCATCATTGCCACGATGTACTTATAGCCATGACTTTATTAGGTACTCATAACCACTAGGAACATCTATTCCTAGTCCTAATGGGTACACACAACCACCATGCATATACATGAGTAATATGATAGAGTACTCGCAGCTAATATACACAGCCATTATTGGTCATATTAGGTACTCACTACCACCATATACAAGTACAGTAGAACTTCGATGCCTCGAACTACCTTCGGACCGGGAAAATGGTTCGAGGCATCAAGGGTGTTCGAGGCATCTATGGTATTCAAATTCGTATAAGTTAATACGTGTACATGCATTCATCATCGTATTTGGAACGCATAACCACTATTTCGGATCCTGTTATGTGTTTCAAATAATCATGCACAAACATTTCTGGTCAAATTAAGCACTCTTAAACACTAGTTGTATACATTACTGGTCACCAATTAGAAATACCCATTCCTCGTCCTATTGACTACTTGTTTCCCAAGTAAAGATATTCTTGGTTCTATTGGGCACTTGTAAACGCTAGATACATACATTCCTAGTCCTTTATGCATTCACGGTAACCTTGTACATAAGTCCTAGTCTTATAGATACTCGTATCAATTAGGTACATCAATTCCTAGTCCTAATGGGTAAATTTTTACTACCATGCTCATGCATTCCTGATCTTATGGGGTACTTATTACCACTAGGTGCATTCCTAAAGGGTATGCAATACCACAAGGTAGAGATACTCACACTCACAATGAGCTGACATTCCTGGTATTATTTGATTCTCGCAACCACTATGTACATGCATATGTGGTCCTATAGAGTGTGCACAATCATGTGATATATCATGTATTGCACTCCGGGTACTACCAAGTACAGACATTCCTGATCATATTTGATACTCACAACCACCCATTACAGCCATTCCTGACACACCCTTGATGAACAGCTAGGTTCCAGGTACTCAATACACACACGATACTGCCTTTCATAAACCTCTGATGGTACTCCTAACTCTCAGGTTCGCCCGTTCCTGGTGCTATCGGGTACTAACGGCCATTGAGGGGCTGTTTACATGTAACATTACCAGGTACATGTTCTTAACCATCACTTCAAATGCATATGGGTACATACAACTACAAAGTAAAACAATACCTTTTACTACTTGGTACTTTCTGACTCTATGGGTATGTAAAACTGTTTGGAACAGTTATTCCAGACTCCATGAGGTAGTTACATTGCTATGTTGAGCTATTCCATCTAAATAGCGCTTGGTTCAGTCACTCTTGAGCCTATGACCACCTAAGAACGCTACACACAGCAAGGAAAGGGTGAGGAGATAATGAAATTATTCGTATTATATAGGTATGAATTGTCAGCTGATGATAATAAAAATACATTTTGTACATTTTGAGACGCATAAAAAGGATATAATATCTTTATATCAAAGGGGTCGTAAGTACCTAAGATGGACAATACTGAGGTTGCTGTACCTCATGGCGGCAAGCAGCCAATGGGGCTAAGACTGGCATTAATGCTGTTCCGGGTGGGGTAGGTTAGTCAGTGTTCATTCGCTACAGTGTATTGGCATACCAAACGAATTTAGACACAACAATACTGAATTACTTTGTATAAAATATGAGTACTAAATGAAAACATTCACAATTGATTAATTATTGCGCATTTTACGGCTAATTTTTGAGAGTTTTAACGTATTTGACCTTGACCCTTTACTCCATATTTGACCTTGACTTTTTACGTTAAACATTGCCCCACTGAAATGACCTGATACATATACATGTATGTAGTCATATATTAAAATATATCTCCATAGACTGACACATAAATAAATGGTAGCTATAAACATGGCCATTTCCTCGATATGCTGGCCATTCTGTGATTCTACCAGTAAGATTAATGATCGTTTTCTCGTGCATTTGGACCCTATTTTAAAACCAATATATATTGTTATGATTAAGTTAACATGCAGGAATGAAACTCCGTGCAAATTATTAATTTTGAAGAAACGTGGAACTTAAAAAAAACTGTATGGGCACGATTGCAAGAATTTCATGGATTTTAAAAGTTCAGTGACCTTTGACCCCTATACAGTACATACATTTTGTACTTGCAAGTGACATTCTATAATTTGTAAGTTTTATGATGTGTCCCAATATATCTTCTACCTATATCGCTTATTATTTAACATTTAAGTTTATTTTGTCATTTTTGTAGACACAAACTTAACGCTACCCGTCTCAGCAAATTACAAATTTTCTCATTGACCTCATGACATATAAGTGCGCAAAATAACATAGATGGTCACAACATTGACACATAAGAATGGGTTGGCAGATACGATATGATCTATTGTTTCAAAATATATGCAAACTTATGTCGGCCTCTTTCATTGCAATAAAAGTATGTGGGTTCTCGGAATAATACAAATTTCACAAGTTAGCCTTATTACACTACTTTTATTTATTGCTCTACATATTTGACCTTTGACCTTTTTACATGTAAAAGAGTTGAATAATTTGACCTATTTTCAATGAACGATGAAATTTTATTTTTTCTTTATGAAAATAATATTCAATCAATACAATTATTACTGACCAATAGAAGCAATGGTACAAGTAAAACTAAACATACCCTCAAAATACTGCTATTTTTCAATTGTTTCAATTTGCACCCATATGATGAAAACATGTATTTTTGTTTAATTCGGATATTTTCTTTTCAATTGTATAACATTATAAATTAAGTATACATTAAGGAATAAAAATATGTGCAATACATTGAATTTGGAGGAAAACGAAAAATTTGATGAAAAAGTATACTGGAGCATTTGTATAAATTCTATGGGTTTTATCATATTGTTGACCTTTGACCCTTATTTACATAATACTTACAAGTCGAGGTTATGGTTGTTTATGTTTAAGGTATTGTCCGTTATGTGTTCTTTCAAATTTGGCAAGAATTTTCCACATTGAACATTGTTTTCATTTTTTATTAGGCATAAAGCTACCCCTACCCCCCTTAGGAAATTATGCTTTTTTTCATAAACCCCATGATACAAAAATGAGAAAAAAAAGTAGGTAGTCACGGCTTTGACACTTAAGAAATGGGTTTTCATATAGCATATGAAATAACCTTTCAAAATATGTGCAAACTTCTTTTGGCCTCCTTCGTTGCAATAAAAGTCCGTGGGCTCTCGGACTATTCGTATGATGGCTCATATACGGTAAATACTACTTTAAATATCGATAGCGACCCTACTTGTATATAGAGACGTTTACTACGTATATACGAGCACCAATATCAAAATTATCCGGATATTTGACAATTTTCATTCTTATACGTTTTCCACATCTCGAAATAGGTGTATGATTTCGTCCTTTTGGCACTGATGTCACAATATAACTCCGATATATCTTTGTTGTTGATTAATTGTATTACAACACATATCAGTAATAACTTATACACAAAAAGGAACAAATAAACAATATATTTTATATCGTGTTATCTTATTGTTTTATGGTAGTGTCATGTGACCTACTTAACTTCTTGGCCGCCAGAAATTCTGCATAATATTAAACCTTATGTCTAAAATTAACTTTAGTTTTATTTTTGAACATTGTAGAAACCAATATTCGGAGGTATACCTGTGCTACATTATGTGATTATGAACCAAGAATGTATATTTCAAAGTAGTCAAAAATCGGTCCATGGAAGATGTATAAACTTTGTTTTATATGACCTTCTTATACACTAAATGAAAGTATATATTGTCGCGACAACAAAAAGTCAGTTTAGACGCAAGTTGCTGACACAGTTTATCAAAATAATTGATTATAATAAAATAAATAAATGAAAGAAACATTGGATGCTCATTTCTGTTGAAACCCTCTGATATAAAACATTTAAGATGGTTAACTTACACGGACAAATAACAACTAAATAGACAAATTTACTACGGACATAAGCATACCCAACTCCCCGGCCGTAAACAAGCGATAAACAAAAGCAGACTTGAAATGATAACCATAAACAAACGCACTAGATCATTATGATTAGGTCACAAACAGAGTACTGCAATATAAGGGTCATGATTCCGCTACTGACCCGGTTGAGTATTTGCAGTACTTACACAAATAGTTCACAGCCTGTTTGTGTTGGCGATCTCATCAGTCGTTATAATTATACTTCAAACAACTACCATAAATATAATCGAATTACAGTATGATATCAAAGTGTCCATCAGACTACACAGAGTTGTATTGTGTCTGCATGCAGTAAATATAATACAGCATAGTGTCATTGGCAATGCGTGTGTTCTTTCGTCTTCACTAGCAATATGTAATATAATTATTATTCAATACAAGGCAGCGCATTCATCCTCTCCCGCGCGTATTATCAGTTACATTGATACCATGTATCGATTTAAGTAGGCTATATCAGACCCTTGTCGTTGTGATATTTGACTTTTGATCACAAACACAGTTGATGTCAATTATTGGTTCAATTGTATAATAATTAGGGACATAATGTTGTATTTGGCATTCGATTCGCATAATGACAAAGGTGTTCCCGCAATGCCTCGTCTATTTCAGTGCCAATGCTGGCTTTGTAATCAAATTTAAAAGCAATATTGACGTTCCTTAGATCTCTTATATAATTAATTGGATTTGAATACACACTCATAAGTATGTACATTTTTAAAATGTGGTTTAATATTTGATAAAACAGGAACTATATATATATATGTATATTTAAAATGCTTGTTCTTATTCAGTGAGGGTAACGACTAAATGTAATCAAATGGTTTCGATGACTTTTCTTATTGTTTTAGGCGACTGCAACCATAAGGCCCATTTCTAATTTATCTTGTAGATTCCCCTACTTTTAAATACATTTCCTTTCTTTCTATATGTCGAGTGTGTTATAACAAATCGTATAAAATGAAGATGTACGTACTGGTATAACATTTCCCCCCAAGTAAACGAAAGCATGTACCATCTCTACGAAAAAATTCTCAGAAGAATCGCCGACATATTACGTACCATATCAAATATCAACCATATGTTTTACATGGATTCTGCCTCATGTGATGTTTCTAAAGTCTCGTCAGCAGAAAGCTGCAATGTATGTCTCAGTACTGAATCAGTTTATACCAATTGCAGACGAAATGGTAAACATCTGATTGCTCATCTAGATAACAATTTAGTCATGATTATAAACTGCCTAGTAAAACTGTATATATCACCCTGTCGTCTCTGTTTCTAGCATAATACTCCCTATGTTATGCTCACATCAAACCGCAAACTTCAGTTAAGCATGTCAAATCCCATAGTGTGGTGACTGAGATGTAGCATGATATTTAATGGGAAAATGGACAGAAGATTGCACACCGGTCCACCGCTTTGGTGTCACTTAATAGTTTCTGTTATAATGTGTATCAAACGCACGGACAATAAACTACTCGGCTCTGGGCAATGAGTGTTTACATCAAGAATATTACAATCATCAGAATATTGAGAGCATGACATGGGAGTATGATATATATTTATTTCAAGATTGTTACTCAGAACTACTCTTCAATGATAGACACATATAAAACAACAACTACATTGTAGCTGATTTATCCGAATTTCAACCCAAAGATCATCCAATCATAAAACACGAAATGACAAAATATTCATCTAAGACAATCAATTTGTTTATATGGCATCGGAACCAAATTTGTCAAGTCAAGCGTCGGTGTTGTAAATTATATCTAGTCTCAAGGTCTTCTTCTTGGGTATACATGTGATATTAAAAGCAATATAACATAACTCATTTAAGGATAAACCCATTTCAGTCACAGATAACTGTATCATAAATAAAGAGTAACCAAACCAAAAGATTTTTTTTTATAAAATTTATAATATCTTAGATTACATAGGACTCATCTGCTGTTGAGGACCAACCACCACGTAAAGTTTGAAGATCCTATTGTGTTCTTGCGTTATTGATCGGAAACCATTAGAATAGTCAGAAATGGTGACCTACTGACATTAGAATCAATAGGGGTCATCTACTGTTGCTGACCAACCTCCGAGTAAAGGTCAAAGCGTTCTTGGGTTAGTAAACATAAATCATTTTATACGACCGACCGACCGACAGACAGACATGTGAAAAGCAATTTAACCCCTCATCAAAGATTGGGGACATAAAAAAACTTTTATGTCTGGGAAAATGAGACTTATTAGGAAATAGTTCACAGGTTTGCGATATATACCGGTGAATAGATCACGGTTTAGAGTTCATAACGGTAGGAATTTATCACGAAGGCCGACAGGCCTGAGTGATTAATAACTTTGCATTTGAACGACAAACCGTGTTCTATTCACCGGTATATCACGCCAAAATGCGTTCTATTTGCATTCTAACACGTGTATTATGTGCAATTACGGACTAATTTATTTGCGGAGTTAATGAGTTATTTTTCATGTTGCAATAGACAACCGCCGCTGTCCATAACACAGTCTGCCCCTGGAATTTAAAGCTTCAATATTCAGTTTATTTGTCGTCAAACGGAAGCTTTTTAACGCCCATTTCTAATTACGTACTTCATGTTTACGCATATAAATTGATACATGCAATAACCTATGTTTATAGAATATTCATCTAATCGCATAAGTAAACGCTCTTCGGCGAGGTCACAGTTCATGACGTCATATAATAAACAAGACGTAAATTTCGTTGATAAAAATCGCTAAAAATACGGGGTAGATAAATTAAACAACCGAACTTTTACCGTAATATACCGTTCATTAGATCACGATACAGCTCTATACGTTAAATGGGAAAACATACAGACAGTGTTAGAATGAACGTTTAATGTTTCATGGTTAATTCACGACTCTTTAGTTACGAAAACATGGTGATTTACTTAATCTTTAAATTGGTCCAAAAACTAACATCACGACGGTCATACACCTTACAGTACTGAAAGTATTGATGCTATGTCTTATACAGTATAACGCTTTGTTTGAATAAAGCTTATTCAAACGCGATTTATTAAATCGCTAGGGCAATTCGGTCCTCATTATACTGAGATGCATTTATAAGGTTCGGCGTTCTTTGTGTTCCTTGAACTAAAGGTGGAAATTGTATATGCCTTAACTTAATGGTTCCGATGATAGGTTTGGGCATGCATGATAGGTGCTCCATATAATATTACTCTTGATACTCGTAGTATTGGTCTTTGTTAAAGAGTCGTGGAATGTTTTACCTGCAAGCCAAGTACGTGCAAATACAAACATACGTATTAATTGATCCGTAAGTAACATCATTACTAATTTGCCTGGTTATTCTAATTGACTTAAATTGTGTTGAGACTAATCTGTTGATAGACTTATTGGTACAGAATTAATGAGCAACAAATGACGAATTATGTCTGCATTTTCAAAACAGTAACCCCCATATACGTGATATACTAGTGTGTCTGCAGACAATTGTTTTAAAAAGCTATTTTTAAAATTACTAAGTACTGTGTTTTCAATATATATCTTAAGCAATATTATTAGATATGTATGTAACAGGGTCAAAATCACCATACCATTATCATTCATAAACCTCACCATTCTATCATACCATTATCATTCATAAACCTCATGATTTATCTCCTTTCATCTACATGTAAACTAATACCGTGACGGGCCTCACCATACGTCATGTTCACCCGTGCATTAATCCCAAGCTTACGAGCGCACTCGTCAATAATACCTTGAACCGTTAACACGTCTTGGTTATTATATATTCCATGTGGTGACACGTAGCCTTTGTATTTATAGGTATAGTTTTCATGTTGTTCATTGTTTCATTTCATATTTTGATAATTAACTGTCCCTGTTTTATTTATGTATGTATATTACATATCTAATAATTATTTATGGGCACTCGTCAATAATACCTTGAACCGTTAACACGTCTTGGTTATTATATCTTCCATGTGGTGACACGTAGCCTTTGTATTTATAGAGTCCAACCACCCAGAGTGAACCCTAAACCCCGTACAATTCTGAGGGGGTAACATGTAAATGCATTACAAAATTGATTTGTCATTATGCAACAAAATATGTTCTTTAACAAAACAACTGTAAAATTATACTGATAATGAAAGTTCAACGAACCATCCGATAACCTCTATAGTGTTTCCTGGTTGGTGTATTATTATTTTCAGACAGACGAAAGAAATTAACAGCAACTAACTTTTAATTTATTGTATGAATAACATATGGTATTAATAATATTAACCAGCAGCAGAACAAGGCACAGTTCAATCAATTATTTCTTAAGAAATGTCAAAATCTTATCTGAGTTGTCCACTGTCGAATGTTCCTTTTAAATAAATTCAAAGTTCACAGAATGTTTATATTTTGAGCACAGAGAAATCCACATAATATTTAATTAAATCCTCTCACTGTAAATTATATACCGAAAGTAACACAACGGACCATTTAAACGTGTTATATGGAAAATTGTTCTCCCGTGCAAATTGTGCATCTATATAATATATAGTATCTAAGTAAACTCCAATGGGTTACCCCTTAAGAACATTCTAGAATATTGAAGTAAACTTATTGTCTATCAAAACCTGGAACCTTCCAACCCTTCCAAAATGTAATAACAATTATCAAAACATGTGAACAAGTTTATTTAAGTTTATTTATACCCAACAACATTATAAACACACATAACAATATAAATAGACACAATCAGTACAATACCTTGTAAAACAATATAAAGTGTACCGGGTCCCTTTGAAGTCATTCGACACGGGAAGATAATGTATACTTACATATTCTCATATACAAATGTTGCATGACATGCTGGCTGATTTGGAATGCAATAATATGTTGTCAGTGTGATATAAAACTGCACGATTAAACTTAGATTACGCTTGTTTCGACGTGCTCCCCTGCTTATGTTCTCTTTATAAGTAGTAAAACCCTAAACGTCAGTATTGAGTCTTTTGCAGATACGACATAAAATAAACGAATGGCATCTTAAGAGTGTATTCATACTGTAGTCATATTGCAAAGTTTGCTGGAAACGTATACTATGTGACGTATGTTGGTGTTACCTGTATGTGAAAGAATATTCTTATAATTGCAGACTGCAGTTACTTGCATTGTAGGTTGCATTAATTCCTATTCTATTACACTTACATCATGGCAGTTCATTTCCATTACTGTACTTTGCTGGATGACTTGTCTGATTAAGCACTAACACACGCAAAATACGACTGTTCCTGGAGCATAAAGTTTGTATGCTACATTCGAAGAAGACTCAGCAATTATATTGCATAGATATCGAGTTAATAAAGTTTGACTCGAGTTCGTTTGCAGACAAATTAAGTAAACTAATCAAAACATACATGTATAAGTACTTATAATACATACTGCAATAGAAATGTGTAGCGAAATTGTGATCAGTAACACAAAGGTGTACATTGATGCATGTAAGTGTGTATCTGTACCTACTATAAATCATTATTCTGAAGGTTCTGAAGTAAATAGGCAGTGCTTTGACTGTATGTTTGCCGAAATAATTGTTCCCAAACTATTATAGCATTGATACTCGGATTTGGTTGACCTATAATATGTATTAATACACATAGGCCAGTCATTCTAGCCCAAAAATGGCATTAACCTAGACAAAATTGCAAAAGTTTTGTTTTGAGTATTTTTAAGTTTTTTAATGTCTAAACTATTACCTGGAAAAAATCCCCTGTCCAGAAAGTTGCGGAAGTACCTTAAAAAGCGATTTTAAGAAGGTCACTATACTTTTCATAATTTTATTCCATGAAAATTTGGGTATAACATTTTATCAGTATTGTAATGCTATACACACACACTGGTTAAAATATCAAACCATGTTGTTAATAAAAGGAATTTACAAGCAAAATATTTTCAATAAACCATTTATTTCAATTTTTTAAGCCAATAATGTGAAAATGAAGGGGTAGATTTACCCCACCCACTTTTCAGAAAATTTGATAATTATTTTTATACCATAAAACATGAATTAATTTCTTTATTTTGGGTAAACATATCTAAATGAGAGTATTTTATAAGTCATCAACTGATAAACATGCATCAGGATCTTAATTTGACCTACATACGTGTGTCCATCTGTTTGTCTGTAAGTGCTTCAGTCAGTCATGCTCATCCGTGAAGAAATCTTTATTATATGATTAAGTAAAATAACTTCAATGGTGTCGTTATTAAACATAGAATGTGGAGAGGGGCCTGTAAGGGACAAGTAATGCGATAGTGAATAACATTCCATATCTATATTATGACAACAATCGCGGTTGCTATGGAAACGAAAATGGTGAAAACATTTTCTTGCATAAATCGAAATTTTGATTGAAACGTTTATGAGAACTGGATTATTAACAGAGAATAATGTAGGAATAATGCACATCATTGTACTGTTTGAATTTCATTAACTCTTTTGCTGATATGGTAGCACAAACTTCTATTTCACTATTTAAGCTTTTTATTCGATTTGTTTAATGTATTGTCACGTAGGTGAATTCCGGACTATTATATTATAATATAGGTTTGTGTTGCCTTATGAAGTGCACTCACAAGTCGGAGTTCCTTTTGCAATGAAGTTCGTTTATGTCATAATAAATATACCAGTAATATATAAACACCAAAGTAGATTGAATGTATCTGACGTTTTATTAATATCATAATAAGGTTATGTTAGCAAATTATGACATTATGAAGTTGGACAAAGCAAAGTTTACGTTTGAGCTATAAAAACCACATGGTTAACTGATACTAGTCTACAGGGGGTATGGCTATAGTCAGGCAGTTAGCTTCCTTGGTAACCCCGCAACAATATTTAAAGACCGGTACAGAAATTTCTACGTTTTGAATCAGTAAAACAAATTTATCAGTGATGTTTTAGTACAAAACTGACCGTATCTGTAGATTTGTTTGGATGTAGCAGGTCTGTAGCAGACGATTTTTGAAAATAATGCGTTTGTCGCACGGAAATACATCCGTGGTTTGTCGGGACTTACATTTAATGCAGGTCTACGTTCAACCAAAACATGTATGCCCTAGACACAGGGGGTGCGAAATGCCTAATTCATCAAGAACAGGATCGCATCTACCAACAACAACCGCGGTTGCTGCATGGACAGCAGTTTTTAAAATAACGCGAAACATCGCCGACGTGTCGGGAAACCTCTGGGATGCCTCGAAGAATTCTTTTTACCGCGGAAGCATCCCCGATCACTCCCCGAGGTTCTGTGTACCTTGGGAATGCCTCCTCGGGATATTCCCGAGTTTCGGGGATGCCTACCCGAGATGTTCCCGACATGACATCTTGAGTACATCGGGTTAAATTTAATTCATACATTGAAATTCCCCGATGTACTTGCGATCTGACTAAATGTCTCAAAACTTCCCGAAGTTTCCCCGATACATCGGGGAGCATTCATCAGACATCGGTGAACCTCCTGATGTCAATCGGCAATACATCCCGAAGCAGTTAGACCAACGCATGAAGTCGGGAATACATCGGGAGTTCGTCGGATGCCTCCCGATTCACAAATTGTTTCGAGACTGCCCCGAAGCTTCCCAAAGACCACGAGGATCATGCTGTCGATGTCTACCGAAGCTAATTTATTTCTATCGGGAGTACATCGCCGACGCAAAAAAAGCTCAGTGGGACCTAGGCTTTAACTGTCACACCTGGATAACATTTCAGTTAAAAAGGTGAGGGTACTCACATTAAACGTTGTTTACACCAGCGTTGTTTAGCGTTTCAAAGGTATAAACAAGAGCTGTCCACGAACAGCGCGCTCCTATATTCTCAGTGGCATGCTAGGGTAGTATAATCATTATATATTCAAAACAAAATTCTTCGTAGATGCAACATCTCCCTCTTCTGTGTAGAGGTTGCGCCTTGTATGTATTTTTTGTTTTCTGTGCTCGGTTGGTTCAGTTGGGCATCGTGTCTTGTTTGTTTTTCATATTTTCTGAGCTCGACTGGTTAAGTTGAGTGCTGCCTTCCCTGTCTGACTTAATACTATATTTTTCTAAGATAACTTGATCAAACTGCTTGACAGAGTTACCTACTCATGTGTATGTCATGGTGTCATGATGATGAACGAGTATGCAAAGTATCAAAGCAGTATGTCATTGCACTTTGAATATATTACAGGTTACAAACCTTTTATCTAGACTTTAAGATTTGCATTTCTAAGCCCAAAATGGGGTATACTTTCAACAAAATGCTTGATAAGTTATCTATCTCTGTGTATGGGTTAGTGTACATGATGGTGAACAAGTATACAAAGTACCAAAGCAATATGTCACTCCGCTTTGAAAATATTTGATGCTAATACTTGTACCTAAACTTTAACATTTGCATTTCTTTGTCAACAAAAAGCTTGATTGATAGAGAATAATAGGTCAGTGCCGTGGATGAAAAAGTTTATCTGGCAAGACGGAGAAATTTATCGTGTGAGCCGGATAAACTTTTACTTCATTCACGGCACTAACCTATTATACTATTTATCCAGTCGCTTAATCTACTCAGTAAGGGGATCAAACTCGGGCCTATACTGTTACTCTTTCATTAACTAGCGCACAACGTCACGTTCGTTCCGTGACGTCATGATAAACAACGACGTCGGACATCTTGATAGACGTCGTGTAGACGCAGGTAAGTCGAAGAAAATAACCGATCAACCACCAGCTCATTTAGGATAGGAAAACCTCACCCTCGGTCACGGAAATGCAACCAGCGACTCTTATATAAGAAGAAGTCTGTCAGATCATGTGGTAAGGTGACGGATTATCACTAGTCACATGACCAGGTGACCGATTATAGCTAAGTTTAATCGGCACCCCTTTAACTCGCAGATTTTGCCGGAAGTGACTGGATAAAGCTCCCTATCCGCGTGTATGGGTTGGTGTTATAATGGTGAGCAAGTATGCAAAGTATAAAAGAAATATGTCTATGCACCTTGAAGATATTCGAGGTTTAAGAAATTGTACCTATACTTTAGCATTTGCATTAAGTTGAATAAAGGGGCATAATTTCAACAAAATGCTTGATAGAGTTACCTACTCCTGTGTACGAGTTGGGGTCATGATGGTGAACAAGTATACAAAGTATCAAAACAATATGGCAAAGGACTTTGAAAATATTAGAGAGTACCTGTTCCTGTACGTCAAAATTAGTGCAAATAGTAGATCCAAGTATAAATTTTAATTTTTTCGACACACGGCTTCCCATAGTCGGAAAAAAATATCACGTGACCTTGTTTGAATATGTCTTTAAAATGTTTTACTTTGTTTATATATGGAGAATTTCGATGTTTTACTATAGTCTGCATTGTGTGAAATTTGAATTTGTTAATATGTAACATTTCATGTCGTCATAAACACAAGTATGGGTCGCCGTTGTACATGAATTACTTTGCGCATTTTCCAAAAACCTTTCTTCATCAAATGCAAGAAAACGGCGAGGTCTATCGATGGGGATTTTTTTCTGTGACTATATGGGACAACACTCTTCACAAATATGTACAAAGAAATTCTTTTGCAATTTTGTCTAGGTTAAAACCTAGAATGACTGGACTAACAGTGGAACATGTAATACCCCAATCACACGAGAGTCGGAATGAGCCGGAATGCCGTAGGAATAGCAATTCGTGGTACATTCTTGTATGTTCGAAATGTATTCCGACTGCATTCCGAGTACATTCCATATGTTCGGACCAGTTTGAATGTTTTAACATGCTCTAAACCTATTTCGTTTGAAATAAAATACATATTGAAATAAAAATGAATAAACTGTTATTCAAAACCCTCTGTATTTATTGATACTGTCCAGATCACACGGCGTCGGAATGAGCTGGAATGCCTTAGGAATAGCAATTCGAGGTGTATTCCTTCATGATCGAAATGCATTCGAAACATTCTGTCTGCATGCTGGGTCAATTCGTAGTGTATTCGATATATTCCGGCCCATTCCTGTGTCCACTTCGAATGTTTTGCGCATGTTCAAAACTTTCGAGATAAATTCGAAGTCGGGTGGACTAGCGAACGGCTACCGAAGTGTATTCTTCCGACATTCTGATTACATTTTAAATATTCGTATGGCATTCTGACTATATTCGAAACATTACTTAAAGCCATTATAGGTACTGATATTAAACACACTACCCGTGCACAACCCGTGCATAATCCCGTGCAAAACGGTCCGATGCTTGTGTTTACCGTATTTTGAAAACATATGCGTGCACGATCTCCGCTATCATTCCAGGCGGACTCGAAGTATATTCGAGTTATACTCGAAGTATATAAGAATTGTATTTGAATGGTATTTGAAGTATTCCAACGGCATTTTGTCAAAGCTGTAATAATTTTGGTCAATTCAAGTTATCATTCGGAATGTGTTTCGAATGTTTATTCTTTCTCCATTCAGACTCATTAGGGCCAATTCCGGCTGATTCGAGAGTCGTGTGATTGGGGTATAAGATATTAATCTAATAGAAGTACACTGTAACACATGTCAGTAGTTTAAAACCAACTAGAGAAGAATCGGTTGATAAAGCATAGGTAGTCTCGCGTGTAGCATCTTTGTGTATCAAACAACAACTCGTCTGTTCCAATGGAGCAATGCATGGACACAAATGTGATATGATTCACTAGATACTATAGTTTTAAAAATGCATGCTCGTGCGTTTTAAACATTCAATATTTAAATATGAAAACTATTGCTTTCTTCTGTTTTTGAAAAGCCAGTATGAGATAGAATAATGAAAGTCTCATAAAACTATCGATATGTGACGATGTGATTACGACATTCCTTTTCATTCTGGAACAGAATAGAGTCCAACTCGTACAACTAGCATTCTCATGTATTGTCAGTTTATCTTTGTCAGAAGCCGAGTAGTTCACATTCACGTTGTGAATACGACAACTTTAAGCCTCAAGTTCATCTGATACTGACAAGGCTTTCAGTTTTCCTACGCAATAATTCTCATGAATTAAAGAAATTGAAATAATCCACCAATAATTTACAGGCAGTAACACTACTCAAAAGTCTTTATAGCCATTATTCTGACGTGGTGCATCATACATTAATCAACAGATAAAATAAAGAAATTAGCTGCCATCGACATGATCAGATGAGAGGAACGGATGAAGGAAAAGACATGTACGACATGTACGTAAAACAATCGATTTAAAATGGGGATTCAAATGCTATGAACATAAACATGTAAGTGATTCCTGCAAAATTCCAGTTATTGGTTATAGAAAAACAAGCAGTTGTTCGTTATGAGCTTAAGAATGCATTGTTTGTAAGTTGGAAAATTTGTGTCACATAATCAGGGAAATTATGTGTGGGTGTGACTTTATAATATAGTTGTCAGTCATACTTGTGCTCGAAATTTAAAGTCCGCAGTCTGTCATTAATTGCGGGTTAAGTATGTAAGCTTCCTTGAAATATCCGTTTTTGGGGATATGGATGGTTAGTTCAATGTCTAACTCTTGTTCGGATGGCTAGGCGCTGTCGTCGTTTGTTTGTGACTTTGGATTGTCTATATTATTTATGTAATAAATTCTGTCAGCCAATTTCATCCAATTGAGATGTGTAAACAAGTCTGGTATAAGGTAGTAAGTTAAATTCCTGGTCTAAAATCACTCGGGCTGCTCGTATTTAATGTTGTACATATAATGTAAGAGTTTAATAGTGCATTATCGCCAAATAGCACACCTATAATCTATATGAGATAGCATTTACGTGTGTACAGGTTAGAATTTATTAAACATTCTCTTGGATGAGAATATACCTCGCCGACGATAGGAAACAAAAAAGCCATTTATGAACCTTGTTCTTTATGGTAATGAAGCAGACTGCTTTTGAGAAATGTTCACTATACGAGGGACATTCTGAAAGTTCTAATAACAAAGCAATAATTTTACATCGGTAATGCTGATATAGCAGATTAAGAAAATTGGATCTTATGCCATTTAAGCTCTGGTTCTATAAAAGTGCGTGTGATGTTTGGTTTGTAGTTTGATGAATTCTTTCAATCGGACTCGGCAGTATACTTTATTTGATTCCCATCCACTTCCTGAACAGTAGGAGTTCGAGTCCCCGAGGCGCAAAATATTGATAATAGAACAACTATGTGCGGCGAGATGCAGTAGGTGAATAGAGTACGATCCATGACGATAAAGTCCTCGGAAATAAGGATGTGAGTGTAATACATTCCGCCGTGATGCAAATATTGACTATAACACTAAGACATTTTACAAAGTATCATATGACATAAAAATTGTAATATTCTGTATGAAACTGACGTATATGAAGATGGCAAGGTTTTGTACCGTTGATATATTCCTGCGACACATCAATTGTTCGTCTCTTGACAGATAATGTCTGTCGTCTTTAGAAAAAGCTTATAAATATAGTTCTCAGGGGGTTATTTGACATTATTTTATACCGTCTGAGCGTGAACTCAACAATATTCAAAGTTCAAGTAAATATATCCAGACACTACTAGATGGCATTATTGTATTATTCATATCCATTGTAACTCTTCTATTTTTAATAGACTACTTTAATATTTCTGAGTGTTTCGCAGATCGTCTCTGTAACAGTATTTCAGTCCATATCTTAGTAATTGGATACTTGAACGAAACTGTACTTCATTAATATTTAATTTCCCTTTTTCAGGTTCATTGGTATTCAACATGCCAATTTTGGTCCTTATTTTCTAAAAGAGAGCGAGTTTTGAGAATTAATCTAACTTTAATATGGTAGAAGATAATGAGACGGACTAAAATATATTTTTGAAAATCAAATTGAGGACCCAATCTAAATTCTTATTTAAGCCGTGGTTCCATTAAGTCATCATTAGACTCACATGTGAAGTAATGGCATTTTACTATAGTACTCGTACATGGAAAGGAAACCGTCGAACCTGCTGGGGCCGTTGCTTAAATGGACACAAAGCATTCCGAGCAATTTCCAACGTCTAGCCACACTCGTTTGCAAATTTATCAACCATAGTTGGACAATGACAGTTTATTGGTAGCATGGACGTTAAGAATTACATGATCGTAAAATTTGCATTCAAATAAAATGCAACAATAACAACAGACGACATGTTTCTTTAACTTTCTTTTCAAAATACAATGCGATATTTTCTGTCACATTCTGTTACACGTAAATATAAATTGTGTGGCATGAATATAAACATCTTAAGCTTATGTAATCCACGTGTTATGTACTTCAAGAAAAATAACAAGAACATGATTCTAGTTCTGATATAAGCTCTAAAACCATCAACAATAATAATGTTCAAACTAAATAGTCAACCGTTGGTCTTCAAATATCATAATACATCATTTTCTGCCTTTTGTCACATGCATATATAGCCACGTATCTGTACCATTAATAAAGAATAAACAAAAACATTTTTTTAATAAAATTTATCACATGTTTAACGTCGTGGTAGCGTAATAAAGCCATGATTTATTTTTGATAATACACTAGTGTAATAAAGCTTTGACGCGACGTCATTCAAAGCATAGGCGACGTCGTCAAAATCGCGCGTTTATTATAGTGAAAATATGTTGCTATTTTATGTTTCGGCCGGAAAAAGGCTAACATGTGATAAAAAGAACATTACATTTGTGACTTTTCACATTGAATTTAATCAACTCGTTTAATAAAATCAATATGAAAAGACACTCATGTAATATCCTCTATTTATAATATATTAGAAAGTTTCATAACACGGGAAATTGACCACACAGTCAATGAGGTGCAGTTTGATTTAAATAAATATTTCATTAATACTGGTGTTATTCTAAATATATTTCAATAACCAACAACTAGTGACCTTCGTCTTTAATTTGATATCAATATTTTAAATATCGGACCATAAATAAGAAAATAAACCCATAGGGCGTGATCACTATCGTTTTTCTTGTTTAGAAAAGTATTGTCGTTTCTATTAAATGCACCTCTGTGACTGTCTGGACAACGTGGTATACATTTCATGGTATAACTTTTTAATTAGTTGATCAATTAGGATGGGACTTTGCATGGAGGTAGTAATTACGATGTGGTCAATGATTGTAATTACTTTATGAAGATAGCAAACGTCAATTCTTGTTTTTAATACCACGAAAATCCGACCACTTTAGTACAAATGCACCTTTCTAAGATCAGATAAATTTTATAAAAGAAATTTTATTTTTACTCAAAAATGTTTTACATACAAAAGGCATCCATTATATCGTAGTTTAATCAAATAGAATATAAGATTGAGATAGTGTATATAGCTAATTATTCGCCACAAACACTCTGGATGCTGGATCGGTTTAATGCGCATGCGTCATTTGTCATAGTACATTATGTGCCTTATAAATGTAAAAATGTGTCAAAAAATTATCTAAAATAAATCAAATTGAACAGTTTTGATAAGTATTATGCAATAAAATTAGAAACTACTAATCGAAATGACGGCTTCCATTCTGAGAAAAATATTACATTACAAAATAGGTGGGTGGGGTAAAAAATAAAAATATTGCTATTTATGCCAAATGACTTTTTTGGGAGTCAGGTTCGTTTGGTAATGTTTGTTTATTGTGTGTTGATGTGTTTTCGCGATATTTACATGTTCAATAAATTTTATTTTAAGCGTTTTCATTGATTTGCTCAGCATTTTAGCCACATTTAACCAAAATAAAAACAAAAATTGCGAAAATGATACCTCGGTGACATATATTTTTTATTGCATAATTTTGAAGATCTATGTCACTAGTCTTATTTAACAAAATATTAAAAAAAGCTTAAGGTGGGAAAAAAGTTATTAGGATTTTACCTGGGTGCTTTTTTGCTGCATTAAATATGACGTGGGTGGGGTAAAAGAGCAATATATATTAGACAAAAAATAAATATACCCTTTTAGGTATATTGATCATGTATAACAATGTGTACCCTAACTATATTGAGAAATATTGTATTATTTAGATCACAGACATCAAATAAAAATGTCAAATTTGAACACCACCACCAATTTACCAATTTCCACTTCAATCAGGGCTGATTACCCGAAAAACAAGTTCCGTGACCTAGTGCTTTTTCATCATATTTTGTGTCAGTAACGATTTCTTTACTTCCTGGCAAAATTTGAGCAAGTTCGGAAGGTGGGGTCCTAAGCGCTCCAACATCCTTAATAAACATGTCAAACTACTTTGATTATAGATATACATCAAAGATGTAGCAAACTGTTAAGAAACAAGCGGACCTATTGATTAAGACACCCTGTATATAGATACTACACAAATATCAATTATATTTCAATTAACCAATGCATATGAACCATACGGATATGTGGTCAAAATGGCTGTATTAAAAATTGTTATCATGACAGTTAAACAAAAGTGCCAACTTGTTCTAAAATACTGTAGCGATTGAGCTAAAAACGAGTAATGATAATGTCTATTTTCAGTTGTGCAAAAATGTTGGCAATGTCCACATCGGTTTAATGTATTCTAACCTGTATTGACGAACTGAAAAAACGGCCACTTTAGACTGGTAGACACCGTACAGCGTAAATAATGCCCAACATCGGACGAAAACGAATGTAAATACGTTACATCGCCTTTCATTTTATTCGGTAGCCATTTTTAGATATTCCTGTGATTCACTTGAAGTGAACTAAATAAAGGAGACTTTATTATACAATTCAGAGTACCAATGTGGGTATTTCCTATGACGTTCAGTCTTTTTATCAAAATAAGCGCTGACATGTGGCACATTGACGGACCATGCAGAAAAGCGTATGTTTTTTCGTTTACTACATATTAAGTTTACTTTCCACGGACTTTGTTCCTATTGAAACTTTTACCTGGCATGTTCTCCACCTATGCTGAAGCCGTCGTCAGTGAAAATCGACAAACGAGCAAGCAATTGAAGGAAAACGATATCGAGTTGAGTACACAGTTTAGCTATGATAATATATGTGATGTAAAGGATTTAGTATTCTGCTGCACTCGGGTTAGTTTCCTTCTTGGTTCCGAAAGTACCGAGTTATATCAAAATAATAAAAATGTTAATTACTTTTAGTCGCACATAACCATTGCATCATTCATGGTAGATTTTCTCATATCGGGGATGTAAGTTATGTCGTAGTAGCGAAATAAAAATGAAGTTAATTTAATTTCGTGATGTTTAATACGCTGCATCATTGTCAATAATATATTTTATATAATACAATACACATATGTAACGAATGTAAGGAATGTAACGTTGTAGTTTTACCTATTGATCCGACGGGAATATGTATGATCAAGATTGGGCAAATGAGGTTAAAATTCCCAGTACATTCCAACCAAATAGGGACTATTCTAGGGGTACGGTGTGTACCAGTTGTTATAGCTGCCGTCTGTAAAAGAATAGAAATTCGTTGTATGACTTTATTCCTCTAACAAAGTAATGAACATTCTACAATGAATGCCAAATACATGTATCATATGTAATAAATTCGATGTAATATTAGTTTCAGCCTACGTTCTTATCTATTGACATACAATATTATATTCCAACGAAAAACACTAGGAGGAAATAATAATTAGTCAAAAACCGGTAGGGGACCAATAAAATGTGTTCCTGTATGAAAAATTGACAAGCACTTGCTTCAAATAGACGTGTATGCACAAAACATACAACTTCTAGCCTTTAACGATTGATACTAGATAGGCAGCAGTAAGCTTCGGTAGATAAGTTGCAATCGGTGAATTTATGTAGACGTTGATTGAAATTCTTCACAATCCTATATAATTTCGGTGATACGTTTATTACCTTTCAGATCACAGACAAACAAATGCCAAAGAGGCAGGGACGATAAGGGTGTTTTAGGCCCAAGAAGTTTTGAAAAAATAAAATCGCCGATGGTACGTTTTTCTTTGCACATATAGACGAAACAATCTCTAAACAAACTGTCAGTTAATCACGTTAATATTTATTTATACTTGCATTCTGACTTCATATGGGGCCTATTGTGACCCCCAGAATGCCCGAAATCGACAATTTTGATCTAAATATTGCCAAATAAATGCAAAGTGTAATACGTGTACTAAGTTCATATTTCCGAACAAAGATGCTATTTTAATTACAAATCAATGTACGAAGTATAAAGTTGGTACACAGCTGTGCTCGTATCTAGCTTTTTAAAAAGCTCAAATTCCGTAAGACACTGGTTTTTAGTACCGCCACGTCTACAATCAGCCAAATACTCTTTAAATATCATGAAAAGTCAATATATTTGCTAAATTTGGTGAAGAAATATTTAACCAAACTTATTTGTACGAAAAATGAGTTCGAACACAAGTTGACTATTCGAAAAAAATAAATTAAAACACGAACCAACGAGTGGGTACGAAGCAATTTGATGACGAATATCACCAAGTGAACACTCATCGCGCACCTTCTTAGCGACGACCTACTTTCAGTTTGACAGGTGGTCGGGTTATATATAAACAAGCATCGATCCGACAGATTCCATTTTCATATCGTCAAAATACTTAAGTCAGTAGTAAGTATACGTTTTTAATTTATTACTACATTTCTATCGTGTTTATATTTTATATTTACGATATCATTGTTCACAATCATTGAATTCAACACGTTTCGACTTCGTCTGCAAACTGATGACTTGCAGGATTCGGTGATCTGCGTCAGATTGTGGAATGAATCTACACCAATTCATGGTCTAAATTATTGTTTGCTTTGGCACAGTATTGGTGTGAATTATCTAACGCGTTTTCTTTGATGAAACGACCCTCAACTGTGTTGTTGATGGTCAATTGCACTGCAAGATTATGTATAGATAAAAAATAAGATCCCACCTATAATAGTTCGTCTGTAGCCGAGCGGTAAGCCTACTCGTTGACCTCATCGACACATAACCCCATTAAACTTAAATTATGTCATATATACATGTTAATGTCAGATTCCTTAATTATATGTCTTAATTCTTGTTTCGATAGCAAAGTTCACTTTATCATGGTATCCTTGCTGCCATCAGAATGGGTGTATTTTGTAGAACTTATCATTAGCATGTCACTTTATGTTTACAAATTAATAATGACAAACTCAATTTTAGATGAAACTGTTTGTTGCTTGCAATATGACCTCTTTCAAATTGAAAGTTCTTGATTTTTGTGCATTACATAATGCTGTACACCTATGTTAAACCTGAACTAAAATCAGTTTTTAATAATTAAACAACACGATTTTTTGGTTGGATTGCTGTGGCAATCATTGCAATGTGTGCTTCTGTTATTACATGTGATCATTTTATGTACAAATACACAAAAAAAATGTTTTGGGAGTTTATGACAATTACCATAAAATAAAAGTGTTTGTGTTTTACTTGACAGTGTTTGTCTTTTATTGACCCTTTTTTATAAAAGATTCAATATGAAATACAGTTTTACTTGTTTTTAGCTTGACTCTTCAAAGAATAAGGAGGGTTGTTGTACTCACCCACACTTAAGTTACAAAAATAAATATTTGAAAAAATATTTCAGACATAATTTTGTAGTTGAAGTCAAATATTCTTCCATAGACAGTAGTTTGATCAGCCCGGTTTCAATACTGTGCAACTGTAATTGGATGTGAGATTCGAACCTGTACTGTATAACACTTAGCAATGCAAAGTGTGAACATTTTAGACCACTTGACTATCACAACAACCCGCTAAAATTTTAATGTGACTTCAACAAACTAACTGCTGATATATCAATAATAACACTTACTATAACAAGCACTTTTACATAGTGACAAACACTCTACTTTAAACTTGTGTTTTGTTGGCATGCAGTACCACAATTTGCTACATATTCTATTTAATTTCAAGAAATGGTCGCTATGGGAAAAGGAAACACAATAGCAGATGAATGAAAAGGGACACAAGAAATATTTTTCACTGACATAATAGTTACATAAGAAGTCATAAATGTGAAATATGCTCCTTTTCACGTACTGGTTGTTTACAAGAAATGGTTGCTATGGCAACAATAAATAGTTAGAATGAATAAACCATGCCTGTTTCATATGCAGGGATGTAAAGTCCTTCATTAATGGTAAATTCACAAAACATAAGGGAAAACTCAAACTTTGGCATTTTTGAGATTTTTGAAGTGGTTGCTATGGCAACAAAATCAATAAAATATAACATCAATAGTTTGAACTATACGATTGAATGTTGTGTATATCATTGACATCACTTATAAAAACCCGATGTCTTAAAACTTGGTTTTAACATATTTAAGTTAAAACAATAAATGGTTGCTATGGCAACCAAAAACATGAAAATGAAGAAATATATATTTGAATCATACTGAGTGAGGTAAAGATTTTCATTAATAACATTTCCAAAAAAATACCATTTAAAATAAGCATTTAAGCATTTTTGTGTAATGTAAAGAAATGGTTGCTATGGCAACAAAAAATGAATAAAAATATTATAATCTTTCACTGGATGTGCATACCTTTGAATGATAAAAGTTTCATAAAAATTAGAAGTTGGGCCAAAATTACCCATTTTCATCCCTGCTCCTTTAATCAAAGTGATATCATGCCAATTTCGAAACCAATGCTGGCATAAAAGGAATGTGTGATTTGTATCTAACCGATAATAATATATTATACTGCATGTTAAATACATACGGGATAAAACAATTAACATTTTGAAAGACCTTTGCGATAATAACTATATATTGTAGTGTTAAGATAAGGCAAATGGTAATGTTTCCGACAATAAAACGTAACATGCACGTTTACCTCTGACCCAGACACTATATATCAGACATAAATAGACAGATTGATTTGTGACAAAACTGGAAACGAAGATAAATTTCTCCGAATTTTAAATATTTAGTATATAATTTCGATTCTTCACTGCTAGCAGAATATTGACTCATGAGAATACATTGAATGCATACCAGTAGCGCACAGACAATCTAATGCCACACAGTAACGGCGGAAGTGCCTAGCCAACGACGCAAAAGTCAGACATAGAACGAACCATCCACATCCAATAAAATGGATATTTAAAAAAACCCTATATACTCACTCCGCAATGAATGACACACTGTGGACTTTGAATTGCGTGCATACTTAGCCTAAAAGGGAGGTAATTATAAATATTAACTACACTGACATGAAGTACGTAGAGACTTTTTACAGCCACCACACGGCACTTAAAACCTGCTGTAGTGATAAGTAAATACTACAACGCATAGACAATCCAAAGCCACACAGAAACGATGGAGACAAGCATTAATGTTTATTAAAAGAGTATACATCATTAGCATATATTAGTATTGTATTTGCCAGCGTCATTGGTGATAAAACATCAGAAAAGGTTTAAAATGAAAGCACACAAAGCCTTGTTGAAATTGAGGGTCCTGTACAATGTTAAATGAGATGTATTGACGTTTTTAAGTTGCGATTTAATTATTCAATTACTTTAAACAGAATACATCGTCGCCAATATCGGTATGTAACAACGTATACAAGATAAACAACTCTGTTATGATGCTGCACTGTTTATCATGGTAACATTGTTATGTTTCCCATATACGTCGAGCAAAAAATTTAATGGCATACATTATATGTTTTCATGAAATTTTTGACACGCTTTTCCAAACCGGTCATTTAATGCACGCACATGAAAAAGAAATGATGCAATACATTAAAATGTTGTTGTTTGACGTACGTCATTTTCTCATGGAAACCTTCACTAGCACATTGTATACTGCACATGTATTTGTCACTAAGACATCACGTTTAAGTATATCAAGCAAACGGCAACTTAAATACAACATCCCCAAAGTAATGATCAACGCCTATTCGTGCTGTTGAAAAATGTTTCTCTAGCGCAATAAGCATAGTTTAAATTCAAACCTGCCTTAACACTAAGTCAGACAGGAAAGACAGACCTCAACTTAACCAGCCGAGCATGTAATGTCTAAATATTAGGATGTTTTAATATAAATCATTCCGTCTGGAGTGACTTCAAAGAAACCCGGGACTACAACGTTTTTTGAACTGGATGACTTGACTGATTGTGTCTATTCATAAAAAAACGAGAGGCCGTACCTCAACAACAAGTGCTATTGGATTTCTCGTACAATTCTCATTAACGGCTAATCTTATGTTCTAAATCAGTGTTTACTAAAGCTCAATGTTATAAATACAACAGAAATAGCAAATAAATTGGGAAACAAAGTTCTTTGTATATCAGCACATCGATTTTGTATTATGTTATTAGACAGCCAGAGACAACTTTCGACATTTATTGAAATGGATCTGACTAATTACAGAAAAGTCACACGAAGCGTTGGTGCACTAACTAATACTGAACTTTATGAGGATTACTTTGCATAATAAGTTAACCTAGCGACAACATGTGTTAACTGTTGCTTATTGTTTCCGTAACAATACTTATGACTACCATCACATTGGTCTGTGAGACCAATACATTACAAGTACTTCTTATTCGTATGATGTCTCTTATACAGTAAAGACAGCTTTTTATAGCGATCCTTTGTATATAGCGACGTTCACAACGTACATTCGAGCAACAATATCCACATTACGCGGGTATTTGATAATCTTATTTTATATTATACCTGTTTTAGCACTTTAAAAAGGTTTTTTATTTCGTCCATTTGACACTGATGTCACCATTTAATTCCAATATGTATTTTTTGATAATAAATTGTATCTAAACACAGATAAGCACCGAAGAATTCAATACATACTATATTTTATTGTGTTTCTTTATTGTTCTGATGGTAGTGTCATATGACATACACAACTTCTTGGCCGCAGGATATTCTGCATAATATTAAACCTAGGTAAAAAGATGATAATGTCTGGAATGAACTAGTAGTTTTAAGCATTGTACAAATCATTATACGGTTGTATTGCTCTGCTACATTATCGTGATTGTGAACCAATAACGTATCGGTTATTTCACAAGGATTAGAAGTTGGTCCATTGATGACATATACACTTTTATTTTCATATGACCCTCTTATACACAAAATACAAGTGTATATTGTTGCTTACACAGTTTATCAAAACATTGATTATAATGAAATAGAAAATTAACAAAAACATTGGATGCTCATGTCTGTTCAAATATTAGTTGAACACCTCTCGCATAATTAAGATTCAAGATTTAAATATTTATTGTACAAATAACCTCCGGCCCATTTACAAAATATATACACATAAAATAAAACACTATGCAATGGCCAAATAACATAATATAATAAAAGTTTTCGTTTTTCAAAAGCATGAAATAAATACGAAATAGACATAGTCCGTATCATGGTTAAATGTTAAACTTAGACAGATTAGGATGTTTACACAATTAACAAGTGTATTCAATTCAGATTTCAGCATAAGATGGACATAATTAAAAATGAAATTCGTCGTCTATAGTATTTTGACAGTATTTACAAAAGCGTTAGTTTCGCGGTACTTCCTGATTTCTGCCAACTTCTATCATCCGGTTATGAGAAGAATATCTAAATTGGACTAAACTGCGACGATACTTCCTTATTTCACAAAAAATGAATGGAAATGTAACCGCTATTTCACGCAGAGTGTTTTCATATTATTTGCTCAGTGAAATTATGTTTTTACCCCCAACATATCCATATTTATACTCACCCTAGATAGTATCACGACAAACATTTTGGCCAATTTTCATGACGATACAGTGCCAAACGTGGCCTCTATTTCCGTTTAAGGTATATGTGCAGAAATGATGCGCATAAACAACTGTATCAAACGTCCTTAAAACAAACCCAAAGCCATTTTCATATACAATTTTAACATTTCATAATATTTTTTTGTATAAATATCTATCTTAATTACATTCAAGTATTCTAATCCAGAATGTTATACAACGTTTACAGGGTGTCCCAAAAAAACGTGGACCTGTCTAAAATGCTTATAACTTATTTAATGTTTAATGAATTTGACTGATTTTTTGTGAGAGTGTGTAAACGTGATCTCTAATTCTACAATACGTACTTAATAATATGTTTTGCCTTACAACAGGAAATGACATCATCATTTTACCTATGGTGTTATTTCTTGTTTTTTTTTGCTGACTGCTTTGAAAATTTCATCATTTGATAAGACATTGTTGTCTGAGCATTCATTTTGAGAAAAACAAGATTTTAAAGTCCCAGAGGTGATGCAAATTTTGTGACAATCTAAGAACTTTGAAATGCAATAATAAAAGGAGGGAGAATATGGTGAGTTCACTTAAAAAGGAAATCAGGCAACCTTCAACATATTCATCAACATTCACTAAAGAAGAAAAATCAATATTAAATTATTATTATTGAGAACACTCGACAAGAGAGTTTAGTTAGAAGCAAAGGGTAATAAGGTGAACTTATATCCAAATAAACAGTTCATAGATATATATCAGAGTCATTTACTGTGTCAGCATTTATAAGAAAGCAGAAACCACTTATTACAACAAATCAGCAGCAAAACATAATACTTCACAGGAAGTGCTGACATTTGACCTCGAACCTAAGGGCAAGTGGCCTAGATATAGCTCAGACATGAGCCCTATAGTGAATCTGTATCCTATACATGATGAACACTAGTGCATACAGAACCATTATTCTTGAATATGGGACACATGAGATGTCATTAGGGGTCAGCATGTAAATATATACAACAATGTCTTGTCAAATGATGAAAATGTCCACGTAAGTCAGCAAAAACAACCAGGAAATAACACCATATGTAAAATGACGACGCCATTTGCTGTTTTAAAGCAAAACATACCAATAAGTACCTATTTTAGAAGTAGAGATCACTTTTACACACTCTCACAAAAAATCAGTCACATTCATTAAAAATGTATAAGTGTTTTAGGCAGGTCCCCGTTTTTTTGGGGCACCCTGTAGTAGCAGTCATTCGCAAAGGGTAACGACCTAAGTCGCCCATGATTGCACCATTACAAGAAAACTTTGAAAAATTTAGAAAGTGTTTACAAGCGCTATGTATGTTTTCAATTGTGATCAAAGCTTGCATTTCCCACAATTCGCACCCATATAGTAATATTGGACTGATTTTTGTATCAACAATCTTAAAGAAGATTTTAGAAGTCGAATTCGAAAGTTTCAATAAGTCTTTTAGCAGTATTTTCAGATCATGCTCGGCTTTTAACGCATTTTGTTCTGCCATTTTGAAAGATTACAATAATCTACTGAAGTAAATTCCAACATACAAAAAAACAGATACACTTCCTAGTTGAATTCCATTATCAAATCATTTTTCTTTCTTAGACAACGCTCTACCATTTTGAAATACAAATACTTTAGTTATAACTGTCTTTGTAGACTCACTTTTGTGACCGACATTAAGGCAACATCATCAGCGAACAAGAGTAAAAGTATTTCAATAAAAGAGGGATTTAATTGAATACCATAATACTAGGGATTTGGCGATTGCAGCGTCCAAATAATATATCAACAGTGAAAATAGAATTGGGCTTCGGTTACAATCTTGTCTTCAACCTATGAAGCTACTGAAATTTTCAGTTTGACCGGTTTTACTCTTGACAGATAATTTAACCGTTTTATAAATAGCTTCGATTTTCATTTAGTAACCTTTCTTTTATATTGTTATGACACTGTTTTTGGAATAGTTTGTTTCTATTATCAGAATCAAAACCTTTTGAAAATCGACAAATGCAACATATGATTTTCTCCCTTCCATATTCAAATATTTCCGGGTTATTGACTGTAAAACAAACGCATTGTCAATTGTCCTGTAGTCCTGTCTGAAGTCAGCTTGTGACACAGAAATTTTGTCAATTAATTAAGTAAACATATTAATTCTTTTAGTCAAGACACCAATATTAATTTTACTTAAATCGCTAAGTAGAGAAATTTCTCTGTAATTATTAGGATCATCTATCCCACCTTTCTAATAAATAGGAATCGGAATTTAATGAGGCCATGCTTCAGGAAAACTCAATATAAAAATATTCTGTTGAAAAGTTGTACAATGTAAGGTAATACATCGCGCAGTCCATACACGAAATGTGCAAGTAAAAGAGTACACGAACATGATTTATTCAATTGCAAACCCTTAATTGCTGATGTTATTTCATATGGACTTATGTCTTTATTAAGAGTATCTGTTTCTACATCACTAAGGTTCTCATGTTCGTTGATATCTGTAATATCTACGTTAACTTCACTTTGGTTAGGTGTCATCACTACCAAATAGAGCTTTAAAATGTAACAACAAATCGTTATTTGATATGTCTGGAACTCTGGGAGGATAAATTGTAATTTCTCTAAATTTATGCCAGAATAGTTTTGAGTTTGATAAACAATCTTTGAGGGAATTCACCCGAGCTTTGTCATATTGCCATCGTTTCGACGTGCACAAAGTTTTGTATTTGGTTTCTTTGACAAGTATTCGACAAGTCAGACATAGTTTAACGATATTTGCGCAATGCACCATTGGTTTCTCGATGTAATGTTTTACATTCATAATTGTACCACGTATTCTTTTGTGTACGATTTTTATTACCTTTGACTTTGGAAACAAACTTTTTGCTAACATTAAGCAACCATTTAGTTACACCGTCAATATCACTGACCCGTGTTTCCTGTAAACATATAATATGAAAATGTCAGTGTTCTCAAATTTATTTTGATGACCGCTGACATTCCATGATACAATTTTTACACAATGTTTTAGCACTGAACCTTGGCCACGACCATATTGATCATTACTATTTGTTCCGTTCTTGTTAGGATATGACACGTCCATGTCATTTAATCCTGTGTGGTTTATATTGTCCACGTTGCTCTGTTTCTGGTGCCTTTCTTGAATACCCTAGAATGTGATTGGTCATCTGACAGAATAAAGACCTTGCCGCCTTTGATATAACCATTTTTACTTTTCAAATTGTCTAGTTCCATTCGTGTCAGACTAGCAGGGTCATTGGAGATTCTTACACCTTAAGATCTCAAAATTTCACGAAGATTAAACAATACGAATTTATGAACTTGAACCTGGCTAATATCATTCTTGGATAATTATCTTATGATCATAGTCGCCTTGCAAATTCTAGTGAGTCAGCTGAATTATACTCCTGGTCAACAATTTCACTCATTTTAGTAGTAATAAGGGGATTTAATAAAATCCCCATTAACGATTACATGCGAAAAACACGTGATTGTTGTTGTTGTAGTTGCATTGGCTATGGCCTAACTTTTTTTGACAGACCGGATGCAGAATAATGATTCGGTAGACTGGATTTCACGTTCCACTTCCGGTAGAGGCAAGTTGTTGCTCAAGATTTGAGAACCAATCTTGTTTAATTTATGTTTTTCCAATATGAAATATAAATACAGTTCAACTCTTTTAATAACGTTTCGGCATATAAGCCTGATACAAACCATGAAACGTATTGAAAAAATACATATCTTATTTAATCTAACGTAAAAAACAATATGGCGACGTCGGAAATGACGTCACATCAATTATCGCGATGTGAATATGTTGAATTGAAATACAAATAGCAAATAAAAGACGAGTGGAAAACTATAATAATATGTATAGGGCATATCTGTGCAACCCGTCTCCTAGATAGGAAAACATTCTTTTCAAAGTATTTGTTCGTCTGATCTCCTATGTGGTGCTGCCTGGGACCCAGAGGCTAGATCTTTAGTGCCTGTGGAGCAAAACAATTTCTTAGACATTTTTTCCTCGAAAAACCTGATGGGAAATTCCCACTGGATGCAGTGCATTTGTTCATATTAGTACATGGTTAACGATTTTATCCGTTGTTACGCCAGTAGATTCTCCAGGACCCTCAGATACGCTTAAATATACCCAAATTACGTCGTTTGCGTTCCTTTTCGAGAAAATAAACCTGTCGATTTCATCATTCAATGACAAATTGTGCATTTATGACGATAAACTGAGACGGACAAATAACATCTAAATATACTTATTTATCCACTAACTTCTGGCAAAATCTGCCAGATAATAGGGTGCCTAATACACCTAGCTTTATTCAGTCACCTGGTCATGTGACTATTGATTATCCGTCACCTTACCACGTGATCTGACTTATTCTTATATGAGAGTCGCCGGTTGGAATTCGGTACCGAGGGTGAGGTTTTCCTATCTTAAATAAGCTGGTGGTTGATCAATTATTTTCTTCGACTTACCGGTGTCTACACGACGTCTATCAAGATGCCCGACGTCGTAAATTATCTTGACGTCACGGAATGAACGTGACGTTGCGCGCTAGTTAATAAAAGAGTGACCATAGAGTCTCGAGTTTATTCCTCTTACTGAGCAGATTAAGCGACTGGATAAAAGGAATAATAGGTTAGTGCCGTGAAAGAAATAAAAGTTTATCCGACTCGGATGCGGAAATTATCGGATTCGCTTACATATACGGCTCACCCGATAAATGCCTACGCCATGGCAGATAAGCTTTTTTCATCCTCAGCACTAGGCTATTATTCGCTATATGCTACGGAAACGACCATACCCACCTCCGTAAACAAGCGATAAACTCAAGCAGACATGAAATGGAAATTGAAGCGTACATCGGTATGATTGAGTCACACACAGGGTACTGCACTATAAGGGGAATAAATACGCTACTGATCTTGTTGTTTTTGCTATACTTACCCAATGTCATATACGTCGCAGCCTGGTTATGTTGGCGATCTCATCATTGGTAATAATTATACTTCATACAACTTCCATGAATATAATTGATTTATAGAATGCCATTAAAGTGTCCGTCACTGTCCGTTTCTGAAATTATATAGCCTGTCAAGGAGAAGGCACGTTAAATTTCTCCAAGTTGTGATACAGTGCTAAAGATGAGGAATATTATAATAATTGAAAACAGCTTTCTGTATTTTTGGGAACAAGATAGCATTGACTTCTCAGGAGGAGAAAGAGAACAGAGATGCATTCTTAAGGGTTTGTTCGATATGTGTGTTGAAGTTGAGATTGTTATCAATAGGCACCCCGAGGAGTTTTTCTAAAATGGAAAACTGCAAGTGTTCATTTTGAAGGGTAAGGGATACATGCGTGTTATGTTTGACGCATACTATTTCAACAATGAACAATGTTGATGCGGTGGCCAAGAGGTGGGACGCGCGCATCGGGATCGAGAGGTCCCGGGTTCGATATCGCCGTCTGCACTACTGCTTAATTTTTCTGAGCGAGAATACCCCAGATGCTCCACCCGACCAAGGTGTGAATTGGTACCCGTGAGGGCAATGTTCGATATTCCAGGGTGCCGCAAATCGATATTGGCTGCACACCCACCAGGAGAGAAATATTCACCACGAGGAGACTCGAACGCAGGTTTCCTTAGGCAGCCCAAAGATCAGGGGAAGTAAAAATGCCAAAGGGTTGCTGAACGGCTGAATTGCTGAAAGCAGCCTTTGAAAATAGGTAACATTTTTTTCTCCCAAATATAAGCTCATGTCTGCTACTTATATCACATATAATTGGTATGGAGTATTCGTTCCTGTTCCGTGTAGAATGTGTTACTGATTTGTGTTGTGAGATATCAGAAAATGGCGACAAGTGCAATTATTGCTCTCAGAAAAAGCTAGTGTTTTGAAGCCAATATTTCACAATTCAATACATTTAACGTGGATCCAATTCATACTATCAAAGACAGACTTCTCTAAAATGTAAATTGCATCCAAAGCAATTCTTGTTATATTGCCATTCCAGTAATTGTAAGCATTTACATTTCATTTGCAGGCTAATGTCGACTGCTAAGAGAAACCTACTGAATTTTCTCCCAACAATGGTAAAATCACATCCCTAGAATAAATTATAAAGCAATATGTTTTATTAGAACAAATACACAGACTATTGAGAATCCTACGAATATATATTGAGGGTACTATCGTCTCCTTTCATGTGTACAGGGTGTCCAAAAAGAAAGTCTACAGTGTCAGTGTCTATCAAACCTTTTCATTGACTATTGCAACGAAAATTTGCACACGTACAGACAAAAGATGTAAGCTTTTTCTGTGACCGATTTTAAGATTATAACCCGGATATTTTTTAGAAAAATGTCAATTTTCTAACATTACTTTATTTTATCCGTGGCGTTATTTTGTAGTAATTAATGACGTTTTCACGATGCATGTTGCCTTCTGACATTCCCCTTCTTGCACTCGTTCTTTGAACCTATCAAATACATTTGCACATGTGTCGTACCTGATCTTCAAACATTCTCTTTTGATGTTCTTCAGCAGCATAGATGTGTCCGTTGGCTTTAGATTGTACACTAGCGATTCAGATAGCACAATAGAAAGTAATAAACTCACACCATTACTTGTCTGTGTTAAATTAGCTCATTCCTAAACACTGTAGGTGATTTATTGTTTTGAATGATGCATAGCTCATGCCAGATGTGCCAGGGCCACAAATTGTACATATAGGGTTGGATTCCTTTAAACAGTTGGATCCAAAGTACTTTCTAGGAAATACCACTGTGGTGTGACAGGGCGCGCCCACGGCCCGGATCAAAATCATTGCGAATTCTTCTTGCGGGGCAATGTGAAATCGCTAGTGTACAACACAAAACCAACAGACACTTTTCTAAAAACTAACCAAGTTAAAGTCTTAAAACTAGTCACAGAAAAAACTTACATCTTTTATCTACACATGTATAAATTTTCTTTATGAAAGCAGAATGAAGAGATTTTATAAATATACACTGAAACTGTATACTTTCTTTTTGGACACCCTGTACCAGTAGACCTTTGTGTTTTTTGGGAGTCTTTAGTCAGTTTGGGAAAAATTCTATGAACTGTCTGGTTTTTCTTGGTCCGCCCCAATTTGTCCATATACACTCCTATTTAAGGATTATTGTTTACATACAACAAAGTAATACAATGGATATATAGTAATATACCACATCTATAGAAGACTCACCATTGTGTAGACTTAGAATAACGAAATATAGTAATGTATGAAGTATTGACAAGGGCTTGCTTTGAATAGATGTGAACGCACACAACATGCAACTACGAGCGTTTAACGATTGATGCTAGGTTGTCAGTTGTAATCTTTGGTAGATAAGTTACAAATGGTGAATTTATGTAAGTCCCGATTGGCATTCTCCACCATCCTATATAATTTCGGTGATACGTTTAGTATCTTTCAGCTCAGTGAGAAACAATATGTCAAATTTTATTATAGTGCTATCATGCCAATTTTGAATTCAATGCTGGCATTAAAGGAACTTCTGGTTTGTATTTAACCGATGATAATATATGACACACTGTATATATATGCATACGGATAGACCCAGTTATGTTTTGAAAGACCTTCGCGACAATTACAAAACAATGCAGCTTAAAGATAAAGTAAATTGTAGTATTTCAGACAGGAACATGTTTATCACGAATACCGCTGACCCAGACACCATACATCACATACATCACACGCAAAAAGACAGATTGATTTGCGACAAAATTTGCAAAATACAATAACATTTTGTCCGAATTTTAATTTTTTAGTATTATTATAAGATACATGTGAGGGACTCTTTTTAAATGTGGTATTTGATTTGACAAAGGATGCTTTATGTTTCAATGAGTAATCATCCGAGAGCCGAGCTGCATCATGCAAAGTGTTAACTTGTTTTTCATCCAAAAATGTTTTAATATCAGAAGGAATACAGGATTTTAATTCCTCTATAA
Source organism: Spisula solida (assembly GCA_947247005.1). Taxonomy (NCBI): domain Eukaryota; kingdom Metazoa; phylum Mollusca; class Bivalvia; order Venerida; family Mactridae; genus Spisula; species Spisula solida. The sequence continues at coordinate 3,136,857 of OX365948.1, read as the reverse complement.
GCTGCCTAAGATTTTCATAAGTTTCGTCTACATTCTTAGAGGCACACCAGCGATCAAACATTTGTTCTTTTACTCGGGCAAATTCAACATGAGTTTGGTCACTACCTTTCTTAATATTACAAAACATGTGTCTATAAGCCTCAGGAACCAGCTCATAACCCTTAAGAATAAGTTGTTTTACAGTTTTATAAGATTAGATCTGATCTACAGACAACTGTTTAAACATATCACGCGCTTTGCCAAAAAGAACGCTTTGTAACAGTAAGGTCCAGCGCTCGATGTGCCATTTTAAATTTTGTGCAACTTTTTCAAAACGAAGAAAAAATTATCAACTTCTTTTTTATCGAAAGGAGGTAACAGCCTAACGTGTTTTGTTATATCAAAATATGAACTGAAATAAACTTTAGACTGAGTTGCCTTCTCCTAAACTCCTTCATTTTTAAATTATGCTGTCTTTCCCTCTCTGTTTCTTCAAATTGTCTTTCTCTTAAAATATGCTGTCTCTCTCTCTCTCCTTCTTCACATTTTAATTTTAATTCAAGTTCCATTAACTTTCAATCTGATTGAGGTTTAAAGTCAAATGATCGCACAGTCCCGCCAAAAAGTTCCTCCTCAACAAAATAATTAACCAAATATTTAATAATTTCAAGCTTACACATATGTGATTTAACTACAGACAAATTGTAATGTTTAGCAACATCAAGCAACTCAGTCTTCTTGGCCAAATGTAAACCCTCCTGATTAGGTTCAAAAGTAAATGGCATGATTGTTTGCTACAAGTTTCACACCAAACAATAATTCCGAAAATAATCTATAGCAAGCTAAACAAATAATATCCATGACTAGTTGCTGCTAATTTACTATATGAATACACAATAAAATTCAGTGTAGTTACACCTTTAATTAAATTTAGCGGAACTATACCTAACAAAATGTTATCACTAATTTTGTAACAATGCTCATTAAATAATCTATCCTGGACGAGTCTACATTTATTACGTTCAGACAGAATGCAATAAGAAATTAACAGCAACTAACGTTTAACAATTTATTAAATAAATAACATAATATTATAGTATTAATAATATTAACCGGTAGCAGAACAAGACACAGTTCAAACAATTATTTCTGAAGAAATGTCGAAATCTTATCAACACTATTATAGACACACACAACAGTATGGATAGACACATTCAGTACAATACCTTGTAAAACAATATAAAGTGTACCGGGTCCCTTTGAAGTCATTCGACACGGGAAGATAATTTATACTTAAATATTCTCATATATAAATGTTGCATGACATGCTGGCTGATTTGGAAGGCAATAATATGTTGTCAGTGTGATATAAAACTGCACGATTAAAGATAGGTCATGCTTGTTTCGACGTGCTCCCCTGCTTATGTTCTCTTTATAGTTAGTAAAACCCTAAACGTCAGTATTGAATCTTTTTCAGGTACAACATAGAATTAACGAGTGACATCCTAAGAGTGTATTCATTCTGTAATCATATTTCAAAGTTTGCTGAGTCCTCTGGAAACGTATACTATGTGACGTATGTTGGTGTTACCTGTATGCGGAAGAATAATCTCATAATTGCAGCCTGCAGTGACTCGTACTATAGGTTGCATTCATTCCTATTCTATTACACTTACATCATGGCAGTATCATTATCATTACTGTATGCTACTAGATGACTTGTCTGATTACATACGATAAATACGATTGTTCCTGGAGCATAAAGTTTGTATTCGAAAAAGTCTCAGCAATTATTATTATTATTGCATATATATCGAGTTAATAAAGTTTGGCTCGAGTTAGTTTGCAGACAAATTACGCAAAATAATCAAAACTTCAGATAAATATGTGTAGCGAAACTGCGATCAGTAACACGATGATGCACATTGATGCGTGTAAGTTTGTATCTGCACCTATTATAAAGCATTATTCTGAAGGTTCTGAAGTAAATAGGGAGTGCTTTGACCGAATGTTTGCAGACAAAATTGTTCCATAACTATTATAGCATTGATACTCGAAACAGGTTGACCTATAATATGTATTAACACAGTGGAACATGTAAGATATTAACCTAATAGAAGTGCACTGTAAGACATGTCAGTAGTTTACAACCAACTAGAGAAGAATTGGTTGATAATGCGTGCACAATCTTTGTGTATCAAACAGCAACTCGCCTGTTTTAAGGAGCAATACAAAGACACAAATGTGATATGATTCACTAAAGACTTAATGCAGGCTCATGAGTTTTAAACATTCAATTAAATATGATCAATATTGCTTTCTTCTGTTATTGAGAAGCCAGTATGAGATAGAATAATGACCAACTCATACAACTATCGATATGTTTCGATGTGACTTAGTGATTACGACATTCTCGTTCATTCTGGAATAGAATAGAGGTCAACTCGCATAACTAGTTCTCATGTATTGTCAGCCTGTCTTTCTCATAAGCCGAGTAGTTCAAATGCACGTTGTGATTACGACAACTTTAAGTCTCAAGTTCATCTGATACTGACAAGACTTTAAGGTTTCCTACACGATACTTCTCATCAATTAATCATCAAGCTGTGTTTGTAATGAGGATTGAAATAATCCACCAATTATTTACACGCAGTTACATTACTCGAAAGTCTTTATAGCCATTATTCTGACGTGGTGCATCATACATCAATCGATAAATGAAATTAAGAATAAGCTGCCATCGACATGATCAGATAAGAGGAACGGATGAAGGAAAAGACATGTACGACAAGTACGTATAACAATCGATTTAAAATGAGGATTCAAAGGCTATGAATCTTAACATGTAAGTGATTCCTGCAAAATTCCAGTTCTTGGTTATAGAAAAACAAGTAGTTGTTCGTTATGAGCTTAAAAATGCATTGTTTATGAGTTGGAAAATTTGTATCACATACTCAGTGAGGATATGTGTGGGTGTGACTTTTTAATGTAGTTACCAGGTAAAATTATGCTCGAAATTCAACGTCCGCAGTCTGTCATTAATTGCAAGTTAAGTATGTAAGCTTCCTTGAAATATCCGTTTTGGGGGATATGAATTGTTAGTTCAATGTCGTCTGACTCTAGTGTGGATGGCTAGGCGCTGTCGTCGTTTTTTTGTGGTTTTGGATTGTCTGTGTATTATAGTATTTATGTAATGAATTCTGTCAGCAAATTTCATCCTATTGAGATGTATAACAAATCAGGTACAATGTAGTAAGTTACACTCCCGGTCTGAAATGACTCGGGCTGCTCGTATTTGACGTTCTACATATAATTTAAAGAGTTCGGTAGAGCATTATCACCAAATAGTACATTTATTATCTATGCGAAATAGGATTTACGTGTGTACAGTTAGAATGTATTAAGCGTTGTCTTGAATGAGTATATCGTACCTCACCGACGATAGGAAACATAAGCCATTTATGAACCTTGTTTTCTATGGTAATGAAACAAACAGCTTTTTAGCTCACATGTGAGATATTGTGATCGCCGATGTCTGTTGATTGATGTCCGTCGTTCTTCGTCCACCGTCAACAATTTGACTGTTAACACTCTAGAGGTGACAGTTTGCATTTAATCTTTATGAAACTTGGCCACAATGTTTGCCTCTATAAAATCTAGGTCAAGTTTGAAACTGGGTCATCTGGGGTCACAAACTAGGTCACTAGGTCAAATTGTTAACACTCTAGAGGTCACATTGTTGATATAATTTTCATGAAACTTTGTCACAATGTGTAAGGGTATGAACTCTAGGTCAAGTTCGCAACTGGGTTATCTATGGTCACAAACAAGGTCAACAGGTCACATTGAATGAAACCTCTGTTAACACTCTTGAGGTCACATTTTTACATAATCTTTATGAAACTTGGTCACAATGTTTGTCTCTATCAAATCTAGGTCAAGTTTGTAACTGGGTCAATCTTTATGAAACTTGGTCACAGTGTGTGTCTCTATAAAATCTACGTTATGTTCGCAACTTGGTCACTTGGTGTTAAACGCTAGGTCACCAGGTCCCATTGAAGAAAATCCTTGTTAACACTAGAAGTCACATTATTACCCAACCTTTATTAAACTTGGTCACAATGTTTGTCTCTGAAATATAGGTCAAGTTCGTAACTGGGTCATTTGTGGTCAAAAACTAGGTCACCAAATCACATCAAAGAAAAAGCTTTTTTATACTATTGAGGTCACATTTATTTATCTCATCTTTATCAAACCTGGCCACAAAGTGTGTATTTGTAAAATCTGCATCAAATATCAAGGTCATAGCATAACAAATACTAATTCTGCATTAACTGCTAGTCATCAGGTGAACGCTTTAGGGCCAAAGGCCCTCTTGTTTGAAAAATGTTTACTATAGGAGGGACATTCTGTAATGTCTGATAACAGAGCAATAATTTTACATCGGTAATGCTGAAACAGCAGATGAAGTAAGTTGGATCTTATGCCATCTAAACCAGTTGGTTTTCTGAGATCATGGCTTTAAAGCTCTGGTTCTATAAAAGTGCTTGTGATGTTTGGTTTGAAGTACGATGCATTCCTTCAAACTCGGCAGTATACTTTATTTGATCCCCATCCACTTCCTGAACAGTAGGAGTTCGAGTCCCCCGAGGCGCAAATTATTGATAATAAAAGAACTATGTGCGGCGAGATGCAGTAGGTGAATAGAGCACGATCCATGACGATAAAGTCCTTGGAAATAAGGATGTGTGTGTAATACATTACGCCGTGATGCAAATATTGACTATAACACTAAGACATTTTACAAAGTATCATATGACATAAAAATTGTAATATTCTGTATGAAACTGACGTATATGAAGATGGCAAGGTTTTGTACCGTTGATGTATTCCTGCGACACATCAATTTTTAGTCTCTTGACAGAAAATATCTGTCGTCTTTAGAAAAAACTTACTAATATAGTTATCAGGGGGCTATTTGACATTATTTTATAAAGTCTGAACGTGAACTCAGCAATATTCAAAGTTCAAGTAAATATATCCAGACACTACAAGACGGCATTATTGTATTATTCATATACTAGTACATTGTAACTGTTCTACTTTTAATAGACTACTTTAAAATTTCTGAGTGTTTCGCAGATCGTCTCTGTAACAGTATTTCAGTTCATACCTTAGTAATTGGACACTTGAACGAAACTGTACTTCATTAATATTTTATTTCCCTTTTTTAAGTTCATTGCATTCAACATGCCAATTGTGGTCCTTATTTTCTAAAAAAGAGCGAGTTATGAGAATTAATCTCACTTTAATCTGGTAGATCATAATGAGACGGACTAAAATACACTCGGCAAAACTTATTTGGTTATTTGCCGATAGCTCGGTCAATGCGCGTTTGATCGTGCTGAAAATTTCAACATATGTAGATTGGATATGTAGAATTACAATACAATCAATGTTTTTAACATCTGATTTAAATTGTCACAAACAGAACAAACTAATGATGCCAACAGCAGAATCTAAAAAACACACAATAATGCCGTGTGTTCATCGGGCGATTGTCAGGTTGCTAATGCACATATGGCCCCGCTGCGCTGATACAGTAGGGTTTCAAGTCTATGTTTCTATCATGGACACAGTAATAAAGAAAACAATAATAGGAACCAGCCCAATTTAGGTTTAGAAATAGCGACTTCTGATAAAAAATGCAATTTGAAACATGGTTAACTCCCCTTGACCATAACAATAGAAAATATTTTTAAAAGTAAAAAAACACCATGTTGTTGTTTGGAAAATCGAATTTTTTTGTGTTTTTTTAATTTGACAATGAATCTAAAATTCAAATTTACCTTACATAAAAATAATTTGCACATACGCGTCAATTTTACGGCCATTTCACGGTTTTTGACGTTTCATGGTTCAATGAACCGCTGTATTTAATTTTGAAGAAACAATTGTATTTATCCAGTCCTTTGATAGTCAATATCATATAGACAAAATTTCATGCAAAAATAATAAAAAATAAAACATTTATAGCGAAAAAACGACGTGTGTACTTATAAGTTTTGCCGAGTGTATATGTTTAAAAATCAAATTGAGGACCCAATCTAAATTCTTATTTACGCTGTGGTTCTATTAAGTCATCATTAGACTCACATGTGAAGTAATGGCATTTTACTATAGTACTCGTACATGGAAAGGAAACCATCGAACCTGCTTGGGCCATGCTTAAATGGACACAAAGCATTCCGAACAATTTCCAACGTCTAACCACACTCGTTTGCAAATTTATCAACCATAGTAGGACAATGACAGTTTATTGTTAGCATGGACATCAAGAGTAACATGATCGTACAATTTGCATTCAAATAAAATGCAACATAAGCAACAGACAACATTTTTCTTTAACTTTATTTTCAACATACAATGCGATATTTTCTGTCACATTCTGTTGCACGTAAATATAAATTGTGTGGCATGAACATAAACATCTTAAGCTTGTGTAATCCACATGTTATGTACTTCAAGATGAACTACAAGAACATGATACTAGTTCTGGTTTAAGCTCTAAACCATCAACAATAATAATGTTCAAACTAAATAGTCAATCGTAGCTCTTTAACTATCATAATTCATCATTTTCTGCCTTTTGTCACATGCATATATATAGCCACGTATCTGTATCATTAATAAAGAGTAATAAAGAGTAAACAAAAACATTATTTTTATATAAATTAATAATACATGTATATTAAAAAGGTCATAACACGGGAAATTGACCACACAGTCAATGAGGTGCAGTTTGATTTTAACATTGGTTTAAACATTACATTAAAACTGGTGTTATTTTAAATATATTAACATAATCAACAACTAGTGAGCTTCGTCTTTAATTTGATATCAATAATTTAAAAATCCGACCTTAAATAGGAAAATGAACATATAACGCGTGAAATCCCTTTCTTTTTTCTTGTTTAGAAAACATTGTCGTTTCTATTGAATGCACCTCTGTGACTGACTGGACAACGTGGTATACATTTCATGGTATAACTTTTTAATTAGTCAATTAGGATGGAAATTTGCATAGAGGTAGTTCTTACGATGTATTTCATGCATGTTATTACTTTATGAAGATATCAAAAGTCCATTCTTGTTTTTGATACCATGAAATTCTGACAAGTTTTGTACAAATGCACCTTTCTTTATAAAAGAAATTTTATTTTTACTCAAACATGTTTTACTTAAAAAATGCATACATTATATCGTAGTTTATTTAAATATATAAGTGCGCATATAAGATTGGGATAGTGTATATTAGCAAATGTTAGCCACAAAAACTTTCTCAACCAATGATACCATATGTGTTAATTAAGACAATATCCGGGACTAATTAATAAACATGTCTACTTGATGCTAGATATACATCAAAGATAGTAAATTGTTAAGAAACAAGCGGACCTATTGATTGAGACACTCTGTATATAGATACTACACAAAGATCAATTATAATGTCATTATCAATGTACGCTCATCCACTTTGTCCGTTGAGGTCTTATGATATAAGAAATAACTCACTTAGGAAAGCTGATCTTGAATGAATCATTGGCATGAAAATATTCAAATACACTGCAGGCACAACTAATGACAGTATCTAAAAATAAGCAGACCGTACGTATACCACACCAACCATTAATCCAATGTGTTACATGCATTCTGTCTCATTGGTGTTTCTGACGTCTCATGCAGAAAGCTGCAATGAATTTCGCAGACCTGAATCAGTGTATATCAATTGCAGTAAACACGAAAAAAAACATTTTTCATATTTAGTTAAATGAGGATTTACGATATTGCATATTGTCTGGAATGCACATAAAAGCATCATAAACATTCGAGAGAGCTATTATAGTCAGATTCATATTTATGAATTCTGAACTATGTATAGTAAATTTCGACAATTCAAACAATTTATATTTTTGCTATTATTCATATTTAATTATAGTCGGGGAAACTTCCCAAAGGACGAGAATGTAAAACTATTTTAAATTGGCTATTATTCATATTTAATTATAGTCGGGGAAACTTTCCAAAGGACGAGAATGTAACGTAACTGATATACACTAAATGCACACTTACGCATTTACACAAACAAATCTAATGAGTGTGCATGTATATATTTGCAAATAACTCGACCAATACATTTTTGATTTTGCTAACATTTTCAACGTATGTAGCTAAGATATGTGGTCAATCCAATTGATTGCATTACAATGTGATCACACCTTAAATAATCGCAATAATCAAATCAGACATAAACAAAAGTAAATGTTGCAAAGTAAGTGTCGTCGTGCGTCCTTTAACGTTTGTCAGATTGGTAATAAAGCTATGTACCTGTTTTGCTAATAAAGCGCGTGTAGAAGTGCCCATGCTTATCGTTGAGACATAAGTAAAATAAATACAGATAAACAGGAAGCTCAAATTAGGTTGGGAAAAATAAACAGGAAGCTCAAATTAGGTTGGGAAAAATAAACAGGAAGCCCAAATTAGGTTGGGAAAAATAAACAGGAAGCTCAAATTAGGTTGGGACAAATAAACAGGACGCTCAAATTAGGTTGGGAAAATAAACAGGAAGCTCAAATTAGGTTGAGAAAAATAAACAGGAAGCTCAAATTAGGTTAGTTTAAACAATATTTATTTCTTTATAAACATATAATATGATAACATTCATTTACACATATTAAGGATTGAGTAGAAAGCAAAGCTTATTTATAAACTCGTTCCTTATGAATAGCAGGGAATAATTGGTAACTTTATGAAGTTGTAAAAATTCGCCAACTTTTGAGACAATTAATGGTACCCTTGGCAACGCAAACCAAAGTTGCGATATGTTTCATCTTTCATTCTCCCGAAACAACGTGATGGTATTATATATTATTCCTATAAGCAATAAAACATAATTCACAACATATTAACACGAATTTCACGACCAACCCTCGTATATGTATATGGTGCATATTTTCTAGCGTCAAAGTACTGTATATTCAAACAAATGCAGGCTTCCTTGTATTCGCGACAAAGTTGTAGTAGAAATAAACGAAAAACCCGTAACGGTATTTATGATAGCAACTGTATACATAGATTGTACGTATATTGTAGGATTTATAGAACAAGAGCCTATGCGGTTTTTGTAATTAATACAATTGTGTATTCAAAACATAGAATCAATGTAATATTTATACATAATACATCATATGAGGATAGCTCTGACAACCAGCTTGGTATTTCGGAGAAATAACATTTATCTCTCCTGTCTTGTACACTAGTGGAGTGAAGGCCCAAAGGGAGCGATTCTTAATTATTTCCCAAACCTGAAATGATACGAAGTCGTCACCGATGATTAAATTATCTTCAGGCAATATTAATGAAAGTTTCAGTGATTAAGTTTTTTGTTTGATCATGCCTCTGTTGTGCGCGTCACACATGTGTTTTGTGACGTTATACAATACTGACAAAATAAAGAAGAAAATGTTTTTATCTCTGATTCCACAGCATGTGTATACCATGTGAGGCTTCAAATAACATATATTGTTTAAATGAGAGTCCTGAGACTTTCTCATACAGTATTGTGATGGATAAGGTTACTGATTAACTGCATCAAGGATTGCCAAACACAAAACAACTTAAGCTTCAATGATAGTCCATGTCATGTTACTTCGAAGATTTCTAGGTAGTTATATTGTATCGGTATAGTGTGCCTCGGGCTAACTATTGGCTTCTGTTCCTGACAAATTCCATAAAACTATCAACACATATATTACATCATAATGTGATAGGAATTACTTGCTGAGCAGCATCAACACAAGAAGTGTCAGTCTTGTCGTTGGATTTGGAAAGTTGTCACCCCCATACAGCTATAGTCCGCCCAGCATAGTCTGATATTTACAAACATGAATCGGTTTGGTCAACTGTGGCACAATTGGTTTTACAAATCACTTAAATAAACAGATAAGGTCAGTAATATACTCAAAACACCATTGATAAATCGTGCACATAATTGTAATCCACCTTTGTGGAATAAACCAAATTGTCAGGCCTTTCACATTATCATGGGCGCACTATATATGCTGTTCACTACTCCATTTTGTTTTTACGGATGAAATGTAAAACAAGGAAATGTTTGTTTTTAGTAACAGATACTTATCATGCACTAGCTCCTGCTGCATCATAAACTGATACATGTAGTATAACACAATGTTGCTAATGTATGTATGTCTGTTTTTTTCTCAAGATTGAGCCATGCCAAATGTATTACAAGTGGGCCCAAAGGGTCCTAGGTCGCTCACCTGTCGTAGTAGTGCATGCAAGCCCTGTGGTTTGACATAGTGACCTAGTTCTAGGCCCAATATCGCACTTTACCTAGATTTTGTAGAGATGACCATTGTGACAAAGTTTCATAAATATTAGGCCAAAATTGTGACCTCTAAGGACAACACAAGGTTTTTCTATTATGTGACCTTGTGACCTAGTTTTTGACCCCGTTTGACCCAATATCGAACTTGACCTAGATTTTGTTAACATGATTATTGTAACCTAGTTTCATAAAGATTAGGCCAAAATTGTAACCTCTATTGACTACACAAGGTTTTTCTATGAGTTGACATAGCGACCTAGTTTTTGATCCCAGATGACCCAATATGAATCTTTGCCTAGATGTTGTTGAGATGATCATTGTGACCAAGTAAATAATACTTGCCCTAGATTTTGTTGACATGCTCATTGTGACTGAGTGTCATAAATATTAGGTCAAAATTGTGACCTCTAGTGACTACAAAAGGTTTTTCTATGATTTGACCTCGTGACCTAGTTTTTGACCCTGGATGACCTAATATCGAACTTGACCTAGATTTTGTTGAGATGATCATTGTGACTAAGTTTCATAAAGATTGTGACTGAGTTTCATAAAGATTTTTGAATGTACGGGGTTTAGTATTCTGATGTACGCGGGTTAGTTTGCTTTTGGGTTCCGAAAGTACCGAGCTATATCTAAATTATGGGAATGTTAATTGCTTTAAGTCGCACATTACCATTGTATCATTCCTGTAGATTTGCTCATTTCGAGAATGAAATATATTTCGTAATAGCGAGATAAAATTAAGTCAATACTCAAACCATATGGTGGTAATTTAATATTCGAAGGGGAACTCCCACAAATTGAAATACGTAAACTATGTATAAAAAATACATAATTAGAAGACATTCTCACAAGTTGGTATACAGTAAAAAAACATACTCTGGAATAATAGACATATACAAGTTAATAACATACCAATATTTTGGAAAACTTGGCATGACAATGGAGTAAAATACCTGGAACATTTATATGACTTTCGCATAAATAAGTTCTATACATTTCAACAGTTCGCATTTACCTACAATATTCCAGCAACCGAGTTCTTAAAATTTCACCAGCTTATTGCGAATATACCAGCAACGCACAAAAATATAATAAACATGGAAACATTAACACGCAATAGACCAACAACGCTTCTGGAAATAACATCAAAAATACAAAAAACGTGTAAACAATGCTATAAGTTTCTAATATCAAATATTGGCGAATGAAACGTTAAATCGGAAACTAAATGGAAATACGAATTAAATAGCAATGATATTATATGGAAACTTGTTTGCAGAAATACTTTCAGCGCAACTATAGATACCAAACTGCGTGATTTCCAGTACAAATACTTAAAACGCGTAGTTGCTACAACTAAACTTCTATTAAAATGTCATATAGTAGATACAACATGTACACTATAACTTGATTAATTATATTATCGTATTAATGAAGTATTATATTTTTTATACGAAACAAAAGCTAGGGATATTTTGTTTTGAACACTTCATAAACTACCTTAAAACAAGAATAACTATTGAACGGGAAATAGCCTTAAAAATGACAAAATGGATATTTTTGTTAACAGATACAGAGTTTTATACAATTAGAACCAGAGGTCATGGTTGATTTTGTAGTGTTATTTTGTAAATTTGATTTTGTTGTGAAGTATTAACAACCAACTTCGGCAATAATACATATTTTATTCGACAAACAACAATAATTGTAAAGTGGGGATAAATAGTATAAGGAGATTATGTATATATATTATGAGTGTTGTTTACAATGCATACATATGACGTTTTATATTCTTGATGTAGCTATGTAATCTTTTTGTACTAATATATGTTTAAATTGAATAAAACAAAATTAAGTTAATTTAATTGCGTGATGTTTAATAAGCAGCAATCATTTCTCAAATTAGATGTCGTATCATTATGAAATACAATACACATGTAAGCTTGAGGAATGTAACGTTGTAGTTTTGCCGTCTGTAAAAGAATAGAAATTAGCAGTACTTCTTTATTTCTCCAACACAGTAACGAACATTCTACAATGAATGCCAAATATCATATATGATAAAATTTAATGTAACATTACTTTCATGCTACGTTCTTATCTACAGACATACAATATTATATTCCAACGGACAACGTAAGGAGAAATAATAATTAGCAGCAAAATAAATGTTTAACGCTTACTGATACATCGCCGCTACGTTTACAAACCTAAACTTACACATAACTGTAATTACAAATATTATATTTCATCGATTCTTTCCTTTAACCAATTATATTCCATCAACGGTTTCAGATTTACGGACCATGAACAGCACGTAAGTTGGCTACTTTGACCTCGTGTGAACGATAGTGGTTTAGGTTATCGTTTGCTTTTAATCAATCTTGCGCATTACTAGTAACACTTTGAGATTCCACTTCTTTTCTTGAACTTGTCATAATTAAACTTGCATTCCAGTGAGGCGGCCCTTAACTGTAAGTACTTGTCTGTTTGGTTCTTTTAACGGATTAGAGGTTTTATTAATCATTTGCATCACTCTAACACAATGGTTCCCTACTTGTGCCAGTAATCGTCCACTATGAATCCAAGTGTTACGATCCTCGAAAAGATCATAGTAGATTTACATGTAAACCGTCCTCAAAAATGACAAAACTGATGTTTTGGTACACATATATCATAGTCATGCTGTTCGTTCTAAACAATACATTTTTTCAGTGTATAATGTTATTTAACATATCAGTAATAGAATAACATACTGATGTTCAACTATTCACGTATTTTTCCAATTCTAAAAAAATGTTGTCATATTAGTACACTTACAAGTTGCTCATGTTCATTGATTCTAATGAGTGCTTACTATGTTCCACAACTGAAATACAAGAGGTGCCCCACTTATATTTGAACACCGTTGAATATATGATAGTTTCATGTTGACCAAATATAAATGAAATAACTCTTTTGCACTGCGTAAAATAATATGTCAGGTAACATGTGCCCTCACTGTTTGGTTTGTTTGCAATATGATTCGAGCCGAAACCAGCAAATTTGTACAGGATGTGGCGTTTGGCTTTATGAAAGCCGAATGCTACTTAAGAAGCACCAAGAAGGTATTAATAGATCATAGATATACCGTCCCGTGAAGACTTTCAGTAATTTTCGTCCCTAGAAGGGTGCTTTACATTCTGTTGCTCTAATATGTGAAATGACACAAAATATTAAAAAGTGCCAAAAAGTGACGATTCCTTCAAAAATCGTACCCATTGGTTATATGATTACTAGGATAAATCAAATAATTGAAAAAATGGCGAATGCTAAGCTCTGAAAAACGGTTGGTGTTCAACAGCGATTTTACCAAAATATTCCAAGGGAGACAATCGTCTTTAGCCCCCGTACATGCTACAACGGAACGGTAATTTCGATAACTTTGTCCCCTCTGTTGGGCTAATGCTTTATCATTGAGATATTTACGGTAACACAACATATTGCTATCTGATAAAGGTCTTCGAGACTATGAAAAATTAACAATCGTTAAGCAACGTGAGTTCCCACCCGGTTGCATGACTTGTGCTGTTGTTTGTTAAAACTAATAAAAAACTCATATTTATTCTACAAAGGGAAAATAGGCACACAGTACTATGCTCCTAACGTTTAAAATAGTTTTTGGACAAAATGTTTGCCAGATCTCAATCCTGACGACAATGCCTGGGACATGGTGTTTTGGTTCATACCCCACCACAATCACGCTATTCGATACCTTAAGAACACGAATTCCAAGTATATTACGCCAGAATAGTGAATGCCGAAGTCTTACAATCCTGTATTCATAAACTTTGTAATCTTAACGCTAAAGTAGCATTGGTTACACTCGATCAATTTTTACACCATTATTCGGGGTTTTCTGTCTTAAAAAGGCACTATTCGAAGCCCTTATAAAATTGTTGATTTGGGGTCTAGCTAAACTGCAAAAATAATAAAAACAGTGAGTGCATATGTAAGTTGACACATTAAAATACATAGCTGTATAGAGACATGTCGATTATAGCGCGTCAGCATGAAAATATCGGATGTTCAGCGGTGTTCAAATATAAGTGGGGCACCTCTCGTAATAACTACTATCATTCATTTAAATGCGTATTGTCCAACATATTATCTGATCAGTTAGATACGTTAAAGTGTACTTTATCGTAATCTGTTTGCAATGTATCCTATTTCCAGGCTAAAATCAATCGCCTTACTGCTTAAGTAGAGCCATATGAATATTTAAATACTTACTGACTTCCTAGCTTACTTACGTACTCCACTTTATACCCAGTGTCGTTTGCTATGGCATTTCTCTATGCGTGTGCCAAAGATAATATCCTCGCTGTCACCTCTGTCATATTAAAATTATAATTGGAATGGTGTACTCGTTTCTGTTTTTTTGTAGAATGTCTTTAAGATTTGTGCTGTGATATTTCAGCAAATGTAGTCAGTGGTAGTTATTGCGGTTCCGAAAAGGCTTTTGAAAGTCAGGTGGGAATTAATGTGGTGCCAACGGTTTCCTGTCTGCGTGTTAAATGAACGACTGATGAAATGATCTTATCTAATCAGTATTGTTGAATCCTTATTTCCAAGTCATTCATGTTATTCAATATGATTGAATTGATCCTCAGTTATTTATATCAATGAATATGGAAAGATACAAGTTTGAAAGCATTCAAGTTTGACGAATGCATTACAAACTGAGGTGTATAAAGGATAACGTGCAAAACATGTGTGTGTAATGTTGTAGAATAGCCACAGTTTCCTGTTTTAAAGTCAATATTTTACGTTTCAATACATTGCATATGGATTCAATCCATATTATCAAAGACAAACGTCTCTAAAATGTAAATTTCATCCAAAGAACTCCTTGTTAAATTGGCATTTCAGTGATTGTACGCATTTACATTTCATACTGTAAATCACTTAATTTTGGCGAGAGTTTTATTTTCGCTAATATTCGCGAGTATATAAGCATGAATATCTACATGAAAGTCGAATGCTAAGAGAAACCTACTGAAAGTTCTCCTGACAATGGTACCTCGACAAAAACAAATCTCATCCCGAGAATAGATTATAAAGCAATATGTTTTATTTGAACAAATACACAGACTATTAAGAATTCTACCAATATATATTCATGGTGCTATCGTCTCCTTTTATGTGTACCAGTAGACCTATGTGAAGTTTTTTGGGACAAGTCTTTAGTCAGTTTGTGATTAATTAAATAGACTTTTTAATATTTCTTGGTCTGCCTATTTCCCTATTTATTGTTAATTAATAACTATTGTTTAGAGAAAATTAAGTTATACAATTTGTGTTGACAAATAATAATAAAATGTGTTCCTGTATGAACAATTGACAAGCACTTGCTTCAAATAGACGTGTACGCACAAAACATATAACTGCTAGCCTTTAACGACTGATGCTAGGTTGCCAGCAGTATTCTACCGTGGATAAGTTGCAATCTGTGAATTTATGTAGACGTTGATTGGCATTTTCCACAATCCTATATAATTTAGGTGATACGTTTATTACCTTCGACCTCACAGAGAAACAAAATATCAAATTTAATTATAGTAGACTAGCATGCCCCGTTCAAAATCAATGCTGGCATAAAAGGAATGTGTGATTTGCATTTAACCGATGATAATATATGACACTGTATGGCAAATACATACGGGATAGAAAGTTTGAAAGAGCTTCTCGATAACAACGATATATTGCAGTTTTAAGATATGGCTAATGGTATTGTTGCAGTCAATAAAACGAAATATTCACGTATACCGCTGACCCAGACACAATACATCAGACATAAATAGACAGATTGATTTGTGACAAAACTGGCAAATAAGATAAAATTGTCAGAATTTTAATTGTTTAGTATCTAATTTCGATACTTCACTGCTAGCAGAATATTGAGAATCCAATGAATGCAATACTGAAGCGCACAGACAATCCAAAACCACACAGAAACGACGGCAGTGCCTAGACATCCATGCAAGAGTCAGACATAGAACAAACCATCCACATCCCCAAAAGTGGATATTTCAAGCAAGCCTATATACTCACACTCCGCAATGAATGGCACACTGTGGACTTCGAATTATGTGCATATTTAGCCACAAAGGGAGGTAATTTTAAATGATAACTATACTGAAGTGATGTACGAGGAGACTTTTTACAGCCGCTACATGGCACTTAACACCTTCTGTAGTGATAAGCACAAACAATCCAAAGCCACACAGAAACGACAGAGACAGAAACTGGCATTAATGTTTATTAATAAAGAATACATCATCAGCATATATTAGTAGTGTATGTGTCAGCGTCGTTGATGATAACATCATCAGGAAAAAGTTGAAATGAAAGCACCCAAAGTCATATTGAAGTTGAGTGTCCTGTACAATGTTAAATAGTGTATTGGCGTTTTTGAACTGAACTTGCTATTTAATTATACAATTACTTCAAACACAATAAATCGTCGTCAATATTGGTTACAACGTAATATAATGCACCAACACAGAAACCGATTGCAACATTAATTAAGTGCACGAAATAATTAAACTCTACACACTAAACAATCGGGCTTTCAAGGATTGAATGCCAACAATATCAAAATAGTTTTAAGGCTTAGTAGAATTGAGTAGATTGGCAAGTACAAGAGAAACAACTATGTTATGATGCTGCAATGTTTCCCATGGTTACATTGTTATATGTCTCATATACGTCGAGCAAGTCATTTAAAAAAAAATGGCATACATTATACATTATGTTTACAAGAAACTTTTGACACGCTTTCCAAAACCGGTCATTTAATACACGTACATGAAAATGAGGAAGTCATTTGTACAATACATATTTGAATCTTGAATCTTGATTATACGAGAGGTGTTCAACTTATATTTGAACAGACATGAGCGTCATTTCTGTTGTATTTACAACATATGCATGTCTTCGAGTGTTTAGTTAAAGGTAATTTTATTGGTTGTCCGTCGTAAAATGCAGTTTGCCAGAGCGTTTGTCAATCGATGTGACGTTATGACGTTACATCGGGCTACTCCGATGACGTGATACTTTGAGTTCGACAGTAACATTCTACGAGTCTATTCGTTCAGCAATGATTCCGAGTCTCGTCTGGGACTGCTAGCAGAAAAATCATCCTACACGGTGGTCATCCAAGATATTAAAATATGTAGTTGTGACTTTTACCTTCTTTAGTTGTTATGATTCAATAAATATATATTGAAATCGACTTGTTGATGCACAAACCTGCAAAACGATAACACACGCATATTAAAGCCAACTTTTGTTGAGGTGTATACAAGGTTGACAAAGTTATCATCCAAAATATAAGTGAGGACTTAGAAAAGTTGACAAGTATACAAAATATATACATATAACATAAAAACTATGAAATGGCCAAATAACATAATATAATAAAAGTGTTCGTTTTTCAAAAGCATGAAATAAATACGACATAGACATATTCCGTATTATGGTACATTTTAAGCAGTTAGTAGAATGTTAAACGTAGACAGATTAGGATGTTTACAACATTTATCAAGTGTGTATTTAATTCTGATTTCAGCATAAAATGGACATAATTAAAAATTAAATCCTTCGTCTATAGAGTTTCGACAGTTTTTACAAAAACGTTGGTTACGTGGTACTCCCTGATGTCTGCCTACTTCTATCATCAGGCTATAACAAGAAGCTCTAAAATTGACTTAACTGCGACGATATTTCCTAATGAGAATAAAATGAACATAGTTTCAATGCAGAAATCAGTTCTAAAATTGGTATAAAAAGTCAAAAGTTTGCCGTTGTTGTTGCACAGATCATTCCACGTGGTACTGATCTCTTATACGTTGAGTTCATGCCTTATCAAATAATGTTTTGTTAGGTACACATTTCTTAACAAATGTTTGTATAAATATCTATCTTGATTACTTTCAAGAATTCTTATCCAGTTTGTTATACAGCGTAAAAAAGCACTTATTCGCAAAGGGTAATGACCTAAGTTGCCCATAATTGCAAACTTCAAAACATTAAGAAAGCGTTTACAAACGTAAGTATGTATGTTTTCAATTGTGATCATAGTTTGCTTTCCCCACAATTCGCACCCATATAATAATATTGGACTGATTTTGTATCAAAAATCTGAAAGAAGATTGTAGAAGTCCAATTCCGAAGTTTCAAGTCTTTCCGTAGTATATTCAGAACTTTCTTGGCTTTAAACGCATTTTGTACTGCCATTTTGAAAGATGACAATGATCTACTGAAGTAAATTCGAACATACGAAAATTCAGATACACTTCCTAGTTGAGTTCCATTATAAAATCATTTTCTTTCTTAGACAGCGCTCTACCAATTTTAAATACAAGCAATTTAGTTTTGTGTTTATTAACTATGAGTTTATTTTCTTCACAGAAAGTACTAAGTGAATTTAACATTATTTGTAGACCCACTATTGTGTCCGATATTAAGGCAACATCATCAGCGAACATTAAAAAAAATATTTCAATAAAAGAGGGATTTAATTGAATACCAAGTACTTGGGCAATTGCAGAGTCCAAATCATATATAAACAGTGAAAATAGAATTGGGCTTCGGTAAGAAATTTGTTTTAAACCTATAAAGCTACTGAAATTTTCAGTTTGACCGGTTTTACTCTTGACAGATAATTTTACCGTTTTATAAATAGCTTTGATTTCATTTAGTAGCCTTCTTTTCATATTGTTCTGACTCAGTTTTGGAAAAGTTTGTTTCTATTTACATAATCAAAGCTTTTTGAAAATCGACACATGCAACATATAATTTTCTCCCTTTCATACTCAAATATTTCGGGGCTATTGACTGTAAAACAAACGCATTGTCAATTGTACAGTAGCCCTGTCTGAAGTCTGCTTGTGACTCAGAAACATTGTCAATTAATTAAGTAAACGTAGTAATTCTTTTATTCAAGACACTGAAATAAATTTTGCTAAAAACGTCAAGAAGAGAAATTCCTCTGTAATTATTAAGATAATCTACCCCACCTTTCTTATGAATAGGAATCAGAATTGAATACGACCATGCTTCAGGAAAGCTCCTTATAAAACTATTTTGTTGAAAAGTTGTACTATGTTAGGTAATAAATAGTGATGTCCATACACGAAATGTGCTGGTAAAAGTGTACCCGAACATGTTTTATTCAATTGCAAACCCTTAATTGATGATGTTATTTCATATGGACTTATTTCGTTATGAAGAATATCTGTTTGTACATCACTAAGGTTCTCTTTTTCGACGTCTGTAATATCTACATATACTACACGTTGATTAGGTGTTATCACTACCAAATAGAGCTTTAAAATGTAACAATCATTAGTTGATATGTCTGGAACTCTGATCGGATTACTTGGAATTTCTCTACATTTATTTGCCAGAATATTTTAAGGTTCGATAAACAATTTTCGAGGGAATTTACCCGAGTTTTGTCATATTATCATCGTTTTGACTTGTACAAAGTTTTGTATTTAGTTTTCTTTGACCAGTATTCGACGAAGTCAGCATTAGACCTAGTTTAACGATATTTGCGCAATGCACGATTGGTTCTCGATTTATTGGTTTACTTCCTTTGCCTTGGTAGATAAACTTTATCATCAACGACACTAACCTATTATTCTCTTTATACTACGGAAACGACCATACCCACCTCACCGGCCGTAAACAATCGATTAACTCAAGCAGATTTGAATTGGAAATGGAAGCGTACATCGGTATGATTGAGTCACACACATGGTACTGCATTACAAGGGGAATGAATACGCTACTGGTCTTGGTGTTTTTGCTATACTTACACAAATACGTCGCAGTCTGGTTGTGTTGGCAATCTCATCATTGGTTATAATTATACTTCATACAACTTACCATGAATATAATTGATTTATAGTATGCTATCAAAGTGTCCGTCAGATCACAAAATATTATTATGTGTCTGCATGCAATAAATATAAAATATAAACAGCATGGTGTCATTGGAAGTGTGTTTGTTCTTTCGTCTATACTAGTATTATGTTACATAATTATAATTTAATGCAAGTAAGCTCGTTCCTCCTCTCCCTCGCGTATTATCAGTTTCATGGATATCTTTTATAGATTATAATAGGTTATAGCAGACCTTTGTCTAAATGTGACCTAGCGCTCATTGCGCATACCTGCAAGTATCGTAATTGCTAGCAAACATTCGTTGTGTTATTTAACTTTTATCACAAACACAGTGGATGTCAATTATTGGTTCTGGAATATGAAAGCCTCGTCCGTTTTATATTAATTAGGGGCTTAATGTTGTATTGGCATGATGACAAAGGCGCTCCCGCAATGCACCGTCTATAACAAGACCAAAGCTTGCTTTTTAATTAAATTTCAAAGCGATATTGACGTTCCGACGCTCTCTAACATAATTAATTGGTTTTGATACACTCTAATTAGTATGTATATTTTTACAATGTGTTTTAGTATTTGATAAAACACGAACTATTTACTAGTGTGTACACTCGATAGGTGCAAAATGCTTATTATTATTCAATGAGTGTAACGACCTAGTATAATGTTCATGCTCACTTAATGGTTTTGATATCTTCTCTTACTTTTAAGGCGACAGCCACTATTATGACCATTTTCCTATTTATCTTGTATTGTAGATTTCTCTTTTTAAAATTGATTTCCCATTGTGTATATCAACTCTAAACTATGACGTACCTGCATGTCTTAATTTACTTTGAATATGATATAAACTTACTTGTCATAACATGACATTGGTATATGTATAGAATTGTGAGCCACAACTACATTCCCCACCTGTTTGTGTATATCCTTTCCGCTACAACCATTTTTTCGGGGCTATGAGAAATTCATATGGTCCCTATACCCCGTCCCTGAGACACTATTGACTTGCAGCACTGATACAAACTCGATACGTGCGAATGCTACACACCTGCCCCAAACTGAAAGTAGGAACAATTGTCATCATTTCGACTAAAGGTCACCGGAAATGACGATGTGACGGTGACACTTGCGCGAAAAACTTCTTTTTTTCTTTTTAGCTTGACAGGCCTACTTGTTTCCCCTTTAGGGCTTGATCCTGACCCCTTTGTCTAGCCTTATATTCCTTCTACAGAAAAATAAAAACTTTTTGGCGCTAAATGTTATTGCAATTCCACAGGGAATCGTACCGCAATGGCGGGTAGGACTAGTAATTTCAGTTTTGGAAAATCTACGTTCAAAGCCCTCTTTAAAGGTGTCCAGCGGTCCCAAACACCTGTGCACGACCCTGGACCCGTAATATCCTTTAGTCTTGGATGCCTGTGTACCCATGACAGCAAAATTTGCGAATTTGGGCATTTAGGTCGAAAACTACAGAAGGCCGAAATGGCCATCCCGGCAAGTCTGCATTAGTACGCTATTGTAGCGGAAAGGATATGTAGTACTGAATAACAAAATTGTTTTCATCACGAGCTCTATTTACATCATTCTGAGAATTGGTATGTTTATATTACATCATTATCCGTGTTTACCATTGTTGTATGCTTTTATGCATTTGTTAAATAGCAATGTAATATATGCAAATAATAAAGGCTATGCGTTGTTGTGTTCCCTGTGTTAATCTTTTGGTGGCGATTTTCGTAAATATGTAAATGTTTGGATGTCTTTGGAATACGGGATATGTTTGTATTGTTAGCGTCGATAAATACCTTTTTTGTTATGCACCATGTGAATCGGCATATAGGGATACAATATCACCTAAATCATAACATCAGAAACAGCTGGACATAATATCATTTCCTGCACTCTGTCCGTAACATGCTTGTTTCTGAGTGCTCTAACATTAACGCCGGCTATAAATCAACCATGACCCAGGATAGCGAACATTAAGAGTGCAATACCGAAGCCGTTAAGTTACTCTATACCATGATAGAAAAACATCCAGTGGCACATATTGAGAGTTAATCACGTTACTGATGCCTTGGTTAATGAAGCGAATATTCCATCAATAGTAGCAACACAGAGATGTCACATTATCGATAAATGTGAAAATAAAGCGTATGGAGAAACGAGGAGAAATAATTGGTAATTATGTAACTACATAACAATTTGGCTAGAGATTACGGACGAGGGTGTTTTGAGATTTTACATACCGTTCACGGTGATATCCGGCGTAAACTTACAATACCATGTTTATGTTAGAGCTCGAATTGTTTGTTTAATATAAATTTGTATTACATGTATATTACTGGCATTGATATTATGTAATTGAAACATAACTCTGTTAATACATTGTCAATATATTATATAGCAAATATGGACGAAATAACGATACGTCCGGAATGTTTATTTATATAGCAAGTATGGACGAAATAACGATACGTCCGGAATGTTTATTTAAATGTTTCGACTTATCAGCATGCTTGATTTACTTAATATAACTCATGAATAACTTGTCAAGGTAATGTGAAGCCACTGCAAATTAAACCGTGAATTGACAGCAAAGTCATAAAACGCACGTTTTCCAGTTTTTCACTACCATCAAAATAATTTGTGTGGATGCAACGTTTTACTGTTTACTTTGATTCTTAAGCTTTTAAGGACTTTCTGACAGCAGAAACCAGGACGTGCAGCTTTTTCCAGCGGAACATTGGACTTTCAGCTTTTTGACAGCTGAATCTTTCAGCGGATGGGTTTTATTTTGTCGTTCAGTTATGTGTTTGGAAATTGTGCCATATGAGTGTGTTGTTTATGTTGTCTGTACTCGGTTGTTTCAATTAACTACGTGATGCATTCCCTGTCAAATAATGTTTTTTTTCTTGAAAGACACATCTTATTAAAATTGGATCGACTAATAGGCGATTAGACACTCTTTTTTCGCACAACGTTTCCTTGTGTAGAACAATAACAAGGCAGGTTGACCATGTGTTGCTTGTGTCAGTATCTATTGTGGGTGGAGCAAATCGGTTAGACTTATGAAACGTTTGTAAACGAAAGGAGCAAGCGCTGTGTTTGCTTATTTTTGTAACAAAACGCTTCACAAACATTAACCTATACTAAGGGAGAAAACTACGGTAGGATTGTAAGTAGCGTCCATGAACGCTTCCAGTTGCTGCCCCTTATAATGACAAGGAATGTTATTTTACTTGCGAATACATGCCTGTGTATAATTGTACTCCTGTCATATTTGAAACATAGATTCAATCGGATGTTTTCATTAGTTCAAGTATGGGTAAAATCACACACTAATAAATATACCAGTCGACACTTCTAACGCACCAGTTTACTTTTTCAACTTAATCGTATGGAATGTTCGCACTATGGTGTGTAACACATATCGCAGGCTTAGAATTAGAAGGTCGCAAGTACAAAATCAATATTTTGAGAAAACAAGAAAAACTGTCTACAAACTACTCTTTACTTATGGAAAAACAAGTATTTTAAAGTTCACTTTGGTCAACATTCCGATTTTCACCCTCGGCTCACCAGAAGCGCCTTGAGATGCAGATTTTAAATATGCATGCATCTTATAACGACCTTCTTATTCTAAGCCAGCGATTTCTCAACAAGAAACCGCAGTTGAAATCAGATTGTTTTACCCGGTTCAGTGCGCAAATCCGCTACATGTTAAATTCTCGTTTTTTTTATGCGTATGTCCCATTATGTTTTTCATAAAAAGCTCAATCTGTGCCCCTATTCCATATTGTCTATCAACAGTACTGTGTACACCTAGTCGCCAATGAGCGACGTCATGATAGTTAATGTCTGAATGGAGTTAGCTGACCACTCTTTGTTGTGGTACCACTGTTGTGTGCAGTGAGGGAATGGCATGATCCAATATGCACGTGCTTTCAATGTACGTCACAAAACAAAATGTTACCATCTATAGCGCGTTTGTGCAGTCAATCTCTTTACAAGCAACCCATCCCTTGTCAAGTCTTCAACGTCCGTTCCTGGAATC
This sequence comes from Spisula solida, assembly GCA_947247005.1. Taxonomy (NCBI): domain Eukaryota; kingdom Metazoa; phylum Mollusca; class Bivalvia; order Venerida; family Mactridae; genus Spisula; species Spisula solida. Next base: position 3,112,456 of record OX365948.1, on the reverse strand, counting down.
AGCGACCATGCCATGATAGTCACCGACATTGATATCATACCACATTATGTCAAACAGAAACCACACAAGGTATACCAACATGACAAAGCAGACTAGGACAGCATTAACGATGATATCTCTAAATTGGAAAAAGAAATTGCTGCCAATAAAGATAAGAACATTGAAGAACTTTGGAATCAATTCAAATTAGGTATCCACAGAACAGTTGACAAGAACATACCATCTAAAATCAGCAAGAAAAGAAAGTCACTCCCATGCTTTAGCCATAAACTAAAACGCATGGTGAAACGGAAATCCCGCCTATACAATCACGCTAAGAAAACAGGAAACTGGACCAACTTCAAAAGCTTCCAAAGAGAATGCAAGCGATAATTCAAAAAAAGCAGAAGTACAACATATAAACAAGACCATCAACAAGGGATTAGAAGAAAACAACTCAAAACCATTCTGGAGATATGTCAAGTCAAGAAGGAAGGACAATGTAGGGGTACAACCACTTAAACGTAAAGGCCAACTATTCAGCAGTAGCAAAGACAAAGCAGAAATCCTAGTCGACCAATTTAAATCAGTATTTACGAAATCAAAGAATGATAAACCAACAACACGCAAGAGGGCAAAATCACCAATCCCACCACTGAAAATCACCACCAAAGGCATGGAAAAACTTCTTAGTAAGATCGACATCAGCAAAGCTATCGGACCAGACGGTATCCCCAACATTGTACTGAAAACCTGTGCCAACACGATAGCGCCAGCCCTTCAACAGATATTCCAAACATCCATTGACACTGGTAAACTACCATCTAGCTGGAGAAGTGCCAAGGTTTCGCCAGTTTTTAAGAAAGGAGACTCGCACCTTCCAGAAAACTACCGCCCAGTGTTCCTAACCAGTGTGACCTGTAAACTGCTAGAACACATAATCTGTAAACATAGACTTGACCACCTGGAAAAGAATGGTATACTTACATCTCTCAACAATGGTTTCAGATCTGGCTAATCCTGCGAAACCCAACTTCTATCTACAGTACCCGACCTTTTACAACAAAATGACAACAAATCCCAGACCGACATGATTATACTAGATTTTTCTAAAGCGTTCGACACAGTACCACATGAAAGTCTTCTGCACAAGATGTCTTTGTATGGAATCGATGGTAACATTTATCACTGGCTACGAGACTTCCTCACTAATAGAACCATGAAGGTAGTAGTTGATGGTGAATCATCCGAGCATGTCACAGTCGACTCTGGAGTTCCCCAGGGAACAGTGCTCGGACCACTGGCCTTCCTTTGCCACATCAATGACCTACCGGATTGTGTAAAATTTTCAGTACGCCTCTTTGCAGATGACTGTCTACTATACAGACAAGTCAAGACAAGACAAGACCATCTCCAACTACAAGCGGACCTCCAGGCTCTAGAGAAGTGGTCAATGACTTGGGGAATGAAATTCAACGCAAAGAAATGCTACGTCATGAGTATCAACAACAAATCCAGTAACTACTACCAACTAGACAATCTCAAATTCTCCAACCACATCACAAAGATTTCCAAAAAGGCTAGCTCAACCCTAGGATTCTTGAAGAGGAACCTCAAGCATTTCCCACAAACCTGTAGAAAAACAGCCTACATATCGCTAGTTAGATCTACACTGGAGTACAGTTCTGTCGTATGGGACCCACACCTAGAAAAGAACATCGAACAACTTGAACAGGTCCAACGACGAGCGGCCAGATTCATCTCTGGATACTACAAATCAAGAGAGCACGGCTGTGTCACTAACATGCTGAAGACACTCGACCTACCACCCCTACAGGATAGAAGAAAGATGGCACGCCTGGCATTCTTCTACAAGGTGGCTGAAGGACTGGTGCCAGCAATGCCAACTGACACCTATCTGACCCCAATTCGTGGTAAACGACTGATAAGACCAAAACAATTTGATGACCATATAAGTAAAAACATTGTACAAAATCAGGCAATAAACCACCATAAATGTTTTTATATGTAAAAGTGAACAGTACAAACATTCCTTCTTTATTATTGATTGGAACAATCTGAACAGTGAAATTGTGCGCGCAGAGACAGTCCAGAGCTTCAAAAGAGCTCTCAAGCAGTGTGATTAACAAAGTGCTAATTACACATCTCTCTCCCGCTGCGTATATACCGAAAGGTCCTGCAGTGTATACATCCAGATCCAGATCCAATCGTGTAAAAAATGTAAATTCTGGTTACCTGTTACCTGTTCCACAGTCTGGGGTCGTTGGTGCACCACCGAAGATCTCCATCCCAGTTTCCGCCACGATTTTTATAATACACCGGTTATCTGCTTCCCTTAGACACTCGCTGAGAGATAAGCCCGTCCACTCAGTAATGTTGTCGTCCCACTTTTTCTTTTGACGGCCTCTTCTTCTACTTCACTGTACATTGCATGATTCTCTTAGCAAGTCCACTAGATCATGTCACATGACCGTACCATTTGATTTTCCTTCATCTGACGATTGATAACAGTTCTTAACAATGACCAATTGCTTGTTCTACAGACGTAACGCACGCTACTGAGTAGGTTTGTACTTCCTAACACTTGCTGTAGAAAAGCAGTTGATAAATGTTTCAATTTCAATGCATTGATTATCTTTTACCAAATTATTCGTAATGCAATTGTCTACAATGCTGTATCTATATATTTCCGTATAGAAAAGTATTTTATCATAGAATGGAAGACAAACCCCGGTGGTTAAACACAAATCTGCGTGTAATTTATAATACAAAGTATTGGTCATCGGCATAAAATTTCAGCCGTTTTATTCAAAATAACTTTAAATTTGCGGGAAATTTCATCGACCGGCACCAGAAGTGACGTGTTTTAACATATCATCATCAAAAATCACGGGAGTGAAAATTAAAAAAGTAAAACAAACTGTTAACAAGACAAAAAGTGTAATTTGGCAAAAGAATGCCTTAAAATTTCATAAGACGCAAGATTCGTACACAGCAACATTTTCGTTTGCATAAATAAAATAATTACCATTGCATTTTTAAATATTATTTATATCATTAATAAAGTTATATCATAAATATAAAAATCCTTAAGCATTTAAGACAACAGTTTTTGAGAAATTAACAATAATGCGTGTGGAGGAAGAATGTCCTACCCACGCGTTTTCGCGATGCGTTGTAGCTTAGGCGACATTCGAAACGAATTATATTTTAACTTTAAGTCAAAGTACGTTGAAATAAAATAAAATAAAATTAGAAATACTTTTTAGTTAAGTTTTTACTTATAAAATTCAATAAGATTGCTTTTAAAATAAGTCCTACACACTTTGTGTGGAGGAAGAATGTCCTTTGTTGCAATTTTGCGACGTTTTGGACGTTTTATACACTGATTTATATAGCAAAATGTAGTTATATTACGCTCTAGACAAAGTATGTTTCAATGTTTGGACATTTAGAACTCGATAAATATAACTCAGTTTAATGAATTAGCACTATATTGTAAGAAAGATGTAATATATAGAATAATATATTGAATAATGTGAACTAATAAAGTATACGATGGTTTATCCTCGACTGTCAATTTAATTACTAACAAGATAAGCATGTGATAACTTTGTGTATTTGTGTATATGTCATTTGTATAGATGATGTACAATGTATAAATCTGAGTAAATGTCGATAATGTTTTGTTTAAATTCACATTCATTTTGATTATTTAATACAAACGTTCAATTACATCCCACTAAATGACAACTGTGTAAGTGAATGATCGATTGAAATCAAACTTTAAAATACCTATGTATACTCATACACGCGTCTTACCCCTGATCGTACATCATACATTGGTGGTGACATGTTAGCTTGATATACTTGGAATGTAACAGTTACTCACGTTATTTACAAACCAAACGTCTTAGTAAACGCTGAACGTGCCATTATTTCATAGTATTTGGCTATAATACTTATACTATAAGTCGAACGTAATACATGTATTGATATGTTTTTCGGGTATGCTTTGATTAAGTGTCAAGAATTCAATATTTATGTTCGTATAGTACAGAGAAGTTGACACGACTCTCGACCTTCTATTAGCATAATTTCAAAGTTGATTTATTGTCTATATTTATAACCCAGGTTGTATGTTTTCGTAAGCGGGGAGTATCACGAAGACGCACGAGGTGTAATACAAAGATGATTGGCTTATCAGCTCTTAGACATAAAATGCTGAAGCAATCTTTATTATTAAATAATATTGCCAATGTAACATTATGTTTTCGCAAAATTTCTTCTGTCTATCTTATTAAATTTCCAAAATTATCTAAATAGAAGGAGTATATATAGTATAGAATTATGTTTCAGTTGATGATTCATGATATTCAAGAAACGGCGTAATATGCGCACCCCGTGTACCCCGATAAGACGTGCTAGCCTGAATACTGCTGTTTTAGCCTACCGCAAAAAAATCAACATTCAAGAGATTAGGTATTTTGTGCCTGTTTCATTTATTTCGTGTCTACACCAGTAAAACGAAGAACGTGTACATGTGCAGTGGTTCTTCCTCGACACGAAGATGTGTTTTTTTTTCGATCTCAAACGTCACATTATATTTTAAACTTAATAAATGTGTCAAAAAGTCAGCAGTTTGGTCTTTAAAAAATAATTAAAAATACTTATAGACCGCGGAGAACGCTCAAATTTCATGAACATGTAGTGAAATAATAGTAGCATATTTCATCATATTGGTGTATGCACTGGCATCGGTATCTTTCTAAAAAATGACAGGTTTTCCGCGCTTGGTGGCATAAAATGGATAGTGCACGAGTTATACCGTAGATACTGCACATGTCCACTGTAAAACTATTATTATACTGCCTGTGTTGTCTGTTTTAATACTTGTTTCATGGATAAATGCAGGCCTGGGATAGATAATTTAACATTTTCATAGGATGAAATCTACATAGTTCTTACTAGAGATAATAATATACTAATATTGTTCGGCATCATTGTTACCTGTAAAATCACAGGTGCCAGTATCGTACTGTGAGTCTGTCTACTTACGAGTAGAATCTACGAGTAGAATCTACAAGCAATTACATAAATCGAGTAAAGAGCGCATTGAGCTACCTGTTATCACCATGAGAGTTGAAGACATGAGAAGCCAGATTGTTCATTCTATACAGAGCGTCTGCTTGATCCGCTCATGCGAACCCAATATATCACTTTTCGTTAATTACTTTCCACGTCACTTTACTTGCGAGTAGGTCCATATGTGTATTTTGAAACCACTAGTCCCCTAGACATAATAACCCCTACTAACAATGCTCTCCCAAAATGTAAAAGAGAAGCCCCGCTGTATGTTGTCTTGAAGTACTAACAAGCCCGCTCATGATTGAACGATGCCTATCGGCCTACCATCTACACATTTATCCGCATGGCTATTGATAATATTATAAAAAAAACATTGAATACATGTGTCCGGCCTATTCCGTCAACAAGAATGCGGAAACACTGCAGTATACAGTACACCGGCTATTGCTAGTAAGGTAGGTAATGTTATCCATTTTCGCAACCTTCAAGTGCACGACAGGTTTTGTCTTTCTGTGTGTGTTGAATGTAAATGATAATACAAAAGTATCTACCGGCAAACGACCAGTGACTGCTTAAAAGGGCATTTAAAAGACAAACTCGTATCGTTCCTCACGCAAAACATATGCTCGGTCTGTCAAATAAAGATGTTTTTGTTTATATTCCTCGTTAAGCTACACAATTTGAATCGAGCAAAAGAACATCCCAGTGATCAAGCATAATATGTTGTTAATGTTTTACCAGGAATGGAGTCATAAATAACGGTGCATTTTGAGAATTTTAGTATTGCATTAGTATTGCTCACTGTTGTACAGAGTATTGCTGTTCAGTGTACGGAGTATTGTTCACGGAAATTTAGTAAATTCTAGGTATAACCAGATATATTACTTATTTTGTCTATATAATTATGTTGAAAATTGGAGAGTGTAAAAACTACATGTACATAACACATGCTGGAATGACAAATTCTGAGGTGAGTCCCTCGAGATTTTATATGTAATACTGTATATGTACACAAGTTTGAGATATACTTATTTTAACTATGATATGGACGCTTTTTTGTATTGTTCAAAATTACAATCAATACTTACACTCAGCACTCAAATATTCGAATTCACTCTTCTGAGGTTCATAAAAATAGTTATAATGTTAACTTGGTACTAAGTATTATTTTTGGTTGATTTACTAGTTTAATAAGAGTGAGCTAATGTGCAATACTCTGTATGTAGTAAATATCAGTATGCTGTACACGCACTTATCTACATTTGTATTTTGGTGTGTATATCTTTGTTGAAGTTCAATCATTTTTTCTGAAATTTGGACTTAAGACATTAAAGTTCAGTATAACTAGAATGCCCAGTTCAAACGCATTTAAAGTGTTGTGGGCAAAGTTTGCGAGTGAGCAGCGGACAATAACTGAGTAATTTAAACACTTCTATGAAAAATACCTGTTATAATATGGCGTACCATAAAGTTATGAAAATATCCGAATACATTAAAACCTAGTTGAGATGAAGAAAGTAGTCAGTAATTTGGAAATTATCGTCTCTGAACTAATCCCAGTGAACACTATCATGTCGCGAAAATCGATAACATTACTCCCATTCACTAGCAATATCCGGTTTACGGTATACCGCAGTGGAATTACATGATGTATATTTCTATAATAGCACTTGCGTAACATTTGTCTCATAATCAGACATTTTTGCAAATGGCAGATTTCATACAAACGGAGATGACATGAGGCGTTCAAAAAAGGATAATTGAAAGGATAAATCCCGTTTGTTGCGTGTTTTGTTGTTGTCTGTTATGTGACGTTTAGTTACCAGTTTTCGAGGGCCTCCTTCAGCAATCAAGCTACCCTTCGACTTCCCCTAGGCATTGGGCTACCTAAGGAAACCTGCACTCGAGTCCTAATATGGAGACTACTTCTCTCCTGGTTTGTGTGAAGACAACATCGAGATGCGACGACCAAGACTATCGAACATGAACAAACACCACTCTCACAGGTACCAATTCACAGCTTGGTCGAGTTGAACATTATTGGTTAATTTTGCTCCGAGTAAATGAGCAGTGGCGCAGACGGAAATTGAACCCGGACCTATATATCTCCAAGCGCTTGTCCTACCTGTAGGCACCCACAGTGAGTTTCGTGCCCAGCTGTTTCCGTTTAGTCCTGCATTCCCTGTCCGATCTGTCATTATCTTATCGAAAAGCCGCTGAATAGCTGCAGTACACTGAAAGTAGCCTTGCGGCATTTGTTTTCTGGATTCCAGTTTGATGTAAAGTGGAAGACAAACATTAAATAATTTTGGGAATGGAAAAAACGTCACTAGCGAGTTGTTAAATTGAGTGTCAGTGACTTTACTGCGAAAAATTAAGCGTTTACGACTTTCTCATATAAGCTGCGATCTAACCCACGATAATGGTTTCTTTATATTTGTTAATTCAGAGTACTGAAAACTCATGGTACTTATTGGATACTAATTCGTGAAACGGGGCGTCTATGTGATTTTAAAATGTAAGGTTCAAACTGCAAACCACTTGTGATCAAGCGGCGTACTAACTTATTAGACCGCTCAGCTATTGCAACAAACCCTAAAAAGGTTGCGTAACCAGGATCAATGTGACTGCATTACACCACACCGGTTATTTGTTGATATAGACAAGATCTTTGTACTCTTATTGACAATTTTGATATATGTATGTGTACGTCTATATTACCTAGGCCATATTTTTCTGATTTATAAGAATGGTTAAAGGTATCTTTACATGCCGATTTGCTTTAAATAAATGGTAAATTGATAAAAATAACACTCGTTACATAAACGGAAAACGCACAAATAGCGCTTCTGTGAAATAAAAAGCAAAGAACGAACGCATTAGATATATACGTCCATGCGAAGATACCTTGGTATATGTGTGGTGTAACTAAGAAAATGGTACACGGGATTTAGACAGTATATTATATGGGGATTTATATTAAATTCAGCAGATCAATGCAATTAAAACTAAATACATGTTTAATATAGATAGACAAGAATTGTTGTATGAAAATTGTGTCGTAAAAATGTTGTTTTCAGTCCTAAAACATTAAAACTGTGAGCAACAAGGGCAGTATCCAACTACGACTCGGGCAGTATCTAGACAATTTCACCATATAACTCGTGCACTATCCATTTTATGCCACCAAGCGCGGAAAACCTGTCATTTTCAAGAAAGATAATGATACCAGTGCATACATTAATGCGAATAAATATGCTACTATTATTTCACTACATATTCATGAAATTTGAGCTTTCTCCGCGGTCTATAAGTATTTTTAATTATTTTTTAAAGACCAAACTGCTGACTTTTTGACACATTTATTAAGTTTAAAGTATAATGTGACGTTTGAGATCGAAAAAAAACACATCTTCGTGTCGAGGAAGAACCACTGCACATGTACACGTTCTTCGTTTTACTGGTGTAGACACGAAATAAATGAAACACGCACAAAATACCTAACCTCTTGAATGTTGAAATTTTTGCGGTAGGCTAACACAGCAGTATTCAGGCTAGCACGTCTTATCGGGGTACACGGGGTGATGCGATAACACCACAAAATATACTTAAGCAATAAAATGTATATCTATCACGCCTTTCCTTATATTGACATATAATCAGTACACTCAGACGAATAATCAAAACAGACAAACGCCGCAAGCGTTTTCATAGCATGCATGCTCGTGAATTAATACACATGCCGCAGGTGTAATACTACAAGCTATATCTCAAATATATGATGTTAGTGGTCTAGTACAACTTACTTGATTATTTATATCGCTCTTCAAGTTCAAACGTTTTACGAAATTCATTTTTGTCTGAAATGCAATGTAAAATATTTGTAAATAAAACTTGAAAACGAAATATATAAGAATCAGGTGCATCTGTTCTTCCCGCGGCCAAACAGTATTTTATTCAGAAAGTATGTTCACCACCGTTGGTTTACTGGCTTCTTTAGTGGCGTGTTTAAGCATTGTATGGCCTTAGGGATTTTGCGAAGTGTTTCCCTTTTAAGTGCTTGTTATTAAAAACACGTATACCTAAATCAACGAAAGCACTACGCCGTTAGAAACAATGTATCATTCAACAACATGCTATATTCCAAAACATAGACTGCTTTCCCTGCCCGACTTAATATATTTTTGCTTGGTTTCGTATTGCATATTCGGGATCAAAATTAATTTGAAACGATATATATCAAGAAAAGTCACTGAATGCCTTCAAAAGAACACAATTATAGCGGACAATACGCAGGCCGTAAGGCCTGCGGATGTCGTTCCGCTTTACGATAACACATGTCACGTGATTTGGTCAGAGTTCGACACTAATGGATTTGTTAATTTGTGTTAAAATCCCGCACTGAAGCAGGGATACTAAAAAATGGCTGCCAATAGAATAACAATTTTTTTTAAAATGCGATATTCGGCAGCTCATAAATTTTCTATTATTTTTTAATGATGTTTAAAAATATTCCAAAAACTAGTGTAGGCCCCTGTCCAAAATAGTCAACAAATGTAAAAATATTCGCGGGATAAAGGTCGCGAAAACTAATTACATGTTGTTGTTGTTATTGGATACAATAAAACCCGGAATTTTCCGTCTGAATATCTTTTATGTTTTGACGATTTGCAACAGGATTTATTAAACAAGAAAAGGTGATTAAGATTAAAGATGTTTGATATTTAATCGTAATATGCTTAATTGAAATGAAAATAGACTTTTCTCTTGAACAAAAGTACTGTCTGATATACTCATGCAACCCATTGCTGTATAAAAAGGTAAAATATCAAATTAGGCCTATTTGAAATCAGTTGTTATCTGTGTTTATATCTAATTATGCATTTTTAAATTAGTTACCCCCGAATTAAGTAGACCTAGAATTTAACAAATTGAAACACGTGCATTATCCACAGACAGATATATTTTCATTTTGATCGGGCTGACAAATGTTCATTCGGACTGACAAACGATAGCAGGTTCATATCGTCCTTCGTTACTTCGTACCCAATATTTCGTATCAAACCGCTATCGAGCGCTGTTCGTAACCGAACAATTTATTGTAAAGTTATGCATCATCAAAAAATCCAGTACTAGATGAGCATGTTACAAATAATGTAGGTCCGCTAAAAATATGCTGTGCATTAGTTCATATTATTACTTCACAAGCTTTATTCAAATGTCGATACCTACATCTTTATTATTATATGTTCATGTACAATTTTAACTTAAACTAGGTCATTCAGCTTTTTATAGCTGAAACAAGGTATTTGAGCTTTTTATAGCGGAAACTAGGTCATCCAGCTTTTTATAGCTAAAACTAGGTCATTCAGCTTTTTATAGCTGAAACAAGGTATTTCAAATTTTAATATCTGAAACTAAATCATTCAGCTTTGTATAGCTAAAACTAGGTTGTTTTAGCTTTTTATAGAAGGAACTAGGTATTATAGATTTGCATAGCATAAACCAGGTACTAGATACTGCTCTAAACTACCACGCACAATGCAGAGCGACAAGAGGGCGTAAGACAGACAGGTCTATATTCCAGAGTCAAACATGTTCATGTGTCTCTGTTGGGAATGAAACGTACGTATATCATCCACTGATGTCACAAATCATGCCGTCGGGTAAATATTGAATATAATGTATTTACTTTATGTAGCACTACTATAAATGGGGACAGTCACTCTAGATATGCCATGGATGCTTTTACAAATCTTTCACTTCTCCATGCAAGCGATATTAAGAATCAATGACTTTCCTTTAGGTGTGTCTGAGACAATGCATTTTGTTGAACGTGTCGATGATGTACATTTCACAAGGCGTTCATCAATCCTTACATGACTTATGAGACATACGATATTTCTCTCCAAACGCTTGTAAACAATGGAGTTGTTTATCTTCAAAAAATGTTTGGTAGAAGTGTACTATAAGTAACTACACAGTGCATCTTGCGTTATAAGAAATACCGTATACACCACAATGTACTGTCTAGATGACTAGAACTGACAATGTCCTTAATAAAAATGTTTTAAAATTCTTCAATTAAAACACAAACATGTCTTGAAACATTAAATCAAGATGCTGTGAAGATCGTTGATTGTATGCGATGCATGGTATTATTGATCGCTTGCGTTATTAATTTTGTCTATGGGTTATCCATTTTGGACGAGTATGCTTTTAATGAGTTAAATCCGTATAATTATACCTTTAAAATCAAATTAGTACTCGCGCGTTATGAAATATTCAAATCATGACAGTTCCTACCCAAAATGAATGACAAATAAAAGAAAATTATTATAAAAAAAACAAAGTGGTTCAAGCCCGGAATGTTTCTAAATGGAACAATAATCAATTTTTGTTATGCAATAAACTTGCCCAGTTTAGGTCATCCTATTAAAACAGATATGTTAAAGCAAGAAACCGTGTTGTAGAGAAAAATGCCTCCAGACTGGCTTTGGGGCAAAGTTTCAACTCGTTAGAGGGCTTTATACTTTAAATTGGGTATTAAATTATTGTTTATATTATAGAACAGTTAGTTTAATTATACTTGTAACAATTGATCAAAGAAAAAGTTCCAAAAATAGAACATTCTACTAATTATGCGCCAGTGACACCTCAGTTATGATGGATACTGTTACAAGCATGAATAATCATGACAAGACGGGAGAATAAAAAGCAAGACATTTTGCATTTCATCGGAACAATAATGTGAACCATATTCATCGCTTAAATTGCTCATGTAATAAACTCTTCCAGTATGTCGGTAGCAGCAGAGCATTTTTTAATGATTTTAATGAAATACCAAAAGCATCGTCGTAATGTTTATCTGACGATAACAGACTACAGGTAATTCAGTTTAATAGGGGATTTAAGCGCTGGTTATTGAAATACCCATATCGGTAACGAGCGCGAGCACGTATTCTTCAGACTTTCAAGTTGGTACTTATGTTTTTAGAAACAGTTTTTTCCGGTTTAATATGTTCAATAAGATAAACGAACACTCAATACTGTAAGGGGAAGTAAAAAATCCGAGTCGCGATGCGACGAGTTTTTTAACCGTTCCGTTTTAAACACTAACTTCCCTTTAGTAAATCATTTCAAGGTCGTTCCTACACCTACGAGTTAAATGCATATGTATTTCAGACATTAAATAAACAAAAGGAAAAATCACAGACTTATAACAATGGATTGATTCAGGATTGATCGCCAGCCAAGTTAAGTACTTGAATGTTCTGCGTCGTAAAATTGAAAGATAGGAATTCACGACATCATGTTGCTGATAAATGCACTTTCCCTGTGTCATGAGTCTACTGTATGCGAGCACAATTGTATAATTGTGTTTGTTACTGTCTTGTGAATATGATTAAGACAAGCATCGACCTATATGCTGTCTGACTTTGCAATATCCTGGATTTTCCTGGTAAAAATGAAAGACCAGTTTTATTTATTGATGAAAGTTATGACAATTTGGACGCATTGCACAATGATTAATAATAATCGTGCCAATTTTATGTATTACGGTCGTGCCTATTATTCACCTTATGCTCATGACAGTCTTGGCAATTATTTTCCTTGTCCGTACAACAGTCATTGCAATTATCTTCCTTATCCGCACAAGGATCGTGCAAATTATTTTACTTGTGCGCACTACAGTCGTGCAAATTATTTTTCTTATCCTTTTGATGGTCGTGCCAATTATTGACCTTATGCGCATGGCAGTCATACCAATTATGTTTCTTTTTTGTACGACGGTCGTGCTAATATTCTTTATTGTATGCACGACAGGTGTGCCGATTATCTTTCTTATTCGCACAACAGTCATGCCAATTATTTTCCTTATGCGCACAACAGTTGTGCCAATATCATTTCTTATCTGAACGACGGTCGTGCCAATTATTTTCCTTATGTGCTTGGCGGTCGTCCCAATTACCTTGCTTATCTGAACGACGGTCGTGTCTATAATAGTTTCCTATGCGCCTGACAGTCATTCTATTTTTTCCTTTTTTTATCCAATTATTTTCCTTATCTGCATGACAGTCGTGTCAGTTATTTTCCTGATGTGCAGACGGTCGAGCCAATTATTGTCCTTATCTGAACAATGATGACTAGACAGATAGGCTGTCTTCAAGTGGCCGCTTTTAAATTCTGACGATCCAGCCAAAGAGACAGAGCCAAAAGTGACCAAAGTGACGGTCAGAATTTGCGCAGAGTATCTTTGCGAAACTCCCAGCACTTGAAATAAATGAAATCGTCTAACCACCATGAAATATATAGCATGTTCACGAAGAACTTTTTTCTCGCGATATCCACCAACAATAGTCATAAAATACCGAGTGACATGTTCATCCAACTAGTTAATCACGCCTTCGTCGCAATTATGACCTCGATTTCAGCCATCGTTTTTGTTGCTGTCGTCAATCTTCCATTCGCTTATCGACCAATCAAAATACTCGGGCATATGCGCACTCGATTTCTATCAGGGGGATAAACACGTGACCATAACTTGAAACAAGATGGCGGGGTAGATGCGAATATCATCGTTATGGACTTTTATTACAAGGTGAGTACGGAATTTAAATATCTTACATACCCTATCATATCGTACTCAAAATGCGCTTTCCAGCGGTGTTTAATATGCTTATCTGGTATGTTTACTCTCTGTGAACATTAAGACCAAACTTTCGAGTCGAGCACAAGAAGCCGTGGTGTATTTCACGCTATTGATAACATTTAGTGCTTTTGTGACCAAATCGCACTTTTGTGGAGTATTTAAAGCAACTACTAATCACAAATAGTTTATAATGTATGTCAGCACAAGTCTGTAGCTCATATTTATAATATTTACGACATTTATATTTTTTGCATGAATTGGTGCATCCCACGCAGAACAAAACGATGGTGTATTTCACGATATTTTGAGATACACATGTAATAATTCACCACAATTTCGCATACATGTAATAGGTTTCTCCTCCAATGTGTTGTTTTATTCTGTTAAAAGAAAGATATTAGTCTAGGAACGTTTGATTGTTTGTTATTGGGATATTGCAAATGGATTGCACCGGAATTTGTACAACATATCAACAATAAAATATGCATGTTTTGAAACTCATAGTGAATAATAAACCTGAACTGTCTCAGTATGTTACTGTACTGACAATGTAAGTACAAAGTCTTGTTCTATACGATTTGTATGCAATACAAGCCCTTACCAGTAATATAAGTTATCATTAACATTATTTCATTTCCTTATATATGATTGAAGACATGAGAACAGCAAGACTATACAAGGTGTGTGGGAATGTCTTAAAAAGCATATCGGGTCTTCGAGATCGAGAGAGACGCCACATACGCCTCATCCGCGTTGCTTGTGACCGTGGAGAAAAACGCGGCTCGTTTTAAAATGTTAAGTTGGTACTGTTTAGAATACAGTCCAGGAAAATTGGTTTGTCAGGGCGTTGTTTGATTAGTCATAGATAGTATTTAAGTAACCTGAACATATGTCAAAAATACAAAACTAAAATGTACACAGATATAGCGATATTAATATGCATTTTGTGTTTGATAGGTCAAAGTACTTAATCTATAACAAAGTAATTTAAGTGTTTGCACAGCGACTGATTTGTGCTAATATGTTATGTTTCATAATAATGTTCTTTGGTTTGATTCAATATACACGTGCCTTATAATAAAGGTATCACCTTATTTATAAGCGATTGTATGAAATTGTCCGATTTGGTAATTCAGGGATTCACGAGGGTATCGCTGTTGAAGGAAATGCAGAATTACGTACATTTTCGTTATATTACAGCTAAATTATTCGTTTCACAAGACACGGTGTAGAGGCCCTACATGCGTTGATGAGCGGTCAGTTTTGAACGTCACTCGCCAAAACGGACGTCATACACAACAGCCACCTTGAGAATGAGGATGATCGAATAATTATTTTACATATTATTGATGTTTTATTGCAAACGAAACGTTTTTATACAAACAAACTTCTTGCTTAATACTGAATAAGTGGTAAATATATGCAATACGTAAAGAGATATGAGCGATTTATTGGAGCAATGTGACGTTCGAATAGTTAACCGTTTACGTACATGACGTCATTTGCGTCAAATATGTCCGGCGAGTCAATGTACCCAAGGTTGTAAAACTGCTGATATATTTTCAAGTAATCAATGATTTTTTTTTCAAACTCAGTAGACAGAGATAGTGTATATTTTGTTACAGGCATGCCACTTTTCTCGTTTGTATCAGTATTGATTGTGACTTTACAGCGTTTGTCTCATTTCTATTTTGATCACCCACGTATATAATAAAAGAATGAAGTTCGTCCCCAGAACGGATAAATAAAAAATGAAATAAAAAGAGTAATGAAAACTCCATAGTAATACATGGCTCTTCGGGGATATAAAAAACGATTGTGACAACGATTGTTATACACCTTAAAGTAAAATGCAATTGGTTTCTTTATTGAATTACTGCATACTAATTACTCCTTTCGTATTTGTTTTATACGAGGGGATTTCTGAAAGTTCTGATAACGGAGCGATAACTTTACATTGGTATGTCAGATTTTTTAAAAGTAAACATTTTCTGAAAGATCAATCTTTCAGCGATACATCCAATGTTAATTGTTTAGTTTAAATCGGAGAATTTATATTTTATTGGTATTTAAACAGAACACAGTTTCGGGTATTGACTGTAATCTCTCCGTAAAACGCGAGGTGATTGTGTTGTATTGGTCATATGTATATTTCAGAGCGCACTGCGGAAGTATCATTAAGGACTGTTTGAAAAAAAACTTTGATATTATTTGAATCATACATAACAGTCCTTTCAAATAACATTAATATTTTTAAAAAACTTTGAGTTATTAATAAAATAACGACCATAAATACAACCCAAATAGTCGACCATTTTATTGCTTATAGCCCCTACTTAATTCAAGACATACAGTACGTTTCTGGACTATCAGCTACTATAAATAAGTCAAATTGTCGAGATTGTTATGTGTATTTTCACTCGGGAGACGTTATTAATGTATTTTTCATTAAGTTTAATTTTGAGAACAAACTATTGTACTCTACCCATGATTTTAGAAAGTGGGTAGGGTAACGGGATACACTTATACACAATAAAATGCCAATAATCCCTGTTCTTATAGTTTAATTAGTTGAACTAACTTCAAATTAAGGAAATATATAATTATTCTTGTTTTGACGTGATGTGACGTCATAAATCTAAAACACGTGTTTTGGGCCACGTGGTCATATTAGTTAAACTGTTGTACATTCGGAATTATGAATATTTCAGAATTCGTATTTAGTGGAAATAAAAATAGCATAATTATGTATACACAAAACGGCTACACATTGTGTATTCTCATGTAACACGTCCAGCAGTACAATGCAATAACATGTAAATTGTGTATTTCAGGTAAAATGACTATTTTCAAGGGCGGTTGGGACGTAGTCTTTTCCATGTACATCCTAAGTCATTTAAACTCTCAGAACAATAATTTCCATTTGTCATGAAATAGACTGTTATATTATATAAAATATGTGTAACTTTCAAACAAATTGCAATGAAATCATAGAAATTATTAACAATAATGGTATCCCTTCCAAGGCCAAATATGACTCATTTTGTTGACAACTCATTGGGCTATATACCTACATGTACAATGGCATGTAGGTAAATATTAAGTTATCTGATATTAATATCATACTATGTTTGTTTTCGACGGAGGAAGGTTGCATCTTTCAGAAAATGTTTACTTTTAAAACATCTGACAAGCCAATGTCAAGTTATCACTCAGTTATCAGAACTTTCAGAATGCCCCTCGTTTATCTGTATATATACACACACAAAATTTGTGTTATACGACAATGTATGGGTGGCACAAAGCTGATAAACGTTGTCATCGTCACAAACAACCGTGTTTTATTATCAATAGGTACTATTTGTGACAAATAATCGATATTAACACAATTAGAATACAAAACATTCATGCATTCATTTAAAAAAGCCAAAATAATATAATTACTATATACCGTACACCCTACTTAACCACGTACAGTGGCTAGATAAAATAACTAGATACGGTACAGTGAAAGGCTAGATACCGTTCACAAGACACTGTTGTTTTTCTTCAATTGCATGCTTGTTTTTTTGTGTTTACTGATAAGGGTTTAAACATATGTGAAGAACATGACAGTTTAAATCTATAGAGTGTCCTGTGAAACGCATAATTTAGCTGTTATAATGGGAACATGTACGTTTTTCTGCATTGTCCTTCAACAGTGATACTGATCGATTCTGCTTGTCAAGAAATAAGGAAAGATCAGAGGACATGACCAAATTGGGGCTTTGAACTAAACAGTCCGCTGCTTGAATTTGTTCACTTCAAGTGGATCACATAAATATTTAATCATTGAAAACTTACCGTCGTCCAAAATCGATTTCCCCTTTCACTTTCCCGTTCTCGCGAAGTAGGGGGCTATATCCGGTGTACGGTGTCTACCCGTGACCAGGTAAAGCATGTGTTTGTGCTAAATTAATCCAAGCATGGACTTCAGGAGAAGACACGAACATAAGAGACAGAGGTATACAAACAGAGCCACTTCTAGCTTTTTTCAGCGTAAGCTGTCTAACTTGATATTTGGCCTGCTTTGAAAACCAATGAAATGTTTGCAAAAAAAGCTAAAAATACGAAGGATGTATTTTGGTTAAAATACTGTGTTTGAAAGGCGACGTCATCGTAACGTCACGGCGCGACCCGCCTTCATGGTACATCAGAATGTCAGCAGAATCTCTATGTAAAAAACCCAAGGCTAGAATTCTGTAAAAGCTATCTCGACTACTCTTGGCCAATGATTAGGAATTCTTTACCATTAGATGTTCGAAATGCACAGACTTTGAATACCTTCAAATATAAATATATGTCTTATTGGAAAACATTGCTGAATTGATGTGTATTGTTTTACAAAAGAATATCAATAATTGTGAACCTTGTTCTTGATAGCTTTTTCACATTGTTGATAAATAATATTTTACTATCATGTATTGTGTTGCTATGTACATATATCTGTAAATGTTGATTTTTTCAAGAGGCTATCAGGAAAGATTGGGCCATTGCCTAACTGTGTTGCCTCTATAAATAAAGTATTTATTATTATTATTATTATTATTATAGTTAATTCTTATCGTAATACTGGCTCGCTGTGGCGAACCCGCAAAAAGTACAATTCTCATTGAAACATTTTCAGTATTTATGCATTCAAAATTTCATGAAATAATTATTAACAATTTGCTGAGTTAGAATTTGATATCATATACTAGAATAATCTAATTTTGATTTGATTCATATGTGAAAATAGTTTGTATGTATTAATTTTTTGGTTACTAGGCAATTTTTGAATGTCGATGAAACTTCAAGACTTATGGAATTAGTCTGGTTGTCATAGTTACAAAATGTCAAGAATTTGCTGATTTGTCGTTCAAACATATAAAGGGATGGTTACCTTTCATTAATGTCTAGTTCATTTCTTTTTCAGACGTCAATTCATTAAATGGCATGTTTTTGAATCAGTACAACACAACATATGGTTCCATTGACTCCAATTTTCATGTTAAAATATATCAAAGCAAAACTAAAACACTTGCCATTTTCATCTTAGACTTCAGATTTTCTTCAAATAAACTTTATTGAAAGTTACAATCGTTTGTTTTAAACGAGAACTTTCATTTATAGAAATTTTAGATGGGTTGGGTTAGTTAGTGGTGTTATAGAATTGCTTAGCAACGGAGAATGTACTGAATATATGTTTACTATGTATTATGACTTTGTCAGGAATTGATTATTCTATTTAATGATAGTAAACACAGTCATATGGGTTAATTTACCATTGTTATGCTGTTGAAGCTGAGTAAATTTACCAAATTATTTTGTAATTTTTGTATTTTGTGAATTTCAATTTGGCACATGCGAGCATAACGAAATAATATCCGTCAGTTTTTAACGATCAAGCACAGCATCAGTAAATCTGTGTCAATGAACCACAGGAAGTACCCAAATCACAGTCATGAGTTATCCCCCTTGGGTAAGAGTCTTCCAATAGGATCCTGAGGAATTGTTGACAGTACAAAAACTTGAAGTTGAAAACAATCTATCTGAGCAACTGTCCACATGTGTTCTATGTTTCATAAACGAGTAATGTTTGACATAACCACATGGAGAATACAATAATACATAATTATTATTATTATGTATTTGTTTACTTGGAAATAATGTGCTGATCAAACATTTAAAAAATGAATATCTTAAAAACATATTTAAAATACAAGTATTTCGTACAGTCCGACAAAAAACTTAACATAGCTTTTACTAAAATGCACAACTACAGGCATATATATGTTTATGTAATTTGAACGCATACTGTTTCTGTATTATTCGAACTTCAGTTTTAGTGTTGTTCCTCTGAACTGTAAAAATATCTTAAAAATTAGCAGAGTAAAACTGCTATAATTTTTACTTTATTCAATTATCACCATGAATGATAATTATGTTCTTCATACATATTACACGTTTAGTAAATTTTGAAAACAGCTTGATCAAGGACTGTGGAATAAACTTAGTAATACCGATACAATGCATCTCAGGTCCGCGAGAGAAGTGTACTGTTTTCATTTTGCTCTGATGGAACTGGAAACCAATGTAACGCTCGAATGTCATGCATCCTAAGTTTCGTCAGTGCGTTACACCGGTTTGCATTTCCTTCAGAACCATATAAAAACAGTACAATTCTCTGACGGAATTGAGAAGCGATGTATCCGGACATATACCGTGATATCATACTCCGACGTGGAGGCACTCATATGTCTGTCATTTTTTCAGCTGATAGCTGGCTGGCAAAATAAGATTATGCTCGGCAATTTACAATGCGAAAAAAAGACCTTTCACGTTTGATGTTCCTGTCTTCATGGCTTTAACGATTCGTAACCATAGCGCACGAATTGTGATTGATACCTGTTTTGGCGTACTGTTTGCTTTCTTGTTCGTGTCTTTGTGATGTAATTTTGCGTGGTGTGCTAAGTGCGGGTGGCTTTCTCAATGTAATTCGTTCTTACCTTTTACACTTTGATGTATGACCTACGAAGTTCGGGGACAATGTATGTTGTATGTTATACCAGAATGTTACATGTGTGATTATGGAAAGCACCGCGTGTACCCCTACAAGACTTGCTAGCCTGAATACTGCTACGTTAGCCTACGGCAAAATATCAACATTCAAGAGGTTAGGTAGTTTGTGCCTGTTTCATTTATTTCGTGTCTTCACCAGTAAAACGAAGAAATGTACGCATGTAGTGGTTCTTCCTCGACACGGACATGTGTTTTTTTTCGATCACAAACGTCACATCATATTTTAAACTTAATAAATGTGTCAAAAAGTCAGCAGTTTGGTCTTTAAAAAATAATTCAAAATACTTATAGACGACGGAGAAAGCTCAAATATCGTGAATGTGTAGTCAAATAATAGTATCACATTGCACTGGTATAGGTATCTTTCTAAAATTGACAGGTTTTCCGCGCTTGGTGACATAAAATGGATAATCCACGAGTTACACCGTAGATACTGCACATGTCCAATGTAAAACTATCATGATACTACCTGTGTTGTCTGTTTTAATACTTGTTTCATGTATAAATACAGGCATGGAATTGATAATTTAACATTTTCTTTGGATGAAATCCACATAGTTCTTACTCGAGATAATTATATTACAATATTGTACTGCATCATTGTTACCAGTAGAGTCAAAGGTGCCAGTATGGTACTCTAAGTCAGTCTACTAACGAGTAAAATCTACGAGTAGAGTCTACAAGCAATTACATAATCGAGTAAAAAGCGCATTGAGCTACCTGTTATCACCATGAGAGTTGAAGACATTAGAAAGAAGCCATTCTATGCTGAGTTTCTGCTTGATCCGCTCATGCAAACCCGAATAACTATTTTCGTTAATTACTTTCCACGTCACTTTACTTGCAAGTAGGTCCCTACGTGTACTTTGATACCACTAGTCCCCTAGAAATAATAACCCCCACTAACAACGCTCTCCATAAATGTTAAAGAGAAGCCCCGCTGTATGTTGTATTGAAGTACTATCAAGCCCACTACGTATTGAACGATGCCAATCTACACATGTATTCGCATACCTATTGATAATATTACATTAAACATTGAATACATTTGTCCGGCCTATTCCGTCAACAAGAATGCGGAATCACTGCGGTATAAGGTACACTGGCTATTGCTTGTAAGGTGAGTAATGTTATCCATTTTCGCAACCTTCAAGTGCACAACAGGGTAAGTTCAGAGACACTGTTTTGTCTTTCTGTTAATGTAAGTTTTATACAAAAGTATCTACTTCAATAATTTTCCTAGTCCATGAAAACCAACAAACGACCCCAGGGAGTACTTAAAAGGGTATTCAAAAGACCAAACTCGTAACGTTCCTCACGCAAAAATACGCTCATTCTGTCAAATAAAAATCTTTTTGTTTATATTCCTCGTCAAACTACAAAACTTGAATTGAGCAAAAGAACACCCCAGTGACCAAGTTTATGTTGTTAATGTTTTACCAGGAACGGAGTCATAAATACCGGTGCATTTTGAGAATAGATAAAAATGTTAGTATACAGAGTATTGCTTTAGTATTGCTCACTGATGTACGGATTATTGCTGTACAGAGTACGGAGTATTCAGGGGGGATAAACACGTGACCATAATTTGAAACAAGTTGGCGGCGTAGACGCGAATATTATTATTAATAGAAACGCCCACCGTCTTAAAAATTAACCTGTACATAAGGATATTTGACATGGAGAAGATCTGATTGCACATGTATCTAAAATCCTACCTTTCATAATTAGTTTACATGTATCAAGTGACGATTTTATTGCCCGCTCAGGCATTTTATTCGAGCAGAATTTCACGATCGGGCAAAGAATTAGGGGAATCACAGAACATTTTGTTGTTTCTTTAATTGACACATTCCATTGCTGAAATCAACAATTTATGCTTAGAGTTGATCACGATCGCAATGGCAAATGTGCTCTTACTTTAATTCGAAGGGAGGTAATTTGAAAAATACAAAAGTTTGACTCAATTTGCATCTCAATGCTTTAGACATTGTTGATATCAATATTGATTTCCTTAACAATAGTACCTTTTATTGATGTTTATAGCCAGAAAACAACTGCCATTATGTATATTGTTTTAATAAGCATACTAGTAATGCTTTTTGAACAAAACGAGTTATTCCCCGTCGTGTTCAGAATTACGGTGTTGCTTTGTATGGAATTATTTAATAGTTTCAGCAGATCAATAGCCACAATGTTTCTACTTGCATATTTCTTCATTAAGCATTGTCATATAAAAACATTAAATGTAGATACTTTCTATTTTGCTGATGATATTTGTTATACTTTCCTGTGATTGATAAATTTTATATGTGATTTCTCAAATGTGTTGTTTATTGTTAAGTAATGTATAATAAACAACGAGATCATCGTCATATGGTATTTGTTTATTTCTCGTATGACAAGGTTGTATAATCAATTATCAGTAAACGATCTAGAAGTCTTTAACCGCTGGTGTGCTGCAGCAAGATGTTCGGCGAAGAGGTCTTTGTAACTTCGTTCACGCACCATCCTACAAGAAAAGAATGTGTTCAATGGGTTAGATTTATGTATAGTATGTCCACATGAAAACAAAAGTCTTTGTCAGTGGAGGAAATTGCCCGATCGCGAAATTCGGGGATTCCCTTAACTACTGGCCTGATCGGGCAATAGAAAATCTAACCTGTGCATATGGATATCTGACATGAAGACAATCTGATTGCATATGTCGTAGCACAAAAGGTTTATCTAAAATCCTACTGCTCAGAACTATTTTACATTGTCTATATTCTGAGATATATTAAGTGTTTTATGTTCACTTTCCCGATCAGATAAGTAAAATATTTTGAATAGTAGAAAGTTGCCAAAGCGGACTAGTTAATACAACGAATTTATACTGGCCGAATAAGGCAGTTTTAAGGCTATATATCTCAGAATCAAGACATTTCAAAGAAGATTTGAACGGTACGATCTTGGATATAAACAATGTGATATGAAACATTTTGTTCCGATTATCACTTGGTCAAATACTTTATGCAAAGGTTAGTCTTTTAAGGTATAAATAAATTGACGATTTTTCGCCCGGTCGGGCAATTTTTCTATCATAATTTCCAATCGGGCAATTTTCCCCACTGTTTGTTTACAAATGAAAATGACAATAATTATAAACACTGCACGGTACACTTGCCGCTAGCTTCAGTGAAGTCTGAAAGTAAATATCCTTTTTCAAGTGATAATGCACAAAAGCGAACAAAATAAGACTTCGGAAATGCATTTAATTGTCTTTGTATTTGCCTATAAAGGCTAGTGTTATCTCCGGCGCACTACATGTATATAAGATACGACTCGTGAACTACAATAAGATATATCAGGATGCATGCTTATACAATTAATATGATAAAATAACACTCATTTCTGTTATGTTATACATGTCAACGTGAAATGCACCAGTCTTTGTTAGGGATTGGACGTGAAATGCACCATCGTTTCATTCGGCGTGGGATGCACCAACGCATTCGAAATTGATAAATCGCATAAATATGATAAATATGAGCCAATGACTTGTGCTGACATACATTATAAACTATTTCTAGTAAGTGGTTGCTTTAAATACTCCACAAAAGTGCGATTTGGTAACAAAAAACACTAAAAATTATCAATAGCGTGAACTACACCATGACTTTTTGTGCTCGACTCGAACTTTTGGTCTTAATGTTCTCAAAAAGTAAACATACCAGACCAGCATATTATACATCGCTGGAAAGCGCGCGTTGAGTACCATATGATAGGATATGTAAGATGTTTTAATTCCGTACTAACCTTGAAATTATAGTCCCAAAACGATAATATTCGCGTCTACGCCGCCATCTTGTTTCAAATTATGGTCACGTGTTTATCCCCCCTGGTATTGCTCACGGAAATTTAGTAAATGCTAGGTATAACCAGAGATATTTGGTGAATATTACTTATTTTGGCTATATCTGTTGAAAATTGGAGAGTGTAAAAACTACATGTACTTTACACATGCTGTAATGACGAATCCTAAAGTGGGTCCGAATACGTCCGTCGAGATTTTAAATGCAAAACTGTATGTGTACACCAGTTTGAGAAATAATGATTTTAACTATGGTATGGACGCTTTTATGTATTGTTTAAAATTACAACCAATACTTACACTCAGCACTCAAATATTCAAATTCACTCATTGGAGGGTCATAAAAGATAGTTATAATGTTAAATTGGTACTAAGTATTATTTTTTATGATTTCTTAGTTTAATAAGCGTGAGCTAATGTGCAAAACTCTGAACAGTAAACATAAATACGCTGTACACGCAATTATCTACATTAGTAGTTTGGTGCGTATCTTTGTTGCACTTCGATCAATTTTTGGACATTTAGGTTCAGTACAAACAGAATGCCTAGTTCAAAAACGCTCATTCCAAACGTATTTAAAGTGTTTTGGGCAAAAATTTCGAGTGAGCAGTGGCAAGTACTGAGTTTTGAACACTTCTACGAAAAATACCTGTTATAATTTGGCGTACTATAAAGGTATGAAAATATCCGAATACGTTACAACCTAGTTGAGATGATGTAAGTAGTCAGTAATTTGATACAAAGGAGATAACACGATGCGTTCAACAAGAGGATAATTGAAAGGATAAACGCCGTTCGTAGCGTGTTGTGTTAAATGTTGTTGTCTGATACGCGACGTTTAGTTACCAGTTTTCCAGGGCCGCCTTCTGCAATCCAGCTACCCTTTGACGTTCAACTTTCCCTAGCCATTTGGCTACCTAAGGAAACCTGCGCTCGAGTCCTAATATGGGGACAATTTCTCTCCTGCTTTGTGTGCAGACAACATCGAGATGCGACGACCAAGACTATCGAACATGAACAGATACCGCACTCACAAGTACCGATTCACAGCTTGGTCAAGTTGAACATTACATTGGTATTTGTTAATTATGCTCCGAGAACATGAGCAGTGGCGCAGACGGACATCGAACCCGGACCTATCTATCCCAAAGCGCGTGTCTACATGTAGGCACCCACAGTGAGTTTCGTGTCCAGCTGTTTCTGTTTAGTCCTGCATTCCCTGTCCGATTTATCATTATCTTATGGAAAATATGTTGAAAATTCGCAGTACACTGAAAGTAGCCTGACGGCATTTGATTTCTGGAATCCAGTTTGTTGTATAGTGGAAACATTAAATAATTTTGGGAATGAAAAAATACGTCACCAGCGGGTTGTTAAATTGAGTAATAAACGCTTCCATAGATACCCCTCGATAGTACTTTCTTTATATTTGTTACATCATAGTACTGAAAACTCATGGTACTTGTTGGATACTATTTCGTGAAACGGGGCGTCTATGTGATTTTAAGATAAAAAGTTCAAACTTCAAACCACTTGTGATCATGCTACGTACTAACTTGTTAGACCACTCAGCTATTTCATCAGCCCCCAAAAAGGTTGCATTACACCACACCGGTAATCGGTTTATATAGACAAGATCTTAATACTCCTATTCACAATTTTGCTATATGTATGTGTCTATGTTTACCTAGGCCATATTCTTTTCTAATTTATGCGAATGGTTAAAGGTATGTTTATATGCCGATTTGCTTAAAATCAATGGTAAATGGATAAAACAATCACTCATTACATAACGGAAAACGCACAAATAGCGCTTCTGTGAAATAAAAGCAAAGAACGAATGCATTGGATGTGGGGTAACTGAGAAAATGGTACACGGGATTTATACAGTATCTTATATGGGATTTATATTAAATTCAGCAGATTAGTGCAATTAAAGCTGAATACATGTTTAATATAGATAGACAAGAGTTGTTGTATGACAATTGTGTCGTGAAAATGTTGTTTTCATTCCTAAACATTAAAACTATGAGCAACAAGTACAGTATCCGTCTACGATTCCGGCAGTATCTAGACAAGTTCACCGTATATCTCGTGCATTATCCATTTTATGCTACCAAGGAAAACCTGTCATTTTCAAGATATTTAATGATACCAGTGCATACATCGATGCGAATAAATGTGCTACTATTATTTTACTACATATTCACTAAATTTGAGCTCTCTCCGCGGTCTATAAGTATTTTTAATTATTTTTTAAAGACTAAACTGCTAACCGTTTGACACATGTATCAAGTTTAAAATATAATGTGACGTTTGTAATCGAAAAAAACACATCTCTGTGTCGAGAAAGAACCACTCCACAAGTACATGTTCTTCGTTTTAATGGTGTAGACAAGAGATAAATGAAACAGACACAAAATACCTAACCCCTTGAATGTTGAAATATTTGCCGTAGGCTAACATAGCAGTATTCAGGCTAGCACGTACTGTCGGGTTAAATTGAACTGATGCATGACTGCGAAGAGGATATCGGTAGTAAGTAGTATTGCTAAACCTTTTGCTACAATCAATTTGCTGTTATTAGTTGTATGGATATGTTATGGCCACATAATCAATTTAATAGTACACTTTATTACTGACTTGTAAAATGTATAAAAACGGTGAATATCGAAATATATCCTGTCTAATATAAGATAAAGTCCAGAATGTGTGACTTATCTCTACCAATGTACATGTCCACTATATACTATAGCATACACTTTGAAGCACCTCTAAATCGAAATTTTCACTCAAAATCGATTACAAGAAATGATGAGGCATATAAAGTTCAAATAACATACGAGTAGTGGTGAAATAATCAATTTCGTAGTTCAAATAAATAACGAAGAACGTGGTCGCAAATTATTGATATGCTACAATGCCGGTTAATATGAATTATAATGTAGCATTAATTTGTTAAAACATACTAATATGCATTAACTACGTCGATTATCACATTTTGTCTTATTTCTAGTCCAAATCGGAATGAAAACCCGTTTAGCAATAATCCAAATACACAGAATTATGCCAGTGTTGGGTTTGAAATGGTTCCAAGTGTAAAAAGATTATATTAAGTCAGACAGGGAAGGCTGCACTCAACTTAACCAATCGAGCACAGAAAACATTAAAAACACACAAAGCACAATGCCCAACTAAACAAGCGGTTTGACTCGAAGTTTGATTATTATATGCAGCATTAATAGTATAACTGTTATAAAATGAAAAACAAGAACACATCAGTATGTATGCGCTTTATTTCGTTTGGAATTAAACTTGTTGTCAAAGAAAGAAAGAAAAAAGAAAAATTTCGTAGTCGTTTGAGGGTTTCCGAAGTCAATAGGTCGTTGTCCGCTGAAATAAGATGAAAATAAAGTGTTTTGACAACATTCATAAGATATATTATTCTTAATGAACTAATAGTTGCTCACATTAAGGCATTTTGATGTCATGTTAATGAGTACACGTGTACACCGGTTACATACATACAATTATATAACTTATTAATCAGACTCGATAACCTAGTAGTAAAAAGTCAGCTCTGAAAGCATTCGTGTTTGATATTACGCCAGAACATTTCGAAGTCATTAAAAATGATACTTGTATATCTCGATTGCTTGACAATCAGTATGGTTACTTGCAAGTGTTTGCCGTTGTTCCTTGTGCCTGGATTATGTGATAAGATAGTTTCCATATCACGGAAATACTGTTGACCAGAGGGACTGAAAACTACGAAATGGTTCATTATGAATACAATATATATTATAAATATGAATACAATATTTGCCATCGTATATAATCTTATTTTATATACTAAGAGTCATACCAGAACAGTTATCTAGTAGTCGTCCGTTTTCCAACTGTCACTTTCATAACTTTCACTTTCATGACTTTCACTATCACCACTTCCATAACCGCTACCACCACCTTTGTAATAACCCCCTCCACGGGAGCCACTACCTATACCTCCTCCACTAAAACCTCCAATACCGCCAATTGTTGATGTCAACAAATTGATTATCAACATAAACACAACAACTGAAAATAAATAGTGTTGACCAATGAAGTTTGTTATAATTCCCACCACCCACAGTCCGAAAACAACTGAAATCTGAGTTCATTAAACCGCGACAGTAATGAATGTGCCAAACTAATCGTTGTAGTACTGTTAATGTTATTGCAGTAATTGATTCGGTAATAATAATACCCTACCGTTGAGTGAACAGAGTATGAGTTATACAATATAACTGCATTACACAACACTCGTTTATTGTGGGTTACGGTTCAGTCCATTATAACACGTAATTAGATACAACAATAATATGGAAACAATATTACCCATTCACTATTAAAAACTGTAGTAAAAGATGATGTGAAAGAAAACGACTTACTGAAGATGATCAGTTCGAATATTCCACCAAAGGCACCACCAGCGCCGCCTCTACCACCACCGAGCCCCAACCCACCACCATATCCCCCGACGCCACCACCATATCCACCATAACCCCCAGTCACTGAAATAAAAAGGTGTATGTTTACAGAATTAGGACTTTGTAGTTTAACAGTTGCATTTCTTCTTTTTTGCGCCATATCGTCCCGTCGTATTGTTGATAAGCAGCTCAAATCATACATTGCAGCAGAAGGATTATACCAATGTCAGAGATGCTTCAACTTTAGAGGACTTTTTTGAAACCTAACATCAAGACTTTTTATAGCGGTTTAGTGTCATGTTCTTGGCTAGTTTTGTGTTGGGTATTGTGACGTATGCATGCTATCTGTATTTTATGTTTTCTTTTTGCGTTTTCATATTCTGTCCTTTCGTGCTCGACTCATTTTGCCGAGTGCTGCTTTCTCAGTCATGCTAATTATTTACTTAAATAGTATCTACCTGACACTACGCAGACAACTGAAATAATGATCACGGATTCCTAGGTATACATTATTTAATATGACACAAACGTGCATTGCTTCGTGCTACTATTACAACTTCCTGTTACATGTCTTTAATTTGGAAAAATCGTAATCCGTCTTTTTTATTTTGTCATAACATTTTATTGAATGATAAACCAATGAAGACTTTAATATTAGGATTACGTCAGGACACATTGTTTCGGAAATCTAAATGATAGTTCTCCTTAGTTTGAAAATAGATAGACTTACTTCCGTGGTAGTAAGATGGTGTGCAGAGCACCACAGCCACGCTCAGAACAGCTACACATCCGGTTATGAACAGCCTCATGTTGTCGTATGGTTTACGTTTGCTGCAACAATAAATATATAACACATGACATTAAGTCGATTATTATATAAATGTTTAATATAAGCAAATGCATGTGCTTCCTGAATAAGTGCACCGTCGGCTAACATTATTTGGAAGTAATAATAGAACTGCAACGTTTATGCTTAAATACATTCCGATGATATCGGTCTTACAGATGCGTTTATTGTATTACTTTGTTTCAACGTTATAATCCCCTTTAAATCAAACAGACCTAGCACAATGAAATACACCACATAGACGGTCCGTCACAAGCCAAAAGGACAACCAGAAAATTTGAAAAGAATATACCAATAGGCAAAGCGACAAATTCCCTACTCCACAGTGGGTTACCGAGCCGTCTTAGACTGTCAAACATTACCGTAGTAAAAAATTATAAACGACAACAAAAAATCACAAGGACAACCACACATCACAAGGACAACTCGCACAAGTAACAGTAAAAGCGGGAAGGCACGATGAGAAGCATTATCTTGTATATTCCTTCAACACTAAAGTTGACAATACACAAGGGAAAGCTTTCGCTTCGGCGGTATATACGGACAGTGACAACTAGCTATATGATGCACCTAACAGTACAGTTTATATTGACAATGATATGGGCTGGAATGTGTAAATGAAAGTTTCGCATCAATTTTTACACGTAATTAAAATGCCAGATCAACAGTTTATGTAAAACATGAAACAACAAGGATCACTACAGAATAAACATAAATATAAACACAAGTATACATGCGTGCTGCCAGACCGAATGCTAACATTCACTCGAGATTAATACGTGAGACAGTCCTTTTCGAACATGAATACGTCTACATAACAGTCAAGTTTCTAACGTCCGCTAACGAGTTTTTAAAATCGTATGTTGCCAGCACACTATGATGGAATCATCAAAATAAACATCGTATGGTGTTGTTCTGCTAAGCAATGTTGCCAATAGATTATAGAACAAAAGCATGGAAGAGAACGAAACCATCACAAATAAGGCAAACATTATCTAGACAAAGGCGAAACTGTTGACCAGAGCGGCCCGGCTGACCGATCGCAATAAGTTCGATCCTTCCATGGTAATCATTAAGCAAAAATGCCAGATAATACAGGTAAGTAATACATGCAACCAAACGGTAAAGAAATATCATGAAACAAACAAACCCACTTACCAGCGAGAATGGAAGGTACAGGTATCTGCATACAGTCAGTGGCTGTCTATCGTATATATATAGTTTCTGTGCCCATCACGTGATGACATATTCAGCAGGTGGGTTGTAAGTTTTTTTATTTCTTTTTCCGGGACCGAGTTTTGTTAGTCATTTATAACCAGTGCACTGTCTGGAGTTGTTTACATAACATGTTAGTGCTTTATTACTCTCCACTGCTGAACACCAGGTGCGAGTGGTGCGTGTGTGTGTATATATGTGTTTAACGAATGTGGACTAACTTTTTTTAAATCACATCAGAAAATGCAAGGTGTTTCACAGTTCAAAAAGGGGTTTGTTGAATGTTTTTGTTTTGAAATTTATGCTATTGAACACACTGGAATGTACAAAGTTGGATGGTCACCTGGTAGCAGGTTGAACGGGATAGGTTCTTATTTCACATTTGCTACGATAAAATCCTTCACATATGTTGAAAAGGGGATTGTTTGTGGGAGAGCATGTAAGTTATGGGTTGTTTATGAGAGACAACTAGTTGCTGACGATTTTCAATTTTAAGAATGACTACTACTAGGATGACCATTATGTGGGAACAGTATGCCCGTACGGACTCGCAAGAATACGATGATCTCTTGTTATGATAGTGACACTTTCCTTTTTGTTTTGATATGACTGGTTACTAATTAGTTTTGTCCAATCCTTTTTTATACTTGTATAATGTCAATTTGATCAAGCGTCTAAGAAAAGTTAATTCCTTCATATACAGTATTGAGTGTGCTTGATGTTGAGATTTAAGTAAACAACAATGCAAATTGCAGGTGTACAATATCGTCACTATCCCCAATTATCTAGCCTATCACTGAGTAGTGTTCATGTACCGGAGGTCACACGTTGTGCAAAGCCATATATTCGTCAAACATACATCTGTATCTTCAGGTGTTCAACGATAGATAGAAATAATTGTGCAAGTACAGGTGCAGACTAGACATTGCGTTTATATACCACTTTATTTGGCCATCTAAATACATCAATACCTACATTAACTATTTGAATTTTATATTGTTCACAACACTTATAAAATTTTATGCACACATAAAATCATTTATGTCATTGGAACCTTTTTTATTTCCGGGCTGATAGGTACGGCTTTACAGATCTTTAGCGCTACTTAACATGGTCTGATCCGACCAATCAAAACGCTTGTCAGCCATTACTTTTGTTATCATTGACGTAGGAAGCTGCCTCGTCAATTTGCAAATTAAATCAATCCCACCACCACCATCTCCTCCGCCTCTATTATGGTTTAGGTACATGTGTTTTACTTATTTCAATGTTTATACTGTTTTAACATTGTTATTACTCTTATGTGTTTATATTTCAGTTGTATGTTTTAATTTCTGTTGTTAAGGTGGTATTTTCCGCCCAGTTATGTAATTTAAGAAAAATACTTTCTCACATTTTTTTTGGTTTTGTTTTGTGGCATTTTGGAAATAAATGCCCGTTATCAATTCAAAACCTGTTTACGTTGTTTCTTATTCTATACAAGTTCGCCCTTGATGTGTGCCCCCTTTATCAATACATAAAATATAAAGGTTCATGAACTCAAATATGTTTAAATATACATGTATACAAGTTCATTACAAAACCGATGTTGGAAAAAATGAATAATTTCCTAAGGGGGGGGGGGGTAGCTTTATGTCTAATTAAAAAACGAAAACAATGTTCAATGTGGACAATTCTAGCCAAATGGGAATGGACACATAATTGGCAACACTTTAAATATAAAAAACCATAGCCTCCGCTTTTAAGTATGAAGTTAATAGGGGTCAAAGGTCAACAATATGATAAAACCCATAGAATTTATACAAATGCTCCAGTATACTTTTTCATCAATTTTCACATTTTCCCCAATATTCAATGTTTTGCACATAATTTTATTCCTTAATGTATACTTAATTTAAAATGTTATACAATTGGTTAGAAAATAACCGAATTTCAAAAAAATCATAAGGGTGCAAATTGAAGCAATTGAAAAATAGCAGTATTTTGAGGATATACTTAGTTTTACTTCTACCATTGTTTCTATTGGTCAGTAACAATGGCATTGATTGAATATTGTTTTCATAACAGGCAATATGAATATGCCATCGCTCATTAAATATAAGTCAAATTGTTCAACTCTTTTACATGAACAAAACGTCTAAGGTCAAATATGTGGAACAATTATAAAGGTGGAGTAAAAACGCAAACTTGTGATTTTTGTATTATTCCGAGAACCCACATACTTTTTCAATGAAAGAGGCCAAATGAAGCTTGCATAATATTATATTTTGAAAGAATACTTCATATCCTATCTGACAACTCATTTCTTAAGTGTCCAAGCCGTGACTACCTAATATGTTCTTTTGCGCATTTATATGCTATAAGTCAATGAGAAAAATTGTAATTGCTGAGAGGGGTAGGGCTGTGTTTTTGTCTAAAAAAGATTTGCATTATAGGTAGAATACATATTTGGAAACATTATAAAACTTACAAATTATAGAATGTCACTTGCAAGTATGTACTATATAGGGGTCACTGAACTTTTAAACTCCATGAAATTAATGCAATCTTACCCTTACCCATTTTTCTTCCTAATTAATAATTAGTACGTAGTTTCATTTATACATGTATACTTATTCATAAGAATATTTGTTTGGTTCAATAGTAAGTCCAATGGTACAAGCAAACGACCATTTATCATACTTGTAGCATCACAAAATGGCCAGCATATCGAGGAAATGGTCATGTTTATATCTACCATTTATTTACTTTGCAGTCTATGGAGATATATTTTAATAAATAACTGCAAATATGCCAGGTCATTTCAGAGGAGCAAAGCTTAACGTAAAAGGTCCATGGTTGCAATAAACGTCCGTGGGCTCTCGGACTAATACCTTTGGTATATATAAAGTTTAACAATTTACAGAGACAAGAAGCAATGAAACTTTAGCGTCTAAAAACATTTCTGAAATAAGCAGATCAACCCCGGTACTTTAGTTACGTTGTAAACATGACATGGCATTGCACTTCTTCTGTAAAGTCATATTCTAATGCGTTAACAACGATATTTTGGTTCAGTAAATCATTCACCGAATGATCTACCTCTTCATCAGAAAATGCATCATTATTAGAAAATAGATCTTTGAATTGATTGTAAAAGTCTGTAGAAGAAATATTACAATGTTTATTGGGCGTCACTTTGTACACTCGGCAAAACTTATAAGTACACACGTCGTTTTTTCGCTATAAATGTTTTATTTTTTATTATTTTTGCATGAAATTTTGTCTACATGGTATTGACTATCAAAGGACTGGATAAATACATTTTTTTCTTCAAAATTACATACAGCGGTTCATTGAACCATGAAACGTCAAAAACCGTAAAATGGCCGTAAAAATGACGCGTATGTGCAAATTATTTTTATGTAAGGTAAATTTGAATTTTAGATTTATTGTCAAATTAAAAAAACACAAAATAATTTGATTTTTCAAACAACAACATGGTGTTTTTTTACTTTTAAAAATATTTTTTATTGTTATGGTCAAGGGGAGTTAACCATGTTTCGAATTGCATTTTTTATCAGAAGTCGATATATTGGGCTGGTTCCTATCATTGTTTTCTTTATAACTGTGTCCATGATAGAAACATAGACTTGAAACCGTACTGTATCAGCGCAGCGGGGCCATATTTGCATTAGCAACCTGACAATCGTCCGATGAACACACGACATTATTGTGTGTTTTTTAGATTCTGCTGTTGGCATCATTAATTTATTCTGTTTGTGACAATTTAAATCAGATGTTAAAAACATCGATTGTACTGTAATTCTACATTTTTCAGCACGACCAAACACGCATTGACAGAGCTATGGGCAAATAAACAAGTGTGTACTTATAAGTTTTGCCGAGTGTATTTGCGTAATAAATCCCAAAAATGTTTTGCGATGCATTATGTAAATCGCGTTTTTGTTAACTATTATACACTCGCAAGGGAGAAAAACGATGCGATTTGTTAGCTTTATTTAAAAGTAATATTAAGTCAGTCATGAAAGGCAACACTCAATTTAACCATACAAAAAACATACGAGGCACAAAGTGCACAATGCCCAACTGAACAAGTATATGATGCACCTACGTCCAAGTTGTCAAAACTGAATGAACTAGTTTCAGAAATCAAAAAGCTGAATACCCAAGCCTGGCTTGATGACATTCGATCGTAAACCATGGGTTTGATATTCTTTTAAAGTTACTCTTACACGGAATATCAACTACATGTCTTTTATACACTTATTACTATATATAGTAACAAAATGAGCCTATGTGCGGATGATTATGGCCATCACATGCTTGATTATCGCCTATCCACCCGGGCCGCAATATCATAATCATAATCGGACAGGTTGAACGGGTACACGTTACGTTAGCCAAGAAAACATGATGTCACGTTGAGCCAAAATGACGTTACGTTGCTCATATGCAAGATTCATTTGCCAATTGTATTTACTCTTATCGTATTTTATTGTTTAATCAGTGATATTTATGTTATTTGTTCTCTATAGATATTCTGAAATCGAACAATTGTATTAAATACTTTAATATATTCAGAGCCTGGCCGGAAGTTGATAATCCGCCCGGAATGAATAATTACTTTTTGGACAGAAGCCCTCGAGGTGATTATTCATTTTCCGGGCAGATTATCGCCTCCCTGCTCGGCTGTGTCGTGTATTTACCTATAAATATTCACCAAATGTGTCAACTGCGGTTCGCAAAATGTATTATTTCTGTATCTAAGTCTAAAATGTTGCTCGAAATATCATTAACGTTTTGTCAAAGAAATGACTTTTTCAGGAAAGTTTCGAAATGTCTTCATCTGTTTTCGTATTATTCCAGTTATTTTTTTTGTTTAAATTGCCCTGACCTTCATGTGTGGCTGCCGTAGGCCTACATGAAAGTACGTTAGACAAATCCAGACATGGTTGTGACACGTATGAATTAAGAAAGCAGACAATGTTACACATTATTTCCATTGTTTAGAAGTTGTAGATCTACATAATAAGTTAATATATTGTCAATGTCAGTTTTGGGAGAGTTTGAAGTTGTAATGGAGAGGTTGCTGTTCAACAAAGGGCTGCTATTGAGAGGTTGTACTGTATATACAAATACATCACATTGGCTGAGCTCCATAATGCAATTGATATTTTATTCGATTCATATAGATCTTCATGCAATTCATTGCAATTATAATACAGTTTATTCAAGAAAAAAGCAAATATGCCTATCATTCTACAAATATATACAATTTCACATATTTTACAATGGTGACATTATTAGCATATTCAGGTATAATTGTATCAAATATATTGATATAATAATAAACAATATAATCAATTTGTAAGTTTTAACTTTATCATACAACATAATCGGTTTAAATGTATGGTACATATACACTCCTACTGTAATGAACACATATACATATATACAAAGTGAGAGAGAGTTATTAAAGTGAAATATACTACAGTACTAATTAAAAGCATATATGATTGTCTTGCGTCTTATTTCGAAACTTTTCTGTAAGAACATAGATAGGTTTTTCTGGATAGTTTTATTATCAGATTTTAAAAGTTCAACAAATTTTGTCACATTTGGATGATTCCAGAAATATCGTTTAATATGACATTTTCTTATTTCGTGATATAGGGGACATTTTAATAAAAAGTGAAATTCGTCTTCTAGGGTATGACATGTATGACCTTTTCTCTCATCGTATGGGATTTTATGTGGCTTGTGCCATCTTCCGGCCTCAACCTCTAACCTTTGTGCTGAGACACGGAATCTAGTGAGCGCAAACCTGTTTTTATCAAAATTAATGTTATCTAAGTAAGAATGAAAGTTGAAATTACAGAATAATTTATAAGTTCTTGCCCTTGTCGAATTTTCTACTTCGTTATTCCAAATTTGTAAATAATTATCTTTTACTCTTTGCCTTAAAATAGACAGAAACAATTACTGTTATAGTCCATGTGACAGACCGAATTTCATTACCAAAAATGTGAACAGATCCAACAATGATTTTCGGTTAGCTTGATATCTCAGCAGTCTGAAAACGGTTGATGGACTTGCGGGTCACTTTGCCAAATGACCTTTTGGCGGCCATCTTTAAAGATAATAATATTATAATTAAGTGATTAGTTCGAATTAATTGATATTCTAAGAAAATTTTGATATTTTTCACTTTTTGCCATTATTTTTTCTCTTGCAATTCTGATTGGAATTTGTATTGAGGCATTTTTTGTTTGTTAAATGTAGAGAATAATTCTAGGCATCCATAATATGCATTACAATGATAGAGTTTCACTTCGAAGTCCACAACTGGACAGGAATATATGACAGCTGATGCCTTAATTAAATAGATATTTTAGGACACATGAATAAACCGTCTCCAACATTCTCAGGAAAAAATATTTTTTTTTGTTCCATGGCTACTTTGTTAATTCGATGAGTATATATATGCGTAAATGTCCAGTACCGTGTCCCAAGGGTGTTAGTGTGGTACCTGACCCCTAGATGGATGGTTTGGAGGCTCAGATTCGACCAGTTGTATGAGTTTATATGACATTATTTTCAAAAAAAATGGTTATTGACAGGAAAACTTGAATAACTATTCAGCGAAACGGAAAATATACATAAAGATGACTCCAAACGATTGGAAAATAATTTTATATGAGTTTATACATTTATATTTTTGTTTATAAAGTTCCGAATATTACAGTAAAAGTACATTATTTTAACGTTGTTTTCATAAATTATTCTTAAATAATAGTAAACCATGTTAGGATTCATACCTACCACTGTTACATTATGTTCGTTTCGCGCATACACTAAGAAATAAAAGTGTAAAAGTAGGAACGTACTCGAAGGAAAACAATAAGGGATAGAGAGGGATACAAAATAAGCTTTTATATTGAATCAGTTGATCTTTGTCTAGTGTCTAGCTTACTACTTTTCGGTCTCAGGTGGACCTTAGTAACCTTTAAATAACCGTTCTGGATAGAATTTGTAAAAAAAACACACACTTAAAGCCTCCACAACCCTACCATAACTAAGGTTGTAATTGGTGATACAATGGTGACTGAGGGGTTAATGCTCTTGACTACCAATCCGGAGGTCCCTGGTTCGAAATTTCAGCGGACCAGTGTTCAGTATTTCCCAGCCAACTACAGATGAACTGGCTGTTAACCGTGTGATGGTCTCACGAGTATCGGTGCTATACACGTTAAAAAACTAATGAATCTGTTCGGAAAGAGCTAGGGTATCCCATCCAGGTTCATTGTATCACACCACTGTCGCTTTTACTTGCTGTCCCTTAAGCAAAACACAGGACCCCATATGAAATATTAAGAAGTTATCCTTGACTGAAAGGTTTAAATTATTAGAAATACAACCACAAGGTGTAAACCACGGGGATATTTATCCTGCGAGTTATGAATGTCTCTGCCATGCCAGCAGGAACTACCTTTAGATGTATGCATCCTTAATTACATGTACATATGGGTATACTTTTCTTGATTGGGTTGCGTCATACGGTATTGCTCTGTGATGTACATCCTAAAGATGAGCACACTTATTCCTGAACTCATTGATTACTAGTATGGGCCGACTATAGTCAATCCTGTTTTGAACATATTACGGATGGACAGCGCCATTCCAGACCAAATGGGTTGTTAATGCATACCGGAAAAGAAAGATTGGTACAGTAATTTGTAACCATACACGATACATATTACAGATAGGTTCATTTGTTCCTGCCCGTATTTGGGTACATACTACACATGAATACAGATATTCTTGACCAATATGATACTTATTACACATACTAACCATATGAGTACTAAACATGCTACATTAAGGAACATCCATTCCTGACCATATGAGGTACATTCTACTGATAGGTACACTTATTCCAGACCATATGGAGTCCGTAGTATATTGGGACAGCCATGCCTTACCATATATGTGGTATATACTATATATAGGTACATTAATTCCTGGCCATATTGAGTCCACAGTACAGATGGGGACAGCCATTCCCAACCATGTGTGGTACAGCCTGCATATGGGTACATAGATTCCTGGTCATGTGGGGCACATATTATTTATAGATATGTCAATTCCATATCATATGGAGTCCGTAGTACCGATGGGTATACAACTATTCCTGACCATAACTATGTCATACATATTACATATGGGTACATCTATTATTGACAATACTTGATACATATAGATACATACATACAGCCATTCGTAATTATGCAGTTGGGCACCAGGGCATACCTGACTATATGAGGTACATCATACAGAGAGGTATAATGAATACAGCCATTCCTGACCATATGTGGTACATTCTGCTGATGTAATCATTCCTGGTCTTTTGGATAATAGAACATGCTATTAGTAAAGATAGAAACATCCATTTATGTCTATATGAGGTACATTCTACTGATGGACACATTTATTCCTGGTCTTATCGGAGGTACTAGAACATAACCATATTATATGAGGTATATACTACAGACAGATTCCTAGCCACATGAGGTACATACTATACAAAAGTGCACATGGAAACATCCATTCCTGACCATATGAGATACATGTATATGATTGTTTATACAGCAGATGGTCACAGTCATTTCTGATTTAATACTAGTAGGTAAATATGCATGGCCATTCCTTACCATACTGGACTTGTTATGTTATCGGTATAGTCATACCTGGTCCTTAAAGTACACCATATTTCTAAGTAAACCATTCTTAACCCCATGGGAATATTCACCGATTAAAGCCATTTAGTATAGCAGCAAAAGCCTGAAAAGTGGCTTATTTAAGGAGTAACATTGCAATAAAAAGACACAAGCTGAGTCATTATACCAAAATGTTCGGAATACTTCGAAGTTTATCAAACAGTGAACCAAAGTTGCCGACCTTGGGAGAAAAGTTGGAATAATTAAAGGTCAAGGTCATACTGATAAGCAAAATATGATGTAGACCATAGTGTATTTGGTCTCAAAATAACATTATAAAAATACTTGTTATTGCATAATGTTTGTTATTAAATTATACCTTAGTACTCAAGCTATTAATTGATGTCCATATTTTGGGTCCCAAATGTTAAGGTCAAGGTCGTTTCAAGGTCAAAGTATAAAAAATATCCAAAATTTACTGTTTATGTAACTTACACTTTTCCTAGCTTAACGAACAATGTATAAATATGCATTTAGGGCACCGTTTCATAATCTGCTATTCATTATCTTTGAATCCATACCAAATAAGTGTATATTTCATGCCTATAATAATCTGAAATTGTGGTCAACCACAGTTCAGTCAGTACATATTGTTTCGAACAAACCTATATTCTAAGTGGTATTTGTCATAATGGTATAATATTTGCAGATTTATATAAATGAATAGAACTTGTATTTTGTAATATATAAAGAAAAGCTATTTTCAATATGACTTAAGCTTATTACCTTCTTATTTATGAAAAGATTGTGGAAAAATGCGTGTTAATTTACCCCACCCACCATGTTATACAGCATTTCTAAAAGCAGTTGGTATTCATGTTCAGGGACAACAACTCAAAAGAAGATTGTATCACAAGTTGAGCAAGCGATTTTATATTCAAATATGGTTGTCTATGTCAGTAGTATATAAAATAGCTGGCTTAAACTGTCCATGCTAGGTACAGACAAAGCAATCTAAGATGGCATCCAAGATGGCCGCCATTCTTTGCCCATATATTCTATATGTGTGTTCGAATATGGCAGATTCTTACACATTTGTGATGTTAAATGGTTACATGCAAAGTACTTATTTGATAGTGTACACACTATTGATATACTATACTGACCACTTTGAGGTCAGGTTCAAGGTCATTTCAAGGTCAACGTATGAAAAGTACTACAAAATTGTTATTTCCTCTCTACATGTCTAACAAGCCAGGAATTTATTCATCGAGCCGTGTTATGTACTCCATACAGCTAGGAATGGCTTTTTCATGTGGTACTAATATTATGTTATCCAACGAGTCAGCATGTGCCTTGCAGTGTTAGGTACTCGATAGAGCCAATCCATGAATGGCTGTATTTAGCAGTGTTAGGTAATCCAATAGAGCCCGAAATTGCTTGCTAGGCAGTATGAGGTAACCAATCTAATCAGGAATTGGTGTATCATTAAGTATCATGCAGGAGCCCTACGGGGCCAGGAATTATCATGTCTAGCAGTGTTAGGTATTCCATAGTTCTAGGAATTGCTGTACCATGCAGTATTTAGTACTACACTGTATTTTACAGTAAAAGTTACCACATAGAGGCAAAAATAGATAACAGAAACTGTTAGGTACCCCATAATGCCAAGAATTGCTTAATAAGACAGTTTAAGTCACCCATTTCAAACATGAGAATAGTTTTATCTGACAGTGTGAAGAAGGATATACAAATATATCACTGGTGACCATTAATGTCAGTACCTGACAAAGTGTTGTTAAGAAAGGGTTCGCTAGGCAGTTTCTGGTATTCCATGGCTCTATGAAAGGATGTACATTGTACCAGGCATAGCTTGTTAATAAATGAAGCCATGAATGACTTTTTCATACAGTTTTTAGTAGCTCATATTGCAATAAAAGCCAGTATAAGGTAATGTTTGGTACCACATGGAACCATTTAAGGATGTTTCAGGCAGGGTTAGATATCCAATGGAACAATGTAAAGCTGTTCCTAGCAGTTGTACAAGGATTGGTTGGTACCCCATGAAGACATCAAATGCTGTGTTAAACAGTTGTTGGTAAGCCATGGTGCTAAAAATACTATGTAAGACAGTTATTGGTACATGTACCACATGGAGCTATAAAATGCTATGTTAGACAGTTGTTGGTACCCAATGGCACTATACAATGCTATGTTACACAGTTGTGGGTACCCCATGGTACTATGAAATGCTGTGTTAGACAGTTGTTGGTGTCCCATAGAGCCACAAAATGCTGTGATAGACAGCTGTTGGTGTCCCATACAGCCATGAAATGCTGTGATAGACAGTTGTTGGAACCCCATAAAGCCATGAAATGCTGTGATAGACAGTTGTTGGTATCCCATACAGCCATGAAATGCTGTAATAGACAGTTGTTGGAACCCCATAAAGCCATGAAATGCTGTGATAGACAGTTGTTGGTACCCCAAAGAGCCATGAAATGATGCAATAGACAGTTGTTGGTGTCCCATAGACCCATGAAATGCTATGATAGACAGTTGTTTGTGTCCCATAGAGCCACGAAATGCTGTGATAGACAGTTGTTGGTGTCCCATAGAGTCACGAAGTGCTGTGATAGCAACTGTTGGTGTCCCATAGAGCCATGAAATACTGTGATAGACAGCTGTTGGTGTCCCATAGAGCCATGCAATGCTGTGGAAGACAGTTGTTGGTACCCCATAGAGCCATGAAATGCTGTGATAGACAGTTATTGGTGTCCCATAGAGCCATGAAATGCTATGATAGACAGTTGTTTGTGTCCCATAGAGCCACGAAATGCTATGATAGACAGTTGTTGGTGTCCCATACAGCCATGAAATGCTGTGATAGACAGTTGTTGGTGTCCCATAGAGTCACGAAGTGCTGTGTTAGACAGGTGTTGGTACCCCATACAGCCATGAAATGCTGTGTTAGACATTGTTGGTACTCCATCCAGCCATGAAATGCTATGATAGACAGTTGCTGGTGTCCCATAGAGCCACAAAATGCTGAGAAAGACAGTTGTTGGTGTTCCATAGAGCCATGAAATGCTGTGATAGACAGTTGTTTGTACCCAATGGAGCCATGAAATGCTGTGATAGACAGTTGTTGGTGTCCCATAGAGCCATGCAATGCTGTGGAAGACAGTTGTTGGTACCCCATAGAGCCATGAAATGCTATGATAGACAGTTGTTGGTGTCCCATAGAGCCATGAAATGCTGTGGAAGACGGTTGTTGGTGTCCCATAGAGCTATGAAATGCTGTGTTACACAGTTGTTGGTACCCCATACGGCCATGAAATGCCGTGATATACAGTTGTTGGTTTCCCATAGAGCCACGAAATGCTGTGCAAGACAGTTGATTGTACCCCGTGTTGTCATGAGAGCCATTGTCATTCCTTTTCTTAATATATAGAAGAACCTTCCTGTGGAAATGGTTATGTCCATTCCTGTCCCAATGAAATATATTCTACTGTCCATATTTCATTTTCTCACCATAGAGTACATCCACTTTGGTTCAGTCAAGTACAGCTTTTACATACGCTGATAAGGGATAACGACAGCATTTACTC
The DNA here is from genome assembly GCA_947247005.1 of Spisula solida. Taxonomy (NCBI): domain Eukaryota; kingdom Metazoa; phylum Mollusca; class Bivalvia; order Venerida; family Mactridae; genus Spisula; species Spisula solida. The sequence goes on along the minus strand of OX365948.1, from coordinate 3,069,400 downwards.
TCCTAATGGGTATCTCCCACATAGATAACCATGCCCAAAATAAAATCTGGCTAAAATTGAAAATGAAATTATGACAATTGGTTGCATTTTTTTTATCTAGTCGGGTAGCCAGACTAGATCCTATGATGTGTCTTACTACATGGTTTGTTGCTATTCCTGTCTTCATGATGTACACGTAGATAAGTAATTCCTAGCCCTATTGGTTCCCTACTACCATTGGGTGCAACTACCACTGGTAACAGTTACCAAATATTATTAGGCATAGCTGAACTCCTAGTCCTATTGCTTTCCTATAATCAAGGGATACTACTCACGCCGGTCATGAATACCTACACAAACAGTGTTCATCAACTCCTAGCTCTGCAATCAAGGGGTATGACTATTATTATAAACACCAGCCACGAATGTAGGAAAAAATGACACGATCTTCGATATTAAAATTATATTGTATGTAAAAATCACCCAGGTAAAGTTAATGTTCAGACATTTAACTATTCGACCGGCTGTACATTTACTCATTGAGTCTCACGTCAGCTGTTACACTTGCTCGGCGCTGCTGGCTGCTGGCTTTCGACCCCCTCAGGTACCCATTTATACATTTGGGTAAGTGGGCAGGTGTATTATTCTTGCTCAGAGAAATTAAGCAGTGGTCCAGAAGGGGATTGAACCGGGAAACTATCGATCCTGAAGTGCGCACCCTACATCTAGGCTCCCCACAGGTATCGTTATAATTCATGCAGCAGTTTGTAATATTCTAACTTAAACATGACCTTAGTGATGACAATTATATAGACCTTCGCTTAAGACAATAATATATTTCATTATGACCTCTCTAAAACGTCACCAAAACGACAACATAAAACTTAGGAACCTAAAATTTGGCATATATTTGTGTTGAATAAGAATACAATTCGCTAATGATTCACTATTTGGGAAAGAATCAAAGATTAAGTTATACTAAATCACTCGGCCTATGGCGTGTATGATCCTGTACTAATAGCCGGACCCTCGCCTCCTAGACTTCTAAATGGGCTCCGGTATCATACCCACAGCCTATTAGGCATATGATTCGATTACCGGATACCTAAACATGTACAAATATGTGCATATGAACAAACAAAGCAACTTTGAAATAATAAAATCAAAATTAATGGTTGTTCCTGAGATTACTTGAAAAGATATATTCGTGCGTCTTAAAAATATCCATTTTATTAGATATCAGTTGTCATATATTTCTGACCAATTTTGGACTTCAAAGTGAAAATCTATCAATGTAATGTACGAGGTGTGTCCAAAAAGTTCGTAGACATTTGTGATAAAATGAAACCAAAACAACATATCCACATCAAACTTCAGTATTACAAAAAACTTTGCATTTACATATAACACAGAAAATTTCAGTGAAATGCGTGGAGTAATGATTTTTCTACAATCATTCAAGTGTACTTACTCGTACCCAAGCGGCACAGGTGGTGACGTCAGTAACGTCCGCAACGTAAATTAACAACATTAAAATTGTCACAATTTTTCAAAGTAGCAGCCACCGTTATCAATGTTTTTGCCTGCCTCTGTCGAAATCTGTCAACCTTGGCACCCATACCTTGTTTATACCTAACTGCTGCTTAAGTATAATATTTACTGTCCCACGGCTCAATTCAGACTCACGAATGGCCACACTTCTATCCTTATTGACGATCTTTTCTATAGACGTAACAGTAACGTCGTTTATAATTCTCCGTCGTTCGCTACTACCGTCTGCTTTATTAATCGTTTTTCCATTTGAATATCGCTTGTTCCACTTGTACGCAAGTGCTCTACACACGGAATCCTTGCCTGTTGCAGACCGAAGTGTTTTAATGGTTTGAACCGGTGTTTTGTCCAATGATACACACAATTTAATGATAGTCCGCTGTTCTTCGACGTCAAAAGACGTCATTTTCGTTTCCAATAATTCCTTAGGTCCTTATGATAAAGGTTTATTTTTTCAACGTACAGGTGTTCTATTGCTATGATACTTGGCGGACGAGACATCAACACAACCTCGTGGCACGTTGACAAACGTCAATATAATCGCGCCAAAATTACGCAATTGCCATGACATTATATCAAAAAAATTACTACAGAATATGTATTTTGTAATAAAGTATAGAGGTCTGGTGAAAAAGAATTTGTCATGACGCCGGATATCTTTTAAATTGGGATGTCTACGAACTTTTTGGACACACCTCGTATATTATGGATGCCTAGAATTACCCTCTAAATATTACAAACAAAACATGCCTCAATACAAAACCCAATCAAAATTGCAAGAGAAAAAATAATGGCAAAAAGTGAAAAATATCAAAATTTTCTTAGAATATCATAAATGTCGAACTCATAACTTTATTATAATATTAGTATGTATATATCAACACACGTGTAGGTGCAATACGAACATTTTAAGACATATTTCAAGCCGATAGCCCTATTAAGTGAGGAAAAATTTAAGTTTTTCCAAAGCTTATGATTGCTTCAAATAATGGCGGCCATTTGGTCAAAGTGACCCGCAAGTCCATCAACCGTTTTCAGACTGCTGAGATATCAAGCTAACCGAAAATCATTGTTGGATCTGTTCACCTCTTTGGTAATGAACCTTCAATTTTCAAGGCCTGGGACATGGACTATTAGCGACATTCTGCTTAATCCATACCTCTGAAAACCCTAAAGTATCTAAAATATGTTTAACGAACTTTGCCCAAGATTTTTTATTTGGATATAATTCCAAGTCTTGAATCATCATATTATAGGCAGCTTTAATATATTTTGTATCTGAGCACTGTACAACTTTTAACCAATATCTAATACCATTAACTAAACATGTAATTTTAAGTGGGTATCGCCCTAATTCTCCATATATAAAATTATTCTGTGTTTGGGATCTTACGCCCATAATTTCCTTTAAAAATTGAAATTGGATGCGTTCTATTTGTATTACGTCATTGATACCCCATATCTCACTCCCAAAACAAAGTACAGGTATAATTAATTTATCAAATAAGTCTAACTTATGACTCCTACTCATTGATGGAAATTTTAAAAAATAAGATTTTAGCATGTACAAAGATTTTAGCGCTTGACCAGAAAGAGATTCATAAGTTTTTATGAAAGAGCCGCCAGTAGTAAAAACATTCCAAGATATTTAAAATGATTGACTATTTCAATTTCTTTATCGTTATATAAAAATCTAATGTTTTTTCTAAGAGAACCTGCTTTTCTGAAAATTAGAATTTTTGTCTTATTTATGTTAACTGTCAATTTCCATCTATTACAATATTCTTCTAGTAAATGTAAGCCCTTTTGCAACCCACTTTCTGTTTCTGAAATGATAACAATATCGTCTGCATACAGTAGTAGAAATATGTGTAATGTATCTATCTCAACTCCTTTAAACCCGTTCAAAACAAAATACTCTTCAATATCATTTAAATACATAGCAAATAAAAATGGGGATAAACTTTCTCCTTGTCTAACACCTAACATTCATGTAAATTCATCACTTAACTTGTTGTTATAATTTATGCGACACGTTGTTTTGTTACCCTCATATATCGACTTTACAATATTAAACATTTTACCACGAATACCTAACTTGACCAACTTATACCATAGAATGTCTCTAACAATATAATCAAAGGCATTAGTAAAATCAACAAGTAATTAAGAATTGCAAGCAATACAGAAGTCCCCTACCGGTTTAAAGCCATTTTCAATGTTTCTGTTGCCGTAGCAACCACAATTTTTGTCAGAATCAAAATAATTTTAGACGTGCATAATCCCCTATTGCCCCCTATATACATATCAAGTTTCATAAACCTAGCTTAGAAACTGCTTGAGTTATGGCAGGATCCAGATTTGGGCATATTTTCACTCTTTCTGTTGCCATAGCAACCACAATTTTTGTCAGTATCAAAATAATTTTAGACGTGCATAACCCCCTTTTTGCCCCCTATCCACATACCAAGTTTCATAAACCTAGCTTGAAAACTGTTTGAGTTATGTCAGGATCCAGATTGTTTGACGGACGGACGGACGGAGGGCAAATCTATAGTCCCCTCCGGTCTAAAACCGGTAGGGGACTAATAAAAGCTGCATACATTTTCTTATTGTCATTTATTAGGTGGTTAATTAATGAATGTAATACAAAAACATTATCTGTGGTACTCATATGTTTTCTGAAACCAGATTGAGCCTCTATATATACATTATAGCACTCTGCCCAATCAGTGAGTCTATTATTTAAAACTTTCGTAAACAATTTACTAAGAGTACTTAATAAAGTTATGCCCCTATAATTACCAGGGTTATTAAAGCCACGCTTTTTGTGTAAAGGTACTACAAAGCCTTTGGACCATTGGTCTGGAAAATATCCAATTTTAAATATTTTGTTAAATAATGTTCTCAGACACTTGAGAAAATGACTATCTTTAATCCCAGTTATAAAAAATTCATTTAGCATCAGATCAGGACCTGCAGATTTTCCATTTTTTAATTGTTTACATGCTAGTGCAATCTCATTTTCTTCAATATCAACGTTTAATTCTTGAAACATAACATCTAGTTCCCGTTTAAGTACCTATCATTGAAATATATAACATCTTCATCAGCTTGAAATAAAACTGATTCTGGATCATTAATTGATTTAAAATATGCAGCAAAGTTATCAGTGTTTAAAGTACTTTTTGTAATAGAATTTTTATTTTGCTGGCATGAACTTTTCAATAATTTCCAATATTCTTTAGCATTTTTATACTAGAGATCTTGTAATTTTCTAGTCTGTTTCAGTTCAAACTGATATCTTTTACTTCTAAGTAGAGATTTACATGTACTTCTTGCTTTAACCATTTCTATTCTATTTTGGTCAGATTTATCATTCCTATAAAAATTTAAACAAGTATAAAAATCATTTTGACTACATTGGCATTCCTCATCATACCATGGCTGATTCTTTGACGTACTACAAACGGTGGGTTCTTTTGAACTAATATTCTTTTTAAAAAGTGGATCACAAACTCTATTTGATGTTAAAAATTGGATAAATTTATGTTGACGTCATCTGGTGATTCTGACATATTTATTTCCTCACAGAGATGATCAAATTTAGTCCTAACTTCATCTTGATTCAATGAGTTTAAAAATGATCCTCTTTTTTCAGTATCCCATTTAGATATATGTCATCCTTGGGTTTTCATCAATTGAATTAGTATTATAAACATTGGTAGTATCAGCATGATCATTTTTACAGGACTTAATAGAAAAATTTACTAAACAATGATCAGACACAATGTTTGGTTCATGTACTTTAAAGTTATCAATATAGTCAAACATATCACTTTTACAAAGTACTAAATCAATAACACTACTGCCTTGAGCAGTCACACATGTAAATTTCCCATCCTTGTCATAATCTTTTCTATCATTCAGTATTCTTAAACCTGTTGATTTACATAATTCAAGTAATAACCTACCATTTTCATTTACTTTAGTATCTAAGCTATTTTTAGGTATTACAATATCCTCAATATAATCATCTGGTAGCAAGTCTAAATTAAATAATGTTTTATTTTCAACAAAATCTAATTTCTCTGCAATTCTAGCATTGAAATCACCTGTTAATACAAATTTACATTTACTTTCAAACATATTATCAAAATAATAGAGATCATCAATTAAATGTTCAAATATATTTCTATCAACAAACACCTGTCTACTACTACCACTTGGTATATTGTAACATAAACATAATAAAATATCTTCACTACATTCAACAATGTCACTTTTTATTTTCAACCATATTATACAGTCTTCCACATTTTTCAAAAACTCAACAAAATCTTTTATTTCATCTCTTACATAAATAATCAACCCTCCACTATTTCTTTTGGATTTTTTATGTTTATCTGTTCTGTTCAAAACAAAAGAAACAAAACCATCAACTTCATGGTTGTAACTTGAGTCTAACCATGTTTCTGTAAATAGTAATATATCATTATTTTTAAAAAGAGTTTTAACATATTCACAGTCAAGTTTACAATAATGTTTTCCAATCAGACCTTGTATATTCAATAAACACACTTTTAAACCCTCTACTCTACTCTCACTACTGTCCTATTTCTTGACATGTTTATTACCAACACTGGGTTGCGATTGGGTTTTTTCACTCGATGACGTAGCTGTTCTATTTGCGGAGCATGACCTTGTCCTACGGGGAATCCCACGCTTTGCTTGATTGTTTGTGCGACCCTGTTTTTCGCGTGTATTGGATCGTTTACACGATTTGGAATTTTTGTTTTTTGTTTGTGTGTCACTTCGTGCTTTGGAATTGGACTTATCACTATCACTATCGGAATTATTAGCATCACTAGGTACGTTTATTGCATTATTGCATTCACTTTCGCTTTCACTCTCGCGTTGTGTATAACCACTAGTATGGTCACGTGGGTCAC